>CM060966.1:149814357-151014357 GCA_030765045.1 Tenodera sinensis
TTTAAGTGGTAGCTTTTTTCTATGTAATTTGGCAGGGACGAACAGCTAGAACGGTTAATTGAGCTTAAGTTAACCCGACTTCGAATTAACGAGGCTTTACTGTAGTTCCTTCTTAATATAATCACTTATCTTAATTATTAGATTACAACTGTCACATTTATATTATCATAACCGTAACAATTAAATATGTTGTGCAAGAGCGTTAGTATATCTGGAAATCTGGAATGGATGTGAATTCTTATGAACAAATGGGTTAAATCCTGCCTCTTAGAATGACTAAAGATCATGCATCTATCTTCACAGAGCGTTTATATAGCTTTGTTATCTATTCTTTATTGCACACGGCTTGTTTGTCACCATTCGATTGTGTAGATATATCAGCCGATCAGGGTTAAGGGGAAGCAATGCAGCCCTACGGAATACGTGACAGAATATGTCAGCAGGACAGGGTTGTAAGAAATAGGGTATAATATACGTACCGCAGTGTTCATTTCAAAGTGTGTAATGACATGCTGTATTGCATGTAGCGTGGAATCCAATCCCCTTAGTACTTCCGTAGAAGTGTGTGTTGTGTGTCGGAGAAGTTGCCTAGCAAAACAGGCGTTCAGTCTATAACTGAGAACCGTTCACGTCGTAGGAAATTATATTCTGTGCGAAATAAGTTGGCAGCCAGCATATAGAAAGAGAAAGCAGTACTCATCCTCTCGCTCGCTTGCACGCAGTGCTGTGACGGTCCTCTCCTGCTAACTAGGCAAAATGAGTGAGAGGTGTCACAGTGGAAGAGATTTGACAACAAGAACGATTTTGACCGCAAAAGCTATTCCCTTAATGAGGGTTCTTCATTGTACAAGGGAGCGGACTCAGGTCATTTCCAACCAATATCGCTATCTCTTTCTGCCAACTTATTCCGCACAGACTCTACAGAGTGTGCTGCGGATCCAATTTGTGAATGTAAATAAAAATCCTTGTGGAACGAAGAGAGTTGTTTGGGTTATGCAAGAAAGATCAACATGTGTGATTGTGCCGTTCCCTCACCTCATCCTTTCCTCCTGAGTGGTATTACCGCACAAACAATCTAAGTAGGTCGAAATGTGCGAGATATCCCCATCCGTTGTGTCACCTTATCCTACGGTACACTATCATTTTCTTCTGCAGAGCCTGCTGAACCACGGTTTCTCTCCAAGCGCAGTGTCTGCTTTTTACTAAATCAACGCCGGCCATGTTAGTCTATCACTGTTTATACTTTTGAAATGTTACCACCGACATTTTGGTTCTCATCAGCAAGATGCAAAGAGCATATACCATATCTAAGTATGCTGTGGCACGACAGCCGTTGTAGAACTACTACTACTGACTACTGACCTCATGACCGCATACCATGACAGAGGTGAATGATCATCCAGTGGTCAGTATCATGCCTCCTCCAGTTGGGATGTTGGTTGTGGTCACCCAACGCAGCATCAAGACTTGCATATTCGTATTTGTCTATAACAGCCTCCTCTATTATCTATATACCCACTAAAGTTATATTTGAAGTAAGCAATATATCGATTCTAAAACATTAATTATTTAATTTACTTATTGAAGGTTTTTGAGCAATTTAGTACTATCCCATCCACACAAAATTAACAGGATGACATTGACTTTGTCTAGTTACATTAACATATTTTATGTGGAAACAAGGTTAATTGTATTTACATAAATTAGACTTTTGTGTACAGATTTGTGAAATTCATATAACGAATATTTTTCTGATACTGCATGGGTTTCCTAACGCTGTTAGTCCGAGACTCTGAATTTATTTCTTCATTATACAATGAAGAAGTTATTCGACTGTTTGTAGAGTATGGCAATGGTTGCCTAAAGGGGGAGGCTCTTTAGGCAGCAGGTGGCTATGGCTATAAGCTGCATATCCAATTTTCATGCGTTTAATGACCAATTGATCTCTTCTGCTTTATGCGGTGACCGGTTTAGAGTGAGGCAAATATCATGTGCATAGTTGCTGGTTGATGTATCCCTCCGGTGTATTTCTATTGGCAGGGTATGGTTCCTTTCAGGTGGTTCAGAAAGTCGTGATGTGGAGTCTTAAGATTCTTTGAACTAAATGCTTGTCTTGTAGGTTATTTGTGGGCGGCGTGTCGATTAATTTATTGCCTGGTATTCCCGTGTGGGATGGAACCCAAGTGAGAATAACTGGAATTGCCGAGCTGCAACCTTATGGTACCAGAGTCTGATATGTAGACATCCATATTATCAAGCAACTGTTGTTGAAGAGCTAAACGGGCACTGTTGTGTAGCCATGATAATACATTTTAACTAGGATATATTCCAGAGTGAACAACGGAAGATGTTAAGATGCTTTGTTAGGATGTAAAGCATTGTCTGGCTAGGAAAAACTATTGCACACCCGCAGCCTCTTCGCTCTTAGAGCCATCTGTGCAGATGCTTGGAAGTTCTGGCGTGCACTATAGACTTCTGTGAACTTGCAGCAGTCGAGAAAACTACCCCTGTTAAGTTTGCAGAACGTAGCTAGAGAAAGGCCGATGTTGGAGGCCTGGAGTTTTCAAGGTGGGGTGTGAGAGTTGAAGGAATTTAGTATCAAAGTAGGAAGGATCAACTGAACCCTTCAAAGCAATCAAGGAAGTAACTTATTTCTTCTTGGCGGATTATTCTAAGTTTTGGGAAAGATAGTAGTGTAGATGTTGGAATCAGGTCGTATAACGGTTTTTATAGCGTAAGCGAGACTTACTATTTTCCTCCTAAATGCAAAGAGGTGGATCGTCTCCTTGAATTTGTAAGCTCTGCACTGAACTAGAAGGGAAAGCTCATTGGTGCTGTAGATTTTAAGTGCTGTAGGTTTTACAGAGTTGTATATTACGGACCCACGCCCAGTTTAGAGCGCGTAGGTGCGTAAGAGACCTTTGTATTTGGCTCCCCAGGATTTAGCGGACAACATTAGGATATTAAGATAACGTGCGCAATCGGCTCGAAGAATTTTGAGGTGTAAATGCAGTTTAGTTTGTTGTCAAAGTGCATGACGAGAATCACAGCTTTGGTGGCTATCGCGATCCGGCTATTGTTCATAATAAACACTGGAGTGTAGAAGCTTTTTTTGATCTGCAGAATAACACACTTTGAGTCTTGTATGGTGAGAATCTAAAGCCTGTGTTGTGACTTGAATTCTCAAGACGGATACTGTTCGCGAATAGCAGTTCTTGGGTGGATACAATGTTATTTCTCTTGCAGAATAACGTCAGGACATCTGCAAATTAACAGGCTTTGATAGGGGACTGTAACCACGAGATGGTGCTACTGATGGACGCTATAAACGTCAGACTGAGATCGATTCCTGGGTGTTACCATCATATACACCCACATATCATGATTTATCAACGTTCGCCTAACGCAAATTCGACGAACCTGAAAAATTGTATCTACTCGGATTCCACTTTCTATTAGTGTGCTGATGATGATATTAGGTTTTGGTGATTGGCGAAGGCATCTGGTATTTCTAGCTCCAGAGTGCTAAAACAAACATAGAGCGATACTGGTGGAAACCACATTGTGCGTTTGAAAAAATAATTACATTGTTTACAGGAACCATCTTAAACGTCTGCTCATTATCTTCTGCAATATCTTGCACAATGAACAGATTAGACAAATAGAGATTTTTGGAGTGTGGGATCTTTGTTTAGCTTCGGAAGAGAAACACACCACATGTGGTCGAACATTTTCTGGAGATGCATCAAGGTTCTAGGTGTCACTTATTTGAAAAACGCATTAGGAATATTGTCAATCCGAGCTTTTACTGTCGCAGGTGCAAAGTGTTGTCTGAAAGTTCTTCTAAAGTAATGTGAGTACATGTCATTACTATGAATAATGTTTCTAATTAGGCATAGAGAAGAGTTACTTAATGTGCGTGAATTCTTGGAAGTGGCTTAAATTACTACAACTTTAATAAATGAACTAGTTATGGTGTAAGCAATAAATTGAGAGTCCGTAATAGGAATATCTGAAATTTTAGGTCAAAGGCGGGAGGTTACATATTGACGGGTACCAAAGATTGGTTGAATTTTATGTCACACGTCTGACGGGATGTTTTTTGTTTAAATAGGAGAGAAGCTGCAACCAGGATGCTCTCATGTTCTGTTCAGTTTTCCTGAGCAGCAGCCCGCAAGCGTTGATATTCCAGTTTGTAGTAATATTTGGGAGGCTTTTGAATGTAGTCTGTTTAGTCGACACGTGTCCATTTGATCCACAAAGGAAATTGCATTGTCCACAAATAATGACTGTCGTAAATCCATCTCCGTGCTTCAGTACCCCTGTCCCTGAAGACCAACAGCAACCCTGATTTTAAGGAAGTGACAGTTACATGTTGACTGCACGTGGAGTCCCAGTTGCCAAAATTCTGAATTCCAATTCTTTTCTGTTGCATTAGCCGCAGAGGTTCATGTTAAGCTGTTGCAACTCAGCAGAAAATGCTGAAGAGTAAGGTCCCTGCTGTATAACAATTATAAGGGTGCCCCAAAGGAGATGGTCTAACTGTACACGCGTTGACTAAACATACTCTATCATAGGCCTTGTTTTTCCTGTTGAGGCTAGGCTGCAGATTTCATCCCATTGCAAAACAGTTCTGTAATTATGGATCTTAAAAATGAGAGCTGCTTAGTTCAGCGCTCTGATGATCGCAGAAGAAAAGGTAGCCACAACATTGCTTACATTCATTGGACAAAATGTTAGGGTATTGATAATTTTTTAAGTGATGAGCCAAGAAACGTTTTGAAATGATACCAGTTTGCTCGAGAAAAGTTCCGGGAGGATTTCTAAGCTGCATGAAAGAATGACACGTTCAAGGTAGTGGGGAAGTGATCACTCCCCTTTAAGTGTAGTAGAAAAGCAATATTAAAGGAGCAGCTACTGTAAAAGTTATGAGAGATGTATACGGGTAGAGTATGGTAACTAGAGGAGAACCAAATCGAAAAAGTTGATAACAGATTTCATATAAGATTCCCCCTATTAAATCGCCAAGCAATAGAAATGGTTGGGTTAATTGGTTCACTAAATCAGTGATGCCAATGTTGGTACTGTTGGGGATATAGATGTTGTAGGGGCCCATATCTAACTTAAAAGGAACTGATACAACCAGAACTTTCAGTTGGACATATGAGGAATGTCTCGCTGGGGTATTATCTCTCACATAGGAGCGACGCCGCCGCTAGGACGTAGACAATTCCTTCTGTTGTAGTCATATCCTGTATAGTTTTGCAGAGAAGTTTATAACCATTGTTAAAATTAATTTCCTGCATACATAACTACTATACTGAGTTTTTACACGTTGAAGGATCTGTGGTCGAAATTCATTTAAATTCCACAAAAGTATCCAAATTTCGGAAGACATATCACATCAACAATCGATATATACCTTTTAGAAGGCAATTATTTGTGTTATTGTGACTTGATAGAGGTAGTGACTGTTCTGTTTAGTGACTTACTCGTAAATAAGAGGATTTCTGAAAGAAGCATATAGTTTCAAGAAAAATCCTCTCCCTTATTACGGACTAGCAGTGACCATGAAGTTGGTTCTGGAGTGTATATTTTACTTTTCACATCAGTTGACAGTTTGTTCTCGATTCGTGTGTTTCTATGTTTTACATTCTGTCTGTGTGGAAGGAATATTTTTCTAAGTGCAAATTGACTATACTCTGTTATCGGTATAGTGAAGGGCTACCTCCGTTATATATGAGATACTCACTGTGTTTTCGAACAAACCTATTAATTACGTTGGTGGGAGGCTCTGGAGTTCGGCTTCCATTATTTCCTTCAATGGGAATATTTTGCCACCTAAGGACTTCATATTACGAGCTTTCTTTTGCTGGCTATGTGTTTACGATGTTCTTAGATTCGCAGATTCTTAATCTTCATCGGAGAAGTGATCAAATAATTTGTGTGTTTCTGTGTGTGACAGTATCTCACTTGAGTTGTCTCCACATTCTGTGGTGCTACAGATTGAAATGAGGCGCTGTAGGTTAACTGGCTGTTGATTGGTTGTGGTTTCTCCTGTGGTGGTGACAACCTGCTCGGTTTGGGCCAAATTCTTTTGTATTTTATTAGCAGTATTGGAACCTGGAGGTATACAAACGTCTAAGTTGGCACTCATTTGCAGTAGAAGAAGCCGTGTTAGAAACCGCAGAACCCCAAATAGGATGGTCTTTCCTTTACTATATATAGCTTACTTGGTAAGAGGGTATCGGCAGAGATGCCCTATCAAAAGCATCCCTTCTGCTTACGAATAAAACTCGGGAGAATCTCAGTTGAAGTGTATACCCAGTAGTTGGTACCCTCTTAGTCTATCTGATACAAGTTGCAGCTTGCCTCTAGGACTATAAAAATGGGTCACTTCCACCAAGAAAGTTAGGGGCAGGGGATAAAAAATACGTTTTGCGAACAGAAACATTAGAAGTCTATTCATACTTGCCTCTTCAGTCCAGCGCTGATTTGACAGGAGCCGAACGTTCTTCCACCTTCCCCATAACAACAGAGACAGAAAGGTATCTGCGTCTCTTTTCAACATATCTATTTCTTTTTCTTTAGGCATGAGACAAGGCAAACGAAAAACCCTATACTGGGAGAAAGGTTTTGCAGATCATTGGGTTGACGGTGTATATCCTGAAATTGACTGTATGTAGCAAATCAAGCTCTGATACCCCCGCTCTAAGATAGGTAATAAAGGAGGCTGGCTTCACCCCACAACACAATAGATGCTGTCCTAATACACTACAGCGTATTACAGGACATACGTTGGCAAGAATTATTCCTTAATTAGGATTATCAGAGGGCGGAGCTGTAGGGTAATGTAATTAACATTGATAATGGGTTATTTTGCAACAATTTCCTCTGCAACGGGGGAACTAGCTAGGAACATGCAGATTCTGGCGTTGGATATGGAAAAAGCAAACCTGATATTAATCGGATAAGTTAGTAATTCATGCGACTGACTACTGTGGCGTGCTCTTTCTTTGGTGACGTTTGCGCCATACTGGCGTAGGTTGGTGGCCCGTTGGTAGTCATTAATACTACTTGTGTCGTAGTACTTAGGCAAAGAGTAGAGTGAATGTCTACCGTAGTCAACACACGCCACAAACGGCAATAGAAAGCTTTGCAGAAGGATGAATCTGAGTTACACTGTGTGTTTCGTTATATCTTTAGGCGCTAAAAACACGTGCCCCTGGGAAATATTCACATAATCGGTTGTGTACACCAAAAAAAAAAAAAAAAAAAAAAAAAAAAAAAAAAAAAAAAAAAAAAAAAAAAAAAAAACTTTTTGACACTGTTAGGTTCACTTTAAACACTTACACTCAAATATTCCCAGTTTTACAACGTGACACAAATTCGCAAGTCCTTTCAGTGTCGGTTTGGAAGGCTCATTGGTTTGCCTCTGGCTTACTGATCACAAAGTTCAGACCGATGGATTTCAAGTATGCTTAAAAGCGATAGCTCCTATGCCATTAGATTTGCTGACGTGTAAAAGAACTGCTGCAATTTCGGCACACCGGCGGTGCCGATATGATCCTGGCAAATTACGGTGTCGTTAACAAACAAAATATTTGTTTGTTTACAACCGCGATCGTGGCCTCGTGGCCTCCTCGAATATTTTTGAAAAATTATAACTTTACTAGGGCTTCCTTAGAGCCCCAAAAGAGGTCAGATTCATATATACATGTAGTTCTTTACATGCTGTTAAAATATAAAATTATGTAAATTAAACATCACAATTTATGGCCAAATAAAGGGTTGTTATCGCAAGCGATCATTGCTAGAAAGGATACAATTTTAAATCAATGTGCTTATGTACTTCCGTAACATTAATAACATGTTGTATCCAGTTTTAAAGGCAGACTAATTAAACACTTCCATATTTAATTAGATTCTTGCTTAGAAATGGACAAGCAACAAATGCAAAGAAGCAATTAGAGGGCGTATGCAACATTTGTGCTGTGTTCAGCACATCGGCAGAACGCCATAATCCTTTGCCACGCGCAGTCAAGTTCCAAGGTCCTTCCTACCCCTCCCCCGCCCTCCTAACGCCCCGGTTACTGCATGACCTAGATAATGTTTGTAGAAACACGCTGAATCCAGGTATAGGAAACTCCTATTTGTAGCGCTGGCACTCTGAATTACCACATTCACTTTTGTTTTGATAGAGTGGTTATCTTTGAAAATAGGTCAAAGGGACCTGAGAAGGGTCAGACGGAAAAGAAAAGGAAAGAAACTCGCTAAACTCTTTGGTCGTTTGTTAAAGGGGTCCTGGGTTTGACAGATCTTGGTCGTTTAGCCAGTGAAGAGGAAAGAGGGCTGTCCACAGAGAAGATAGATAAAACCTACACTGGTACACAAGTGTTAAAAAAGAAGATTGCTGAGATGGTCGATGCGGTTAGGAATGTTACATTCTAGTTCCTATACCTATCTGCAGGCTTAATGATGACATTGAAGTAAAACAACTTTTACCAATGATGGAAATTTATAAATATTTAAAATGTTACGACGACTACGGCTACAATGTTCTTTCTTTACAAATATGAGTTTCGATTATATTCTATATGAAATGTGTTCATTTAAATAAACAATTTGAGCCTTTTGGGAACGTCGTTTCGACATTGAGTTGTTATACTGCGTTGAGTGCCATTACTTCTATTGTTACCAGAGTTAAAGTAATTCAATTGTTTGCTCGCTCTGTCTCATGATAAGCCATGGAGGTGCGTCAGCCCTTGGAGGGATTAACCACAGAAAGGGTAGGATAGTTGTAGAATTTTTGGGGGTGGGTTTGAAAGGAGGTACCGCAATCTTTTATAGGTTCCTCGGTGGTTGCCTTTTCAGGAGCAGCATCTTTGCCTTACATCCGTTTCTGGGCGCTAGGAACCTATTGTGCCGGTCTCATCCCTTGCTCTTGATGCTTCTTGACTTCGGGAAGAAACGTCTGAAGGAGGTATTAATAAAACTTGCCTGTAGTGCACTTTCGATGTAAAAACAGTGACACTATGTAACACAATACACATATTTTGTCGCTTACTGGAAAAGTTTGTACTTAATATGTGAACCAGTAGAGGAAACCTACCAGTTAGGTATATTATCTGAATATTTGAAAATTAATTACCTATGTTTGTGCCACATTTAACCAGGACTGTATAAAGAAAACCACTTCTTCACAGATATTCTAGATGTAAAGTATGATTCAGTTACGAGATTCTAAAAAAGAAAGAAACAAAATGATAATCTAGTGACAACTGTACTATTTTGTATGGTTCAGAAACTTGGATACTGACAAGTCGGGAGGTGGACTTGGGTGATCATGTTTTGTTGTCCTGTGGGTCGGTGTGATGGTGAGCAGATGGAATTGGAGCCACAGTCGTCTTCTTCCATCCATTTTATTTCTTCTACTCCGAGGCTGGAACTCCAAGTCGCAGTATGAGTATCGAATCCGATTAATCAGGAAGCCGGGAAAAAGAAAAGAAGTCATATCTATATGTAACATTCATATAAGAGTTTCTATATATTATGATCTATTTTATATAGCTTTCACAAACTATTTTTATAAAAGTTTATTTCTTCTATCTAGTGCATGTTAATCGAAACGTACCATTGCAGAAGTAGTTTCACCACACATTCTGTAATAGGTTCAAGGGAAATACGACAATTGAATTGGTAGTCAGAAGTTTAAAGGATTGGCGCCATATGCTGAGCTTAAATTTCATACTCATTCCATGACATCAGAAGAAACAACTGAATAGTGAGAGTACTGTTAAAAAAATAAATACTATTGAACATTTCAAAACAGTGATACCAGATATGGTTGATGCCACAACAATTTATTTGAAATAAGTCTGTTCTCAAAAGTATCTACCGTTATTCTGTAGTACTTTGTTCTATCTCTTAACGTTTATCCGTAATGCAAAACTACAAAATTTCTTCTGAATGAAGTTCTTTTCAAAGGCTATTTCCCGCAAAATTCCTGTGTACAGTTTATTTGTCATGTAAATATCTTAAATATATAGTATTTCAATCAAAATTTTAGGGTCAGTTTTGAGAAAATAAAAAATTTTGAACTTTTCATTTCAGAGACAGTCGGGGTGGGAGCTTTCTTGAAAACCTTAGTGTCGCATACCTGGAACATGCAGAACATCGTTGACAAATTTGGTATTATCGGACTTTACTTTCACACAAGAAGCGTTTTCTAAAAGTGACTTTTTTCTTTTTGGATTCACGAGGCCCCAAAACATGATTTCTGATGAAATGTCGATATCGAACTTTTGGGAGGAAAAGGCAAAACTTGGCAAGTACAGGGAACATGAAACCGCTATTTGCTTTATAGGAGGCAATAGAGCCATTCATTTCTCTTGGTGCTGTTTTGGTTTTATCATTAGAAATACAGAACTGCCTGACATTGATTTATCATATACTGTAAGCAACAGTATTAAATGTTCCCATGGTGAGCATTTGCTCATAAACGTTATTGGTCCATAGCAGATAAGCGAACACGTGACTAGAAACAGCAATAAAAACTTACCGTAAGTAGAAAATAGCTACGTATAAGAAAAAAATTAAGTAGGTCATGTCCTTGAATAGCGTTTCTCAACGGTACGTGCCAGAATCTACTTTGGCTTGTGATAATAAGCATAACTTGGCGTCTCCACCTGTCATATAATAATATTCAGGGCACATGATATAAAATCACAGAAGCTGCTTAGCTACCTGTATCAAGGACGCACATATAATGATGAGTGATAAACGCCGCCCCTGCAATGGAGTGCGATATTCCGCATTGTGAGAGAGAGATAGAGCTAGCCACGTGGCGTTTGTTGACCTAGTTTTCTTATCCGTGTCACACAAATGGCGGAATGTGCCCCACTGATGCTCCAGGGGTCCTGGGAAACAGCCACACACCTAACGTAATTACGAAACTGCCATTCTCTAGCACCTGGGCTTTGAGATCGACAGGATATGAAGAAAGTTTGGCAGAAATACGTAAACTACATATTCTAACATGCATACTGAAACGTATTAATTCCTAATAAAATGCAAGACTTTAGATATTAGTGATTTCTATATGCATATAGCATGATAGTAATGTCATAAAACGTCTGACCTAACTTATAAATTCTCGAGTGGTCCGATATAATTTATCTAGGAAGGTCAGACCGACGAATGATATCTCCATTGTTCCATAATTAAAATATGAATTGAAATACTATATCGCAAATATTTAACCAGAAAATGTTAAATTCTATTAAAAATAATCTAAAATAGACTTACTACCAGCAAAGGAAAATGAAGTCCAGGAATTACATGTACATATTTATATTCTCTCTTGTTATAACAGAAAACCATTTGATAGTCTCAAATAAATTTCAATCTGTTTTTAAAATTAACAAATAATCTTTCTTCTGGGAAAACATTTTGAACTGTACTCCATTTTGAGCTTTGATTTTTAATCGATTGTAATATGCAATAAATTGTTTTTCAGCGATTTATGGGAATATAGTTGGTAACACTGACTAAACAAAAGAATTACCTAATGATAATGGTACAAAACAAAAGAATAACAGGTAGTAAATCGCATATGATAAATTAAGGCCTCTATGTATGAAACGTCGCAGTAAATGTATCCATGTTACAAAATACGATGCCTTCTAATACAACAGAGAATTCGGGTGTATAACAGTCACACGTTTTCTACGCATTTCCACTAACTTATTACGTTCTCTACTTCTTTCCCATAGTAACGAGAGGAAGTATTGCATTCCATCTAAAAATTAGAAACGAAGATTTCACCGCAAATTCATGTTTTTGAAGCTCCCTGAACAAAGGGGGAAAAAGCATTTTTAGAAAAGTTACGTTCGCCTGCGTGCGTGTGTGTCCCCCCGTATGCATGTATATCTTATTTAAGAACGAAAGCTCGGATAAACAAACTTGGTAACTATTCAAGTTCAGCACCTTCCAAGGAAGCAGCAGAAGATTTTTAAAAGAATCCCCGGCAGACACACATACAAGAAGTGAGTAGCACTGCTCCAGACACGTGTCTTGCGGGTGATATTAAAACAGTACGTGTACTCACCACATGTGCCATTGTTAGAAGAAAACTACCTTTGCTGTTTATTGTGAAAATAAATATCCTGCCATTCAATTACATATCTTAACCGTAAGCTGTGTTGCACTACTATGGCTAAATTAGTTATTATTATTGATCTTGCACCATTGCTTTATGATGGTGACAAATGCATGCAATTCTCATACGATAGAAGTTTATTAAAAACGCGCATGTTATGTCGGGAGTGCAATGCCACCCAACGGGATCGCAGATATGAGATATTTTCATGTAGGGGAGGACATGAACAGTTGGCAGAGTACCTTTGGGTCCAAGGCAGCAAAAACAGAAAAGCCGATTCATTTCAAGAGCTGATCGAGGCTATCCTGAATATTTACTCTGTGTCTCAGTTGAATGGCTTAGAAATGTAACTAAAACGTTAGCTTAGTTTAGACTATAGTTTAGTTTAGTTATAGTTTATACTTTAGATCAGTAAAAACTTTTGTCAGTTCATTTGATTATAGTGTATTGATTTATTTAACGTCGGCAAGAAAGATTTGGGTGATTGTGGGAGCAATGTTGGTAGCAAAGCAATTACGGTCTGCTACCGACTCGGCGCATGCCCAGTAAGTACATTTAAACTTAGCTTTTATTCGTTTTTCATCAAGTGAACTGTATTTCTGACCATTTAGAACGTGTTTAGGCTTATTTTTTATGTTTCAACTGTTTTTATGTTGTGACTTGCTATACAATGTATCTACCCATATAGCAACCGATGTTGGAAGTTGCGGGACAAGCTAAGAGGTGCCCACATAGTACACCTATGCACCTTTTCTAAAAATACTTTTCTTGGATTCAGGAAGTCTCAAAATGTGTATTTCTAGTGGAATCTAAACATCGAACTTTTAGATGAAGTGCAATACTTCCTCTACCTACTGTAGCTGAGCAGCAGAGAAAGCAAAAATTTGTCTGTCCGGTCCACTACCTCCTGATGCCGTCATTGGGAGGAAACGCGCGCCCACGAAGTTTTTACTTCACTTGTGAGGAAATGAAGTCACATAAGGAGTGGATGTGGTAGCACTCTTGACACCTTGTTCACTCAAAAACCCTATTGTCTTGTAGCAGTGTAGGCAGCATGATGCAACTTGAGATGCTGATGTCCCGTGCTGCTCCTTCCATTGTCTCAAGTACTCAGGAAGACATGTTCCTGTGTTGATTTTCAAGAGGAACCATTGCCATACCATCTCACCTCAACATTGGCGTTCTTTAGTTCCCGAAATTTACACCTCGTCTTTAAGCTCAACCCAGAATTCACATACATCTTCTTGTGTATATTCATGTAGTCAGCATGGAATTTATTATTCTGGTATTTATAGACGAGTTATTCAACTAGCAGCTAATATAATTGCAGGTCATTTACTAATAACTTTGTTAGATAATACTGCAAGAACAATAATAATATCATTACTACCTTTACTAATTATTGCAGTGATTCATTCGAGAAATTTTGCCTCTTTGATATTCGTTAAGTACCTTTCTTTAAGAATGTTTCTGTAAATTAAAGTTTTTGACTAAGCTCTTTAAATAGTATTGCTTTTATTTGCAGATTTTTTTCCTCTATATTAATAGAGAATATTATTACAGCCATTATTGCATTACACCCAAAAATTCGATTCGGAAACACACGTTTTGAGGCCAACGCACACAGCACTCAACTATGTAGGAGGTTTGAAGACGGCTTTGCTGAATTTTTCCAAGTACATTTAATAATTAAATGAAAAGTTGTGTCAAATGCTATAACTGTCATAATATTCTACAAAAGTTATGACAAGGCCTAAAAATTTCTAAGCATTAAACCCAGGATGACCGAGCGAGGTGGCGTGTGTGACTCGCATTCGGGTTGGGTCTCCGGCGACCGTCCACTGTGACTTGGATTTTTCGTGATTTTCCCTTGTCACTTAGGCGAATACTGGGGCATTTAATTTAATTCCACGGCTTCTTTTTATTCATTTCTCTTCTCATCTTCCAGGCCCAGTTGTTGCCGTGGTGTTTCGGGCGGCTGCGGGCAGATGATGGGACTGCTTGCGCTTGTAAACCCTTCACCCCTGGTCCCGCTTGTGGTTGTTGCTGCATGACACAAAGAGCCGGGTACCCTCTCTAGGTAGCCGTGAGGAGTTTCTGGTATGCCCCGTGGCTCTCGTCATCTTTAAAGACTTCCACACGTCTTCGTGGTGCTGCCTTCGCTGTCTTGCGAAGTTAGTGAAGGCTTCCCTCATCTCTCCCTTTTAGGAGGATGGTAGCCTGCAATAGATCCGTGCTGGGTCACAGTAGGCGAGGTGTTCCTTATGCTTCATACCTCATACCACAAATTCAGAACGAAAGG
This sequence comes from Tenodera sinensis, assembly GCA_030765045.1. Classification (NCBI taxonomy): domain Eukaryota; kingdom Metazoa; phylum Arthropoda; class Insecta; order Mantodea; family Mantidae; genus Tenodera; species Tenodera sinensis. The sequence continues at coordinate 149,828,820 of CM060966.1, forward strand.
AAATTAAGTTGAACCTTTACTGGACTTAATGGGTGATGTACTTTACAAACCAGTCCCATCCCTCATACAGTCCACTGGGGTTTGTTTGTAGACAGCATTGACCAGAACATCGTTACTTGTCCAAGAATACTGGCTACTGTTTGCGTTTTATATTGATATAATGGTTTTAGTGTAGATAACTTGAAGCCACCTGCTTAGAGTTTCAATGACTGGTGGTCATGACACCATTTAGACCGAGCACAGTTCGTTCTGTATTTTTGTATACCTATGAAATATATTGATTATTTTCCTCAACAAAAGTGGATAACATAATTTTAGATACGAGAAAAACAGCGATAAACTGCGCTTATGATTACGTTTTGTCCCGATAATATAAGTGTTTCGTTTACCTTTTGTAATGGTTTTTTTTTCTTACGAAATAATTAACAAAATCAGTGGCTTCCGAGATTACCATATATCTACACATATTAACAATGTTTTCCCTTTATAATAGGGATATAAAACCGCTTTTGGAATTGGTATACTTGTGTATGCATGTGCGAACCGAAGAGAGAGCAGCATTGCTCAAAAAATACCAAATTTACTTGAGTCAAGCACCGTTTAAACATGTCAGGCAAAGAACTTTAGGAAACTCGCCGCGCCTCAAATTATATTTTTCGTTCTGAAAAATACCCATAATTATTTTGATTAGAATACTGCAGCGTGTTTGATATTATTACATTAAATGAAATGCATATCCTTTGTGTCCCAAAGAGCACAGAACTAAACTGGCAGTAGTTCACTGCTGATAAGGTGATACATACCAGGTAGGTAATCTCGGAGGGGTCAGATGAAGCGGTTCATCCCAAGCCTAAGGTGTTAAGCGATCTGCACTAATGGGATACATGGCATAAGGAAAGTTGTGTCTCTAACGGAGCATCCGGAATAGTACGCAACCTTCCGGAGTAATTAGGCTTTCCAGGAGTGCGGGACTCTTCCTGGAACAAGATAGTGAATGTTGAACCAAACCCACACAGTAAAATCTCTGAGGACCACATTACGGAGGCGTCAGCAACGATGGAGGACGGCATTACTATACAAATCTCTTTTGATCCAGGAAGAGCTTCTGAAACCTAAATTTCCGGACACCTTTCTGAACGTCAGAATCCGCTGAAAAGCCCAGGCCCTTCAGAAGCAGACTATGGCTCAATCAAAGCAACTAATAAATTAAGCAAACTTAAAAAGTAAAATACTTTCAGATTCTCAACGAAAACAACCTTTAAAGCCTAAATTAGATAACTTCTTGGGACGTAACATATGACCTATAATACAACGGAGAAAGGCTATCCACGGGGTTCCTGGTATTTATACAGACATTGGAAGTTACTCCACAGTTTTTCAGGCGAAGTATTTGTAATGCTTGCCTGTGATTGTATGTTGGCGAACAAATGATCTTTCTCACAGAGATCCAAATTGCATTCCTGACAATGAGATTGCAACAGTCAATTCCAGGATTGTGTGGGAATATTTACAGCTTTTAATGACCCTCTCAGACAGGATCAGATCCAACCGCACTGGATACCTGATTATTGTGGCACTGTGAACCACGAACAAGCATATAAATTTTCCAAAAGAGCGGCCAGGACCCCTTTAATTGGACCAGAACCAATCTTACCAGTAAGTAAAACTACTGTTAGAACTTGCATTAAACCAACGGGCCAACAAGAAACAAGTCACACAGACGTCAAAGCTTCCCTTGCCAAACATTGGGCAAAATCTTAGTCAAATCATCACTTCTATACCTGTCCACAGCCTGGATTTTAAGGGAACAGAAGTTAGGGAAGTAATTGCTTGAATTACTGGAAAGGGACCATTCAGGAAACATCTCCAGACTACGAATGTTCTTTGCGATCTCTATAAATACTTCCCGAAAACTGATGATGATCATCTCCTTCTAGACTGCAATTATATAGAAAAATACAGATTGACAATCTTCAGAGAAGTTCAACCCTCAGAAGATGAAGATAAAATCATAATATAAAACATCTTTTGAAAATATAGATCTGTCACTATGAAGAAAATATGGAGCACACAAAAAAGCCTGTGGCTGAAGTGTTTTGTGTTTTTAAAATATCCATTAAAAGTAAAATCAAATCCTGAGAATTTGGTTAAATAGTCTTTTAACATACCATATTTTTATTTTTACCCTCCTCCGTATGGAAATTCCAAATTACAGAGATGACAACACTATTCGTCATCCGTGGCAATTGTATGACTTGTGGAGTTTCATTTCTATTGAATTCTCCCACCGTGTTATTAACGCTTGACTAATTTCTGATGATCATTTGAGCGATACTCTGATAAGATGCGTATACTTTTGCATAACAGGTTTTGTTTCTATTACTACTGTGCTTTACAGTTGGCTCTCTTCGGTGAGTGCACACAAAAATTTGGAATAAATTATTACTACTCATTCAGGAATTTAAAACAACATTAGGATATCGCAATAGTACAACTAAATTTATAAGGAGCTCAAATATACTAATAATCATAATTTAAATATAGCGTAAAGCGTTAGATGCCGTGGTAGTGCCTATATTAATTTATACTTTATTTTCCCCGGATAATTATATTATTTCAAACCTAGTAGAAAGAACCATCTTCTTATGATTTGCGTGCACTTGCATCACTTGTGTGGTGCCTCCTCAAGCCCCCTAAATACCTACTTATTTCAGAATGCGTCCCACAATGAACAATAACTCCCATGATTTCAAATGCGCCAAACTTGATGATAGCGCTTAATTTGGAGAATGCAACGACTCGCAGCGCTTAAAAATCCATGTCAGTAATGTTTTTTATTCTCTTCTCCGGGAATTGATCTCCTCCTCTGTTATGTGCCAATTTTTTGCCACTTTCTACCCAGCTGTGCATACATTTTTGCCATGTTTAATGTGTCCTCATCACTGCCAGTGACCCTTTGCAATGTTCACAGCTTTTTTTTCAAAAAGACCCTGTCCTTAATATCCTATGATCTCCGCCTATGTAGTGTGACATCGCAATCCTTCTCTGTTCTTCGCCCAGGACTTAATGGATTTTGTCGTTGAATATTTATGGATGGTGTTTATAAATAAATTGTAAATCATTACATTATGTGCACCCCTTGTACAAACTTTGATGAAAATAGTGTTTTACAGATCAATTTTATTTATTGGCATTAGAGACAATCCATACTAGAATTCCAGAACATGAATGGCTCCATATTTATACTGATGGATCATTGATATCAAACCAAGATGGAGCAGGTGCTGGAGTCACATGTCACCTCTTTTCCTATTACAAATCTTTAAGTTATGGAACCACTAACTTTGATGGGGAAATTGAAGCAATTCGAATGGCCCTACAAAATCTTTTGTACAGATTTTCACATTTTTAGCAAGCAGTTATTCTATCAGATTCCAGGGCAGCAATTATAGCAATTACTTCCAAGTTGTCACCAAAAAACCAAACAATTATAGAATGTTGGAAAATGCTTAGACATCTAACAGCACTTCAAAAACACCTAGTCTTCCAATGGATACCAGCTCACTGTGGACTGAGTGGTAATGAGAAAGCTGATTTTATTGCAAAAAAGGGTACCAGCGGTGTACAAAAATCTATAGTTAGTCTTCCATTTTATGCAGCTCTGAATTCAAAAAAATTATTGCAAAATATTACTATGAAAAATCAAAGAATAAAAGATGGGAACTACCAAACATTCAAACAGTAATTCCTGAGTATCCTCGAAAATCAGCAGTTGCAACCTTCAGGTTGATTACAGGACATGATTGTCTGGCAAAACATTTAAACAGAATTGGGATATATTCTTCACCACTGTCCTCTATGTGATCTGCAAGAGGAAATGGATCGAGACCACCTTCAAATATGCCCGGTCACTTCTGGTGCCCCATCCATCAGTGAAAAATATTGGAGAGCAAGAGGATTAATGACTTCATTGTCAGAAATCCAGCATTAGCTAACAACAACAAGATCAAATATACCTATAGGAACAAAAGAGAGTGTGTTATAGTTAATTAAGTTCTTCCCCATTCACTATATGATTTCCAACCAGTTATCATGGCCCATTCAAATTAATTATGCGGATATTAATTTACCTGCAGGAAGTAGATAGGGATCTTCTTGCACTGTCGTCCAATGTTAGCACGTGTGACCGCAATATCTGACAGGCAGAGACAAGGTTCGCCTTCCATGGGTTCCTTTTACTTTCGAATCCTAATCGTGCCAGTCTGACTTTGTTATGTGAGCAATGTTCTCTTACTGTAGCTACTTTCTCTGCTTGTCGCAAGTAAAGCAAATTATCATATGCCGTTCAAACTTTCGTATGGGCATTTCAACGAAGCACATTTTGAAGTCCCCTAAGGACAAACTCTGTCATTCAAGCCATCGGATCTAAAGAAGCCAATTATAGTAAACTCAACAAAATCCAAAAGCACAACTATAACATACAGCATACTGACAAGACAAGTTCACCAATGGGTACGACTACCGTCGCACTATAATATATTTGGAAACGAAACGGGTGCATCACTTAGCTAAAGACTAAACTACAATCACTGAAAGCCACTATCTCTCAATGTTGTACGCCGTGTGATACCTACAACGTTAAATTCAAAGACCATATTTCAAAGAAAGAAATTAGCTCTACATAAAAGATATGGAGTACATTATCACTGAAAGAGCAGTTTATTGCAGGTTTCCCTAGAAGTTCAACGAAACAAGGAATTAACAACAGAGCATTGCACACTATGCAAGGATCTTGACACAGTAATGAGTGCTGAACAAGTATGTGAAAATTAAGGGATGTAAGAACCAACATGGACGCTGCTTAACCGTAATGGGGGTTGCGAATACGAATGGAGATCATCCTAGGGACATGAGCATTTACTACCACTACCAAGCCCACTAACTGACATTTTGAAACAATAATGCTGTTTTAGAGATTTCAAAAATGTTGTAAAGATATTGTAATAAGAATTGGCTTAAACTTCTAGTTTTAGTTGTCCTATTATGATTTTTGTTATTTAAATTCACGTGTTAATATTACTTATTAGATTAGGTTAATATATTATGTTTGAATTATTCCGGTAGTAATTTTCTGTATCTCAAATTTTTTATAAGGAAGTTTCTCGTGTTCGACACTTTTGGTGTCGTCAGCTGCTACAGTGGCGAACTATGGTATGGTTTTCTCGGGGTATGAAAGGAGATAACACCAGTTACAATGCTTGATAAATTTAATGGAGGCTAATACTCGAGCTGTTTGAAGCTAGTTGCCAACTATTTGAGGTTGTTTCTAAGTCTAGCACGAAAAATTGTAACTATCGAAGTATTATATCTTCAACTTCTGATGCATCAACAAACTTGCGGTTGAAGATAACTGTTCCTTAATCACAATAAGAAACTTAAGTTGCCGTGAGTCGCTGAAGTGCTGTGAGGGAATTCCTTTACGGTGACCGCCAAGTAGGTATTTACTACCCGAGCTTGGTCTACAAGCGATACAGACAACCATAATCACACTAAAACACTTCCGTAAGGCTATAAGATAAGATATAGAACAAAAGACACGAATTTTATAAATGCACGCCCTTTTATCAATATAAAACTTGCCTAATTCAAAACTAGCCCACCCAAGTTCCTGCATCACACGTTGCCAAATCTAAATTTCGTATTCACACCTGAAAGACTATTTTTACTCGGTGATCTACTAAATCCTAAGAATACTTATCTTCTAAATCGGCCAAAGAGTATATTATGTAGTCATAGTCTCTCTTGAATTTTCAATTTTTGTCATATTTTTACTTTCTCTACTACGTAAAGTAGGTAGAGGAAGTATTGTATTCCACCGAAAAATTCAATGTCGAGATTTCACCGGAAATACATGTTTTGAGGATCCCTGAATCCAAAAAAGCATTTTTACAAAAAGGTCCGTGTGTGTGTGTGTGTGTGTGTGTGTGTGTGTGTGTGTGTGTGTGTGTGCGTGCGTGTGTGTGTGTGTGTGTGTGTCACTGTGCACACCATAGCTCAAAATCAAAAGTTCATATTTGTCTTTCAAGGATGCGACACGAAGATTTTGAAGAACATTTGTCCACCCGAAAGTAACCTTTACATGGAAATTTTTTCAAAATTTTTATTTTCTTGAAAATGGCTCTAACGATTTTGATTAAAATGCCAAATGTTTGAGATATTTTTATGACAAATGTAATGTTTATCTTGAATTTTCTGGCCATAGCCCATGAAGTCCTATTTACTCTGGATGACTTTTGCATAACTGCGTAAGAGATAGGCCAAATCTTACCATACAAAAATGTAGATCTTGCTAAAACACACAATTCATGTCTATTTTTTTTTTTTTTTTTTTTGTTTTAATTTTTATTTTGTAGAGTGAACCATTTCGGAGATATTCCTCGTTATTTCTGTAAGTTTTGGAGAACTTCTGTGAAATGAAACATTCGCTATTCATTTTTTATAAGCGTGCAAAGAGAACGGCATATTCCCGTTGCACGTGCAAGAAAACAAGCAATAAGGTAATTTCTGCAAATGTTTATTTCAACTAACACGAAGAAGATAGAAGAGTAAAAGTTTGTAAGAATGGTTAGTACAAGAGTAGAGAAAGTCATGTGAGTGCAACACATCAGATTTTTATATTTCTATTTCAGTTTCGCATATGAGCTTGCCAATTCTTGCCTGTAATATTTCTTACAATTATCTTTCTTTAAAATGTATGTTTCCGCGAATTTGGAGGGTAAGTTGTACGTAATTTGCTATTGTAATTCTTCTTTCTGATCGCCCTTCAAAATGTGACATTTATTTCATTCTGTGCAGAGCTGAGAGTTAACTCTGGATTGAACAATTAAATACACTCAAAATGCAACAATATCATTATAATTTATTATTGAGTGTACTAGATTTTTAAATTAAATTACATTTAAACAGCATTACATTTTTTAAGATGCGTCCAGAAAAAATCTTAGGTCATATTTATCGTCATATTTTCTAATTTGTTTTTTGGCAATAAGTGCTTGCATATTTCTAACATTTTTAGATCATAAGCATCCGAGCTCTGGTGATGTTGGTGCAATTGGTGGAATAAGTGGCGAGGAAAACCGAAGAACCCGGAGAAAAACCGTCCAGACACCGCTTCGTCCACCACGAATTCCACATGCGGGTCCCTGGGATCGAACCCAGCCTTGGTGACAGACGAATGGTCTAGCCGCTCAGCCACGGCACCGCCATGGTTCAAACTTTTTTTCACCATATTAAACGAAAATGAAATTCGGCGGCAGGATCATGAAAAGAAACCCTTAACCTCGCAGTTTTCAACATTTTGGAAATATTATATAGCTTGTCACCATCTAGAAGAACAGCCGTTTCACTGGTGGAAGGACTATCTAAATTAATTGAGTAGTTTATAACATTCACATACACACACGCACACGCATGCACTCACACACAAATGAACTCTACAAATGTTAGTATAGGCCAACTGCTTTACTTGACCCATTTTTTCTTGCTCTTTACGCGGTTATTTTTAAAAGTATGGCACAATATGGTAGAAATTCCTTGCCTCTTTCTTCATTCCCTGTTCTCTGTAGAGTTGCGTCAAGAGTGAAAGTTATTTATTTCCAAAGTGACGGTTGCAGCAATCTAGTAAGTATCTTGAGGTCAGGCTGAGCCACACACGTGGAAGGCTTAACTGTGCCACGCAGTGCAGCTCCAAGTTCCGGGCTTGCAAACTTATCTGTCGTCCTTGCAGTTGACATTTCGGTTCCCTATTGTCCAAACATATATCAAAGGTCATTACTACTTCTCATGGCTTTACTTATTTACGAGATAATCATGGGCGTCGTGAAGAGGGGGGGGGGGGGGGGGCAAGGGGTAAGCGGTCCCTCCCTTGGAAATTAGTAAACATAATGTGCAATCAATTACTATTAGACTATTGCTTTATTGTTGATACAAAGAACAGTTTTTATTTGGCATAAGTGTATACGCTTATCCGCAACAAATACTATAACTCATCTATTACAGTTTTTGGCAATAGAATAATGAATTAATATTGTTTAATTATAAACTTCCAACATGCTCCCCCCTGAAAAAAGTCTGCCGATGCTCATGGAGATAATTGTTAAGAAAAGATAGCGGAAAAGAAAGTTTATCATGTAAATAAGAACAATAACATTACTTCTGGCAACGTAAGCACTCAGAAAGCGGCACAGTGCATGCAACACTTTTAAGTTGAGGAAACAGTTTTGACACAGCTCAACAGGAAGTAGCAATAATGTGAGTTCATTCCGTCCTACTTACGGAAAATGTGTAATCTTTGCTTTCCCTGATGTGTACTTAGTAATAAGTATGTATAGTGTTCTACCCAAAAATTGGGGCCCAGTTTTCACCGGAAACAATGTTTCAAGGATTCCTGAACCCCTCAGAAAAGGAATTTTAGAAAATGTCCCGGTATGTGTGTGTGTGTGTGTGTGTGTGTGTGTGTGTGTGTGTGTGTGTGTGTGTGTGTGTGTGGGTGCGTGCGCGCGCGCCTTGGAACAACATAACTCATTGTGATAAACACCAAACTTCAGATGTTGCAAATATGGGCCATGGTTCCAAACTATCATTCTATACTGGAATTTCTTTCAAAAGATTTTATTTTTAAAAATACATCTAACGATTTTGATAAAATATCATACATTTAGGATGTTTACATCACAAAATTATATCTTGCGTTTTCTGGGAATAGTCTGTGAGGTCCTCTTCATTCGGAGAAAATGTTATACACAGTTTAACATATATGTGGAAGGTACTTGTTGCTTCGCCTATACGTTAACCTGGGATTCTACATGATGAGTGTAACAAATATGTCCAACACAATTACTATCAATAATGAACCGTTTCGTGTCCTACAATCCATTATGCAAAGTTTCCGTCTGTATTTCCCTTCCCACTTAGAGCTTTAACTTCCTAACTGGAAAGCAGTGTAAATGTTCCAGTTACCAAGAGCGACAGATGTTTCTTATCTCAGCGTTTGTTAATTTCCAAGGATTAAGAAATAAACATAAATCAATAATTTATACATAGCACACAGGGTCTAACATGGAAAAAAAGTGAGACATGGCCAACCATAAAACCAGTCAGAAAGCAAGAAAAGAAAAAGAAAAGGGGACAGGAGCAGAAAGAAAGAATGGAGAAATAGTGAACGTAAAGTCAAAATAAATTAAGATTCTTCTGCACTCATTCACACGACATGCTTGGAAGATGCTAAATTTAATATCAACCACTTTTACCGCCTTTGAGTTATGCTATTGGCACACACGCGCGCGCGCGCGCGCGAGCGCACACGTTCACTCTGTGTGTGTGTGTGTGTGTGTGTGTGTGTGTGTGTGTGTGTGTGTGTGTGTGTGTGTGTCTGTTTCTCTCTTTGTCTCTGTCTCTCTCGGACCTTTTGTCAAAAATGTTTTTTTTTTTTTTTTTGTTCAGGTGCCCTCAAAATATGTATCTACTCGTAATTCCAATAAAATCTCGATATCGAATTTTTGGGTGGAATAGAGTACTTCATGTACTCCGCCTCCATTTCCTCGGAGGGTTCAGGGACTTTAAAACATACATTGTCTATAAAATTCCAATATGGAACATTATTGATTATTATTTATTCTCCAAAAAGAACTATTTATACCCTATTGCACCAAATAACAAATTAACGTACTAAAATACTTAAATGGATGAATAAATGCAGAAAACTAAAAAGATTTATATGAATGCAATACTCCTATTGTAGTTATGTGGTAGAGCAGATAAACTTTTCAATTCCCATTATATTTATCTATATGGGGTTCGTTGAGTGGGTTTACTGCCAGATTGTTGTACGTATTGTGAAAAATGTTATTCCTTTTACGGACTATTAACTTCATTTTGGAGCTAGAGGCAACTGAATGAATCACTGTGGTCTTCCTAAAACGTGCGTCAGAATAGATGTATTCCCACCTCCGAAAAATGACGTCACGTAATGATCTTGTGTGGTGACGAGAAAACGCATTCGGCCATGACGTATTGGAAGTGAGCAATTACCCAGGTATTCATTGCGGGGCGAGTTCATGAAAGCGTCCTGTAATGTAATAGGATTGGTGTTAACACCCACATAGAAATAACAACGAATTTAGTGTTCTTTTAACTGTTTACGTGATGATATCACTGCAGTGGTGCACCTCTCCACAGTAGTTAATATTTTCACCAAATCATTAAAATATGTGGCTATTAGGAAATATACAACTGCTATGTTGTAGATAACATGCTCCTTTGCTCAATGTGTCAGAACGTGCTTTGCAACTGTTTCAATGATAAGTATTTAATTCAGCGCTACATAAGTAAAGTATCCAAATAAGAGATAGTCCCCCAATAAGAGACACTGGTGTATCCCACCAACCACTTGCTCTATCGGCTGGAAATAGTTGTAACATAATACATTTGTTTGGATAGCACATTGTTGTTTGCGTGGTGCCTGCAACACAACTAGTTGTAAACTTTGTTGCAGAGTTGGAAATTGTATTGCCGTGTTCTTTGAAGCCGTGAAGCTCTACGAAGGTTCTATTAAGTTACTGGTCGGTAATAAAATACCGAAGTTGTTATAAGTGGATATAGTAATGCAATCTGAATTCTGGATCCTAATACGAGCCAATACATGGTCCCAAGTAAGAGACACTAGCAGATGATGCATGTTTATTCTGCGCTGGATTATATTTTGAGGACATGAAAAGTGGGCGTGCCACCGAAGACCACATGAAGAATGCGACACTGAATAGCCTCCGTTTTGTTTTAAGAGGGATTGCGATGTGATTATTGTTCAAAGCGAGTAAAATAATACTTTTCAACAATGTCTTTTCTATCTTCTTAAGCATTCATCATCCATCGGTGCAGTTTTTGTGTTTATGAATAAAAGTACGAAAGTTGATGACCGTGTCTCTATTTGGAAAATCCTCGTTTTTCTCACCTTTCATTTCAAGGGAATTTGTGTAAATAACAATTATCAATCGTTCACGGTGTAAAATCAGAAAATAGATACCTTTAGCAATGCAAAGTATCATTCAGACTTGAAAAATATTTATGCTGGTGGATCTGATAGCCGAATTTGAAAAAAAAAAAAAAAAAAAAAAAAAAATCTCTTACTATTGTCCAAAACATTTATGTGATGAGAGAAATAAGACAAATTCGGAAGCATGACTACCTCTGAAGTCGAGTGTCAACTTTCTGGACCCTCACCCGAGTTCGATTTCCGGTTGGGATAGGAGACTTTCCTTTCAGCAAGATCATTCTGCATGCGAGTGAATGAGTCTTTTTAACGTTAAAACAGTTCATAAAACCAAGGTTAAGAAAACCCTACAATTCAACGAATAATAGCACCATCTCTGTGGTCGTTTACCAGAGGAATTTAAATTAAAATATTGTGTATACTCATAAGACTTACAAATATCCCTTATATTATTGTGCTACGCTAATTAACATATGGCGGATCAAAGCTAGGTGAAAAACAGCGTTGTCACTTTTTCTCCAAGTAAGCGTTAGCACTCCACGCGTGGACTTCTTAGAAGAGCAAAACGAACAGAATGAGAGAAAAAACGGGAGATGTTGCAACGCTGTGTTACTCCACGTGGAGTTAACAACTGTGTGTCATTTGTGATTTCTTTGATTTCATTGGATGAAGTGACACGTTCATTGGTGCAATGTGAAACATCGACAACCTTATAGAACAAACAATGCATGCGGTGTGTGTTGCCTGAGAAGCTTCTGATTAAAGGTAAAGCGCATGTTAACCATTACCCTGAGGACACGAGCGTTTATTTTGCGTGCGTTTTAGGCACGTATTGTGCGCGCAGCTTAGCTTCACTAGACATCTAATGGAACAACACACATGCTCAGCGTGTAATCAGGACCATGAAAGCAAAGCGAGCGTAAACGCGTGTCTTAGTGGGTAGCAGAATTGTAAATATTAGAACCCGCGCAATCTAGAAGCTGCGTGCGCGCTGAACTAGAGAAGAAGTGAAACACTTCACATCCAGCGCGTTTCGTTTGCGTTTTGCTTCTCCAAGAGCAAACAGAGATTAATATGAGAGGTTGAAATTCGTCCTCCGTTATGAGATACCGCTTGTCAAGTATACAAGGACAAGTGTCTCTTCGATCAAATGAAGAAGCTGACATTCGACAATAATTCAAAAAATCTGATGTGTTATACTCACATGACTTTCTCTACTCTTGTACTAACCATTCTTACAAACTCTTATTCCTATATCTTCTTCGTGTTAGTTAAGATAAACATTTGTACAACTTATTGTTTATTTCCTTGTAGGTGCAAGGGGAATGTTAGAATACAGTAGCCTTTGTGCGAGCCAAATGTTTGAGGTTCTGTTGTCTTTGCACACTTAACATATAAAAAAATGAACAACGATGATCCATTTCACGAAAGTTCTAAGTTTTCCGAAACTCACACACATAACAAGGAATATCTCCGAAATGGCTCACCCTACAAGAAAATTTATTGGGACATAAATTGTGTATTTTAGCAAGATCTACATTTTTTGTGTAGTATAATTTGGTCTACCTGTAACGGTTTACAGTTATGCAAAAGTCGTCCAGAGTAAATACGACTACAGGGGCTATAGCCAGAAAATTCAAGATATACATTTCATTTGTCATCAAAATATCTCAAACGTATGACATTTGAATCAAAATCGTTTGAGCCATTTTCAAGAAAATCAAAATTTTCGAAAACTTTTCCATGTAAAGGGTAGTTTAGGGTGGGGCTATTTTCTTCAAAATTTTCGTGTCGCATCCTTGGAAGACAGTAAACTTAAATACCAACTTTGATTTTTAACCGACTTTTCGTTTTTGAGCTATGCTGTCCACAGACTGACAGACTGACACACACGCGGACCTTTTTCTAAAAATGCTGTTTTTTGGATTCAGGGGGTCTCAAAATATATATTTCCGGTGAAATTTTTGGGTGGAATACAATACTTCCCCTACTTAACAGTAGAGAACGTAAAAATTGTCCGTATCTTCACGGAGTGGAGGATACAGCGTGTAAAAATTGCCTTACAAATGCCTATCACTGTAAATTGGGTTTACCCACCACCTTCTTCCTTTTCCTTTCTCTTGAATACGAGATAACCAAGACCACAACAGCAATCAGTTCATCAGCTTCCATCTTGAAGAACTGAAACTTGAAAGGACGATAGAACACGTGTGTGGTTAGATCTCATATGCGCGCAAACATACGCTCGTGTGTCCCCGGTGTTAGTAGCACAATAATTCCTATACAAGGTTTTACAACGGCTCGCGCGCTGTCCAACACGGCGCGCGTGATGATTTTTCTGGCGCCCTTCATAAACAAATTTTTACTACGACTTCCAATATTAATTCAAATTTCAAGACAAAACTATTTTCTTCCGAATATATTCCCAGTGCACACCCATGAAGCACGTTTTTGTACACCTAAAGCTGTATTCATTACTTCCTTAACCAGTGCTTTCCCTTTTTCTTCTCATAAGAAGAGTACTTGCCCTAATGGTGGTTGTGATGGCGCCCGCGCATTCTTAGGCATAAGTAAAATGTGCCCGAGCACTTAAGAACCTTGGACAGCACTGTCCTACACTATGGCTGCCACGCCCCCAGGAGGAAGGGATAAAGTGAAGGGACCACAGGAGGCTATAATGCGCAGGCAAACAGATCACACACACGTCTCGTCTCGTTTTTCTAAAATACTATTTTGGGTCTTGGGATCTCTTATACAACCTATTGAATCTCAATATCCAATTTTGAGTGGAACACAATCTTCCTTTAGCTTCCATACGTAAACTGTAGAAAACAGTAAGAAAACCCCGCTTCTCGTTGAACTTTAGGTATTTTTGTTTTATTTTTAACTGAAACACACCCACATTTACTCCTATGTGGATACTCCCAGACTCTATGGAGAGTAGAAAGCGATCCTAGTAAAAGGTTTTTTCGGAGGTTTCCCCGGGTCGCCAGGCGAATGCTGGGAAGGATTTCCTTATCCTCCGAATTTCCTGTCTCTCCATTTCGTTACATTAATCCTTTCATTTCACCCTTCATCCCGTTAGGTTTTTTTCAGGATTGAAGGCGCCGGCTAGCGTCACGGCAGGGGAACAAATGGAAATCTCGTCCCCCGGATTGGACGACGAGCGTGCTGGTTTCGGGGTCCCCCATGGGATGTTATAAGCCAGAGGGGTGCGGGAGCCGGTATCCGAGTCCCACGCCCCTTTGGGAGTACGAACCCGAAGGGGTGCGAGAGGAGCCAGTCTGAGCCAGCCTCCGCCGGGGTCTTCTAACTGAGAAAATGTAGGGACCCTGCCACCTACTCTGTCATGACAAAGTTCCGGCCGCCCTTCGGATCCATTCACCTGATCCATCCTCCCGGGGGGCACAAAAGATCGCCTTTCGGTCGAAGTGCTAAGTCCCCCTCCGCACGTTGTCATAGAGTGATAGTACTTTAAGATATTTTATTTAAATTGTCAACCATTTATATATTGTTTTGGATCATGGAACCTTAAAATTGGCAGTTCAAACGGAACATATTTGATCTTGTTTTACTTAAAAAGGAGCTTATGAAAAGACGAAGAAAGCGCAATGTGCAGCATGGTGATCACTTGAAACTGTCTAAAAACTGGGTTTGTGATAGTCACAAGATTCTTTTCCTTAGACTTTTACATAAGTTACTGTTAATGCAGTGCATATTTTTAACCAACAATCATTCGTCTCAACTTTAAAAGCAAAGCTGTCCGTCTTTTGAGGCTGAGGCAAGTAAAGGAAGTTTAGCATAGGTTACTGCGAGACCACAAAAAAGGAAGGAAAATAAAAGTAAGATAAGACAAGGTGTTCCTAGGAAATGTTACTGTGTATGTATAAAACGTTATCAGCTGTCAAGATAGCGTTAACTCTTAGACAGCAGCTGCGCACGCAAACAATTTGGGTCGGTTAGCACGCATTTTTATTGTTCCATCTAATTTCACTTATATTGCCAACTGAGCGCTTACTTACGATATTATCTATTATCCTTTGCAGTCTAACTAGAAATGCTAAACACGAAAACTCCACCTTAGACATAAAATGCCTGCATTAATAAGACTTCTCAAGCATTTGACAGTTCTTTACACCTAGGTAAGTTTTTCCTTCCCTGTATGTGCTCACGCATTATTTAGGCGATTGCGTGCAAACAAGGATAACCACAAACATATCTTCATGCAATCAGCAGTTTTCTGTGGAAACTGTAGGATATTGAATTACAATGTCGTTATTTGTATTGAATGATGGCAATAATACGTATCTAAATTATTCTGCGTCTTGTAACAAACCCACAGGATTTTAGTGGCATAGATAGATATTTTGACAAATGATATCTTTATGTGTATGTATTTCGGTGTGTTGGTTGTCTTTTTCTCTTTGTCTGTTTTACCACAATAACACGAGTTTACTATCTGATATTTCTGCTTGGTCGCAACTGCGCCGCCAAATGAACAGCACCTTTCAGTATACGTAAACTATCCGTTGTGCCTCTACAGGTTGACACCTCAAGCATTACCTACTGGCGTAGGTAGTGTGGCGGCATTGGCCTTACAGTTGCGATGCAACATTCATTATCGCGAGACCTACCCACTCTGCATAACGCCTTTCTCTCATCCTCTCGAGGGAGAATGAGCACGTATGGCTTGTGTGTACCGTGTGTACCACGTCTACTTGGAAATACTAACCTACCTGAAAACATACTACTCCTAATAAGTAAAATTATATGTCCGCAAGTGAAGCAAATATTAATGTTATATTGTTTCTTACACTGTCCTCAATTACCAATACGAATATCTGCACTTACACTCCTAACAGCCTGTATAAGCATATATGTATGTGATGGTGAGTGAATGACATTAGCTATCGATCAAAAAATATTGCTGTCCTTGCTTGCCAGGGGCAAAACATCTTGTTACATGCATATGACTTTCTCTACTACTCTACTCTATGGCATCTACAAACTATAAGTATTCTTACAAAAGCTTATATACCTACTTATCCGCTACACGATAACCAAGATAAATCGCTGAAAAAATAGCTTAATCACATATTTTGTCGTAGGTACAAAGATATAGTAAGACACCGAAGCGATAGTCAAATGTTTAAGAGCGGGCTGCTTGAAATGTTAATATCTTTCCATGACATAACCAGAAACAACTGACTGATGGAAGAACTTTCAAAAATGACAATGAACTGAAAAATTCAAACCATATTTATGAATATCTTGGAAATAGGTAAGGCCACAAAAATGTTATTGCAAATAGGTAAATTGTGTGTTTCAAGACATCTACATCTAGGCTGTCCTCAGGAAATTCAAGATGTGCATTTTATTTACCATAGGTACAGGTAAATATCTTAGACACTCATTAAAATTATTAAAGCCACATTTCGAAAATAAAAAACTATAGTTTTCCCATGTACCCAACAGGTAGTTTGGGGTGGGGAATTTCCTTGAAAAATCGTTACGTCGTTGAAAGGTTCTAATCTAATGCCAAGTTCCATATTTATCCGATTTTTCGTTTTGAATTATGCTGTGCCAATTATCGTATGCGATTGGTTCGAATGGTTTTTAAATAACTGAATGGAGTATTGTGGAGTAGGGATATTAGCCAAGGGACTAAAGAGATGATACTTAATTCAATTGTAACATATTAACTTACGGAGATGAAAATTGGCCTCTGGTAGAAAGAAAAAATTGTAGAGCAGTAGAAATGAATTAAGACCAGTTTAAGAATATTACCCCTTTAGAAAGTAAGAAATGCTCCAATCCTGGATAAGTTAAACGTTCAAGAAGATGTAGTTAGGCGTATAGAAAATAGCTTCAATTGTTTGAACATATCCAACGAATGCCCACTACCTGGGACAAGAAAGAAAGTACGTTCAAGAAATACATGGAGACTGGAGAGGAGGAGTTATGGAGATGATACGAGAGAGATTTGGAATATGAATTATGAGATGATGTATTCAATGAAAAGGGAGAATAAAAGGCAGCCACTGATAGTGGAAGCGCCTTTAGAAGTAGAATAGTAATTATGCTGTTCACAGACACACGCGCGCGCGCGCGCACACACACACACACACACACACAGACCCTTTTTCTGGAATTCCGAGGTTCTCAAAACACGCTTGGAACGAAATCTCTATGTTGAAATATCTGCTTCTTCCTCTATCTGGTAGTTACATGGCGGAGAAGTGTAAAAATAGCTAGATTATATTAATTATTGTCGCCTTATTACCTATACAGTTATTCCTGTTAAAAAGAGACAAAATAAGACAGGTAATTTGATGAAATATTCTAAGAATTAATATCTACGGAAGGTACCGATGTTGCGGATTGGGCACTGAAAAGTGACGACTGTTAACCATTGACACTTCAGAACGGAAAGTGGTTTTAATAAAACAGACACACATCCGAAACTACCGCACCTTGAATACCTATGTCTTGTCACAGGTCGATCAAATTCTAGTTATAACTACTTACTACCCTCCTTTATACATCCCCGATGACCATCGGAGGTTATCTATACCTATTTGATTACTTACAATGGACTTAAGCTCCTATTAATTACACAAACAGTATTAGGACTAGGTGTTACGCCTAAACCGTGGAGCATTACCCTAAGCTAGAAGTTTTACGCTTTCTACGCGCCAAAAAGCCGAAATCAGACCCTCTTTCATTATGGTTAAGATCTCTAAATACAAAAATCTGATGTGTTGCACTCACTTGACTTTCTCTACTCTTGTACTAACCATTCTTATTCCTATATCTTCTTTCTTAATAGTTAAGATACACATTTGTACAAATTATCTTATTGCTTATTTCCTTGTAGGTGCAAGGGGAATGTTAGAATACAGTAGGCTTTGTGCGATAGTCAAATGTTTGAGATTCTGTTGTCTTTGCACACTTAACATATAAAAAACACGAACAACGATGATCCATTTCACGAAAGCTCTTAAGTTTTTCGAAACTCACACACATAACAAGGAATATCTCCGAAATGGTTCACCCTACAAGAAAATTTATTGAGACATAAATTGTGTATTTTAGCAAGAACTACATTTTTTTGTATAGTATAATTTGGTCTATCTCTAACGGTTTACCAGTTATGCAAAAGTCGTCCAGAGTAAATACGGCTACAGGAGCTATAGCCAGAAAATTCAAGATATACATTTCATTTGGCATCAAAATATCTCAAACATATGACATTTTAATCAAAATCGTTAGAACCGTTTTCAGGAAACTCAAAATTTTCGAAAAATTTTCCATGTAAAGGGTAGTTTAGGGTGGGGTATTTTCTTCAAAATCTTCGTGTCGCATCCTTGAAAGACATTCAACTTAAATACCAACTTTGGTTGTTAACCGACTTTTCGTTTTTGAGCTATGCTGTCCACAGACTGACAGACTGACACACACACACACGGACCTTTTTCTAAAAATGCTTTTTTTGGTTTCAGGGGGCCTCAAAACATGTATTTCCGGTGAAATCTCGACATCGAATTTTTGGGTGGAATACAGTACTTCCCCTACTTACCAGTAGAGAAAGTAAAAAAGTTACTATTATCGACGTGATTCTTTTAGCTGATCTTTTTCTGGCCTTTTAATAGCCCTAATGTTAATAATACGATTCCGATATCTCGTAGTTATTGTTCAATTGGTTCGAGACATCTTTCATTATTTTTAAAATGACGAAGTAGAAAGTACGTGCAGGAAGGTACCTATTTCGTATATTTTAGAGGAAATAGCTCAAAAACAATCACTTTAGCTAAATCTAATTACTTATGGGGAGCTATCGAGAGTAGGTAAAATTACGAGTATATTTTATTACATTACCTATACCTATATAAATGAAAATGTTTGATCTCTGTTGAATATTGTATGCGCGGTCTAGTGTACATTTTGTGCTCGTGTTCCATTCATTTTCTTTGGAATATGTTCCCATAATACCAATGAAAAAGTCAACAGAAACCCTTTGATATCATCTGCAGATGCAAGATCTCAATCATTTATTCAGCAACAATGCTCCTAAACTTTTCCTCTGCTGTAACAGTTTGTCATGACATTTTTTCGTTCCAGTTGAACTGTCGCCATTTTGCTCAAGCCACTCCTACCACAAGGGAACAATGACGCCTTGATGAGGGAAGCCCTAGGAAGGGTGGAAAAGTTGCTACCCTTATTGGACTGCCCCAAACATTTACATGACGGGTAACGTCCCCTACTCCAAAGCCTTTGTGCGCTGGCTGATTTCATATTGTCCTGTGCTATTTTCAGCTCAGGTTATAGAAAATGTGAGCCAAATTGCAGCCCTCTACACTTCTTAAAGATAAACCTGAAAACACGGCGCTCTCAAATTTGAACATGAAACGTGCCTTTTTGTTGGCATTGCAGTTCTGTATTACGGCTGAGTGCTGAGAAAACGCAGTAGAATCAAGGCCGACAGATAAGGCACAAACTAAGAAAAGAATTTATAAGCTCCAATGAATACGGAAATTCCAAAACCTTGGAATGTGCTAAAAATAGAACAAATTATGCAATAATGTTGCTTGTTTGAGACTTTCAATCATGTATCGAATATCTAGTCAAGGACAGACATTTTTTGCATTGGAAACAAACACAAAAATGCAATTATGCTCATATGTGAGGTATTGTGGTTTAAAATATCACCTAGAATCCCAAAATAATATCTACCAGTAAATAAGAGCAATAACACTAATATTATAAAATTACAATTTAATCTGTCGAGGTCAAGTGAGATAATAATGCATCCTTATTGGCCTGACTTCACCATCTATGTTAGCACCACTAGTAGAAATATTTAAACACATGTCGCTATGTAAACTGGAGACGCACTGACATTATTTCGTTTTTATTTTGGTGTATGGTTTAGTTAAACTGCACCTTTTGTGTAAGATATTTACTTGTTTATTCTTTCATCTTATTAAAGAAGCATTCTCCATTACCATTGTAATGCATGCTAAACATAACTCAGTTACATAATGCGGTTGTCAGAATACAATTTCAGAGCTTTGAACAGATGGTATTTGATATTGTAATTATTAGCCTTTCAGTTTGTCGAATCAATGGAATTAACAAACTTGTGTTAGTGTAACATGTGTAGCAGAATGTATTCATTCCGGAATCAACAATTCCGATCAGAGTTGAAGCAGACAAGGTACAAATTATAAACGAACATGCACCAATACATCGTATAGATGTCTCCAGCAAACTGTTTATTCACGTGCCCCCCTCTCCTCACCCCACCCCCCAAAAGAAAAAATCCTAATCAGTAAGAAAAGGATTTTGCCATGACGAATAAAAGTAAACGATTTCTCGGATCAATTAAAATGTGTTGCTGATCCTGAAATCTACAATTAGATACAGTCTGTTTACTCAGCGCGTGTGCAGTTCGGCCGCGTCCTTTGAGGAGCTGTCATCGTTTTACAACAAGGTCCCTTTCTCTTGAGTCCTTTCAGGCAGAGTTCAACATCTTAACATGAACCTTTGTAGCTAATGAAACAGAAAAGAACTGGAATTCAGAATTGTGACATCTGATACTCCACGCGGAGTCAACATGTAACTCATTCCCTTAAAATCAGGGTTGCTATTGGTGTTCAAGGACAGGGATAGAGGTTTGGTTTTTCTGAAGTGTGGAGATGGATTTATGACAGTCAACAGTTGTGGATAACGCACATTTCCTTTGAGCAGCAGCTGCACACACGTTGAGTAAGCAGACTATATGAGGATCTTTAGATAAATTAACTTAATTGCGACATTTTTCTACTTTTCTGCCTAACTTTTCTCTTATGTTAACTCGTTGAAACATGCGTTTGCTACTTTTAACCTCTTTAAGAACGTTTCAGTTGACGTTTATACTTATTTAATAATAGTAATGAATACTACAAAGTTACATATAGGTATATAAAGTGTTTTCTGGTGCTAAGATAAAAACATAAGGCAAAGTGAAAACAATTGATACCTAATTCTATGCTAAGCAATTAGGTTACTTCTTATCACTATCATCACCATCTTCATGTGACAAAACAAAACCCTACTGACTTATTTTCTCTTTTCTTCATGTTATCCTTATACTACAATTAATGTGTCTTGGAGCCTTTTAAGCATTGCATTTGTGTTTCATAGTGGATAGATGAATAGATCGTCTTTATTGACAGAAACCTTACAGTACACTACATTACAGTACGTCATAAAAAACCTACAAGATTATACTATAAAAATAATGTTCACTGTATAATGGATTAGCCACCAGAGTGTATAGTCCTCTCAAAGGTTAACCCTTTCATGCCTGGTGTGTATTATAAGATACATAGACTTTTTTTTCCTATTTGTACTAGTTTTAACTTTTTTTCTGCTATACTCTTGTTATATTGTCTGTCACCAATTAAAAATACATATTTGAGACGTTTTGGATTGTAAAAAAAATTTTTCTTTTTTTTTACAATTTATATTGTAGTGTTTTTTTTATAAGAAAAGAAGCAAAATCCATGCAACCGCAGTCAAATGATACCCCGTCATCATCCACTTGTGCCATCACACCGATTATTTTACATGGGCCCTCCCCGTCCTTTACCACAGGCACAGGCCTGGGCACATTTACTCATGCCTAAGGAGGCACGAGCGCCATCACAACCATTGTTAAAGCAAGTACACCTCCTTTTGAGAGGAAAAAGGGAATGTACTGATTGGGGAAATAATGAATACCTATAGCTTATAACTTATAGTTTTAGACCGTAAAAATTGACCTGGGGCCCAAATGACCCAGCTGTCGACGGGCCCTTAAACTCCACACTCCACTCCACCTATAGCTTTAGGTGTACAAAAACATACTTCATGTGCGTATACTGGGAAGATATTCGGATGGAAATAGTTTTGTCTTGAAATTTGAATTACTATTAGAAAGCATCACAGTAAAAGTTTGCTTATGAAGGACGCTGCAAAAATACATCACGGGACAGTGCTGAACTATTGTACACAGCCGGCCGTGATGACTACAGACTGATAAATTGTGTTGACAATATTAGGAGTGGTGTATTAAAATCACTAGTGTAATAGGGGGCCAGTGTCTTGTCGGACCCATAGTCGCTAACTACTGTTGATGACTAGAGACCGGATCTTCGGCACTAGAAAAATCAAACAGTAAATGTCAACAAGAAATCACCTAACATAGTGCACTATTTACACAACATACCGATCTTCGATGGATGAGGAAGGTTAACTGAGACTAATAGATGAATAATGCCCATCCTCCTTTCCGCACCCGGACATTCACACGTGTTTACAGTTATGCTATAGTTTAAGACAGGGAAGGGTGCGTTAATTGCGTCGTTTCCTTTAAGTTTATAGTTGCGGTGGTTTAACTTGTCTCTAGGACCATAGTTCACTCCTACCACGCCAGGGGTGTAGGAAAAAGGTTTTGCCGACAGAGACGTCGGAAGTCTATTCATACTTGCCCCTTCATGTAGCACTCATTGGATAGAAGCAGCCAAATTTTCTCCCCCTTCCCCATAACAACAGACATAGAAGACATATCTCTTTCTCTTTCTTTAGGAAAGAGACAAGATAAACCGAACGAGGTGTAAACGCCCTACCAGAAACAACTTTTGGGTCGCCAAAAGCTAGGAAAAATGCGAAATGGAATTTCTACGATACAGAGTGAAACTAAAGTATATATGCATAGCACATTCAGAAAATACTGACCAGCAGGCATACGTACATTCCTTTGATGTAATGCAAAAATATTTTTAAAAATCAAATACACTTAAACACGAAAATAAAATAGGTAAATTTATCTTATAGTACACAACCCTAATACCCTGATAATAACTTACATTGAGTTATGTTTATGATATCTGTAATAATATAACTGCCTAACGTCCGATTTCTAGTACCTAATGACGTTTAGTAACAACTGAAGAAGTACAGAAGTGAAGCTATGTTTTTGGAATCGCAGTAGACCGCTCCGCTCTCATTCGAAATGTTCTTTTTTATGGTGTTCTAAAGATGATAAACGTGTGTGCCAGGCTTCAGACACTTTAATCATAAAATTGACAGTCACCTGGAATACTGCCTGCTGATCCCAGACACAGGTCTGGTATGCGTTCTGCCATCTCCTGTCCTTGGTTGGAAAATGTTCCTCTTCAGCGCGGTTGTAGAAAATCCAGCAGTCACTAGCAGATCTATATGATGGAATGCACTTGGAGGAGGAACAGAGGAAAATAGGAAAGCAGAAAGGCTAGGTTGCATGAGGTGATGAAACTGTCATTCACACTTGCCAATCTTGGAATCGTATTGTTATCTCTAGACGATGAAGTAGGCCTCTGATGGGAAAACACCTGAGGTTGTTCTGCTCTCTGTGGGGAGACTGCAAATGGCAGCACACGATGATGTCATAAATAGGTCTGCTACCTACATTTCTCTAACGAGAATGTAGCTGTAAGATATGTTTGACATCAACAATTCCAGCGTTTTCTGAGAAAGATTACAGCTGCTAGAATTCCAACTTATCACCAAGGCGTAGGCCTCTTGAAAACAAACGCTCTTGTGCTAGCAATACTGGGATAATAACGTTGCACAATCCACCTATGAACAACGTAATTTAAAAGTCAAGAGTGGTATAAATATCCTACATGGTATTTAAGTTCAGCACCTTCCAAAGTTAGGACACGATGTATTTCATTTAAAGAAAATCTCATATCAAATGAGCCCGGGGTCCATAGCGCTAAGTTGTCCGACATTCATTTTTAAGGATAGCTAAGGGGAAAACCCCGGAAAACACCTGAGGTAACTCGCTCTAACCGAGATTCAAACTCGGAACTGTTGAATTTGGGGCAGGCATGTTGCTGATTGTAAGCCTACCATTAAAGAGTTTTCGATGACATTTGTTACGTATTCTTTACAGATTTGAATTATTATTTTTATTATTTTTGTTGTTATTAGTGAATGAAACTATAAAGATGTACAAGGTGTTCTGCATCATTTATTGCCCGCCTCGGTAGCGTGTCTGCCTCACATTCAAGAGGTCGCGAGTTCCAATCTCACTTAGATTTTTTTCCGAGGTTTTCCCTTATCCTGAGAAGATGAATGTCGGGTAACTTAAAGCTCCAAGGACCTTGGACTCATCTGAGCATCATTTCACCCATTTCATTCACTCACCGTCCGATATGACATTACGTTGGAGGACGTTAATAAAATAATAAAAAAGGCATCATTTACTATGAGCATGAACCATCCTGATAGAGCCGGCGCCGTGGCCGAGCGGTTAGACCGCTAGCCTGTCACCAAAGTGGCCCGGGTTCGATCCCAAGGGACCCGCATGTGATATTTGTGGTGGACGAAGCGGCGTCTGGACGGATTTTCATCGGGTTCTGCGGTTTTCCCCGCCACTCGTTCCACCGATTGCTCCATCATTTCTCTTTCTGACTCTCTTACCTGGTGCTGGGCTGACCATCCGCCCCAGGACTTCACTCTGACAGGTCCATAGGTTCGTCTGCTCCCCAACAGGCATCTGAAGCCTAGGAGGTGTAAGTCCTCCATACGGGTGGGGGAGGGGGGGGGGTAATCAGTAGAAGAAGGAGAAGAAGAGGAAGAGAAGGAAGAATCCTGATATTCCGCATACTGCGTAATTTTGAATACACTTGCAACAGATGGTTGAATGTCTTTCCAACTTGAGCATAAGTGCCCATTCACATAGAAGTATTAACACAAATGCAACACCAACGCGAAAGTTTATGAGTACGCTAACAAATGGGGTCATTTACAATGATTTTCATTAACATGGACATGAGCACTATCGTCCGACGCAAACGCAAACCTTCAATTTCCAGGTTTTCATGTTCACGTTAATGGGATTGGAGTGAGTGAGAGAGAGAGAGAGAGAGAGAGAGAGAGAGAGAGAGAGAGAGAGAGAGAGAAACTGCGGCACTTCATATACCTAGACCGAAAGAGGAGAAATTGAATGATTTAATGAGAACTCAATTACTTAATTTGAAAATCCTCATTGACTTCTTGACAAAAAGCGGATTGGAAACTGATTGCGAATAAACTGAATTTAATTTTTATTGGGTATTATAGTGTCTTTCGAGTTCTGTGCAATAGTTTATAAAATATTACATTTTCTTTCATATATATGGAAACATATTGGAGTGTACTGCAAAGTCATACAAAGTTTAATTTTTGAGACAGTTTTGGCAATGCCCGTTAACATTAAATTGTGGTTAAATTCATTGAAATTAAGGCAGAAATGCATTACAACATTGTTTACACAAAGTTTGCACGACAGTTAGTGAAAGAATACGCCATTTATATCCCATTCTTCAAGAAGCTAGATGGTTTCAAATGTTTGACATTTTTTTCGGCGAAACAGTTCTCTATTGAAAATAATTATATTGGGCATATTTGTTGCACTCATCATGTAGAATCCATGGCTAACATATGGCCAAAGCAGTACCTTCCACCCGGTATAACATAAACACAATTAGTGTGTTTATATTTTGCTGCATCGTAGCCCCCATCGTTAATCGCTTTCATACTTCAACTGTCTTGTTTTGACGCTAACGTCTTGTTGGCATTGTGAATGACAAGGCGAATCTTATGTTCATGCCACACTTCATACCTTCGTTAAATGTTGATGTTTCTATGCAAATAGCCCTTGAATGGTTTAAACGAAGATTAGAACGTTGGTTAAATGATACCGGTTTGATGAATGCTTTCTCATGAATTTTAATCTCATTTAGGACCCGTCTTATTTTAAAAATCTCACTGAATGACTGCAACAAATGCCTACAAGACAATTACAAAGTAATTGATACGTAAAGAGTGCAACGAGAGGGTGTTTGTCAATTTACAAAATGATAAACACATTCTGTAATATAGTCATAAAAGACTATTCCACAAGATATCGGCGATTTGATGCAAAACATGTCATGCCTATGTTAGGCATAAGCCAGTGGGAGACCTCATTTACCGAGCATTTATAAAAGTAACCTGTAATCTAAAATACGTGATAAATCAGCCTTTCATCTATATTAATCACGCTGGTCTTTGCAGTGCCTTAATTATCAATGCGGCAGGTTTAAAATAGAAAAAAGTGATAGAAAGTTTCGATCAAATCTTTATTTGGAAATGCCGCTCTTTAAAGCGCGTATATTTTTTTCTCTATCATCAACGCATTACATGGGCACAAAATTGGAACTTAACAACACGTTATGTAAGCACATTTATAAACGAATGCCATCGTAATTTCTTGGCGATCTGCGACATTGGGTCCTTTAGCGATAGTCCATTTAGATTAGAGCTTCATACCCTAAATGATGGAGTCTATGGAGAACACACGTCACCCTTAAATTACTGCAATTTTAGGATTATTTTCGCCAATTTGCAATCGTAAACCCCTAAAATGTAGTTACGATAGAAAGAAAATTTACTTTATAAACATTGTGTCTGTTTCCTTTTAACGCAAACATTTGGGAACCATTTGTACCTACTAGAACCATGTACCACGGCTGATGCAAAATTCAATGGTGGATGACGGGAGGGCTGGTCAACACACATGGAATCTGAGACCTGCCACGCCTTGCGGTGTTGTAGGTATAGTTAAACACGCTGTGAAATCACACTGTAAAACCTGTGATATAAATATCATTTGCGCCCAAACAACTGTTTGTGTAACAGGAAAAAGTACCTATACCTAGCAGTGGTAGGCTATCAATCGCCATTAAATTTTGTATCTGCCATAGATCATAGATGAGCACTGTTCGAACTTATTTAAAATGTTAGTTTCTATTGACACTGCCTCTAACGCTTGCAATTGGCGGTTACCCTTGTCTCCTTCATGCTTCTTTACAGTTACAACAAAGGGTAGGTACCTATATTGAAGCCATTTCGGCCATGCTTATCACTTTCCACAGAAAGTAGAGAGAAAAACAAGCAGTTTTATGAGTAAGTTATAGAATAGTTAAGAAAACAAATGATAAAGCGTATAGAAAGTTGATTGATTGTATGTAATATATATTTTCTTCTTTCTTTCAGGTAAGATTTGTTGGATTCAGCATGCTTCTATTGCCACAAGATTCAGGTAATGTAGTTGTAACCATATTCTTGGTTAAGTATTGGCAGTTTTCGTACGGAGAGAGTTGCGTACGCAAAAAAGAGTGGGGGAGACACCTTTTATACATTGTGTAGACATAGTACTAGCGTAGCGAGCGCTGAGTAAGCAATCTGTGGAGCAGAGTGCGTGACGCAATGGCGTCGTGCGTGAGGCAGGACAGGCAGGTCACGTGATAGGGGTGAAACTCCTCCCCTGGCCGCCATACCCGGTCGAAACCAACCCTCCCTAAATGCGGGGGGAAGATGAGAAAAACTCGGTTGTTCCTGTAACGATCCATGCGGGCAGAAGGAAAACAAGATGGCGCCACAATCATAGTCCCACCCTTGAGCTTGATGATGGATTGTACTTTTCGATAGGCACCAAGTTTGGTTTTAGGCAGACCCGCCCACTCTGACGTTTCCTTTCCCGATAACAACGCCAAATTTAATTGCCACAGAAGTCTCAACTTAAAGGAGAAGCTAAAGATAGAAAGGGAGAAAGAAAAGCCTCAGGAAGGCAAAGTAAATTACGAGCCAAATGAGGAACATAATTGGATTAAGGAAACCAGGGCGAACACTAGCGTTTAAGCAGATTTCAAGTGAATTAGACTCAAGAAGCGCTGTCCACGTGGCAGAACTGTCCTCAGGGAGTCCGAAGATATTAACTGCAAGTTCTGGCACTTGTGTTAAACGCTTTAAGATTACTTCAAAATATTTTCTACTGCGTAGGGAATTTCCTCTTGATAGTACTTAGCTGCGTTAGTTACGAGTACCTCAAAGAAAGTATTACAAAAGCATCTGCTGTATTGAACTGTTATTTTCCTTTTTTGACCCAAGAACTTCATGTTGAGATTTCATCGGAAATAGCAGTAATTGAGGCTTCATACATAGCTAAATGTAGGTATAATATATAGTTTTGCAGAAATTGTTTCACTACACATTTCGCAAAACATTAAATTCCAAGATTAATAAAGTTATAAATAAATCTTTTCGTTTGGAAGAACAAACTCTTAGACCACAAAAAATATAAAATACACTAAAAACATTTTATTCATAACGTAGGTAGTTTTTTATGATCGTTTAAGGCGGAGCAAATGGACAGGTTAAGGACATTTTTCGAAATGAAGGCCATAATAATTATTGCAGATCAAACTTCTATTATTATTATTATTATTATTATTATTATTATTATTATTATTATTATTATTATTATTATTATTATTATTATTATTATTATTATTATTATTATTATTATTATTATTATTATTATTATTATTATTATCATCATCATCATCATCATCATCATCATCATCACTATCAGTATTACTATTATTATTATTATTATTATTATTATTATTATTATTACTATTATTATTATTAGTATTATTATTATAAGCACTGAACATTCATTTAAACAAATTAAAAATTAGACCTTCTGAAATAAAATACAAGAACACATAAAAATGTAAACCATGTTACAATGTCCGGTTGCCCCATCCCCTGTTTAGGGCAAACGGAAATCAACCTTTTTAATCTCTATCATTATTCCTACAATTATGGCACTGGATATGTGGACCGTTTCCAGCACCCAATATTTTTCTTCCTTGTGCATTGTTGGCATTCTTTGTAGATATCCTCTTTCTCATACACAAGCTTTTTCTTATCTTTCCGGTTTTCGCTGTTGATACCTTTTCAGTACGGGTAGTTTTCCTAATTTTCAAACAATTTATAACCTCCGATTTTCTGGATTTCTTTCTGGTTCCTGATTTATTTTTAATATCCAGGGAAGTTGGAGGAAGAACTAGCTGTTCGAAGCTTATCGAGAGTGTAGAAGCTCGAGTCTGATCTCGTGTGCTTGTGTTGTTCCCATTATTTGGAATTGCGTTCTGAGAATTCTCCAACGGAGCTTGATTCTGAGATTCAAGAATCTCGTTTTCAAAACCAGGTTCCCTATTTTCATGTTGAAATGAACTCGGAACTAAATTTAACTTCATTAAATATGATGCAAATCCTTATGTTGCGTTCATTTAAATAATATGCATTATTTATTTCTAAATAATATACTAATAGTTTTAAAAATGTATTTACAAATGACTCACACGATTGATGTTTTAAAAGTTGTATTGAATTAATTACGATACGAAAAAATGCGTTGTCCTTTTGCCCCACCCAAGCCGTGTACGTGTGCCCCGCTGTGCAATCAAACAAAATAACTCGGAAGTCAAATAACCTGGAGATATTGGGTCCTGCAAGCGATAGATCCGTGATGTTATCACGTATGCAACTAGAATATTCTATTACGCCTTTGTTTTCCATAAAGACCTTATGTGCAACGGATAGAATCCTACAGTAAAAAAATATTTGTTACGTGTTTCATTTCTGTTGCTGGATTGCACATTTCCTTCGAGATAATCGCAGATCCTTTCCACAATATGTCAACACAACTCCAACATACGCACGGCGTCTCGACATACAGTAATACCAACATCGGTCAGAAAAATACACTAAATTTTCTTGGAAGTTATTATTTGTTTATGCCAACAAACTTACTGCAGGTGTTAAACACACAAGTCGTGCGTGGGCAGTGCACCAGCAGTAAGTTTGTTGGCATAAATAATAATTACCATTTAAATTACTTAAACATGGGACAAAGCACTTGCAATTTGTTAAGTCGCCCTTGGTGTATTTATCGCTGATGTATGAATCCCATGTGATCTACCGCGAAACTACGAATCGGCTGGGGAATTTAATGTCATACTGGCAAGTGGGCCATGGTAGCTTAGTAGTTAAAGCACTCGCCCGATAAGCGAAAGACCCGTGGTTCAAATCCCGGCTATGGCATTGAATTTTTCAGTCCTGATTTCACCTCTTAAACATTTCTTGGAAGTGTCTGTCTGGTCCTATGTCCGTTGGCACCATCCTTACCTTATCAAACTCCCTTTACTTGGAACTTTTTTCAAAAAGCTTAATTTTCAAACAATAGGTTCTAATGATTGGTCCACCTTACTCGGAAGGAATTTTGTGTACTTTTGTGTAACTGGTAAACGTAAGCGATACACGAAAAGATTTGTAACATGTACATCTCTTCAAAACATTAATGTATATTGAAGAACTTTTTCGTGGCACAAGGTATTTTCAAGATATTTGTGATTAAATGGTGCGAATTGTTCAATACTAAAGTCATTCTTAAGTCCTGTCGACATTCAGTTGTTTCTCGTAAATACATGCAAAGAGTATGCAATTTTAAAGCCAGCAAAGAACTTCCAGTTCTTAAACATATCGCTATTCTTTTTGTATATATAATTTCATAACGAAATGTGTAATGTAGCAATGTAGGTATTTGTCGTCGAAATGAAGTAGATGGAAAAATAAACTTTCGTAAGAATAGTTCGTGTACCCACTAATAAACAATAGACGTTTGAGAAAATCATGTGATTGTTACACATCAGAGTTTCTTCCAGTAGTAAGTCGCTATTCGTTTCTTCACTATCAGGAGGCATGACCAATATCAGATTACAAGGTAGCCGTATCTGCCATCGGAATACCCTATTGGCCGATGTCTTGCCATGAACTCTTGCAGATCAGGATTAATGGATGGTTTGAAATTGCATATGGCTGGATAACACTTTCCGGGGGTGCTCCTCCACTACCTTATGTAGCCCTTCACCATTCCGTGCGACTGTGGATGAAGAGAAATACAGATCTTGTGAATCCCAAGGCGCTGGAGAAGCTCTGGCATGAAGCTGGATTTAAATGTCGTCCCCAAGTTACTATGGAGCTCTTGGGGATCTCGAATCTGCAGAAGAGGTTCTTCACCGGTACATTAGTAACAGTCTAACCCTCTTGATTGGGAATCGCGTAAGCCTCCAATAGTCTATAGCCACCAGCATGTAGCGATTCCATGTACCCGTCCTTGAGAAAGGGCCTGCCACGTCAATGGCAATCTTTTCAAACGGTTCTCTGACGACTGTTGCATCTGGTCCCGACTGCGACTATACGGCGCACAGTTGTCGCACAAATGTCACACTACTTACCCCACCTCTCCACGTCGCTTCGAAGGTGCAGCCATTAGAACCGTCGGTGTAGCTTTCCAGATCTTCTTTACACCCAGGTACCCTATGATAGTACTGGCATGGGTCTCCTTAAGGATTTCTTTACCCTTTCTCCACGGCAGAGCCAACTGTTCCACCTTTGTTCTTCCGCCTGCAGACTCCCACACTCTTCAGCACACCGTTTCTGACCGCCAGGGAGTTCTACTGGGCCAATTCGTCAGATTCTTTATTCTTCAGGATCAGTCCTATGTCCCGATCCCCGAGGCTACTCCTTCCTCAAGATCTCTCTGTCGCAACAGAGTGGAGTTTATACCGCGACAGGGAGAGTGGTGGCAAAACTCTCCTTCGCCTCCACCTTCACCTCCACCTACTTACCTGTTTCACCTCGTATTATGCGGCGTTAGATCTTGCATCGTCTTCTTTCATATTATAACATTACTTCAGACAATGTAGAACTGTAAAACTTGTGTAAATAAAAGGGTTTTGCGCTAATTTGTGTTGAGTGAGACCGCAGCTGAATGTAAAATTAAGGAAACAAAATAATTGAGAAATTAATATAGTTAACTAATGTCAGGCGTGAAACGAAAGCCACGAAAGCGAAATGGAAGAAACGAAAGAACTACTGGCCAGCATGGCAAAACTGAAAACCAGAATGCAGCAGATGATAACAGAGATGTACAATACGAAGTTTGAGTTATCGGCAATGATCGACAGGCAACTAATTGGCGTGAAGTAAGCTGAGAAAGATTTCGGCCAACACTTTAACATCCCGGAGGACGTTGTGGAACATCTTAGTGCCCCGGAAGACAGTGTCAGTGGCAACAGCGTGCAGCTAGGATAGAAGAAATTCTTGGCGAAACTAAGCACTTGGAGGTGGAGACATCAGGACGCAATACAACATCCGCGCGCGTCAAGCCACCCAGGTACGATGGCACGTCGAACTTGGAAGCCCTTCGCCGACAATTCGCCACCGTCGCCGCCCTTAACCGATGGTCCATGGAAGAGGATGCTAAACAGTTGACAGCTGGCCTCCAGGGACGGGCGGCAGAAATACTGAACGTGATTCCGACGTCGGCAGCGTCCCGAAACATTTGAAAAGCTCTTAAAAATCCGTTTTGGAAAACACAATCTGGCTGCAGTCCATCGCAGACAGCTCAAGCCAAGGCTGTTCCTTGTAACAACCAAGAAAGATATCCGTATTAATGAACCACTAGTGAATAAAGCTCTGGTGAACCTCCCGGCCAGATATGTGTACGACAAAGTTATCTACTCCAAAGACGGGGTGCGCGACGCCGAGATACGTCAGCGCCTAATAGGTATTTGGAGAATATCAGCCATACACGATGGGCTGAAGACCGCGCAGACAACCATACAGACGACCGTGTTGACGATGGAGCCGGTTAAGGGAACAACTTCCCTCGTTGGAAGATCCGGAGTATTCGGTTTGCGTGGGACGGGGGAACAGCCACAGGACATCGACGATCTCCCAAAAGTGTGTGTTGGGAGTGAGGTTGGCCAGGACATTCGGTGAGGGAGCGTTCACACCTGGCCGACAAACTAACTGTAAACCAACAAGTACCGGCGTGAAAAGAGGCACGTCGGAGCTCGACCCCTAAAGTGGTACTGTGCGCTTTGTGCAGCGTAGTGAACATCATCGCGAACGGATGGTTACGCGGAAGGTGGTGCCAAATATTGGTGGACACGGGTGCAGCCAAGACCATGGTGTGACTTGTGGTGGAGGGCTTAACATCGAGGAAACCAGATCGGGCCTACAAGAGTGCCGGCATTGGGCGACACTTTGCCTATGGAGGAGGCCTTGCTGGAGTGGTCCTTGGGGCAGAGCATTACAAGTCTGTGGGTGTACGTCGCGATGGGTGGCTGAGGAGGTGGTCTTGGGTATGGACGCCCTTAGAAGTCACGAGGTGGCGATTGACGTCGGCAGGAGGGTCCTGCGAGTCGGACAAGACAAGGTAACTCTCCGAAGCTCGGTGAACATGTAGAAGTCTGCAACATAATCTTATAGGTTACTTTAGGGCCCACCAGAACCAAGGTATTCGTGAAGGCGCACTAGGAGAGGTCAGCGGTCTTGGAAACCCGTGGGCTGAGAATGAAAGGATCGGCGATGCAGTCTACCGCATCTAGAGGCTTCTCCGAAAGAAGACGCCGGTGGCATTACTCGGGCCGCGCAGTGCTGAAGGTGGGCAGTGTAATACTGCTTCAGACTTCTTTGGAAAACATCCATAATTGAACGCTCCTCGGCATGAGGTGGCGTTGCCATGGATACGTAAAGCGTATCAGATGGGGACAAGAAGGGTTAACTGTAAAAGGTCATGTAAATAAAAGGGTTTTGTACTAATTTGTGTTGAGTGAGGCCGTCGCTGAATGTAAAAATAGGAAATAAAATAATTGAGAAATTAAATAAAGTTACAATATTTTGCATTCGAAAATTACCAAATCTTGCCGTTCTTACAGTTTGTATCAACCGCCCATAGTGAACAGGAAAATCCACCAGAATAGGCTTCATAAGTCCTTAGCCGAAGCGAAGCAGAGATTAGATAGAGAAAAATATTAATGTAGGAGAAGAAAATTATCAATTAGTTTTGAGTACTATGCTTTAAAGGTGTCACAAGCCATATTATAAGACGTCTGGCCTAACCATAAATTTTATTCTCAAGAGGAGTGAGAGAATTTACCTGCGTATGTCACACGTCGAATGAAATTTATCTAGACTACTTCATAAATAAAATATGAATTTAAATACTATATCACAATGTTTCCACCAGAAAATGCTAATTGTATACAAAATAAACTAAAGTATATTCATTTCATATGCCGGGATCATGATGAACTTAACGTAAGGTGACTTAAAGCGATGGGATGTAGCGGGGAAGTTTAACACATTAAATGGCGCTGTTTAGGGTCGACTTAACGTGACAATGCCAAACTTTTCCTTCGCGTTCCGCCAAGTTTGAAGATCAGATGACTAATTTGAACCAATCGACGAGTAGTAGTGCCATGCAGAAATAAATTGTGTAATTATTTGCATCAAAAATCCTTCTCTGTTTCTTTTGTTTAGCTCGTAACGTAGGTTATGACCATCTAAATAGTACTTTATCCTCCGTTTAAAATATTTTTATTTCATATTTTCGTATTCTCTTTACATTATTGGAAAACATAATATCTTAATTAGAAAATCGAATATCCGCCATGTCTGCAGAGCAGAAGAATAACCAATCAGAACCATTCCCATTAGTTAAGCGCATCCTAATAGCCCTCCTAGTTTCTTACTTCACGTTACGTCCCGTCGCGTTAAGTTAAGTTAATCCAGGCATTGCTCAGCCTGCCAACTCAGGAAAACGAAACCCAAGAATTAGATGTATTTCGAGCTTCTCTGGTTGTCATAACAGAAAACCAGTTTATAATCTCAAATAAGTCTCACTTTATTTTTAACATTAACAAATAACCCTTCTTCTGGAAAGTAACATAAAGTATTAAAAGAACATGTTAAAAACATGTCAAATTGTAACGGATTGCTATTTTGATTGTTAATCGATTGTAATGTGTAATGGTTTTTCACTAATTTATAGCATACAGTTGGCAACTTTGACTAAACAAAAGAATGACTAGTGATAATTTGTACAAAACAAAACAATGATCGTATATTATAATTTAACGTCTCTGTTATAAAATAATTGATTAAATGTTGGGGGACGCGTTTAATTGTAGGCTATTTGATACCACCCGACTGAAATTGTGACTAAGAATAGGTAATATTCATAGCGATGAAGTAATGCAATAATTTTTTTCTTGAACAGACCTGTCATCTGGGAGGATGACGAACAGTGAAAGTTGTGTGAGTTACACCGTTACATGTGAGAAAATGTCCTGCAGATACGCTCAGCGAGGCAGGAATGAAACGTAAATGTTATAATTAACATTAAAATCATTAGTGATGGTAAATGGAAGAACATCTTGTATTACTTGTATATACCACCAACAACGTTAATTTATGACTGCATATCTTTGTTGAGATTACTAGCCTCTCAGAACATAAAATACTCTTGTATGCAGCATCTTAATTACTCCACTGGAGAAAGGAAGGCGTGTGAAGAATATTTATGGGATACAGCCTATACTTGCTTTACAGTTCATCCATTTTGCAATCATCCTACATGTCCTGTTTTTGGGCAGAAAGCCAGAGTCGGAACTTTTTACGGTGGTCCAGAAAGTTCTGGATTCAGCTCCGCCTCGTCCGTGGCGCCAAGAAGTGTCTCCTTTGCACCGTGAAAAATGTGCACTTGACACGTGATATTACACTCGAGGGGGAACATGAGACCCTGCTGCAGTCTGAACGGTTCAACACTTTTGCGTCGAGAGTCCCACTGCCCCCTTTCTTGCCCTAAAATATGCAACGAATCATATAATCATTCACCATTTGGAACAAGTGGAAGGAATAAGGATTCCAAGGATGGCATTACAATGTAAATCTAAAAGAAAAAGGGACACAGGAAGGCCAGTTAAAAGAAGAATTGAGGCCAGAACAGATTCAACAGGCCTGATCTGTGAAAGGCGAAGAAGAAGAATCAAATAAGACTAAATGGCGAAATATTTATGATATTGTTGGAGCTTTCGGCCATATTAAAGTCCATGGCCATCATCAGGAAATTAAGAATCAATATTGAATATTAAATATAAATGTATGAATTCCAAGGACATTCGGCATACTTTTCAGGATACTTAAGCTACTAGGACAGGTAGGTATCTTAGGACATTTTTATGAGTACTTCAGTCGTTGGTATATGTATTTCACCACTCTGAAAATCGTTTCACACATTTCGAACGTATTTTGAAGCTCCAATGCTGATATTTCAGTCGTTTAAAATATTTTGAACACAAGACAGATATTTTGGCTGCTTTTCAAGACTACTTGTGAACTAGGGATAGGTATTTAGGGTACTTTGAAGGTACCTTGACACTCTTAATGATATTTTTGTCACTGCTAGAGATATTTTGGGAGCTTCCAAGCACATTTCGCTAGGTTTTTCAGTAATTGCTACTGTTTATAGCTGTCGGCAATGTTTCTATAACAATTTATCTTCCTTTACAGACCTTCTATAGTGTTTATCGTGTTTACAGTAATGTTAGCCTGCTTTATGAGCACTTTTTAAGCAGTTACAGCATATTGTGTACTTCTAAAGTACTTTTCCAAATCTTCTGCAAAGTAGTAGGTATATATTCTGGTTTTGTCATAACTAGTATGACTTACAGTCTTTTTTTTACAGCCTATACAGCCTACACACATCTAACCTAACCTTAGTTAAACTAATCTGAACTATCCAACACTAACCTGTCTTTTCTGGTTATGTTTCAATTACCTTTTGTTAAATTTTGGTTACATTTCTTACCTGTTATTACGTTATGATTACGTGTGGATACTTTTTTTGTTACATATTCGTTACGATCACCTTTTCATCCATTCTGTCATCAACTAACCAAATCACCCTCTTATCTATTCTATCCTCTTATCACCTAAACTAACCTGTTTTCCTGCCGTGTAGACCTGAGCTAAAGCATTGATTTTAAAGTAATCTGCTATGTTTTACAGAAATTTGCTGCAGTTTCAGTGTTTTTCAACGTTTAGGTCATCCTTTATAAGCTTTAACATCAGTTTTCTCTAGTTTAACAGTAATTTGCTACGTTAGGCAGGACACAGGCATTGTTTTTAGTCTTTCACCTTTTTCAGTAATTCGATATGTTTTACATATGTAATTTTTCTTCGTTTTACAGTATCTACTTAGGATGCACTGGCAGATTTCGTGAACTCTTAAAGGTACTTTAGACATTTTTATGCCCATCTTGGCAGATAGCTGCGTCACTATTCGGAAGCCTCGAAAACATTCTTTGCTAGGTTTTAACACCATTTTATCAACAGTTATCTCTGTTATTATAGTAACTTTGGCATTTTGGAATGATATCGCTTACTTTGAAGGCACCTTGACACTTTTATTAATATCTTTTTTTCAGTAATTTAGCGTATTTGTTCACTTGTTATGGACATCTTATTCACTTCTTCTCCCCTGTTACAATATTTCATAATTACTTTCTCTACTGGTAAGTAGGGGAGGTATTGTATTCCACCCAAAAATTCGATCTCGAGATTTCACCGGAAATATATGTTTTGAGACCCCCTGAATAAAAAAAAAAAAAAAAAAAAGCATTTTTAGAAAAAGGTCCGAGTGTGTGTGTCAGTCTGTGGACAGTATAACTCAAAAACGAAAAGTCGGTTAAAAACCAAAATTGGTATTTAAGTTTAATGTCTTTAAGGATGCGACACGAAGAGTTTGAAGAAAATAGCCCCACCCTAAACTACCCTTTACATGCAAAATGTTACGAAAATTTTGATTTTCTTGAAAATGACTAACGATTTGAAGACAAATGGAGTATAGGTATATCTTGAATTTTCTGGCTATAGCTCACGAAGTCCTGTTTACTCTGGATAACTTTTGAATAACTCCTAAACTGTAAGAGATAGATAAAATATTACTCTTCGGAGATATTCCCCTTTATTTGTGTAAGTTTTGTAGAAGTTAAGCTTCTGTCAAACGTAACATCGCTATTCAATTTTTATGTTAACCGTGCAAAGAGAACGGAATTTGAAAGCTTTAAAAGATTTGACTATCACTCAAAGCCTACTATATTCCCATATTTCCGTTGCACGTGCAAGAAAACAAGCAATAAGATAATTTGTGTAAATGTTTATCTCAATTTACACGAAGAAGATACAGGAATAAGAGTTTGTAAGAATGGTTAGTACAAGAGTAGAGAAAGTCATGTGAGTGCAACACGTCAGATTTTTTTAATATCCTTTTGTAAGCTTCCATGAGTTCTGATGGTAACATCTGAGTATGTCTTAGTGCCTTTTCTAAGGCCTAACACATATATTACCATAACCTAAGCTAAAGTGAGTTAACCTTCATTTCTTTGGGGCTATTTTACAAGTTTATTTTACTTCATTTTGTTTTATCCATGCTCTTTTATTAAGGCTTGAGTTGCGGTAGCTATTGATGCTGAAGTACTTATAGTTCAATACTGGCATATTTTGGGATATTTGATAGCATTTACTACCCCCCTCCGAATTTTTATTTCTGTTTAGGTAAAGTTAATCAACATATACCACTTAGCTTGCGCATTAATTCCTGCGCCAGGTCATTTTCTAAATACGATGTACTACCAAAATGACCCAAGTACTTGTTTTAAATGGAGCATATATTTTAGTGGCAGAATACTTTTTGTTTTGTAGGTAGGAGCGTAATTTTGGAACTGTTACGACAGTGAAAACCTTCCAAAAAAGCAGCTATAGGTTGTTATTACAGTTCCAAAATAACAATTCCTCTGCTTTGCACTTTACCAGCCAAATTTAATATACCATTGAGCACTTGTAACGTCATTGAATCTGTTACGATGGTAGTGGATGTGTGCTTATTTAACGTGATTGATTAATAATTATTAATACATTAATTGCAGCCAAATAGCCATATAGGTTTGTAGAAAATAAAACAGAGGAGAAATCGATTACACTGAATCATGCACTGCACATTTCCAGACGATAGTAATCACATTTGGGAGTACATAGATGACACGTGTCGTTGCAGGCTCATAAAGTGTGTTGTTACAGATGGCGTAAAGGAAACCATTCTAGTGAACACATTGAGTAATAATTATATAGTGCGTTCGTAGATAGGCCGGACCGCCCCGCGGCGGCACCGGATCGGGCGAGAACAGGTGCATCCTCCGCCAGTTAGACGTAAAGCGACCGGCAAGTCATGGGTACGGAACACTGACTATGTGCTACCTGCATCACCAGAGATGAAGTTCAACGTGAGCACATTCCCTATATGTCCGAAAACAATTCTGGTTTACTCGTAAAAGTTCATATTAACTGACTGGGTTTCTCTGTGGTGTCTTTCAATTCTTACAGCGTGCACTTTATTCTTCAACCTTCCCGATAAATAAAAATCGCATGGCGACATGTCAGGGGAACCAGATGGCCACAACCCTCGGTTAATTAGTCTATTGCCTACACATTTCCCAATTCATGCACAGAATTCGCAGCAGTGTGCACTATAGCTGAATCTTGCTGAAACTAGCCACACAATCTTTCATTTCTTTTTAGATGCCGAAAAAACTATTTAAAACAAAATTTACATAACCGTGTGAATCAACTGTTGTGTCGTAAAATATGGAACCGATAACTACGCGTATTCAGTCCCAACTTTTGCAGCGTGGTGAAGAACGTCATGAATAACATGGACATTTTCGGAAAACCAGAATTTTTTTTCTGAGATATGGGAAATGTGTTCGTGTTAAACGGCATGAATTTCAACGCTATTCTGATGCAGGTAAGCCTAATGTAAGTTAGTACAGTACTCAGTGTTCCGTACTCCTGACTTGCCGGTCGTTTACGTGTAACTTTTTTTTTTAACTGGTTACACCGAGAAGTGTTTCTGAAAAATAATTATTTCCCCATCTTTGCTTATTTCAAAAGCTTGCAGTAATAAGAGGAACAACATTTCTGTTATAAAACTTGCACCTACCTATTTCCCATAGCCTTTTAGTTAGTGTTGAAGTAGTAACGTTAGGTCGGCATGCATGTCTGAAAGTTTGCACATGCGATCGTCAGCACGTTTACACATATATACATTATTGCCAAAACTATTAATACTTTGAACCTTAATTTCTGTCAAGAAAAGAACGTTGTAATAACATTTATAGCTTTTGGCCTACAATAGGAAGCAGTAGTCGTTCGTCTAATGTTTGTATAAACGGAAATATAAAAACAATTGAAACTGTATGCCATTTTGGATGAATTCGTTGAGAAATATAACAGCTAGCCCCGAAAACTATTTTCTCCGACCTTGCAGGTATAGGTTTGGCTTTCCCAGTCTCGTAACGGCGTTTATATTGCGTTGGTCGAAATCAATACTGTGGTCAGAGCTGGACAATGGTGGTCAGGCCATAGCGCACTGCCACACAGTTGGGGGTACTCCGTCACCTTGCTAAATGAATCATTAACTGAGTCATCGTGAATTCATCCCTGTCAACGCCTTTATGGCGTAGAGACTCCTATGAAATGCCTGTGCGAGAAATCGGCACACTGGAAATATGCTTTTGTGACATTGTTAATAAAATTATAAACAATGTTCATGTAATTAACAACACAACGTATTGTTTTTAAAGTCATGCATTTCCAGCTTTTCACGTTTTTCTTAGCATTTGTGAGTGCGCCTTGCCTCTCGATTATGATTCGCATACTTTTGTTTATTTTTATTTTCCCAAAACTTGTCTATAAGTAGAGGAAGTAAACCACGAGATTCGGGTTTGGAACGAGAAGTTATTATGTTATCCCTAGACCATGGATAACGTGTGTGTATGTGTTTGTGAAAAGCATAAATGCAAAACCAAAATTGGGAAGCATTCATGTTTAATTCTTGAGTGTCTAAGCAAAATAGTCAAAAGTCCTCTAGCACAAATCACCCTTCACATCGAAATTGTTTGTCTTTATTTTCTTAAAAATAGCTTTTACTATATGTTTAAAATATTTCCATAACAGAATGTGTAATTTGTATTCTCCCCAGCCCTTTTCCTTCGGAACGAATTTTTCATATTTTGTATAACTTGTTAATTTGCTAACCATAACACAGAGATAAAACATTATTGCTTAATACATACACCTGAACATCATAGAAAATTGCATTTTATAGAAAATAATTTTCTGTAGCATAAGCCATTTTCGAAAATTCTTGTTAATCCTTTAAGTTTGCCTAGGTTGAACAGTCATGCGGCAAAGCTTTAAAGCCC
Organism: Tenodera sinensis; assembly: GCA_030765045.1. Taxonomy (NCBI): domain Eukaryota; kingdom Metazoa; phylum Arthropoda; class Insecta; order Mantodea; family Mantidae; genus Tenodera; species Tenodera sinensis. The sequence continues at coordinate 149,869,923 of CM060966.1, forward strand.
TGTTCGGAAATATTCAGCTGCAGCCTTGATTCTGAGGCTCTTTATTCTATCCTTATTTTTGTGCCACTTTCTGTTTGAACTCTTTTGTACAAAATGTCATGTACGTGTGCGCAGTGGTTCACCTAAAAATTGAGCATCTATGAGATTCTCCGCCTAAATTACCTCGCTATTTTGTGTCAGTGTCAACCAAATTTGGAATATGTGAACAAATGGTGTTCAAACAACTCGTGTGTAAAACGTCAACTCAGTGCAGTGATTGGCCTAAAAACTGAAGATTTTGTACGATACTCTTCAGTTAATATCTTAATAGAATAATACCCTTATTCTTCAACCAATTTTTACCACGGTTGAAATATATCAAGAAATATTATTGAAACTCTTATGTACAAGAGTTCAACTCCTTACGTGCAAATTTGTATGAGATCCTCCATCTAAAGTAAGCCTGCAAAGTGGTACTCTCTGAGCACAGCCCGCTAACGACCTTGCACTGATCATTAGGTTTAACCGGTAAAAAAATGAAGGTCGCTTAAGTCATTCTGCGAGCTCCCCAGGCCCGAACTAAACTAACCTAAATTTATGCTAATTTCAGCATAATGTGTGGAGAAATTTTGTTTGAACTCCTGGGTATACATTTTCAGCTCCGTACCTTCGTACCAGCTGAGAATGTGTAGGAGCCGCTCCATCTAAAATACCCTTAAATTCTGCAATGATTTTAAGGGAGTTTGAAATGTATGATTTTCTTCATGCTCCTAAAGTATAGGCTATAAGGGGCACAAGTGCAGATATTTGTACCGGTAACTGAGAACAGGGTAATGAACAGTATTATAACAATACTTGCTTCATTTGCAGACTTACAATTTTACTTATTAAGAGTAGTATGTTTTCAAGTAGGCGTACCACAGAAAACATGACGCAGAATGGGTGAGACGGAACTGAGTTCGAATGTTTTGTTCAGGGCCAATGGGTCGTGCATTGAGCTATGAAGCAAAACGGTTAGATTTTCTCACAGGTGTCATTCATCTCGTGGCGCAGTTACGACTGTGCAAAACACATCAGGTAAACTATGTGACTGGTTTGTGGGAAAACCATTAGACGAAGAGAAAAGGCCACTAACACACCGAAGTGGATACATATTAAGGTACCATTTATCAAAATATCTGCACTTATACCGGTAACATCCTGTGTATAAATCGTCCACTCCGCGTACGAACGGCAGTTGGTACTAATAGGTGATCTGCATCATCGACAATGAAGCATTACAAGCTTCGAGTGCACTGCTTGTTTACAATTTTAGATGCGTAACTATTACTGAGCATGGCAGAAGTTCCCGAGTTCTTACAGCGTAATGAAATAATGGCTGCTGAAAATGAAATTAGAGTTTTAGCACTTTCTGACGAAGGCACGAGCAAAACACAAAGCGGAAGCTGTACCTCATCTCTTTTACTGCCCTAGTCTAGCCTGAGGCGATTATCCTCTCTCAACATGACGTTAAAGGAAAGCGTTTATCGTCATATTTCTTTGTAACTACAAGGCTTGTTCTGCGAGTGACGTCACATCTCGTGGTGGAGATCGGTATTTGCCTTCTCAAGTGCTTGTACACTGTCCGCCTCGCAATATTGGAACTGCAGTGTGACGTCAGTTGTTGCCATGGAAACCATCTGGATCGCGTAGCTTTTACAACCGGTGTCTGTGCTCGAGCCAGCGAATTAGAATACGCTTAAACAATAGTGTCCATCGGGTTAACCTGGGAGCCGGTAGGAGTTTTGGTTGGAGCCCGGATAAATATATTTTCCTTCAGAAGTGATGCCATAAAAATCTGCCAGATGTTCTTCAGAATGTCTTAGAAAAACAATCATCTATGTTTTCATTCCACAGCAACTTCGTACATTCCTTGTAGAGACAGAGTTTCTGGATAGTATCAGGAACGCAATCAACTTCAGAACGATAGCAATGTTAATGGATTTTCGTCATAGATATGATTTTATGAGTACCTCTCCTGTATCGATTCAAACATATTGGAGATTTCAGCATTACCAGCAGTAACACTGATCCGAAGTGTGTTCATCTCGTAAATCAATAATTTTTTTCGAAAGCTTTGTTTTGAATACAAAGGTATATGGATTTCAATGTGTTCAATATTCAGTTGGACGTTTTCTGACAAACAGTTGGATAAACCTGACAGTCAACAAGCCAAGGATTTAATTTACTGCGTTGAACATTTCACGCGATTATCCAGTGACCTTTTTTTTTTTTTTAATAAAACCGATCAAGTTCTTTCAAGAGTCCTCCATATTTAAGGATCTGATATCCGCTTGAGTTGGGCTTTTTAAGTGCTTAGGGATTTTCTGCACACCAAATATTCTACCTAGTGAGATACAAAAAGTGAAGGTCTACAGAACCCAACATGTGCTAGGAATCGCAAGCGCAAGTAATTGCAACATTGGGCTTTACTAATCAATTATGCGAACACAAAGTTTTACAAAAAAAAAAAAAGTAAGTTATTCCAATTTATATTTTGAAAGAAGAGGTTTTAGAAAGATTTAGACCAGAATATGCTTACAAGGACAAGCCATACAATAGAATTCCCTGCAGTTAAATTATACTAGGCAGCTTTTTTTTTACCGTGGAGAGGAAAAGCCCGGTTACAGGCGCAGGCCCATGTGCTGTGGCCAACAGTGTGTGTGTGTGAGGGGGTGAGGGGGTCCCTGTACTCTGAAGGTGAGATGCAGCCACCAAAAAGACTTCTCCACGGTTAGCAGTGCATTTCTGTGTACTGCGTGCAAGTATAATGCCATCGTCGGATCCTGCATAACACCCCGGTTAGTATGTGAATGCTGCTATACCTTGCTCGTGCTGCAGGTCACTTACGCGTGCTGGCACTCTGTGATAGCAAAAGGTACTGTTGCAACATTTACGTCCCTATCATACTTCTGTTACACTGTTTACACGTTTATCCTTTATTTATTTGTTTATTTATGCACTTAATTGACATTGCTTCAACAGCTTATTTTTACCCTGGGATGATAAATACATTTAATATCAAAAGGCTAGGGCACATGGTCATATTTACTTGGATTACATTCCCTTATTAATTATATAAATTATATTGATACAGATGGTACTGCATAGGCCCCCCACAAAAAGAACGAAAGGAATAAATAGGTACAAGCAGAAAAACTAAATATTATTTACACTGACATAGGTAATACGTACATTGGCATTTACATACTCAATCTTAATATATTTTTTTCTTGTTCTTCCTCATCCTCAGAAGACTACGAAGCCAGGATCTTATAAAATTCACGAACCGTTTTGTTTTCATCGCATTTCGTCTTTGTTGGAGTTGTATACTTATGAATATCTTGTTTAATGGTTATTACTGTACATCTGGGAACGCCAGTTGCAGCTACAGTATGTGCAATCGGCAAGTCGCACTTGCCACCCCATCCTTTAAAGTAATTGCGCACATTTTGAATGTGTGCCGTCTACTTATGTACTGGTTTTCCATTTCCTATGAGCGAGGAATTTGCTTTATAAGTAGCAGTTGCGTCACCTGTTTCCTACAGCCACCACGTTTTTGTACAGGTTTAAGAGTTTCGTGCAATCTTGGTTGTGCGCCACTACTCGTGTCTGAATGACTGCACAAACCTTGCAACTCTACCTGGGTTGTTTTGATTTTTATACACGCGCCGGACACGCGATGTCCTTATTTCCCCCTCTCACTCTCTCAAAAGACTGAACAGAGTATAAGCTGGTATGCATTGCATGCGAGCGCGTCAACTGTTGCTTCTCGGTAGTCCATGAAAGCTGGACAGGACCAAGCAATATTCATGCATTGCGTATCTCTAGTGTTGTACAGTCGTTAGCTTATGTACTAATGTTTAATGCCAAATTTTACTACGATTATTTGCTTAAATACATATATACGTGTGCTAGGAATTCTAGCCTTGTCTGCTTTGCATAAACTAGGCAGTGATTATTCTCTTCCTCCATTTCTGTGCTTACGGACCACCAAGTGATCTTGGTTGACCTCATGGCTTATACTGCAGCTGCTTATCAGGTGAAGAAAGCTATTCAGTATCGGCGATACATGATCTTACATGCGAGTGAAGCTGCTGCACTGTAATGGAAGGCCTCAAGCCGCACGCCTTGTATTGCCAACGTGTTACCCATGTCAATACAGGTTGCAATAGGCTCCTTCGAACTTTCAGCTGGTTTCGAAACAGAAGAAACATGTACGAGACGGAGTGTTTGCCGCTGACGACGAAGTGGTTAAGTGGTTCACCAGAGAAAGATAAATGTACGCAACCCATATGTTGAATGCCTTTGTTGGTAACTCCAAGAATAGAAGATTAGGCAGTAATAAAATATTTTTCTTGATGTATATTTCACCGCTCACCTACTTGACATTCTTGTAGTTACCTTATGCCACATTAGACGTTCATATGTACGTATAAGAACATTCCCTTCCTAAAGAAATTGAAACGGTCGTTCGTGAAGCTCTATAGTGCTGTTAGGGTGTGGTCACGGATTCGAGTCTGAGAGGGCAGAGCTATAGCACGAAATGTGTACTTTGTTCTTTACCAGCGTGTTATTTGCCTGATTTAGACAATTTGGCTTGTGAATCTAGGCAGTCCTAAAGGTCGCCGAGTTGCAACATGCAGTATGAACACTCTCTCTGCTACTTTGTTGTTTGAGCAAACTCTACGTGCGATTCAGATGCCAAACTGACTCCAGGTAACAGAAAATTGAAATTAAAGTTATATGCATATTGAAAATTCAGCTTTAATCAGACTCAGACTTCATTTCATCATAACATCACTATGGTAATTATAATTGGTGCGAGGTACAAATCTGATGAAAACGCAACACAGATACCAATCACTGAAACAGAGAGCAATATAACATTAACGTTTTCAGGAGTCAGTCGTATTGTCAACTGAAAAAGTTTAGTTTTTGTTTCTTTTTAACTTCCAATGTACCTATCACAAGTAATATATCTAAGAGTCTTACCGAACCGATAAATTCTCGAGCGGAACGGAGCGAGAGAATGTAGCTGGGAAGATCAGACCCTCGAATGATATTTATCTGGACCAGTGGCGTAAATGACCGCCTCCGCAGTGCAGTTGGTAGCGCGCCTACCTGTGGTGCGGGTTCAATCCCCGGTACCAGCATGGGGATTTTATCCCCTCTGGCAGGTCTGGCACGGGGTGCACTCAGCGTCGTTAGTCCCGGGGGGACCAATTGAGGAGCTACTTGATGGAAAAGTAGCGGCCAGGTCGTGAAGAACGCATAACTGGCTGGGAGGGATCGGGACGCTGACCACTGCACTCCACCAATGACGCATGTAGTGGGCTGAGGTGGGGACGCAGCGGTTGGGCGGTAAGGCTTGGCTCTTCATGGGCTGTAGTGCCGGGGCTTTTAGTGGCAGACTCCCTGGCGCGGGGGGGGGGGGGGCAGTCTTAGGGATTCCCTGACTGTTTTAATAGTTTTCCCAAAAAGGGCATTTTATATTCAATTCAACTATTTTTATTTTATTATTTTTATTTCATTTTATTTTATATATTTTTTATTTTAATTTTTTTATCTGAAAAATTGTTTTGTAGATTTGTATTTTGTATTTTTTATAGTTTGACATCAGAAGTGTAGGCATTTACTACCATTTTCAAGAAAATCCCCGAACTTAAGCTATCCTTTACTTACAATACTTTTTGAAATTGTTTATTTTCTTAAAACCGGCTTCTGACTATTTTCGTTAAAGTACCATAGTCATTTAAATGCATTCAAACGAAACATATTTTACTTTCTAGGAATAGCCTGTGAAGTCCACTTTATTTAGAAGGAATTTTTTAAATGTTGTACAACTGGTAAAAATTAAGCGATTCACAAAAACGTACAGCACAAAAATGTAGATTTCTTTAAAAATACATAATTTATTTCAAATAACTTTTTTGTCGCATAAGTCGTTTCCGAGCTATCTGTTGTTAATGGTTCGAAATTTTCAATACTTTGTCATTCTTTTAAAATTCTGTTGATATTCTGTTGTTACTGGGGGGTTACATGGCATTTTAAGGCCAGCAATTATGTAGTTCTTGAACATTTGACTATCGCTCTTTTCTTTGTAGCTACAACAAAATGTATAATATAGCACTGTAAAGCTTTATCTGGCTAAAATGTAGTACAAAAATTTCGTAAGAATAGATTATCGACTGTCTAATAAAAGATAGAGGGTAGAAAAGCTCTTGTGAAATGTAACACCTCAGGTTTTTCTAAATTCTCTTCGGTTCAGGTTAGGTCTAACCGTGTATTTCTGGAGAAATTTCGATATCGAACATGTGAAATACAATTATTCCTCTACCTGTCATAGCTAATTGTACAAAAAGTTAAAAAGCAAATACACAAAAGCGAATAAGTGAAAGATGAGAACTGGATTCTATGGGATAAACCTGTTGGAGATAACTTTAACACCTGTTGATTCGTTTACATTAGACTACATGCAATATTTTCTTAGGCTTTTTCTTTCCTTCCATGTATACTACCGTGCACTCGACTTCAATGATTATATCAACGGTGCCGTAAGTGTTGATTGACGTCCTAAAAAGCCTTTGTCTCATGTATTCTTGCACAAGCTTCTAAGAACTTTTAAAAAATACCTGTTTTTTAATAATGTTTCAGCTGTGGAAAACAAATCCAAATAAAGTCCTGAACTTGCGGCCCTTAACAGCTGAAGCGCATTTTTATGAATGGATATAACCGCAATATGTTTCGGAATGTTAGTGCATCAAATACCTCTTAAATCAGAAAATATGCAAACAAACCGCGCTATCTGGTTATTACACAACTTTGGTATTCTGCTCGGCTTTTCAGCCGCTCTATCGTTCATCACGTCGATATCTATCGAGCAGAAACAATTGAAAGTGCATTGCAAACAGTGTGAGGACGCGCTTGCTTTGTTTGATGCTATACTACTTGAAATGGGCCAGCATTGGGTTTCTATTGCTGCTTTAGGAAAAAAGGCAAGTAAATGTTGCATCATATCAGGAAAGAAAAAATGTTTCGTTCTATTCACGAAAGTAATCGACATAAGTTTTTTTTTTCTTTCTTTCTTTTCCCTTTTTTTTTTCGTCAACGTTTTTCTACTTTGCCTTACTTGCTGTAAAATGTGGAAATCTATGACGAATGTAAAACTTCAACAAATGAAAACTACAATAAGTCAGTAGATAATTTAGGTCCATTGAGATTTTACTACATATAGTAGTATAGAAGTGCACATTTTGAGGTCTACTGAACTCTGAAAGAGGCATATTAAAGAAAGATGTGTCTGTCTAAACAAGCGGGATAGCTCAGGCAATGTCTGTGACCCGCGTAACTCGACGCAAAGTAGGTGGAGGAAAATTAGCCCTCCCTTGTTTCGCAATAGATTGTGATGCCCTCTTCATTCTGATTGAATTTTGTATAATTTTGAATACCGCATAAAACATAATAGACGGTGAAGCCGAAATTGTGAATGTCATAATTATGGATATAATACTGCATCACATGGCGGAATTAAATAATCAGATAATGTTAAAATCGTTGCATGTATAAAGCTACAGAATCTGGGAGATTAGTTGTGGCTAAAATTGTCAAAAAGGCACGAAATGTTACAGACAAGTCATTAGAGGCGAGCTTCAGGTAGTCAAGTGAGGCCTGGTAAGACCAGTTTTCCTGGAAATCGCTCAGTGCCGGTGTTAAGCAGGAAAACAAGGGATGGTCGTTTCTTCGAAACCCTGTTGCTAATTAGGAAGTGAAAGGTATAGAGAGCGTCATGACGCACAAAGACTTGCCGGCGAGAACCCGGAGAGAAAGGGTCGTTTAGACTTGCCCTCCAGAACCCGGCGGGTCAGTACACTTGTCGCCCAGATCTCCGAGCGAGCACTTCAGTCACGGGACTTGAATTCCGGATTCCCGAGTGTGAGGACACATGATATTTCATAGTAACAATCTTCGGTCTTAGTAAAGACACAGTAGCGACTTAACGTAGATAATAGCGATCGGGAAATTTTCACGCATTCATATTTTGGTGAGAATAAAAGTGTTTCAACGAGAGTTCTGCTTTTTATTCGCAAACACCCACGCATACCCTAAGGTTAAAATCACATGCCAGAGCAGCCGGAGCAGAAATCACCAGAACGCAGCATTCCGCGTAGGATAGCGGAAACGGAGGAGAGGGTAGACCGCATCAACGGGCAAGACTTAGTGAACGAAAACGTTTAGTTTTAGTTATAAATACACCTTATGTGAAACAATTTTTTGTGTCATTAACAATTTTCGAGATGTCTTTACTGGTTTGAAGTTGCAAATACTTTTCACCTTTTTGAAGCACTAAGTCGTCGTTCATTTGTTTCTAGTGCTGCTGTAAGGAGGAATTTAAAAGCGGCCCGATTTTGAAAGATACACTGCATTCGTAGGTCGGCTGGCCGTCCCGCGGAGGCACCGGGCCGGGCGAGGACAGGCGCGCCCGCCGCAGAGTAACGCATAAACGGCCGGCACGTCATGAGTACCGAAGCAAGGGACAGTCTGGCCGATCTATGAACGCACTGCACAATGGATATAGGGTATACCACGGAGGGAAGCACCACAAGCACTGCGACCTACGTAAGATGTATTACAGTTACCACCCTCTCCCCCAGGAGGGAGGAATGAAATGATGAAACCAGAGGGGTTAAAGGCCTCGGCCATATTGAAGCGCGTGTCTGTAGCAGTTCCTGGCTCGAAGAATTTTCGCACTATTACTGGAGTAGTCAAGATGAACCAACCAGACAGCCCTGGGGAATTCCCTAAGGGAAACAAGCTTGTACGCCATCCGTCCGGCACCACCTCACGCCAGAAAACCTTGAAGCACACCTGAAACATGAGAAAGAAACAGTATGAAAGAGAAATATTTCCTTGCTTATCTGTTACTAAACATTTACCTCGATGAAGTAGATAAGATTTTGTAAGAATACCTGTAAAAGTAATCTGAAATAAAAAAAGTTTTTCTTCGCAGTTAGACATTGTTTCAAGATTCTGTGTTAATGTTTGCATTTCTTTTGTCTCTCCATTGTAACAACTTGTTACAACATTGAATACTGTTTCTGATGTGTTGGGTGACTAAGCAGTTATGTTTGAACAGAAATTATTTCAAGTTAAAATATAACATAATTGCACTGTATCTTCAGTAGTATAAATGTGGGTAGAAGAATAACTTTTTATATGAATACTATATTATAATACACGACGCATGTATGTGAATTTTTCATGGTAGAGAAATTGTTGCATCAGAATTTTTCAACAGAGTAAGCTGTTCATCTCAGATTGCACAGTCGCTTCCATTTATGTTGTCACCGCAGTTTCGGTAGGGATTCTATTGACCTTCACAGCTGGACTACATATACCAAGGAAGAGCAAAACCGGCCCAGACCGATGGTTTTAAGTGTGCTTAAAAATGACAGCTCCATGTCAGTAGATTTACTGGCATGTAAAAGAACTCCTGCGGGACGAAATTCCGGCACACCGGCGATGCTGATGTGCTCCTGGCAATTGACAGCGTCCTTAAATGAGGTGGCATCGTGTTTCACGTACACAGTTCTAGATTATTCACATATGAATATACAAATAACTCGAGCAATGTTTTCAAATGGCAAATGACTTTCCCACATACCCACAATTCTTCCGTGATGCGCCTCCGCAATATTTGAACACATCACGTGAGCTACAGTTAAGTGATACTGTGACCGAATTATCTAAGCTTTTTAATTTTAAAGCTATTTACATGAACACTAACACACGTGACATGGGTTAATAAGTAAATGATTATGCAAAAGCTCTACCTCAAATATTTTCTCAGACAATAGGTACGCTCAAATATTTTTAGTTAGCTAAAAAACCCTTTTTTTTTTTTTTTTTTCAAAACTGCCTTGTGCATTTACATCTTTCTGATAAATATGATAGTGATACTTTAGTGGAATGAAAAAAAATGGAAGTACATATTTGAAGTTTATGTTATTGCTTGGGGAGAAATAATCTTTTGGTTTTATGAAGTTATTGATGTTAAAATTGCCTTTTTTTTCAGTATAAATTATTTTTTGCGAGCCAATGAATGAATAAAGCAAACTTGCCTATTTAAATCTTTGGATAGCACCCTGAGACTATGCCTGCAAATTTACATACAAATCAGAGCAAAACAGAAATAAGGAATAAGAATCGAGGTAAAGGTTGGTAAAATGACACCTGAAGCTCTACAGACGGCATATATGTGTAGTGTACAAGTGTACAAGTCAACCCTCACTTAACACACTCATCCTTATGTTCTTAAACAGTAGCAGACTTCGAAGTATCGATGGGGTGCAACAAGTTTCTTTGTCATTCCTGGATTAGAATTTGGACTTACTTCCAGTCTGATGAGCCAAGCGTGACCTGCGATCCCCTAGTAGCAAACCGCTCCGCTCAAGGCCGTCCTCTACATTGGCCACTCTCATTCACATGGGATGCTGGAGGTATCTGAACTTGCTGTCTTATCACCAGAAGCCATCTGGGCACCAGAGATGGGAGAAACACATGCATCACAAAGATTCCTTACTAATGCAAAGTCCAACAAGTTTCACATTTCTCAATCCATTTCTCATGGCACGTCATCTTCCCATTGACTTGCAGATATAGTGCCTCAGTGAGCACCAACATTGCAGGTGAAGAATTTCACTTTCTTTGGAATACTGCCCTGACCTGTAAGAAAGAGCAAATTTGCTCAATTCCCACTTCATGGAAATGTTAATAGATTTCCACTCTAAGATCTACCACTGGAATTTAGGACTTAACAGTCGTTTGGGGGATAGCTCAATACATGTTTTTTATTTGTCATATTAAAAGCTAGTACGCCTTTAAATGAGAATTGTTGTAGATTTAATTAAGTAACAATCTGATGTGTTGCACTCAAACGACTTTCTCTACTCTTGTATTAACCACTCTTACAAACTCTTATTCCTAGATCTACTTCGTGTTGAGAAAAACATTTGCAGAAATTATCTTATTGCTTATTTCCTTGTAGGTGCAAGGGGAATTTGGGAATTCAGTAGGATTTGAGCGATAGTAAAATTCTTTAAAGTTTTGAGATTCCGTTCTCTTTGCAAAGCTAAGATATAAACAAATGAATAGCAATCTTCCATTTGACGATAGTATTCCAAAACTCACACAAATAACAAGGAGCATCTTCCAAATGGTTCACTTTACAAACAAAAAAAAAAAAATTATTAGGACATAAATTGTGTTTTAACAAGATCTACATTTTTGTATAGTAAGATTTTGTCAATCTGTTGGTTTACTAGGTATGCAAAAGTCATCCAGAGTAAACAGGACTACATAAGCTATAGCCAGAAAATTCAAAATAGGTATACATTTCATTTGCCATAAAAATACCTCAAACATATGGCATTTCAACCAAAATCGTTGAGCCATTTTCCAAAAAATAAAATTTCTCGAAACATTTTCCATATAAAGGGTAGTTTAGGATGGAGACATTTTATTCAAAATCTTCGTGTCGCAACCTTAAAAGATATTAAATTGTAATACCAAGTTTGGTTTATAACCGACTTTTCGTTTTTGAGTCATGCTGTCCACGGACTGAGAGAAGCAAGCGCGCGCGCGAACGTTTTTCTAAAAATGCTTTTCTTGGATTCCTCCAGAATCAAAACATATTTCCGGTGAAATCTTGGCATCGAATGTTTGGGTGGAATATAATACTTCCTCTACTCCATCCATCCGTCCGTCCACCCATCCATCCATCCACCCACCCACCCACCCACCCACCCATCCATCCACCCATCCATCCATCCACCCATCCATCCATCCATCCATCCATCCATCCATCCATCCATCCATCCATCCATCCATCCATCCATCCATCCACCCATCCATCCATCCACGCATCCATCCATCCATCCATCCATCCATCCATCCATCCATCCATCCATCCATCCATCCATCCATCCATCCATCCATCCATCCATCCATCCATCCATCCATCCACTCATCCATCCATCCATCCATCCATCCACCCGATCCATCCGATGCATCCGATCCATCCACCCATTCACTCATCCATCTGTCTCTCTGGTCTCTCTGTGTGTGTGTGTGTGTGTGTGTGTGTGTGTGTGTGTGTGTGTGTGTGTGGGTGGGTGGGTGGGTGGGTGGGTGGGGGGGGTGTGAACAGCATAATTCAAAAACTTAAATTCGAGATTTTCTTATTTGAATCACGCCAGCGAAAATGTTCAACCAAAATTGTCAATATACGGAAGAATTTCCATTATTTTTAATTTTTACAAAAACTGCTCCAATGGATTTATTTATAATTCCGAATATTAATATATTTGCCTGACTAGTAAATATATATTTTTTAATATTCTTTCAAATAACTTTGGCCTCCTCATTAATCACAATAAATTTCTAGAATTATATGTGAGTGGTATACACTGAATCTTACTGCAGGAAAAATGAAGCTAAGTATATCAAATAAAATGTAAATCTTGACCGTCTCTGCCAAATTTTCTCCTTTCTGAACAAGCTTTCCATAATTTTGAAAAACTAGTATACTTTAAAGGATAGACGAAATTGTACTGCATGAAAATATGTTCATTGGAATATTAATTAAAGTAATGTTTTGTAGCATTAGGCTTTGGGAATATAAGGTCTTACATACAGCTTGTTACATCAACATTTGCTTCCTTTACGGATTTATAATTTTACTTATTAAGTGTAGTATGTTTTCAGGTTGGTTAGTAGCGTGTCACACACAAGCCACACGTATTTATTTTCCTTAAGTGTCGAGCAGAAAACGTAAGGTAGAGTGGGCAGGTCTCCGGAAAAGAACTACGTTAAATGATTTCTGCAAGGCCAATGTGGCCACACTCCTAGGCCCGCAGATCACCACAAACACCACTTGATTTATCATTGAGAGCATCCGTTCTTCACATTTTGGGTCATGAATTTTCATTTGTTTGCATGAGGATGACGCTATTTGCTTTGGAAACAAATACCATGCGTCATAATGTAAGTTTTTAGTGTGGAAAAAAGGAAAGAAATGACAAAACAAATATCACTCAACAGCTCACAGCATAGCGTCAAAGGTGTTGAAAGCGCAGACACACACTGAGGTAAATTTTGATTTACGTAGTCCAGATTACAAGTTACACGTTAAATAAGCAGTAGACAAATAAAAAACAAGGCAAATTTAACGTACAGACAAGTGCATATAATCATGCCAATATAATGCCCCGTGATAAGAAAACACTATATCGGCCCTGCCATCTGGTTGTTGCATTTACTTAATGTTTGTCTTACTCCTCCCTTTTCCTTCGCCCCTTCACCTGAAACCGACCTGTATTCATAAGTTAACTTTTGACCGCCATAAGACATAAACGAATACAGGCGGACTCATGCAGAGGCTGATGTAGATACTCTTGGCGAAGCATACTTTCCAGCTACTCTAGAGAAGTGTTTCGTGTTCCTCCCCTTTCGCCCCTCACCGTGAACTAACATTTGTTCAAAAGCTAATGCGTAAGTGTCGGTCGGATTTTAATTCAAACTAATGAGAAATAGGTTCGCCCAGAGCTGGTATAAAACGCTGATGATGATTAAATAGAGAAAAAGCCTCATAAGAAACCAAAAGCACCATGTTTAATTAGAGACTATATATCCTTAAGGTTTTGATTTTCTTTGCTTTACTTCTAATTTACCGGCACGTTTTCGTGCACTCGACTGCACCTACAGTGTCAACTATTCACAGCTCAAGTCATAGTACTACGTCATGCAAGTAACGAAACGAGGGGAAAATCAGAACGGCACACTTCACATTTAGTGAAGCCTGCCTGAGTGAGAACAGCGTAACGCGGTGTCGAGGTCATGGAGATTATACCTACTTAGCGAAAGACAGAAGAAAAGAAAAGAAGCCACACATATAACCTGTAATGAGTCTTTGCTCAACTCACAGAAGTGTAAATGAGCTTGCTAGTGGTCAGGGCTTTAACCGTTCCAGAATGTTGAACTGACAAGAGCAACCAGCTGCAAATTTATAACAGCCTAACAGATGACAACGATCTCATAAATATCACATGTTTGTAATCACAGGGTTCCATACTGAAGTACTAATATATGCGGACTCATTAACTAAGATTAGGTCGTTGTTAGTCTAATCTTTTACCGCATTAACGCTAAAAGCGACAAACATTGTATTAAAGCGATTTCCCGTTATCTTTTCGAATTATGTGATGTTGATCAATAAATCAATATTATTAGTTATTTACTTATGCCAACAAACTTACTGTTGTATTTTTAAACACACAAGCCTTGTGTGGGCAATGTTTGAGGGGTAGACTTGCAACTGAAAAATTCAATGCCACAGCTGGAATCTGAACCACAGACGCTCCGATTACCAGGCGGGTGCTCTAACCATTAAGCCACTGTGACAACCTGCCAGAATGACACCGAATTCTCCAATCAATTCTCCAGCTGTGACATTGAATTTTTCAGTTCCAATTCTACCGCTCAATATTATTAGTTCAGCGAATTTTAGCGACGAGTGCACATTGAAGCGAAATTGCCTTATTTTGCGAAAACCGCGAAATTCAAACGACTTTAAATATAAAATTGGCTCTCATTTTCTTTTAAGTTTATTCCTGTTACTTTTAAATTACAAAAAATAATAAAGTAAAACTCTCAATTACAAAAGTAGTGAAGTAACGGTTGAAGTTGACCATTCTGTCATTAGTGAAGTTATGGTCTGGATAGTCAAGGATAGATTAGCATTCTTGGCAATTGACCTTTCTTACCTGACCATACTGAGCGTGAAGAGATAGTCCTGGGCAGTCATCGTGAGTTCCATGCGACATCCCTAAAACCACCTGCATTCCGGGCGGGCTACCTGAGAGGTAAGTCTGAGTTGGATGCGGACTACATGGAAGTTTATCAATGGCCCCAGCTGTCATTGTTTCATGCGACATCCCTAAAACCACCTGCATTCCGGGCGGGCTACCTGAGAGGTAAGTCTGAGTTGGGTGCGGACTACCTGGAAGTTTATCAATGGCCCCCGCTGTCATTGTTTCATGCGACATCCCTAAAACCACCTGCATTCCGGGCGGGCTACCTGAGAGGTAAGTCTGAGTTGGGTGCGGACTACCTGGAAGTTTATCAATGGCCCCCGCTGCCATTGTTTCATGCGACATCCCTAAAACCACCTGCATTCCGGGCGGGCTACCTGAGAGGTAAGTCTGAGTTGGGTGCGGACTACCTGGAAGTTTATCAATGGCCCCCGCTGTCATTGTTTCATGCGACATCCCTAAAACCACCTGCATTCCGGGCGGGCTACCTGAGAGGTAAGTCTGAGTTGGTTGCGGCCTACCTGGAAGTTTATCAATGGCCCCCGCTGTCATTGTTTCATGCGACATCCCTAAACCCACCTGCATTCCGGGCGGGCTACCTGAGAGGTAAGTCTGAGTTGGATGCAGACTACCTGGAAGTTTATCAATGGCCCCCACTGTCATTCTTTGCAAACTATTAGCGTTACCCAGGAGGCACAATGTGGAGGCTGACTGCTTATTTGTTTATTTATTTACTTTTGATTTTTGCTTTTTAATACTTAATATTGCAAAGTTTATAAAGTTTGAATCAGCTTTAAACCTTGTCCTACAGATATTTTAGCAACAGTTTTTGCGTTTTGTCGTCTCGGCATTAGTATTTACATTTTTGGTAGAAACTTAACGACACTGATTTTAAGAACTCCATCCTCGTTTTTTGACCATTTTGTAATAGCAGCAGCTGTTTTCTCAGAAAGTTTTCCTTTATATAATGGTTCTTTATTTATATATATGTGCCCTTCAAAATATCTGTATATATAAACATAATTGGATGTGCTGTGAAAAAAACATCCTGATTAGTTTAGAATGGAATGCTTTGCACCCGTTCTACAGATAGAGGCGTCAAATCTTGCCCAAGTCTTGGCCGGAAAAAGGAATTCTTCGCTGATGAAAGTTTTTAGTAGATAGAAACATTTGCTTCTTGTGGTAGTATTGCCATATATTCCTCAACGAAACGCTCATCGACTTCTTCTGGACTTAAAATGGTAGACCAAAAAAGCATTTCAAGAACGTGCTGATTTCCTCGTCTTCGTTGTATTTTCTAGTGAGGCACATTGCCATTTTTCCCCACCAACTCTGACCAAGATAAAAGCGGCAACCATGAATTTCACTCAGGCAACGTCTCTCTTGCACAGCATTAATAGGAATTTCGAAATCTACGAATACTTCCTTCGGCTTGAAGCTTAGTCCAAAAGAGGCACTGTTAATTATGTTTTGCAACATCTTCTTGTAGATTTTCTTACTTTTATTTGGCAATAAGCAGAACACCAATGGCATTGTTGAATAATCTATAACTGCAGAGTGGAAGGAATGTGATGGACAGCATTTAAATGTTCCATCTTCATAAATTTGCGAGGCAGCACAATAGTTGAGTTGAAAAGCCCACAATTTTGCTCTCAGTGTCATTAAAAAACAATAATGTCTCACCTGTGTTTGATATTATTTGCATCTCTTCAGCTGCTGTTTGAGTTTCATCGATAGTCTTGAGCTGCTCAGGATATTGGCGAAGTCTCTCTGTAAAGAAGATATTTCTAATCAAGTTTATAACCGAAGATGTTAGTGTACTCACGCCTCCAATCCTCAGCTCCTGATGTATAATTTTGTTGCTCTAAGGCACAAATCATCGGTTGCTCACCGTTTCAAAGAATTTGATATCTTCTGCCTGTTTGAAACGTTCTCAGGAATTTTTTCGTGATTGTGCATGATCACTCGTTCAATTATGTCAATCGTAGGTAACAATTTGATGTAGGATTTACACATCTTATTAACGCAAGCCCACCATTGTATTCATCCTTCAGCTTCTTTTGGAAATAAAATTTATGGTTGTCTATCACATAAAGTAGTTTTTTTTCCACCGTAAATCACTTCCATAGTACCCGAAGTCTCTTGGCACGTTGACAAAGACAGTGGCAGACACTGTACGGAATCAGCGTGCCGAGCTGATTAGTAGAGAACCTGTTTTCCGCTCTGGTACCAGTGGCACGGAAGTCAGGCCATTAAAAGGGTCATCCAGGCAGTTCGCATGGAACTCACGACGAGCCGTCCTGGCTTGGGAAGTAGAAAAGGGTACGGAATTTCCAGAAAACTTAACGCTTTGATCTTAGGCTTTTCATTGTTTCATCTAAATATGACTTCTTAAGAGACTGTATTTACTTGCATTAACTCAGGAGATTGTCTTTGTCCTTGAATGAGCAATCGTGCTGTGGAATGTAAACAGAGTAACACCAACAATTCAAAATTACTGTCTAGGACTGTAAGCAGTGCCAGTGTTGCTGCAATATTATATCGCGTGGTTCCTTGAGTCTCCAATAAGCATAATTCATTAGTGATATTACTGAATGTGCATAATAATTGTTTGTTTTGTGCAGTAATATAATGTATTAGTGATGCTCTTTTGCGAAGTACAAAATTACAAGCCATGTAGTGCAGAAAAACGAAAACTAATTTCACAAAATTCGATAAAAATGAATCCGGAGAAATGCATTCCCCCAATGTCATTTACCTAGAATTAAAAGAATATCACGAAATTAAAGCGAATAATACAAGCGATATAGAATGAAAAAACACGAAAAACTCATTTCGCGAAAAAAAACAACCAATAACACAAAAAACAGAGTGCGTCTAGTCATTGTCTTAAAATACCTGTCTTTTGTCGTTTCGGAAATGTGTGTCGTCTCCATCAGAATAAATCTTCAGTTTAGTTCCTTACTCCACAGAAACTACCAGTTTTAGTGTATTGTCATTCATATACTCATCTTCGGAATATGCCTTTTTACACAGGTACTTTTGTTTTGTCTACCACCTTCCTCCGACGGCATGGCTCCGCTCGAGATTCGCATTCGGGAGGCCCGGGCTCGATTCCTCTACCTCCCACTCTAACCTTGGAGTTTTTCGTGATTTATCTTGCGCGGTAGTTGAATGCCTGGATGATTTTCGTTCCATTATTTCCTTTCATTCCGTTTCCTTCTCATCTTTCAGGTGAGCAGTTTCGTGAATGGTGGTGATGTTTGCTCCAAGGAATGGAGCAATTCAATTTTCTGCAAAAGGCTCCTCAGTGGGAATGAATTTCATATTAATTTGTATAATTAGTACCTACACCACAATAGATAAACACTCGCGATAAAAATAAAGTTCACAAATATACAATTTGTAGTATTAGCTGCTTTTGAAATACAGGTCGTTACTGCTGAAATTTACCCATGTTGAACTGTCATGTAGCATCTGTAAATTATCTTACGCGTTTCTTGTTTTTCCTCGCATGGGTTCTTTACTAACTTTACTAACTGTGTGATGTCTTTTGTTTCCGTATCGCGCAAGTTAGCTATGACTGACACAAAATGTATGGCGGGTGGCTCAACACAAAATCCAGCCACGGCTCGCCACGTTATAGTGTTGTATAGCTAAACACGCTATGGAATCAAGTTGTAAAGTGAGCGATATAAATATAGTTTGCGCCCATAAAATGTATTTGCACAACAGGAAAGAGAATGCTAAGGGTCAGGTATCAGCTGGCATTAAATTGTGTGTATGCCACAATAAACAAGTACCTACTATTTAATTTGAGATTACTTCTAGTCAAAAATTTATCGTAATATTACGTAAACAGAGTCATATTTTAATATAATACTATGACATTAGGGATTTTATGAGTATCTTGATTTAGTACAACTTTTCCTTTCTCTAGCATCCACTTAAAGTAGGAAGGAAGTATAGCGTTCCACCCAAACTTTTTATACGTGTTCAGCGAAATAAATGTTAAATAAGATCCAATGTATTAAAAGGGTATGTTTAGAAAAAGGTCCAGTGCGCGTGTCTAGAGTGTGGATACATAATTCAAGAGGCAATAGCCTAAAAGTTCGTATTATTCGAAGGAGGCGATAGGATGATTTTCAAAAAATTTGTCTCCCTCAAGCAACAGATTATATGAAAGACTTTATTTGTTGTGTAAAAAGCTTAAGTAAATGCTATTTCCATCAAAATCTTTAGACGGATTTTTGAGAAAGTAGAAGTATTCGAAAATCCTCCACGTAAAAAGCAGCTGGGTGGGAGCAGAGTTTTAAAAATCTTTGTGTCGTATCGTTGGAAAATATATTGGAGGTAAATGTCCAGTTTGGTATTTATCCAATATTTTGTTTTTACCTCATCTACTACTCAGCTATAGTAAGTAGAGAAAGTATGGAATTCAATCCAAAGTTGGGTACCAAGATTTCACTGCACATACACCTTTTGTGGCTCTCTGAATAAAAAAGTAATTTTTAGACAAACGTCCATCCAGGTGTGTGTGCGCGTGTGTGTGTGGGCGCGCGCGCGCGTAATTCTTGGAAGCTTTTAATATACATACACTACAATTTCCTACTTATTGTATCCATATTTTAAAATTGTCAAGCGTTTATATACGTACAGGTTGTTAGGAGTATAGGTGCAGATATTTTGATAATTAATGCTTTAATATGTCTACTTCGGTGCGTTAGTTGTTTTTTTGTATTCGTCTAACAGTTATCCCACAAACCAATCATAAAGTGTACTACCTGATGTTTTTTTTCACAGGGTCGTAACTGCGCTGCGAAACGAACAACGCCTGTCGTGTAGACTATCCGTGTTGCTTCACACCTCGATCTACCTGCCTAGGTTATGCGAGGACATGGGCCTTGCAGAAAGTATTGGAACTCGGTTCTGGTACATCGTTCATGAGACCGTCATAAATCAAACACAAGTCCCTTTATTTCTATGATCTGTTGGAATCACTGCTCTCCTTCTCTAGATTTTTTTCTCTTTGTTATTTTTTTCTTTATTAAGATTTATGTTTTGTATATTTTGTATTACGCCTGTGTCACGCCTAATTAGAAGTATTCAGCAACTTGAAAACATACTAAACTTTCATGCATTTTTAAATCGGTGATATTATTGTTGTATGTTTAGTACCAAAATCTTATCTTCATCTGTAATGTTACATTAAGAAAATCACATATTTTCATGTTGAATATTAGGCCAACATAAACCATTCCGCAAGTAGCAACTGTTTTCAGTTTGTTACCTGAGAAAGGCAAACAAGCATTCTAAAATTATGTTCACACACATTTACAAATAAAATACCCTAAGAACATCCTCTGCTTGCAAAGTATGCTGTCCAAACCCATTAACATTAAGTAGATAGGCTGCATAATGTAAATTACTATTTAGAACTGCAATGTCGCTCAACGTGTACAAATGTTTCCGATTCAACGAGTTTTTAATGGCCGGAGTTTAACCTGAACCATCGCGTACTGGAGTTACTGGTTTTACAGTGTTAAACCGCTTGCATGGATTTTCTAAAAATACCTTGTTCAAGTAGCCCTTTATCTTCTGAGGAAGAACATCGATGAAAATAGTTTGATAGCGAGAACATAATATGGAGCTCATATGGATCTTCAAGATCGTAACATTCTGGTAAGAAATATACTCTAAAAAGAGATCTTACATAGTGAAAGTACTCCGTATATGAGATAAATAAACGTGTACTTTGACATTATCTTCCAAATGCACTATATAAGCAGAAAGAAAAACATTTATAATGGGGTACCTCTCTGTATCGTGACATTTATTTTTAGAGCTATTCTACAGGTTCGTAAAGGAGTTTTTCGACGATAGTGTCCCCCCCCCCTCACCTCTCCCCGTTCATGGCCATTGTGGAAAGTTCAATTTTCTGCCCTCAGTGCTGTAACCTAACCTGCCTCGGTGTTTGATTGCACGTATGTGTGTGAACTGTATCAAATCCCCTATTTGTTAATGCATTTATTATTCTGGACACGGAATAGTCATATTTTATTGTTGCATTTTATTACTTAAATTTTATTGTTGCATTTTATTACTTAAATGTCCCTGAGCCTTTACTTCCTTTTTATTTCTTCTTTTATTTCTTTAATAAAAGATGATAAATCGCACACTTTGCGACCAAGGTTAATGTTGGCGACTTCGCTATTGGAACTGCCATGTGGAATAACTATTACTAAATTATTAATTTTATTTTCGTGTACTTAATACTTCTATTATACACCATAGAGTAAAAATGCTAAGCAATATACATGCATTTAAAAAATTGGAGAATCTTAAAAATAGAAATTGCTCAACTTTGTCTTGTATTTTCAAACTCTTATTGGTTCTCCAGTGATGCACTAGGCACTTGCATCCCAATGTATTATAGTTTTTCCTGAACACTTCCAGTTAATCTTGAAAAATGTCGACAGAAATGGTTTATATTCACATTTTACTGCTCCAGCTACAGGATGGGATTTACAATTCTTGCACCGAGCGAGGTGGCTCCTCGATAACATATGACACCCGCATTCGAGAGGTCGTAAGTTCGATTCCGATGGCCGACCTTCCTGATGTCCGTGGCTTTTTTTAGTGGGTTTCTCCTAATCGCTAGGCGAATGCTGGGAAGGATAATTACATTCTCCGAATTTCCTGTCCCTGCATTTCAGTTCACTTCTCATTTCACTTCACCTTTAATCTGCTTGGTTGTTTCAGGGTTCAAAGTGCCGGCGGTAGTTTCGGGTACATGACAGGTGTTTGCTCTTTGTAAACCCTCGTCCTCAGGATAGGGGGAGGTCTCCGAGTCCCGGATCCTCCAGGAGACCTGGAGTCCGCAAGGAGGAAGAGAAGCCGGAGTAAGAGCCGCCACCGGAGAATTCAGTTATTAGGGACCCTGTCCTCTGCTGTTGTCTCTTCTCCGACAACCTTTCATATACTTTCACCTTAGGCCTCCCTCCAAGGAAGCGCCCCGTCACAGGTATAAGCTGCAAAAATCGTCTACAAGTCGAGGTGCTAAGTCCCACCTTCGAGTCTTGTCTATCCTATCGTATCCTACAGGTATTGCAGAAGCGATAACTAAGCCAAATTAGAAATGCTTGTATCCAACATGGAAGATTGTAAATTATTATTTCATTTTAGTGTGAACTGTGGTACTTAGGTCTGATACACGTACATGATAGAGTGCGCTGTTTGATTAATAATGTTAAAATAGTTACCAAGACTTAAAACGTTGATTAATGCCTATGGCATATAATCAAAGTTGCAGAGTAGTAACCAAATGCGTCTAGTTGCACCTGGATTTAATTTAGGACGCACTATGCCTCATGCATCAGTCACTGAATGATATGTAACTATTCTTTCAATGTTAAGGCTGTTTCCCACATAGGGTAGGTACTGTCCCCGGTATTTCCAAACCATCTAGTACGCATCAACTGTGTTAGCCTGATATCTATCGACCCCTGTGCACATTTCAATGTCTCAAATACAATAAGCATAGCGAAGGGACAGTTTCAGCACGTGAGACACTGCCAAAAAGCACCTTAATAGCAGCCAGTGTGCTCGTTCCTCAGCACCGGTCACTGCCGGAAAATCGGGAGTTACCGCACGACAGGCCAGTATGTTCTGTGGAAAAGCAAAACGACATATCTTTGTAAATTATATGGGATGTGTTTTATCACGACTCCGAATCACAGACACACGATGTCTTATGTGGAAACCTACCTTTAATTTTAGCTTAGTACTTGCACAAACTACCATTACCTGAGAGTTGCAAATAAATGATGCCAAATTAACACGGCTGATCACCCGTGAAGCTCTGATCACTAACGTTCGCCGTGAAAGCTTCAAATCTTACAAATGATGCCAACTATGACTATCTTACTATCCGGATGCTCTACATGCAATTGAATTGACCTTTTTGGCAAAAGAATTTAAACCGAATGAATAAAAAAATCTGATTGTTACATTCACATGCCTTTCTCTATCCGTTATTGTTTATTGTTACTTTATCAGTACATATAGTTTGTCCACCAGCTCATGGCCCCTGGTAGGAATGCAACGAGTGAATACGTCAGTAAACAATTCTAGGTATACGCTTTACAGCGATATCTGAAGCCGGATTACTACCTCTGGTTGCGCTTACAGTACGCATAACCAGAAGCATCAGTCCAGCTTGACGTATCGCTGTACACCTAGAATTGTTTACTATGTACCGACTCGCATTCTTGCCAGGACCACGATTTGGGGTCCTCTGAATAAAAAAAAAACTTTCAGAAAAAGATACGCGCGCGCGCGCGCGCGCGTGTGTGTGTGTGTGTGTGTGTGTGTTTGTGTGTGTGTGTGTGTGTGTGTGTGTGTGAACAGTATAACTCAAAAACGAAAAGTCGGTTCAATACCAAACTTGATCAAGTTTGGTATTGATCAATGTAAGCTTGTTCTTAAAATACAAAGTTGCGTATTTAGGAGAATTTAAAACATGCATCTTCGTTGACAGTTCGAATCAAATTAGTACAGGTTAAAAAATTGAAAAACAAAATCACTAGAGAAATACAGGCAGTCAACGTGAGCATTTCCGAGTAAACCAGAATTGTTTTCGGAGATATAGGGAATGTGTTAGCGTTGGTCATCAATTTTAACATCTGTTTGATGCAGGTAAGTCTAATGTAAGTTAGACAGTAGTTCGTGTTCCGTACCCACTTGCCGGTCGTTTCCGTGTAATTCTGGCGGAGGGCAATCTACGAACACTCTGAATATGCACTTACACCCCTAACATCCTGTATAAGTATTTCACACTTGTAGCCAATGAGAGATAGCTAGTTAGCAAAGAGATAAGAGATACAGGGCAAGTTATATGGAACAGGGTTTACAGTTACGTATATGTACGAGTTTGTCCACAAAAGCTCACCCGGTACAGATTGGATGCCGATAACGTCCTCCTTGGGCAAAGCGAAAGAGGTAACACAAGCAGCAGCGCGTTTCTGCTTATTTCTACTCTTCACAAGAGTCAACTTGCCAGAACACTTTAGTCACGCGTCGCATCATATGTAGGACTATCCATACACACCAAAACTCTGAGGTTTTAATAAACCTTTTTCCTTTTTCTTTCTTTTCGTTTTTCATGTGGTCGAAGGAACGAGGTCTAAAATGAGAGAATTCCCAGAAATATTTCATTATTCCCAAAATGCTTTCTGACGTGATCTTGAACATCGGTCTGTTGAGATTCAAGAAAGCCCGTCCATGCACATGAAATTATATGCAGTACCTTCTGTCTTCGAGAGCAACTTTCGCCAACCTGTAGACAAGAGTTGTTGGCTTGAGTTCAAGTTTCAGAAGGACGCTGGTATCTTTAACTGTTCGTAATCTCACTTTGCTGCACCTAACGGTCCAACTATCAATGGTTAACGCCAATGGAAGTTGATTGAAGTTTCACTCAGCCGCGGCCCGTGACCTTATAAACTGGAGGTACTACAATGCGCTTTGCTACAGGCACACAATTATTAGACTGGTCTAGGAGTGTCATCCTGAGGTCGCGGGTTTAAACCTGGCAAGGGCAATGGATTTTTTCGAGCGTATAAATCTTTGGCGTGGCTACCTTCGGAAGGGAAGTAAAGCCGGCGGTCCCGTGTCGTAGACTTACGGGCAAAAGCACTTCAATCCTTATACGGAGGCTTCTGAGCAAAATTAATGGGTCTTTGGCGCCCAATATAAAGTAGAATGCTGAGAACCACAGCCGTTAAATAGAGCCCATAAATGAAAACTCAACTTCATTAAAAACAAAGCAAGATACATGCATTAGATTTACCTACATAAATACTGCATAAAACATTAAAACATTCTATCATAAAATTGACGTAAAAAGGTTAACATAATATAGATTTTCCTTTTTTCTGTTTTTCATTACCTGTAAACCATTGAACACTTTTAAGGACAAAATTTCAAAATCATTCTTAATATTGCAAATTCTTTATGAACACAAATATTGGAACAGTTTCCAGTAGGGTAGATACCGGAACACTTGTACTTGAGGAATTATTGGTAATACTTCTCTTCTGTGGGGGTAAACAGCCCAAAATAGACATTGACGCCAAGTTAAGATACAATACTATATAATGTATAAAGAATGATTTACGAGTTCATTGCGTTTATATTCCAGCCCCGCTGGAATGGACTAGATTGCAAGCAATTGTATGCCAGATATCTGGGAGGAACGGTGAGATGGGAGGGTCCTACTGGCGAGCTAGAACCCAAGCTAGGGGCGCGAGTCAGCTTGTGGGTCCCTAACGTGTGCTGGAGGTTCATCTCGGCACCAAGTTTCTTCGTGAAGTCGCCAGCCGCTTCTCGCCCCCAATAGAACAGGCCAGCACCACTCTTACGCTACGAGAACAGCAGTTGCAGTGCCCACAACATAGCGCCACACTCCTCCTTCGCCACCACTTCCGACCCTGAAAATCCGGTTGAAATGTAGAGAAAATGAAATGGCAGGACGGGAAGTCGCGGAAAGTATTCATCCCAGCATTCGCCTATTGACGAAGGAAAAACTACAAAAGAACCTTTGGAATCGAACCTGGGACCACACGAATGCGAGTCCCAGCGTTACCGCCTGAACTACCCCGTTCGGTATGTTGATATGAATGCAATTGACTTTCTGGGCGTTCCGTGATGTACGTCCTGTTTGTTCCGCTCCAGTCACAGAAAGTCAATTGGGGAGATGTCAACATTTAGCGACAGAGCATAGTTATCGGCGTACTTAAATCACGCAGAAAGCATACAGCATTAAACTGAATTCTGTCTGACGAACCCTATCCCTAGGTGCACAAAGCGTGTAGTAGTTAAAGGGTAAAAGTTTGCTTTAAAATAAATCCATGAGGAATAAGAGTAACCATCTAATGAGAGGCAAATGATTTCTTTTTTTATATTTGCACAACCACAACCGTTAAAAATATCTTACAAATGCACAATAGCACAGTACAAAATGTTGGGTACACATGTGTACGCATTTACACTGCTGCCAAGGAATATCCTTGATTAACATTTCATTGCCCACCCGAGAGAGGTTTCGGGCAAGTAATAAGTCCTGCTTTTTCCTAACATATGCTTATGCATATCAACATTTTAAATACACCCTTCTGTTTTGCAGTTCTTCTTAGTTTTAGCGCTAGTATCCTTCGTTGGCCCTCATTGGCTCTTCACTGCAGTAGTAACATTAAAACATTTTCTTAGGACTCCAACCCCTAAGTCATCTGTACCAGACTCTGCATTTTTGGAGAATGATTACAAAATGCAACTAACACACACGTTGTTCAGTGATAGTAGCACAGTCTATTGAGTTAGGTGCTGTTTCAATATCTGGTGAAAAACATTGATATTTCCAAGGACACAATGTTCTACATTTTCACACGCTATAAGCTAGATGAAAGAACAAAAAGAGATTCACCAGGACTTGGCAGCTCTTCATGATGATCAAATGTGTTCATTTGACACTACAGTAAGATGGATTCGATCAACTGAAAAAGGGCGAGAGACTTCGAAAGAGAACCCTTACTCTAGCCAGCCTCGGGAAGCTGCGAACGAGAGGACACTTCAAAAGTTGAGGAACTTGGCATGAGGAAAATCGACATGTCACCATTGGAATGGTATGAAAGTTGGTAGTAGTGTTGGCAGTATTGGCTATATACCCCATAAACATATAAACATGTGAAAAATCGTGCAAATAGGTTCCGCACTCCAAAGACAGGCACTTCAATGCTTTTGCTTTTGCACTAATGCAAAATAACTGCATAACTCGCAGAATAACCGCAATTGTGAGGAAACTGGAAGTAATTAAAGTCCAGTTGCTTGACCATTCACCCTACAGCCCTAACTGTCCACGGTGTGACTTCTGGTTGTTTACTCTAGTAAAATTCGGCACTGCTAGAAACCGTTTTAAAAGGATGTTGCTTAGGCTATAAATTTAGCTCTGCTGACAATACTTTAGTCCGAGTACCATTGTGATTTTGATAAGTGGTTGTACATCTGTAGCTGTGTGAGGAGAGAAATGGAAAGTACTTTGGATTGTAAAGATTTTGAATTCCATCAATAATTTGAACTTTACGATGGCACTTGTGAAGCGTTTTGAATGTCCGTCTAATTTTGGGTTCTTCTTTATTGAAATAGAGCAGAGTCGAGCGCCCTGAAGCCCGTATTAAACTTACGAGAACATGTCATTCAACTGTATTAATGCAGCTTTAAGAGTCAAATCCATACAATCACTGCCATATTTCAGTATAAAGACAATATTGTGTCAGTGGGCAAGATACACATAATATTCTTGCTCGGAGATGATCGACTGCAGACATGTCTAACCTAGTTAGTATTGACACCGAACATGAGGAGTGAGATAAATAGAGTCAGCAGTAACAGCAGGCACAATATGACAAGGTGTCTTGTCTTGTCCAGCCAAGAGGCGCTACAAACCATCTGCGGAAGGAAAAGTGAACGTAACAGCGCAACCACATGTTATTTGTCGCTTTACCTTAGCAGAAACGGAGTAGACAAGGAAGGAAACTTCTACTCGAGATGGACATCTTTGTGCACTATCTCTTTTTCAATATATAATAATTAGTATACGTAAGTTGTTTTAGTGCGATCAAAGATACTAATTATCATATTTAAAAACCAAAATCTGCTAAAACAATTCTCCTCTCAAAATTTAAGATAGACACTGTCTACTCTGTCTCCCTTGATGCTGCTCCACCGTATTGTGGCTCGACATGCCTCAACACAATTTTATTTTACTCTGATAACACGCTTAGTTAACTTCATTTTGATCTTCTCTGCAAGGGAAAGACACCAAACATTCAAAATTTCCCAAACACTGGTGCATGCAGCAAGTGAATATAACCTGTCATTCCAAAGACACAATAATCGTGTAGAAAGTGCATACACCATAAGGTTACCGGATTATTTCATAGAAATATAGCATACAATGGTTAAAAATTGTAGAACACTTGACAAAAATGAGGACATTATTGGTCCATACAAAAATAATGTAAACTTATAATTTAAATGCTATTTATGTATACCAATAGACATGAGTATAATTCATATTTTCTTAAAATCCTGAAACATACAATATTAAATGTGATCAACAGTCAGTCATACTTCTCTGAAGAATTTATCTTTTGAAGTTAATCTGACTGATGAATACATTTTTACCTTCTGGTCGACTTATGCCACCAAAATTTGTGTTGTCAGCTCCAAATGCTTTTTCTTTTTTATTCCTAGCCCTACTAGAGCATTTCGAGTATATGATATTGCTTCCCTGGATGTGTATGATGCGTGGTGATGAACAAAGTAAAATGCAAGTGTTGCCTCTGCAGCACTAACACGATATGCTGTGTGGGCTGAGCAAAGAAACCCTTAATATCTGAAGTACCGCAAAATTTGTGAACTTTAGTTTCGTAAAAAACAGTGTTTACTGTCCGCTTCCTTATTCTTCGATAACAAAAATGCAAATGAAAAAGTGAGACTAAAGCATTTCTTTGCCTCTACAGAAAACCAACGTTTTACTTCGGAGTGCAAATGTTGCGTTGTCCATCTCTCATTCCATGCATGAGTATGTTTGCTCTTTTGACTGTAAGCGGTTTAGTCATGTTGCCATAGCAAATTGCAGTAGACGGGATACAAATATCATTTACGCCCACAGAAAGAGAATAAAAATGGTCTGCTATCAACCGCCATTAAATGTTGTGTCTGTCATAACAGCTTATTTTTCCTTTCTCTACTGGTAAGTAGGGGAAGTATTGTATTCCACCCAAAAATTCGATGTCAAGATTTCACCGGAAATATGTTTTGAGACCCCTGAAGCAAAAAAAAAAAAAAAAAAAAAAAAGCAGCATTTTTAGAAAACGGTGCGTGTGTGTGTCTGTGTGTCTGTCTGTGGACAGCATAACTCAAAAGCGAAAAGTAGGTTAAAAACCAAAGTTGGTATTTAAGTTTAATGTCTTTCAAGAATGCGACACGAAGATTTTGAAGAAAATAGCCCCATCCTAAACTACCCTTTACATGGAAAATTTTTCGAAAATTTTGATTTTCTTGAAAATGGCTCTAACGATTTTGAGTAAAAATGTCATATGTTTAATATATTTTTATGACAAATGAAATGTATATCTTGAATTTTCTGGCTACAGGAGTCGTATTTACCCTTGACTACTTTAGCATAACTGATAAACCGTTAGAGATAGACAAAATCTTACTGTACAAAAAATGCAGATCTTGCTAAAATACACAATTTATGTGCAAATAAATTTTCTTGTAGGGCGAACCATTTCGGAGATATTCCATGTTATTTGTGTCAGTTTCGGAAAACTTTCGTGAAATGGGACATCGTTGTTCAGTTTTTATATGTTAAGCGTGCAAAGAGAACAGGATCTCAAACGTTTAAAACATTTGCCTATCGCTCAAAGCTATTCCCCTTGCACCTACTAGGAAATAAACAAGATAATTTGTACAAATGTTTATCTCAATTAACACGAAGAAGATATAGGAATAAGAGTTTGTAAGAATGGTTAGTACAAGAGCAGAGAAAATCATGTGAGTGAAACACATCAGATTTTTTGCTTTCGTTGCAGTTTCAATAGGAATTTCACCAGATTTCTTGATTTTGTTCGAAATGAATAAGCAGTGTTCATAAACAGACTGTTCCGAATTGCGGTTCATAGAAAAAATGAAACTCATGAATCGAATTTATATTGGATAGATTATTTATTTGTTTAGAAAAATAAACTAGTGTCTAAAATGTACTGCACGCATCATTGAAATTATTAATAACTACGTCTTGGGTAACTTATGAACCCTTCGGTTTGTAATCTCCGTCCTCTGGGCATAATTAATAGTTTCCTTGATATGCCCTTTTTTTTATTTGTATGTCGTCTTCAATATCTACGGTCATATCAGAACAATTCCTCGCAATAGTGTTCACTGGTTTGGTATTTGCATAATTTTGGGTTTGTCTCAAGTTGGGTTTTCTTTATAAACATTAAATATACTCTCACTCACACTTCCAGACTCTAGGAAAGATGGGGAATAAATCAATTCCAGCCGGGGACTGAATCCAAGAGCTCTGGATTTGGAAGCCAGCATGCTAACCCCCCAGGCCACAGAGGTAATCTCTCCTGCTGTCGTTTATACTTATCACTCCTTATACGTTACTGATGGAACATCCATACTCTATAAACGCAACTCCTCCAGATAAATCAAAACAATTCTTGATGCCATTCTTGGCATTTACCTACATCTGAATGTATAGCAACCTCGGAAACTGTTCTTGAAGTTTATGGCGTTTCGGACCTAAAAATGCGACCGTAAAACCCAGGGTAAGGCAAGTATTACATAATAAAAAAATGGAATTCTCAGAACTTATTTTGGTGTTCCACAAACCATGAAGTAGCCATAACCCCAACTACAACGCTCATGTATTTTTAAACACGAAGGCGTCTGGGTGTCTAGAAGAAGTCTGGTCCACTTCTGGCCTCTACTCCCCCCCACATCCCACTCCTTGTACTGTCGTCTCGAAACAAGAATTGTTATAAAACAGAAAAGAATGCAGACCGGCGGCAAGTCTGGCCACTTTGTCTTTTCTCGACAGTCATTCAGACAGACCGTAAAGAAGTCTTGAAGGTTAAGACCAGAGCCTCCTACGACCTCAAATTAAATAAAAAGCATCAGCAAGCTCGGAGAAAGATATATGTCTGGCTGCTTATATTTTATTGGACATCTTTATTTTTGCTAACTTTAAAATTATTGTTCTCATGTATGTGTTTAGACGGTAGAACACTTGAGAATCGCGCAATAAAGTGAGACGAGTTGAATTGTTACAACGCGATTCTATAAAAGGATTGTTATATTCACATGAACTTCTCTACACTCTCTTCTACAAATTATTCTTACAAAAGTTTATTCTTGTGAATCGAATTAAATATTTGCAGTGTAGAAATGCTTTTATTACACACTGATAGTCTAAACTGCAAAAAGCGGATCGTATACGCTAATTTTTGCATGACCAAAAACAAATAGCAACTTAACACTTCTAAAGTGGAAATTTCAAACCAATAACAACGAATATCTCGGAAAAGGTCACTGCCATAAAACATTGACACAAAGTGTGTCTTTTCAAGAGATCTTCTTTAGTAAGTTGTTTCTTAATTCCGAATGAAAAGAACTTAGGTTCTTGGTAAACAATCAAAAATATACATTTTATTAGCTTTAAGATTAACCCCTAATAATTTGAATAAAACATAAAATATACCTATTAATATAATTACAATTTTAATTGCATCTTATTTATTCTTAACTTTAACTGTGGTACGTGAAATTAATATTTATAAATGCCCTCTACAGCTAATGTACAAACCTTTGCGTAAACCCTCTCCCCTTAGTCATTTAAATAACTTTAAAGTAATATTAAAGCCGTTGCAGCCAATTTTGAGTAAATATGGTCAATTTTTCATGAAAAGGGTGGCTTAGTGTAGAGGTAAAACCTTCCTTGCGCAACTTTGGAAAATTTTTACTTATAGAAATACCAAGTAACGCGTTCCAATAAGAGCAAAAGATTGAATAGATCAAATACAATATGCACCTTCTGTACCTACCATAGGTATGGGGTTGAGAAAATAGGAGTATCTAGACAACAGTTAGGGGTAGCATGTGTCTCACATTCAAAAGGTCGCGAGTTCGAATCTCGGTTAGGGTGAGTTACCTAGGTACGGTTTTTTCGCTTATCCTGAAAGATGAATGTCGGGTAACTATAATTTGTTTTGAAATGTGGGTATTAATTCATTGAAGAGAACTTCAGCAAATGTGGTTTATATTTGATTGGCCCTTGTGGAAGTAATTTTGCATTGCAAGCTATCATGTAGACTAATTCCTTATTCATTTTGTTATGAATCGTCAAGGGTTCACCACTTCCTCTTCAATTTCCTGCAACTACCTTGGCAGGAAAATTACAGTGGCAGAGTTAGGAAACATTGATGAATCGCTTTTCACGTGTAGGACGTAACGGTCCCAGATTAATTTCCAGTTGGTGCTATATCAGAGAAACGCCTCCAGGAATAAACTACTCCACTATCATCATAATAATCAGAATGATTACATTTAACCAAACGAGTTAGCTCGCATGAGGCTCTCATTTTGGAGGTTCGATTCCCGTTGATCAGCCACACTGACCTTAAGTTTTTTATAGGTATGTTTTCTCATCTGCCACGAATACCTTTAACTTCGCTTTAATTCCGTTTCCTCCTCATGTTTCAGTTTGCTTCTAGGTTTCATGATGTATGGCGGTGCCGGATAGATGGTGCGGATGCTTGTAACAAGGAAAGTGTATTCTCCGTGGATAGTTGTGGGCTGCCTGTTTGGATGGTTCATTCATCGCCCTCTTGGGCAGCTCCAGTAGTGCGGTTACTTCGAGATAAGAACTGTTCGGACTTCCGTACTTACCTAAGCGTCAGCTAACCGTCAACTTGGAAGTTTGCGACTCATACCCCTCCACTCTTTCTTTGACTACAGCTTGTTACTGTAAATTAACATTTAAATTTTGTTTCCCAGTGGCGCATATTGTGGGTTATCAAAGCTATCACCGAAGCCCATAACTAAAGTAAACTAGAAATTAAAAAGCAACGTTAATAATAATTGTAATACTAGACAGTTTCCCTCATGAAGAATTACCGCGTAGGTTGGAATATGTCTTGTTCTCTACCACTGATAGTGATAGCCCAAGTCACAATACCAGCATTCGCCACTGCTGTTTCCATATAGTGAAGCCTTCGTTGATTTAAAGCAATTCCTAAATAACAAAAAATCGTAACGTAGTGAGGTTAGAAGAATCACTTATCAAATGAACAGTACAAAGTATTAATAAACATATGTGAATTTTCCATTGGTAGAGACAGTCATGTGAATTCATGTCAACAGATTTTTCTGTTTTATTCTGTTGATTGCTTTGAATCACGTTGATATTCTAACCTTGCTTTTAGAATGTTTGTAGAACATCAAGTGAGTAGTAGATGAAATTTATAGATATGGCTTGAACCCTAAATCTTAGGCTTATTATTGCAAGCAAACCCATGAAACGCATGCGGAAACAGCTAATTTCTGACTTCGGATATGATCTGCTGCAGCAAACAACTTCAAGTTTGTAGCCAACTTCCATTACCGGCTAACAATATTACAGGGGGCCTTGAAAACTTTCTTCCACAAGATCCTGCTGCGTGGGTATCCTAGCAACCACAAGCGCCGCCCCCTGGCTCGCTCACGTCACCACCAACATTCCAATCTGGTTGCGGCCGGACATCACTGAAGCCATGACGTCATCGGATGGTGAGTTTTTGAATTTTTGAACCGTCAGCCAGTGATGATGCCAGATAAATCCGTCCTTCCTGCCTCAACATTCTGCCTGCATGACGAAGGTCTGGCTCAGCTCTCCATCAGCTGCTTTTCGCATTTGAATTCGTTACGCTCTGTGTCCTTTTAGCGACACAACTGACTGAAATTCGGCGCTTTCTCAGAAACCGGCTAAGTTAGAGCACTGTGGTGTGCTTTGATCTCTCTTCTTTCTTTGCTCGTCAGGAAAATGATCAAGTAGTGCACATTTGTCCTGCCTCCTTTCATTTTGTTTTTCATTCTCTTCTGAACTAAAAATACATATTATGTAGGTATCTACTCTATGCATGTATGGCTGACAAATCCAATCATAGATTTGCCACACCTTGCGGTGTTGTGTTGTGTTTCACGCTGTAAAGCCGGTGATATAAATATCATTCGCACCCACAAAATTTATTTATACAACAGGAAATAGAATAGTACCTAATGGTCAGCTATCAGCCGCCATTAAATTTTGCATCTGCAATAACATTGTCTACTTTAGTATTAGATAAAACCAATAAATACTTCCGCTAAGGCAAGAAGAATATAATGGTGGAATATATATACCACAAATTTTATTCACAGTTCTTAAAATTTTATTTGCTCCTTAAAACATTCACCATTATATTTGTTTCATATTTAACACACGTTTTCATAATGATTGAAGTTTAAAATACATCGTATTCCTTAAACTTGGTCTGAAATATGACATATCTTTTAAAAAGATGTTTGCTCCAAAGAAAAGATATATAATTTTACCTTTTTCCCTTCTTTTTCGGTCTAGCAAATATGTTTTACAGATACCTACCGAAAAATCTATAAAGTTTACAAAAATGAAGTTTTTTTTTTTCCGTCATGCATGCACAACTTGATAGCTATAGAAAATTTCAAACCAGTTTTCATCATTTTCTTACCCTTTTCTTTTCTTTTCTTGCTTTTAACTTTCTCTACCGCCAGTATGGTAGATAAAAGATGTATTGTCATTATTTCACTGGAAACAAGTTTTTAGGATCTCTGGCCCTAAAAAAAGAGTGCGCGCGCGACTGTGTGTGTATGTGTGAAAAAGAGGGGGGGGGGGGGGGGGTGGAGAGAACAAGATTATCTATCTAAAGCAAAAAGCGTGATAAAAACAAGATTTTTCAACGAAATTTCCTTACTTCAAACTACGCTGTAGATTAAAAAATATTCATTCCTTAATGTTTTATGCGACGGTTAACACAGACTTCTAGCTGTTTTGATCACAATATGCTTAAAATGTTTGTATGACTAATAAAAACCTGAGTTTTCTGTGAATTCCTTTGAAGGCGTCTTCATTGTTAATAAATTCTGTGCAGTTGTTACTCAACAGGGGAAAAAAAAAAAAAAAAAAAAAAAAAAAAAAAAAAAAAAAAAAAAAGCTCGTTGAAATATGCAAGGTATTCCAAATAACTTCTGGTAGCCTTAGCAGGTTTCGAAATATTCGTTGCTATATCGTTGTTTTCCCAGTTTTAACTGTTATGCGGCATTTCCGCAGCATTTTCCGCATTTTTCTTTTTTCCCCTCACGAGTTCAGTAGTATCAATAAAATTGATTTACGATATGCCAACAACTGTGATTTGTTTTCCGTATTGTGGAAGCAACCAAGTGCATAGTACAGCTTATTTTGTGGTTATTATTTCTAGTTGAAATCAGTATCGCAGGGTGAATAGAAGAACCAGTTCTATATCAAAATGCATTGTGAAGCGTGTTGAGTAAAGAGGGCTGTGAGGTACGGCAGTGGTATTTTCAAAAGAAAGAATGGAATCGAGCGGGATGGCTCATGCGGTAACATCTGCGTCCCGCATTGGAGTGGTCATAGGTTCGATTCCCGAGAGCGTCAGAGTTGACCCGCGTCAGCAGGAGTCTCAGGTGCTGCATGGCAGGGAAAAAGCATACTCTGTGTATACCTCTGTCACCAGGCAGTACGGTGTACCGAGCTTCCCGGAGGAAATGCCCACCTACAGTGCGGGAGGTGCCGGTTGTATTAGGTCCATCAGAGAACTTCAATCTGGATGGACCTTGCCCTCTATTCTATCGGGGCTCGTGAATCCACCGCCCTGTCTTCTCTCACTTCACCCCTCCCTCAGGGGCGACACTTTGTGGGACGCAGGTACAAAAAGCCACATAGTTGAGGTGTCGAAGTTCCCGTCCGTAGTATTTACTTATCTTATATTTGGAGTGTCTTTTAAAGGTACCAAATCCTAATTTTACATAATATCCGGACGTAATAGCATAGGTACATCTAGTAGGCTGAAGTTCAAATAAGCACTTAACTCTGTGTGTATGGGTTTGAACATTTATTTATGTTATGTTATGATACCATCTCTCCCACTTCGATGTCTCCAATATCGTCGTCTTTAATTATTCTTCTGCTGTAGGCTCCTATAGTGGCGAGTAGAGCAAATTCGTCTCATCGCAGACGGTTGTGTTTTCTGAAGATTGGATTTTGCATATTGATTAACAAGCCAAGAGCCAAGAGCCAAATCAGGTCGCTCGGGTTTACCCGAGCGGGATATATGCCCACGGTACCTATCCATTTAGTATGGATTTACCCGTGAGGTATGAAAGATGTAGTCAATTTGTACAAGCTATTTTTGTCAGTGTCAGCCAATGGTGATGATTGGTTACTCTCTCTTGCTATAGACTAGGGATATGAGTGCCAGTTAGAATGTCTACCCATCCTGGGGCACCCATGCCCCTCTGCTCACTTAGCAAAGGTCAGCTTGTCTAACCAGCAAGTCAAGCAGTGTCAAATTAGCGAGAAACCGAATGCATTGGAATGTTTGGTGAAATGAGGAAGCAGCGAAGCTAATTAGCCCAAGACATCCTTGGGTAAACGATAGCTTTTGCGCCTCCTGGGAAGATGGTGATCATATTGTCCCAGGGTATTTACCAGCTGGTTAGGGTGTGGCGTAAGTTTCGCATACATAGAGCGGGCTCTATCTCGCACAACATCCACAATATATGGAATGCCAGAATGAGTATGGAGAATATGGGAAGAAAATCTACGGTCAGTATCGTAGATCATCCTAAGGGCCCTGTTCTGCACGACTTGCAGTCTGCGGATGGTGGTTTGAGCCACGAATCCCCATGCCTCGCATCCATACAGGATCAGGGGAGGGATGATCGCACGATAAATGCGTAGTTTAAGTCGTGTAGGCATAGTAGACCTAAAGATGGGATAGAGCTTTCCCAGAGCTCCGTGACCTTGGGCAGCTTTAGCTGTGACATGTTTGGTGAAGGTAAGTCCTCGGTCTAGTTGTACACCAAGTTACTTGGCTGTGTTGACCCAAGGGATTCTCCTCTGACCAAGTGTCAGGTCCCTTTCTGGTCTCCAGGAATGAATTTTGCCTAACACAAAAGCAGAGCTTTTCTGTGGACTGATTCCCATTCTCCACTTTTCACTCCAACTCTCAATGGCATCTAGGTGTCTTTGCAATGGGGGAAGGCAGTAACGTAGATTTTTGTTACGGGCCAGTATGAGGACGTCATCGGCATATTGGCACGTAACAGTGCTGGGTTCAACGGGGAAGTCAGACATGTATGCGGCAAAGAGCAGTGGCGATAGAACACTACCTTCCGGTACTGCGGCCGCTATTGGTCTGATAGTTGATAACCTGCCCTCCACTCGCACCCTGAAAGTGCGGTCACGAAGGAAACTGGCTATGAGGGTCAGGTAGGGGGAGGGGAGATTTGCATCTCTAAGTTTGTACAGTAGGCCCTGGTGCCATGTTGTTGCAAAGACCTTATCCACATCCAGAAGTACTGCGACAGTTTTGAAGTTTTCCTGGAAACCCAGGGCAGCCCTCTCAACAAGACGCAGGAGCTGTAAGGTGGTGGAATGGCCTTGACGGAATCCGAACTGATGATCCGGAATGAGCCTCCTTTCCTCAAATAGAGGAGTTAGACGGGACAGTAGAAGTTTTTCAAAAATTTTCGAAATTATTGGGAGTAGACTAATAGAACGGTAACTTGATGGAAACTTGGGATCCTTGCCTGGTTTCAATATGCAAATCATCCTCGCTTCCTTCCAAGCAGTAGGGAAGTGTCGGAGATACAGGCAAGCATTGTAAATTCTCGTCAAGTGGATAATGGCTTTGCGAGGCAGGTGTTGTAACATATGTGTCGTAACACCATCATATCCAGGGGATTTGTTGGGTTTGAGACACCTAATTTGCGAGGAAACTTGCCTTGGTGTGACAATTGGTATGCGAGTCGCCTCGTGAGGTGGTGGAGGATCCTCATAGAGGTAATCCACCGTTGCCTCAACTAGTTCTGAAAAGTCCTCGTCTTCTATGTCCTCTCGGGGCTCAAATTGGGACTCTAAATAGTCCGCGAAGTCAGTGGCTTTCTCTTGCGGTTCGAAAGATAATCTCCCGCGAGTGCCATGTATAGGATGCTGATATAGCGTTTTGTCCCTTCTCAGGGATTTAATTATCCGCCAGGGCTTCTTTTCAGAGAGGTTTACGTTCCTCATGGTGTTTTCCCAGGCCTCTTTGCGATGTGCACGTAAGAGGCGTCTAGCCAGGGTCTTAAATCGCAGATAAATTGCCTGCAATCTGGGATGGCGGAAACGCTGCCAAAGCTTCCGAACTGTTGACTTAGCTCTTAGCAACAGTCGGAGTTCATTTGGGATGGTTGTGGGGTTAGGAGTATTGCAAGGAATGCGGTAAGTGTGCCCTCGTATCACATTTGATATTTGTCGGGAGAATGCATTCGCCGCTAATTCTAACGACTCGATAGAATTTATGTGCGGTCTGGGATCCACTGATTGGTTCAGTTCAAGGACGGCTGCATCCCAGTCTACCTCGTACGACCAATCAGGAGTTACCAATGCTGACATGTTAACATTGGTGTCGATTAATACAGGATCGTGGTCAGAATCCAGTTCATTGACTGTCGTCAGGTCTATGTGGAATCTAAAGTTTTTAGTGACCATAATATCCAGCACGTCCGGTCTCCCTCGGGCAGGATGAAAAGTGGGCTCTCTCGGTCCATGAGCTATGAGGCTTGGGTTACCGCTTATAAGGCGGAATAGTCCTCGCCCCTTCGCATTGGTGGCACGACTATGCCAGTTGGCATGTTTTGCATTTAGGTCACCTGCAATGCAGACCACAGGGTGGAGGTTTAATAAAGCCGTGTAATCTGCTTCATAGAAGCGGTGATCAGGGGGGTCATATGCCACTATCAGCAATGTATCTAGACCACCTAAAGATAGCCTAATAGCACAGGCTTCTACATGCTGAAGTGGTGGAAGAGGGAAAGGCTTATGTGTAATATGGTTCTTAACAAAGATGGCTGTACCTCCCCCTTGTCGGCCAACCCTATCAGACCGATGGGTGACGTAATTAGGGAGGGAGAAGTTGGTGGCAGCATCCAAATGAGTTTCACAGACCATCAGAATGTCGATTCCGAAGTACTGTACAAAATTAGAAATATTTGGGTAATGACTCCGTAGTCCGTTTGCGTTCCAAATCGCAGCTCTAAATGGTCTCCGGACATGTCTTCCAGCCATTATTGAGCGGAGTTGGGGTAGAGCTGTTCCAGTGTCTGAAGCAAGATGGAATGCTTCTGCATGGGGGTCAGGTTGGGGTTGTTCAACTGCATCTTACAGTTTCTCAGAGCAGGTAACGCCTTGTTTATTAAATCCCCAAACCATGAGGATAAAGAGCTAAATTCCTCCAGGTCTCTTTGCGAAATAGTCGCAAGTGTGGAGGAGGATGTTGCCGTGTTAGGCATTGGTGGAATAGGGGTAGGGGGTATATCCCTAACCTTGGAAATAGGCTCTGCCTCTACAGGTGCGTCTGTAGTTATTACAGGAGCTTGTGGCTCCGAAGTTACATTGGGGGCAGAAGATTTGCTCTGCCTAGGTTTTCTATTCCTCCTCTTCCTGCGTGGTTTTGGTGCAGGGGGTTTAGGCACTGTTGCCTTTTCTATAGGACCTGGAGGTGGTGGCACAGAATTTGAAGGGGAATCGCTTTTTGGTGTAGCAGCCTCTTGTTCCACTCGACGCAGAGTGGACTCTGCCTTATTTAAGGCATTGGAAAAGGACACACCTGGGCGAACCACTTGATCATCGGGGCGGTTTTTGCGGCGGCTCTCTATGATCTTTTTTCTTGTGGAGCATCCTTTGTACACACTTACGTGTGTACCATCACAATTAGCGCACTTGCACTCTTCCCTAGGTTTAGGGCAGTTCTCGAGCAAGTGGTTCCCTGCACACCGCAGACATGTAAGCTTACGCTCACACATCATGCTGGAGTGGTTGTACCCCATGCATCGATAACACTGCACAGGTCCCTCTCTGCCGTAATACCTTTCCACTTTGACTACAGTGAAAATTAGTTTCCTTACGGTGTCAATTGGCTGTACTTCTTGGTTAAGTACTTTGTCAAGTACTACCAAGAATAGTGGCATAGGAACTTTGTTAATACCCCCCGCGGTATTAACGGTTCTCTTCAACTGTGCCACTGAATTGACAGTTATGCCATGTTCTTCTTTAAGTGCAGTTTTGATTTCATCAGGGGTGCACTCTGAGTCTAAGCCTCTGATGACTCGACGCTCAATGTATGGACGTTGTGGTGAGTACGAGTAGAACGTTATGTTCATTTCTCGTAACACCAACTTAGCGGTTTCTAAATCACCCAAACTGTGGGTAAGGATATGGACGCTCTTAGGCTTCCTTTTTGCCTCAAAAGTATACTTGAGGTGTTTGGCCAATGTACGCATTACCCTAACATGGTTAGGGAATACGTCCGCAATGATTGGCGGAATTCTTGGCCCCTTCTTGGCTTGGGATGATGCAATATTCTGAGGATGTTGCATCATATTGGATGATTCAACATCCTGTGCATGTTGCATCATATTTGGTGATGGCGTCTGTTTTCCTCGTTTACGGTTTTCCACAACCGTAAACTCCCCCAGCTCCATATCGGACTCGGAGTCAGATTCAGGTAAGGGATTGTTTGAACCCAGGCTCTCTAGATCTGCCATGGGTATGTGGCGTGGAGTAGAGCACTTACGCTTTTGCGTATCCGTCTTGGAGCGCTTCCTATTTGGCTCCACTGCTTCAGGTGATAAAGATCTATATGAAGATGATGTCGAAGGTAATTGTCCATCATCGGCAGTAAGCGCGGTTGCCCTCCGGCTGCTCACAGAGGACCGCACCTCCTCTAAGGCGGCGCCTTTGCGAGCCATTTCGGCTCGAGGTTTCAGGCACAAAGCCGTCAACCCTTGGCTAGGATCTTGTGAGCCCGCTGTCACGTAAGTAGTCAGTCTGAAAGTCTGTCAAGGAAAGAAAGAATAAAGTAAAAGAGTAGGAAGAAAAGGGAAATACCTGAGTAGCTTTCTATGCCACTCCGGGAAGCTAGCCTGTGGTGAGTTCCAAAGCTTGCTTGCCAAGCCCCTTTAGGAACTACACCAAATTGTACTGACTAATATTAATGTATTAGTCCGTAGATTGAAGCGTGCAATCCACCGACGCACACCACAACACTCCACGAAGTCGGCACGGGATCTCCTGCTTCGGCGAGTCAGCTTTCTGGATACCGTCTTTCCACCAGTGAGAAGCAAATCACGTCCGCTCTGGTCGAACGACGACGCGAGAATGAATGATTGATTAACAAATACATCACGAAACAACTTAACTGGGCGAGTGGGATAGTAAGGCCAAGCCAACGGTCTTTTGACCAGTACCAAGGCGCCTTTACAGCTCCAGCTTTCTCCTATTCGCGCTTTTTAGCACTCACCAAGGCTGACAATGACTGACACGGACACTATTATGACCAGTAACGAGCCCGAAATTGCAACACGCCATACTATAATTGATCTATGGACTACCGCCATCAGTTACTTCATAGATGGCGGAGACATTACCCCATTCATGAACAAAGCTTTAGTCTGTGACCCAACGTATCCTTTGCATCCCGACCTTATCACTTTTCTACAACTTGAGAGAGTAGAGCGCCTGCAGTATATATAACACGTGGAGACTCCGTCCCGAGATTGCTAGTGGGAAACTCAACTGGAAACAACCCCCTCGCTCCAGAGGAATTCAAAAAGATCGTGTGGCACCGTGCCCCTGTGGAGGCCATTAATATAGATATACTTCTCAAATAATGACAACTACGAACCTTCTCAATGGAAACAGGTAGCACCCAGAAAAGGTCACCGATCACGCCATGGTGCTCCAGCTAATTCCCAGTAGAGTATGGAGAACCGATAGGGCGACCTAAAGGAGGTTCAGGGGTCACCTACAACAGTAACTACAACATCTATTGGGAAATTGCTACCCCAGGCCCAGTGAGTGAAGTGTCTCCGCTCTGGAATACCAAAGGAAATCCCAATGGACTCCGTATTAGATAACCAACTCCAAGAGCAGCCAAGCCTCCACCTTTATATCTACGGCAGCCAGAGGATGACAGAAAACTAAACTCTGGAGAACACATTTATGCTAAAAAACATGCGTAACACGGTCGCCATTCTGCCTACAGATCCAGAGGCACCTCGCAAATGCGAAGATGGTTGGAGGAGAAAAATAGTTCATACGTTGCCACCCTCCTACCCGAGGAGAAAAGGTTCCACGTCACCTTAAAA
This sequence comes from Tenodera sinensis, assembly GCA_030765045.1. Classification (NCBI taxonomy): domain Eukaryota; kingdom Metazoa; phylum Arthropoda; class Insecta; order Mantodea; family Mantidae; genus Tenodera; species Tenodera sinensis. Next base: position 149,911,865 of record CM060966.1, read on the forward strand.
GACCTCCCCTAGTACATCACCGAAGGGGTAAAACAGGAGGTCTTCCAGTGGCTACTGTAAATCGACTGCGTAGTGTCTGAGGCCCCTATCCGGGCCCCCTGTCCTTTAGGTTAGCCCTGGACAAGAACGAAAACGCAGAAAGCATCTACAGTCACTAGGACGCTCTCGGCTCCCGTCACCGTCGAGGCCTACAAACCACCCATTCGGGCACAAAAGTGCCTCAACTGCCAACAGTTCTTCCACGGTGCCGACGCATGTAGACTACCACCAGTATGCTCTAACTGTGGAAACACTGATCATCTCCGAAACAGCTGCACCAAAGGAGAAATAAGCAAACACAGCTGCGGAGCTTGTCATGCATGCCGCCGCGCCAAGTGCCCTATCTGGCAGGCGGCACGGTATGACTTAGAAACCAGGACAGGAGCTAGAGTAAACGCTCCGCCCAAGGTACACAACCCCCACGGTCTACGTAAAGAAGTATTTTACGGTGCTCGCTTCCCGGGTTCCCAGCTCGGACTCCCATGAACTTTCCTACATATGCAGCATCATCAATTCGCCCAATGCCACATTCTAAAGTGAGGAAAACCAACCAGCGCACTCACAGCCACAATTCTCTTCAACCCAGTAAACCAGACTCCCATCTCGCTTCTAAATCTGCCAAACATCCACCAGCGCCTAACTCAGGCCACACCAAGTCTTCTCTCACCCAGGAAGCAAGCATCTTACAAAGCTACCGTTGCTCAGCATTCTAGGGCATCTAGTGGAGTACAAGTCAAGAACACGGTCGTAGACATAGCTGCCTTCAGTGAAGTCACCGACCACAAACCATCCCACCTGCAAATCAAATGTGCGGCTGCCTTGGGGTGACCCTTCTAAACCGGTTATCTCAAACATCACCTGAGGTGGTCCTAATAGTCTTCACCGTCTGCATCAATAATGGATATTAGTCATCAGAAGAAAGTCCGCTATATCAACCTGAAGATTTGTTATTGGTATCTCTATGGCCTCCACAGACAACTTACGAAGGTCTCAAACTTCCTGGCGTTGCAGAAAGTGAATATTTTACTGGTACAAGAAACTCGTATTCCCACATATCTGGTATGCGGTCATACAGAACTAATAGAGTGCACGGCAGATATCTATATAGACCGCTCCATCACTCACCATCAATTGCATGTCCTAGCCACAAACCACCTGGAGGCTACAGGTATACAATTGGATACTACCAGAGGATCACTACAGTTATACTCAGTGTACCCACCACCGACACGCCCATTACTCGAAACTAAGCTGGACGTCCTGTTTCCTCATCGGTTGCTATGGTTGCCGCGGGAGATTTCAACGCCAAGACCTCGAAATGGAGCTGCATTATCAATCATCACGACCGCAAACTTTACAACTTCATTGCATCGCGAGGAATTTTAGCCCTGTACCTTGGCTGTACCTTGCGCTAATTCATAATGTGCGACCGCACCTTACACTGTTTACTGTACCAGCGCTCTCATCGGACCACTATCCTGTAATTCTCTCCTTTCCGGGCAGGCCGACCAGCAAGCCTGCTAGAGCCTTCCCAGCTCCTAGGAGCACCAAATGGGGAGAATTTACAAAACTGATGGAGATGCAGCCTCCGTTGTAATAATGCAATGACCCAGAGGACATGACAACCTAGTGGATGCCATTACCAACCATATGATAGCTGCTGTGACAAGAGCGTCTCCAAAACCAAAACACCATTACCGCAGATCATCCGCGACATAATACAACAGAAGAACAGAGCTAGAAGACGGTTCCTGCATTCTCGCTGTCCAGCTGATCGGCGCGAATTGCACCGTCTCCAGGAACTACTGAAACGGAGCTGAGGGACTTTATAAACGAATGCTGGGAAGAACGCATCAACTCTCTAGGACCTGAGGATAGCTTTTTACGGCAAATGACCAAGACGCTGCTCAACCTTCCACGCAAAAATCCACCAAGGATAGGCACTGGCTCAATCTGCTAAGGAAAAAGTAGAATTCCATGCTGCCTACCTGGAGACGACGTTCACAGCTGCTGGCACCCCGGATATTGACCACATTCACTCAGTAGTACAGGAGGTGCAGACCTATCTCAACCAACAGAAGGATGGAATGCTATAAGTGCCCACTTCCACAGCAGAAGTGCAAGGCTTCTCAAGCTCTCTCCGACCTCATAAATCTCCCGGACTTGGCAAATTAAATTATTTTGTTGTTTAACGATGCTGTCAATTGCCAGGATCACATCAGCATCGCCGGTCTGCCGGAATTTTGTCCCACAGTTCTTTTACATGCCAGTAAATCTACTGACATAGAGCTGTCGTTTTTAAGCACACTTAAAAACCATTGATCTGGACCGGATGTGAACCCGCGACCTTGGAATCAGTAGGTCAGCGTCTAACCAACTGAGCTACCCAGATCGACCAGGATTTGACAACCTGGTCAATGCCGCTCTAAAGGCATTACCAGCTCCTTGGGCACAGTCCCTCACAAATATTTTCAACGCCATCCTCCACTACGGTTACTTCCCTAAGACCAAGGTAATCACCACATGCAAACCAGGAAAAGACGGCCCCACGCCTGAGAGCTACAGACCCATCTTCAGTAAGCTAAAGGAGAAGGTCGTTCAAATAAGGCTACGAACCATCATAGAGGAGCACGATATGGTGAGGCCGGAGCTGTTTGATTTACGGGCACAGCACTCCACACAGCATCAGCTACTTCGGCTGGTTGATGAAGTATACACGGCTCTCAACAGGAGGCACTTCGTCTCTGCACTCCTGCTGGATATCCCCAGGGCCTTCGGAGCGTGTGGCATGAAGGCTTAATCTCCAGGTTAATACAATACCAAACCCCTCCGTACTTGATCCATCCAATACGCCCTATGTAATAGAACCTTCGTATCCCACAATGATATAACTCCCAGGCCCCCTCCTAGCAGAGATGACGTCCCCCAGGGTGGCGTCCTCGGGCACACGCTCTTCCTTCTAACATAAATACCGCCTTCACTGCCACGATGCTCGCTGTATTTGTTTTCTGACGACACTCAGTCACCTCCACATCAACGCAACATCGCATGGCTGCCCGCACAATCCAGTAGCACGCCAACCTCCTCACTACCTGGTCCCAACGGTGGCGCCTCCGTGTCCATCCGCGAAAGAGCCAGGCCATCACCTTTTCCAGACGTCCTTTGGCCGAAGTTCCGTCAATACGTCTTGCTGGAGAAGAGGTCGAGTGGAGGAACTGCGTTAAATATTTCGGAGCGCAGCTGGATATGAAAATGGCATGGAAGGAACATAACCATTTCGCCGCAAACGTATTTAACAAGAGGATGGGCATGCTGTATCCTCTTTACAACAGGCGCTCGATGATGTCAATACCAACTAAACTTCTCATCTACATATGCCTGAGAAATATGGGGAGTAGCAGCCAAGACACACATAGACCGCCTTGAAGTCCTCCAGTCGCGTTACCTCAGAATAGTTAGAGATTCGCCCAGGTACATAGCCAATTATGTAATCCGTCGTGACCTTAACACCCGATCCTTAAAAGACTATATCCACTCCCATGCAGACATCTACCAAAACCTTCCAAACAACTTCAATGCCCTGATACGCGGCCTAGGCAAGCATGCTCTACACCCTGGCGAAAAATACAAACGACCGAGACTCCTTCTAGGCCAATAGACTAAACCTCACCAAACCATGGCACAACCACAAGACATTACGACAAAAATACACCCAATGTTGAGGGCGTCTCCCACTGGGGTAGGATAGCCCCTCAACGATCTCACTTGACAATCAACTTTATAACTAAATTCTAAAGCAATTACCTTCCCCAGACAAAACAGTTCACGGCCAGTAGAGGGCATATCCCTGATCTGGCAACAGACAGAGAGCGGCAAAGCTACCCTCTGATGTGAAGTCCTGCCTCCTGCTGGAGGCAGGACTGCTGCTCCTCCTGCCTGCCTGCCTCCTGCTACAGTGGCGATTATGGGATCGTTTTCTCACGTTTTGCATTGGTGGGTGCGAGAACAGACAAAGCCAATTACGTTGATTGTTAATTTCAATTGAGGCCAATAACTGAGTTGCTTGAAGCGAGTTGCAGAAGAATTAAACTGTTTCTGAATTTTACCACTAGAAATTGTCCCTATTGAAGTATTATACCTGCCTGCTAACCTCTAAAGTATCAATTGCTTTACATAGTTTCCATAATAGCAATGAGAAGCTTAAGTTCCTGTCAGACTTGAAATGCCAAATGGAGAATCCACTTGCGGCGACAAACAAGTATGTATAACCCGTGCGCGGTCTTTAGGCGCTACGAGCTGCCAGTAATTGATAGCAGTAAAACGCCTGTAAGCTAAGAGAAAATTCATCAATTTTAGAAATGCATGCTCAACAAGGTAAGGCCCACCTACATTCCTCCACCAAAGTTCCTACATCGTTGCCAAATCTTTATTTCTTATTCACATCTGAGCTACTATTTTGACACTGTGACTTGATAAATTCCAAGAACCATTTCCCTTTCTAATTATTGTCTTCAAATTGTATTTGACATAAATTATATTGTATTTTAACTGGATCTGCATTTTTCAGAAATAGATTTGTGTTTGTCTCTTATGGTTTAACAAAAGAGACATTCGTCGTCCGTGGCCTATGGGTAGTATGCTAGTCTCTGGTTCCCTAGCTCGCAGGTTCAAGCCCGGCGAGGGTGCTGCCTTTTTTTAAGCTAAAACTCTTAGCATGGCTTCCTTCGGGCGGGAAGTAAAGTTGTGGTCCCGTGTCATGTATTTACGGTGTGTAAAAGTACATCTAGCCTGATAAAGAGGACTTTAAGCAAACTTAAACGGTCTTTCACGCCCAATAAGTATAGAATGGGACGCTGAGAACAATGGCAGTTACATATAATCCATAAATAAAAGCTCAATTTCAACTTCCCATTCTGCTAAATTGAATTACGATGTAAACAATTTCACAGACTACTTACATAGCATACATTAAGTATAAAATATTGTCTTTTTCATGCACACCATCTCAAATATAATAGTATATTAGTAGAGATAATTTTTATTAGAATGGAATACTTTCTTTCCCTGCCACATGTATGTGTTAAAGAAAGAAAAAGAATTTGTGTTTTGAGATTAACATCATGGTGTATTCATAGTTCTTCAAATTCCTGTTCTATCACTATCGTGGCGTATTGAACTGGTCCCAAGTCTTAGCCACCATAATGCATACATTGCTAATTTTAAAAATCCTTTCATTTTTTCCCGGAAGCACTGGCTATAGGTTATTCATGAACAAATCAATTCTGTACATTGTTGTGAAAATAAAGTTTATACGTCTTCTGCAATTGAAACAATTCAACATTTAACACTTTCTTAAACTGAATGGCTGAACAATAAAAAACTTGTTGGGTTGCACAATTTAATCACCGCCTCCGTAGCGCAGTTGGTAGCGCGCTTGCCTCTGGCGCGGAGGAGACGGGTTCGATCCTCGGTACCAGCATGGGGATTTTATCCCCTCTGGGAGGTCTGGCACGGTGTGCACTAAGCTTCGTTAGGTCCCGGGGGGACCAATTGAGGAGCTACTTGGTGGAGAAGTAGCGGCCCCAGGTCGAGAAGACCGCATAACTGGCTCGGGACGCTGACCACATCCCACCTTCTAGTACTGCACCTCACCAATGACGCCAGTAGGCAGAGGTGGGGGACGCAGCGGCTGGGCGGTAGGCCTTGGCCCTTCATGGGCTGTTGCACTGGGGTTTACTTTAGTTAGTTTGTACAATTTAATGGCGGTATGAGGCTTGCCAAGCCTTGCGGTGTTGTATAGTTAAACATGCTATGAAATCACACTGTGAAGCTGGTAAAATAAATATCATTTCCACCCACAAAATGTATTTGCACAACAGGAAGAATAGCGGTCAGCTATTAGCCGCCATTAAATGTTGTGTCTGCAGTACTATCTTTTAAAATCAGGCTTCTCATACAAAAAGTATGTGTATTTGTATAATTTATGATGCTTCTAAACACTTTCCGAAAGTGCTCAAAAAAAAAAAAAAAAAAAAAACAAAGAGAGAAAGAGTGATTCCATCACTGCCTAAAATGATTCCCAGGGAACTTCCCTCTTTAATAAACTTGCTAATGTCTGTGTAAATCTGTATGTCAAGCAGGTTGAATTCTGACATAGTATTACCAGATTGTTGCATCTCCATGCTGTACTTGAATAAATTTCTTGATTAATAAAATTACATCGACTGCTGCTTCAGTACTAAAAAGAAACGAACACGAATTATTTTATTCTCTCACAATATTTGTCATTTTCATAATGTTTCACAGAAAAACAATGTTTTTAACTTAATACCTCAATCAAGCATACAAACAATTTGCTGGAACACAATAAACAAATAAATGTTCAAGCAAAACGTACATTTTGACAGAAATTTTAACAGCCTATTAGTGTTTGTCTGTTTAGGAAGTTATTACATGTTTCATCTACTTTTATCACCTGATAAAATTCTATACCTACCGTATTCCTCTTAACATGACATATTTTGGCAATTTGTTGTTCTTTCACACAAGCCGTGTGTAGGACAAAATTGGAAATGTAGAATCAAACCCGGCAGTGCCATGGTCAGGATTTGAACCACGGGTCTTCCGATCTCCTTCTGGCCATTAATTAAAAAAGTGTATTGTTCTTTCTACTATATGTTAATTGGGATAAACATTTGCCACAATAAATACACATTTCGCTATAAGTATCAAAGGGATACAGGAGGATAGTCATATTTAAAAACAGAAAGGCTCAGCAGGTTGGCTTTGAAATTACACTCTTTGCAACGAGGGACAAACAATGGCGACTCAATACTTCAAAACGTATTAACTACTTGAAAATTCAAATGAAAATGATTAATGGCAGGAGAATTGACAAACATTGTGTGCTTTAACGAGATTTACAATCTTTTTGAAAGATTTTGTCTCTCTCGTACGATTTGCTAGTTAAACAAAAGTTTACAAAATTCACTAGAATTAAAAGGACTTCATAGTTATTCCCAAGACGTTCAAGATATATATAGACTATAAGTATTCGTCATTAAAATATATTAAATGTATTATTTTCACCAACGTAAATATTTCCACGTAAAGGGTAATTTGGGGTGGAGGGATTTTCTCCGAAATCTTCGTATCGTGTCCTTGAAGATGCTAAACTAAAATACCAAGTTTGATATTCATCCAACATTTCGATTCTGGGTCACGCTGTGACACACACGCACACGCGCGCGCGCGCACGCACGCACACACACACAAACACACTTTCCCTCAGTTTTTCATTCAGCACGTGTACTTTAGTGTATTTGTGGTGGAATCTCGATATAGAAGCTTTGGGTGCAAAACATTACTAGGTAATAGAAAAAGTAAGCATCTGGAACACCAGAATAAGTCCTTGTTCTCTCTGCATATTACAAATGAGATTTTTCTCTTCGTTTATTTGACAGCTGCAATTTTTAAAGTGGAGACAATATCTTTCGAATCCCTGTATGTAACCGCTTCACACATCTTTTAAAAGAAGGTATTATAAAAAAGTGGAAGTCTCTCATGTTCTGTTATGACTGCATAGAGGTTTCCACAGGTAGGACCAGAACAGTGGCAGTTACCCTAAAGACAGACTGGGATAATCACAAGCAGCGTGGGGGAAGCGGACATGAGCCGTGAGTAAGGGAATGTGGAGAAGGGAACAACCGACCGACAGGCAGAAAAATCGTTAATTCTCTCCGGCTCAGTGGCGTGCAACATCCATCTCTCAAGCTATCTCTCATTCTCCAGAGCAGGGAAGCGAACTTGGATTGAAAAATAAGCTGAGCCTGACGTAGTAAATTATACTCCCAATTTAGTTTTTAGTATTTGCTCACTCTTACATAGATTTTCTCTAGTTCTGTTTCTCCGATTTATTACCCATTTTTTCAGCTGATATTGAAAGATATTACTTTTACGACTATCGACAAGAGACATGAAACTCAGAAACAGCCCTATAAACAATGGCACTATCCCTTTTATACTAAACAAGACAAGAGTAATCAGCTCATAATGCTCTTCTATAGGGAGTAGCTATTATACCTATAACATAAAATATTCTGATATCGAGATTCTACCAAAAGTGCAGATTTGTTAGGCCACCTCCGCCCCTATGGAGTGTTAACCCAGGCAGTGGACACTAATGATACTGCAATGAAACTATATTTGGAAAAGCACTTGGGGAAGGAAACGTTCCAGTCTAAATTCAGGTTACCTCCCGAGAATTTGCACTTCTGAGATTGAGCTCCTGGAGAGAACGACCCATGTTTCTGTGCATGTGTGTGAGAGAGGGGGAGATTGGAGAGAGAGAGGGGGGGGGGGAGAGTTGGATTCGGGATTAAAATTCAACGCATTTCAAGGATGTGACACAAAAACTTTAAAATCCTCCAATCCCAAACTACAAAAAAATGTTTCATTATGTTTAATTTTCTAAAAATTGGCTCTGACAATTTTGATAAAATTAAGTCACCTTTAAAATATTTGCGTTATTAATGGAATGTAAATCTTAAATTTTAGTATGAAGCCTCTTAGCTGTGTAAGTCTATACAACTGCTAAACCGCAAGAAAAGCTTGCTCAGATAGATCTCTTTAAAGCACACAATTTGTGTCAACATTATTTGCAACTTTAACAATTCCCGAGACATAAGCTGCTATTGGTTTGAATTTTCCCAATACTTGTATCATACATTTGTAGTGTTAAATTATCATTCTTTTGTTTCTTATGATGACACGCAAATATATGAAATTTCAAAGCACCGTCCGCTTTTTAAAGATTTTGCTATCGCTGCGGCCTTCTGTGTTCCTCTTGGGCCTATGGGATTAAATAACTTCAGAGTAATTGATTCATTAGTGAAAAACTATAGTAATGGTCTGTAGTCTAAACGCAACTATAGAATTGAAGTTTCGTTTTCCTCGTATGTGTATAATAGATACGTTTTTCTATTAAACTCCTTGATTAAGAGAGATCACATTATTTTTATTCTTATTAAGTTTGAACCATTAAGTTCTAGGAACTGTCCGTGATTTTAGCCTCTTTCTTTCTTCTTAAATATATTTTGTGCCTAAATTGTTAGAATAAAGTGCAAATATTATGAGGACGATTGCAATTAAAAATGTAATTATAATTCCGTGAATTTAATAAGAGTATCAAAAAAAAAAAAAATACAAAACCTCAGCTTTATAGCCTTTATAGTTACTGAGAGAAACGTACCTAACTTGCGATGTTTGAAGTATAGTTTCATGGTGATATTTATGTCACTGCTTTAAGTAAACTTTATTAACATGAGTTTAAAATGCAATGCATTCCTTTAAATAAATCAATTCCACGATAAACCACAGGTATGTGGTATACTCTGAGTCAGGAAGAAACAAATTATTTTAATAAAACAAAAATGTCAAACGGAGAAGGGATTATGCGATATTTACTTGTTCCAAGAGTGACATTTGGGTTCTGGGCGCGCTACACCTTTTCCGCACAGCGGGTCTGAAGCGGTTGCATCCATATTCCCCTCTGCCGGAAGCCAGTTCCAGCGATGACGTCAGTAACCAACCCATACAACAACGCAGAATCCTTTCGCGAAACCATACTCCAGGGCGCGCAATTTATTCAGCTCCCTGAAATTTTACATCCAGAGGATGCCGCCACTGTCTCTACCACAGGAATTGATTCATCAGTCAAAATGACGGAGAGGACGAAGGAGGAAGAGGAATTATTTAATTCAATGCAGCAGAATTACATAATTCGATACCACTGTATTAATCGTAATTAAATTATTAAACAGCGCTAATTATATGTTCTAAAACATCTCCAGTAACCGAGTTTTGCATGTGTATCGAAAGGCGCAAATAAAAGTTTAGTGGACATTGCCCACTATAGGAACTGGAAGCGGGAACAGCTCCATATATGTAACTCATATTGTAATGCAACGTACTCTACGATTAACGTTAGGTACTTTTTGAACCGGATTAAAAAGAATTACTGAAGGTCGGGGAGGAAGTTGGAGGAATGTTACTTTGAAAATGCATAACTGGAGCCATGGTTACTTTTGAACCGTCCCGAAAATGAAACCGTTACAAAAATAATGGCTTGTTGAAAGTTTCTCAGGCTGTCAACGTTCACCTTTAGGGGAAGACAAACTTAATAAACTTGCTACAATGATCCAAGTGTGATATTAAGTCGCACTTAAAGTAAGACCGCAGAAAAGGGAAGAAATGTGGAAAGGCATCCATCTCGGAGGCCTTTATGAAACTGAGTCGGCTACAGTACACTCAGGCTTAGGGTGCACCAATATATGCAGTAACGTCTAAAATGTGTAACAAAAGAATGTAGTATGAGCAACTAATTCTGCTAGTTAATAACGCAAGACTACCATGCTTAGGAAATGTTTCTCAAAATTACTAGGTACTGCACTTACGCTACATTACATGATGAAGGTAAAAATCATCAAAGTGCTATTCTAGGTATTAAATTCAATAATACCTTAGTATGCTGAAGCGGCTCAACCATTTTGGCTCGGCTCGGTGTTCCAGAACAGTGGGTGGTTTTTGTAATGCCGCAAAGTTTCCTGTCCCCATTTCATTTTACTTCATTTGTCATGTTTCAGGATCGGAGGATCAGGCTAGTGGGCGGAGTGGGGTGAAATTTGCTTTGAGCAACTTCTACCCCAGAGTCCGGTGTTTGACCAATCACTCCTTTCCTTGGGGAGGGAGGCTTGCATGGGTCATCCTGCCAGCATGGGAATCTCACAATGAAAACATCAGGGATCCGAGCTTGCCTCCCAGATCTGGTCACTCTCTCCCCTTCGCTACACTCCTACCTCCCGGAGGACCACTAGGTACTCCTAGATACTTCCGTACCGAACTACTTCTCTCCAATTCTACTCCATCTTACAGTAATATGAATGCCGAGTCACTGAATTCACGGAAAAAGGCGACATTGTGAGGAAAGTGGGGAGCAGCGATCCTGACCAAGAAAGCCAACATTCCGTCAGAGGATGCATGATGCTAGCCCCATCTTGGTATTGGTGGATGATCGCTCCTCTGCCGCGATACTACAATAAGATATTGATAGAATGATTTGAAGAGCATAGTTGGTAGGAAAGTCATGTGAATTTAACACATTCAGATTTTTGTATACTGTGCCTATAGGTGGTTTGAAATATCTTAACGTGAAACACATCGTGATAATCCCATCAATGCTCATCAATATTAGTGTTAGCTTTGAACTATCTCGCATGTAGGTAATGATATATGTATATATTGAAGTGGCTTTAATTCACACGACCAAGACGGGAAAACATTGCACTCAATCTAAGGCATTCGGCATATCAAAGGCAAGATTGCGAATTTCATGGAGTTCGTTTAATTAATGCAGACACAACTCTCGACTGCCATTTTCCAGAGGTCAATTGCTGACAAAGCCGGGGTCCAGAGGCTGTCCTGAACTTCACTGAGACTTGTTCTTTATTTTTTACACCGCTGACAAAAGGAAAGAAGCGTTGCGTTTGACTCACAAGTTCGATATGTATTTAGATTTTACTAGAAATATGTCCAAATCCCACCGTTAAAAAGGTCCTTGCGCGTGTCTATCTGTGAACAGCATAATAAAAGCATGCCTAACCTTGTCCTGAACTGACGCACTATTTAATGCTGCAAAGTAAAGACTTTCAAGGAACTGAAAGCATCCTATACATGCATTTCTCATTTTCTAAAAAATGATTCTAATGATTTTTAGTCACTCTACTTTTTGTTTCAAATACTGGCATACGGATTAAGTTTATATTATTAATCCTATAGCCCTTTTAAGTAATCTTTATTCAGCTGGATTTTATTTGGCTGAGAATCACTAGCGATGCACAGATCTAACTGTAAAATATAGATCCCATCAACATATAGATATAATATTTGTTTTCAAATAGGCATTTTTGTGAAATTATTTCCGAAGAATTCATATTCGTTTAATTTCTCCAGGTTTTAAGCAGCACACCTTCAAATGTTACGTTGCTTTTATCAGAAACAACTCAGTATGTTCTGTTACGTATGGTGCAGTATAAAATGCTTTTGTTAAAAATATTTTGTCAAGGGAGTCTGCAAATTGGTAAGGAAAAATGTATTTTTTGTGGTATTATCTTCAATGGCATTCACAGCCTGACCTTAAGTTAATAGGATTCGAACTTTAAATATACGCAACATTTTTCTTCAAGACCTTTATTCGTAGAAAATTCGAATCCGATGTTTTTGTTATTCATGCCTTAAAAATCATGTGTTAAAAGAAATACACTAATCGCCAGCGTAATAGCCAGTAATAATTATAAAAATGTTTAAAAAAGTGATGTGTAACACAAAGGGAGGACTTATAATGATATTCATTGTTGTTAACATTCATTCGTGAGTAATTCGTAGTGGGGAGGCGTGCTTCAGCTGCCCTTCTTACGAATGACGCCCATTTGCTTGACCAGTCAGAAGGGAGGGGATAATCTGAGGGTCGCATGTTTGGTAGGTTAATCCTTACAGGACGTCATACTGAATTGTTGATTTCAGTTCCCAGGTCGAGCACATGAATTATTTGTTACACCGGATGAGCCAGTACGAACCCATATCGTTCAGTAATGACACAAGAGGAGGCCATATTACATTTGGTGCAGCACTCAGCGGACTTAAATCCATATCTTGTTCCCCTTAGATCTCGCTTTACATGCAATTTCAAGCCATTGTTTACTCTCTCTCTCTCTCTCGTCTATCTGTGGTACACACTGCACCCAAAATTCGATAGTGAGATTTGAAATTTTACAGCAAATGTATGTTCTGAGCTTCCATGAACAAAATATATACTCGTAAACAAACGAAATGAAAACCTACGTATAGGTAGGTATGTCTGTGAACAAGAGAGAGAAAACAAGCTTCTACACGAAGATTTCCACCCTAATAACTCCTTTACATAGAAATGATTCGTTCTTTTGTAATTTTTCAATATTGACCAGCAGTTTTCACTATATGTTTCAGGTACTGGTAGGACAAACTAGCTATGTCTTGAAGTTTTTATGTAATAGGCTGTAAAGTCCAATTTCAGTTCCTTTAACCTCACTTTAAGTTGTAGGTCATATAGGTTTGCTAGTTCACCCAAGACATTGTTCGTCAGTCTGGATGGCTCAGTCGGTTAGACGCTGGCCTACTGATCCCAAGGTCGCGGGTTCAAATCCGGCCCAGATCGATGGTTTTTAAGTATGCTTAAAAATGACAGCTCCATGTCAGTAGATTTACTGGCTTGTAAAATAACTCCTGCGGGACAAAATTTCGGCACATTGGCGACGCTGATGTGATCCTCGCAATTGACAGCGTCGTTATACAACCAAATAATTTTTTGAGACATTGTTTGACAGATATTTGGTCTTAGTTACGCACTCTCCTCCTTTTACTACGTATTTTCATTTCTATTTATTTTGTTCTGTAGGTGGAACTTTGACTATGACATTTAATGTCCAATCTGTTGTGTATCAGGCAAATTAGGGAAACCACGAAAGAACTCGAGTTAGATCGACCGCTACACTGTATTTCAACTCATAATCTCCCGAATGCGCTGCACAGTATTAAGTCATATCGCTCATCATTAAATTTTATGTAAATTGGATGCATAAAAAATAAGTTAAACTTACTATACCCATGTAAGTATATTGTGTTAAATATCCAATTCGTAAAATTAGCTGATTCTGAAATATTCCTTACTTTGTCAAAAAGAATAGCGTCATTTGACGGAATAGTTCTGAAAATTTGTGAGAGTTTGTTACTACCTTTGATATAAACGGCAGTAACTGTTGCAGTTGCAGTAACTAAGTTACAGTGCCTGATAATATATTTTCACGCCGTGGCGCAGTGGGCTGGAGTGTGTCACATCAATCACAGTTGCACTCACATGACTTTCTCTGCTCTTGTACTAACCATTCTTACAAACTCTTATTCCTATATCTTCTTCGTGTTAGTTGAGATAAACATTTGTACAAATTATCTTATTGCTTATTTCCCTGTAAATGCAAGGGGAATATTAGAATACAGTAGGCTTTGTGCAAAAGTCAAATCTTTTAAAGCTTTGAGATTCCGTTCTCCTTGCACACTTAACATATAAAAAATGAACAACGATGTTCCATTTCACGAAAGTTCTAAGTTTTCCGAAACCCACACACATAACGAGGAATATCTCCGAAATGGTTCACCCTACAAGAACATTTATTCAGACATAAATTGTGTATTTTAGCAAGATCTACATTTTTTGTACAGTATGATTTGGTCTATCTCTAACGGTTTACCAGTTATACAAAAGTCGTCCAGAGTAAATACAACTACAGGGGCCATAGCCAGAAAATTCAAGATATACCTACATTTCATTTGTCATCAAAATATCTCAAACATATGACATTTTAATCAAAATCGTTAGAGCCATTTTCAAGAAAATCAAAATTGTCGAAAATTTTTTTATATAAAGGGTAGTTTATGGTGGGGCTATTTTCTTCAAAATCTTCGTGTCACATCCTTGAAAGACATTTAACTTAAATACCAACTTTGGTTTTTGAGTTATGCTGTTCACAGACTGACACACATCTAATTTTCTTTTTTTATTCAGGGGGTCTCAAAACATATATTTCCGGTGAAATCTCGACATCAAATTTTTGGGTGGAATACAATACTTCTCCTACTTACCAGTAGAGAAAGTGAAAACCTACAAATTGTTGTGTTGTATTTTACCTTCGTTACCTACTTCTTGATTCTGTTGTCTCATCTGAAGCGTATTCAGACCGAAAATGAATTTTTGTTTTGTTTTCAGGAGAACCTGAGGGTCGTCGAAAGAGGCTGGCCAAAGGTGAGTCGTGATTGACGTATGCAGAACGCAGTATCGCTGCACTGGATGCCCTTGTCGGCTCATAGTGTAAAATCCAAATAAAGAGAAGGCGGTGCCCCATCTAAAGGTAGCATTCCGTAACTCCGGCCTAACCCCGGACCAGCCCAGCTCGTTGAAAACCTTGTGACCAAAGTTGAGCACATCACAATCTATCATTCATGTTCCTGAAAGACGACAGGAAAACAAAAAGAACAAAAGTACTTGAAGTGTAAGCGCTCAGATGATTTCTGGGCGAACACCCATAAAATTGTAGCAGTTGACCTACGATATAACATGGATTGTCTCTGTGGTCGAGTGGTCAGCATGAGGATTCTCATTCCAGAGAGGCCCTGGATTCCAGGCGGGGGAAGTTTTCTTTAATGAAGACATTCCCTACACTTTAAAAGAGATTATAAGCATTTTATGGGCATCTTTACTAATGAAAATGAATTAAAATAAAAACTTAAACACCTACATTCAGCAAGTTAGTAACACCACCAGTTATTTATAAAGTCAAAGCCCCTGATATGGCCACATAAGTAATTAAAAAAAATAATACAATGATTTCAATTAGGGTTTTTTTTTTTTTTTCCTGAAACATATTTTCAATATGACCGCGTTCATGACAATATCTACCTTTTCACATCAACAGCTGGGATGCTGTTTACTCTATCAGGAATGATAAATGTTTTACTTTTCATTTACCGATAGTAGCTACAAGTATCCGAAGGATTTCAGAGGATTTCGCCTTTAATGTTTTGAGCTCCACTGAACCCCCTAAAAAGAAATTTTGAAAAAGTTTCGTGTATGCGAGTGTGAACAATGAAGTCCAATTAAGACCCAAATTCCTTAGGTAAAATGCTATTTAAACATTCCAGATGAAAATTTTCAGGGAAAGCTCTCCACACTATATTATCTTTAAAATTACATATTGTTAAAGAGGGCTCGTTGTACGATTATTGTAATATTTGTGTTGCTCCACTGCCAATAATTTCAGCTCTTACTGTTTAATAGTATAGGTATCTATATTTTTCATTTTCTTAAAAATGTCTGACGATTTTTATTTAAATGTCATAGGTTTAAGGTATTTGCGTTCTAATGAATAGCAGATTTTGAATTTTACATGAATAGCCTGTGAAGTTCTCTTTATTCTGAGTACATTCTCTATGACTGGTAAACCATAAAAATATAAAAAACTTATTGAACGAAAACTTAGAGCTCAAATGTGTTAGAATTAACCATTTTCAAAACATTGGTTGATACATTTTTAAATTTTCCCACGTTAAAATGCCATGCCACATCTACAATAAAGTAAAATGTGCGATTCTTCTTATTTCTCGCAATGGTTCATTAAGGAACAGACCGAGTTTTGATATGACCGTTCGGTATTTTCGAATGTGCCTAATATATGGAATATATACTTATAAACGTAAATAAAATCTGCTTTGATTATTTTACTCGTATGTGAAATGACGAATCCAGGATAGAAATGCTCTAACTTTGGACTAATCACAACTATCATGGAAGTTTTTTCGTTTAGATTTTATCACCTCGACGAGAAATTTGCTTTTTCCCCTTTATTCCATAAATCGTTTTAATTTCCAGTTTTATTTCTTCAACTCTTAGCTAAAATTAATATGCCAGACTGAACACTTATAACCGCAAGTGTCTTTTTGTATATATTTAATTCAAATTTATGCATCTAGTGTTCTTTTCTCTCTTTAAGCGTGGACTAGCAAAAATAAGTAGAAGTCGAACTCCAGAGTTCACCTATGTTGCAGTAACACATATTAATTTAAAATATTAGAAGTACAAACATTTACAACATTTATTGCTGGAAATATTTAGACAGATATGAAACATATAATAGAGCAAACAGTTTACAACCATCTTGTATGTTTGGTTTCATACAAAAAGGGATTTACTCTCACAAATAGAATTTAATAACTTGACATTTAAAGAAAATTAAACTTAGCGTTTCAAAAACTCTACAATGTTCCTGAAATATATATAAAGGACCTGCCAAATATAAGTTTTGCATTATATTGTAATTAAGCACATATCTCGTCCAAAAGGTAACGTAAACTAAATTATTTCAAAACCAGTACATAGTTGCGCTGAAAAATGAACTGCTGGTGTGCTTTCCAGTTCACTATTGGTATTTTCTGAATGGCGATTACCTCAGTCCGACTGTGCAAAAGAGCTTATTTGGTTCAACGATTAGACCTGAAATACAAGTTGTTCAGAGTATGAGTGCGCAGATTACGCGTGATGGTAGATTCAAATATGACGAATAAAAAGGTATAATGAATTCATCTATAGTAAAAGGAAAAGGAGATAATTTAACATTATTGAGTACATTATCTGCACAATAGGACTGAACAGGCGAATGTTTTGTTTACTAATCGGTTTCTGCTACCCCATTCACGTCTTCACAGTACGACGAGTGAAAATCCAAAGTAGGCCAGAGCTCAAAAATGGTTTCGCCATGTGTCTGTGTTTGTTATCAGCTACTGAAAGTAACGAGAGCGTAGTGGTTTTCTTTCCGAGCAGTGATCACGAGACCTGAGCAGGTAGTGTTTATTCTCAACATTCCTGACCTTCCGCTTTACACACGCCCCAAAAGTCCGCGACTGCCAAGCGCATCTTCACAAATTTATTCCAACAGACACGCTGTAATTCAGTTATTCAATGCCATTTCATTTTAGCAACAAAAACACAAAAGCCCATCTTTTGAAGTTCTACCTCTCTATCCTAATTGTAAATGTAAACGATATCTAAAGGAGTGGTGACATATGGGCAATCAAACATTCGTCCAATTTTATGCTTTACTTATGAAACCATGCACTATAGAGGAACGTAGGAGTATGCTTCAGCTTAATGTCAAGAGGTCGCCGCTAAAGCCTGCGCACCAATACCCTAATACCTTGTATATTTGCTACAATTGCAAAAACTAAACAGCTCAACAAACTGAGAATCTTTGGGGTATTCATGTTCAGTATTAATTTGTAAAATAATAGCTAAGTGGAACATTTCTCAAGATTGCTACGAATCCTTTATGCAGCAAGAGCGCTTGTACCTATCTTGAAATTACTGCATAAATTCGCAAGGAATCTGGGAAGGGCACCATAAGTTAAGGTGGATCAATCTTGTACTTTTGTTTAAAAGAGACGACCCTAAGCTCATAAATAAATTGGCCCGAGTATAGATATACAACATTTATCAGACAATTATATTTTGTTTCATTTCCTTTTTTAGACATTGTACTGCTTTATAATAAATTTTATTTGTTTCATTGCTCAAATTCCCTCCCATATTTTCTGTTCATTTCGTAAGATATTTTTACACATAAATAAAATGTTACCGTTATGCTTATGTCTCTTTTTTATAAGAATTACTACGTCTAATCACCCCCTCATTGCCAACATTTACAAATAAATAGTATTTAGTACTTCATTGTATAAATACCTACATACACCTATTTGAGTCATTTTATACATTTATGGGTGCCACGTTTTTCTAATGTTGTGCCTCTCGTGAAAATGTTCCAATGTGGCTTTGGGTTGGCATAGCTGTGCACAGTAAGTAATCTTATCAGCAGATAAACCGTTTCCGCACAGAAGGGGCGTATTTACCATGTTACAGTACAGCTTTTTTGCTATGACTAATGTCTGCGAAAAAAGAAGATAAATTGTCAGTTTTTCAATACATGACTCATTGGGTCATAGGGATACGAATTAAAGGAAGTTTTGATATAGGTGGCTCAGCCTATCATAAACATATATTTAGAACTAGCTACTGTGCTTTCTGCTTAACTTCACTGTTCATGCAACTGTGAAACAGTTCAAGCTCCAGATTGTTCATCTCGAGTATTTCCTTATTTCTACTTTCTCTACTATGTACCTATAGTAAGTTGGAGAAATCTCGTATTGTATTCCACCGAAAAATTCGATATCAAGATTTCAGCCGAAAAATATCCTTTAAGGGCCTCTTCACCCAAAAAAAAAAAAACTGTTTTAGAGAAAGGTCTGGGTGATTTTATCTGTGAATAGCATAGGCAACTCAAAAACGAAAGTCGGTTAAATAGTAAAGTTGGTATTTAAATTCACCATTTCAAAAGGATGCAACCTGAAGATGTTCAAGAAAATTCCTCACCCCAAAGTACCCTTTACGTGAAACATTTTTTTAAAAAATTTGATCTTTTTCAAAAATACCTCAAACGTTTATTAACATGCCATGTATTTTATAATGTATAAAATGTATAAATTTAGTTACGTGACTTTCTCAAAAACTGGATAATAAATGGGATATAAAGTGTGCTATATATAAAACTTAAGCCACTGGTTTCACCAGTCTTGTGTAAACGCAAACACAAATATATACACACGCGCGCGCGCGCGCAAACAAACCTTTTAAATGTAGTATTTTTGGTTTCAATGTAGGTAGTATCGGTTATTTGCCTGAAATAGAAAATCGGTAATTCTAGTTGATATATTATTATAATTATTTACACTACCTTTATTACTACGGTTACAGGTTCCTTCAGAAATAGTTTTAATTCTTTGGGGACAGCAAAGCAGGATTAAGATAAAAATGTAAATGTTGAGAAACTTACATAAATATTATATTACAGGTCTCGGGCGAAATTAAGCGGTCTTTCACACCCAGTAAAGAATGGGACGCTATGAGTCATAGCGGTTACAGAGCGTCCATAAATAAAAAACACAATTTAGTTTAATTTAATCACACCAAGGACTGTAGACCTGTTATACAAGGTCATACCAATTTATTAGATTGAGAAACAACTAGGAGTGGATAGCTCGCTTCTCCATTACCATTTGGACATTACAGCTTTCGTCATCTGTGACGTCCGCATAACTGCAATGACAGCAATCACAGAGGTAGGGCGACGAATAACATTATGACGTTCGGAGAGCATATTTTGATGAAGCAACAGTGGCTATTATTCTTGCTGCTCCTTTTTGAACACCTAGGCACTTTAAATACACCATGAGAGTGTTTGCAGGAGGGCAGACGCGGAGGGGGACTTTGGTACTTGGGCCTTAGAGGCTTTTTGTGCCTGTGCGCCCCGGGAGGGAGGGATGAGGCGAAAGCAGACAGAGGGTGGTCAGACCACAGGAGAGTAGGCACAGCAGAGAGCAGAGTCCGTACATTTTCCCAATTGTAAACTCCCCGACACCAACCAGCACACCGGTCCCCCACCGGTTCGTGCAGAGCGCCACCTGCATAAGCCCCTCCGTGGCTCAAGGGCCTCAGTGAGGACACGATCCGGAGCCTGGCTTTCATGAACTCCCGGTGACACTTTCTACCCTGAAATAGACCAAACGGATGAAAGGATGAATGGAATGATTAGTGGAGTAAAATGGAGGGAGTACAATTCGGAGCATGAAACCTACCCAGCATTAGCATGGCGACCCGAGAAAACACGCGAAATTTCACATAGGTCAGATAGGCCGACAGCGAGGATCGAACCCACGACCTCCCGAATGCGATCCTCACACGTTACCGCAAAGCCATCTCGCTCGGTGACACTATTGTCATTCACAAGACTTTCTCTACTTACTCTTGAACAAACTATGTCTACCAACGCATATTCTTCTATGTACTTCATGTTAATCGAGATAGACATTTATAGAAGTGTCCTTGCATATTTCCTTGTGGGTACAATGGGAATAGGAGTATATAGTAAGCTTAATCGAGTCAGATTTTTAAGTGCAAGCGATGGGTTTGAAATTCCGTCCTATTTGCATGAACATGAAGAGAGAGAGAGAGAGAGAGAGAGAGAGAGAGAGAGAGAGAGAGAGAGAGAGAGAGAGAGAGAGAGGTGTAGGGTGAGAAGTAACGAGTTCCTATTTGATAAACAGTAGGTCAGAATATCCCGAAAATGGTTAACTCCAAAACATATATTTGATGTGAATTGTATGCTTTAAGAAGATCTACATTTTTGTGTAGTAAGATTTTTACTTTCTCTACTGGTAAGTAGGGGAAGTATTGTATTCCACCCAAAAATTCGATGCCGAGATTTCACCGGAAATACATGTTTTGAGGCCCCCTGAATAAAAAAAAAAGCATTTTTAGAAAAACGTCCGTGTGTGTGTGTGTGTGTGTGTGTGTGTGTGTGTGTGTGTGTGTGTGTGTGTGTGTGTGTGTGTGTGATGTGTGTGTGTGTGTGTGTGTGTGTGTGTGTGTGTGTGTCTGTGTCAGTCTGTGGACAGCATAACTCAAAAACGAAAAGTCGGTTAAAAACCAAAGTTGGTATTTAAGTTTAATGTCTTTCAAGGATGTGACACGAAGATTTTGAAGAAAATAGCTCCACCCTAAACTATCCTTTACATGGAAAATGTTTCGAAAATTCTGATTTTCTTGAAAATGGCTCTAACGATTTTTATTAAAATGTCATATGTTTGAGATATTTTGATGACAAATGAAATGTATATCTTGAATTTTCTGACTATAGCCCCTGTAGTCGTAATTACTCTGGACGACTTTTGCATAACTGGTAAACCGTTAGAGATAGACCAAATCATACTATACAAAAATGTAGACCTTGCTAAAATACACAATTTATGTCTCAATAAATTTTCTTGTAAGGTGAACCATTTCGGAGATATTCTTTGTTATGTGTGTGTTTCGGAATACAGAACTTTCGTGAAATGGGTCATCGTTGTTCATTTTTTTATTTGTTACGTGTGCAAAGAGAACGGAATCTCAAAACTTTAAAAGATTTGACTATCGCACAAAGGCTACTGTATTCCAATATTACCAAGGAAATGAGCAATAAGATAATTTGTAAAAATGTTTATTTTAACTAACACGAAGAAGATATAGGAATAAGAGTTTGTAAGAATGGTTAGTACAAGAGTAGAGAAAGTCATGTGAGTGCAACACATCAGATTTTTCTATTAGGTTTATCAGGTATGTCAAACTAAGAGAGCCTCAGAGACTATCGCTATAAACTTCAGGATATACCTACACATTTCTTTTGCGCTAAAATATGTTAAACATGTCAGTTTAATTAAAATCGTTAGAGCTAGTTTTGAGAAAATCAAAATTTTCCAAAAGTTTTCCATGTAAAGAGTAGCTTGAGGTTAGAGGATTTTTTTTAAATCTTGATGTCGCATTCTTAAAAAAATTCTAAACTTAAACGCACGCGAGTTGACGGACACACACAGAGGCATGCATTTTCGGTCTAATCTCGGTTTTGAATTTTTGGGTGGAACGTACCACTTCCTCTATCCACAGTAACTGCGAAGGGAGAATGGTATAACTACCATGATTTTCTCTATCCATTGCAAACTTGTGTTTGCATACAATGCTACTTTCCTATGCATGTAATGTTATGTACAATACATAAATACTGTCCTGCTCAAAATGAGCAGCAAGTTCTAAGTTACATACATATGCGTATACCTACAGAATACACACGAGTATAATGTTAATACCTACGTATCAGAAGGATGGAGGAATACATCCAGAAGTCATGAAACGCACTTGTTCTAAAAATGTTCTTATTCTGGGTACCTGAAAGCATATATGTTCAGTGAAATGTGCATATCTAACTTTTGGGAGGAAACAATACTTCCGCTATTTACTATGGATAAATACTGGAGGGGAAAAAGTACGATATTTAGAAAATTGTTCATCTACCTTGAGGCCAGGGAATAAAGGAATCTCCTTGATCAGTCAGCTTCTTCATACCCTCCTGTGGTTTGATGGGACACCAATAGCCTATTATCTAGAACAGTAAAAACACTGTAAACTAAGATTATTATGGTTCAAAGGTGTTGGTATAGGCAACGTTTACAAAGTACATAAAAACTCAGTTTATGTTTTTGCAGTACATGCGTTTGATTTGCATCTCCAATCATGTTTCCCTATACTGAAGGAAGCAAATAGGACTATTGTGAAAGTGGAATGCAATTATCTGGTGTGTTGACTTTCTAGTTACAGCAAAAAGATATCCACTTTCCTGAACCAACAGCAAACAGACGGCACGTGCAAACTCTTTAAGAGCTTTATGATAAGGTGATGTGATGAGTCTTCACTTTCCTCCACAGGCATACCACCATAAAAATGGAATCAGGAAAATAGAGAAAGTGGCAGGCTTACTGAAACTGTTAAAACAGTCAAAAATTTTGTAGCATTGTCCAAGGTGTTGACGTTTAGCATCCAAGCTTGGTATTCAACCCTCTTCTGTTCACACACGCACTCCCTTTTTCTAAAAATGACATTTATTCAGGGGGTTCCAAAATTCCGGAAATTTCACATGTATTACTTTTAATAAGTACCTAATATAATAATAAATAAATAATAATAATAATTTATTATTATTATTATTATTATTATTATTATTATTATTATTATTATTATTATTATTATTATTATTATTATTATTATTATTATTATTATTATTATTATTATTATTATTATTATTATTATTATTATTATTATTATTATTATTATTATTATTATTATTATTATTATTATTATTATTATTATCCGTAGCGCAGCTGGCAGCGCGCTTGCCTGTGGCGCGGAGGACCCGGGTTCGATCCCCGGTACCAGCATGGGGATTTTATCCCCTCTGGGAGGTCTGGCACGGGGTGCACTCAGCCTCGTTAGGTCCCGAGGGGACCAATTGAGGAGCTACTTGATGGAGAAGTAGCGGCCCCAGGTCGAGAAGACCGCATAACTGGCCGGGAGGGCTCGGGGCGCTGACCACGTCCCACCCTCCAGTACTGCATCTCACCAATGACGCCTGTAGTGGGCAGAGGTGGGGGACGCAGCGGCTGGGCGGTAGGCCTTGGCCCTTCGTGGGCTGTCGCGCGGGGTTTACATTTACAAATAATAGATAATAATGATGATAATAATGATAATGATGATGATGATGATGATGATGATGATAATAATAATAATAATAATAATAATAATAATAATAATAATAATAATAATAATAATAATAATAATAATAATAATAATAATAATAATAATAATAATAATAATAATAATAATAATAATAATAATAATAATAATAATAATAATAATAATAATAATAAATAAGTAAGAATGAAGCTGGAACAATATTATCTATTACTGCACTCTCCAAAACTTTCCTTTGTATTTTAAACATTTCCAGAAGACGATGAAAGCGTTCAAGGGCCAATGACTGTCGTAACTCTGGTTTTAGGGTAAACTATCAATCGGAATTTTTGTATATTCGTATATTCGTCGTACAATAATACTACACAAAATTTTGCATGCACTAGCTCTCCAGATTAGAGTATGGGAACTTAAATACACTTTACTATATGAAACGCGTTTCATTCTAAGATTATTCAACCAATTTTGGTCTCTCAAAAGAACACCGTTATTTCATTTATCTGAGGTTTTACTGAATGTGTTGATTTGAACCCATTCAGCACCACGAGCGAAGCTCTGGGACTAGAAGGTCTGAGAACTGTGAGGCACTGGCTCCGTGATGGATGCACGCTGAAAATTTTGGACAAAAAGAAAGTAACAAATGGCAGTCAACGATGAATCAAGGTCAAGTATAATACCAGTTTGTCTTGCTGAGATCAGAGCCTAGATCAGGGGTGTCAAACATGCTCAAACCATCAAGCTTACGCAGAACTGTCATTGTATTACGATGTATCTTTTAAGGTTCAACATAATTTTGTTAACCTTATTCACATAGGTTATAATGTAACAGATTAAAGCACGTTAATCTTAAAAAACGAAAGAGATTTTCCTGTACAAGTAGGGTTACCAACATCTTCTTTAACCTAACGTATTGCAACATTTTTACAAAGAATCTCGGGGTCTGTATGACCTTTAATCATATATTCTTGCAGCTCACACCTGAAACCTAATCTCACAGTGTTCATGAACTTCACAACAACTGCGTTGTGAACACCAATAGTTGCCAACATACGTGATGTCAATAGTTTCGTGGGTTCCGCAATAGCTCACTCAACAGAGGAGCGTGGTTCAAGCTCCGATGATGCCTAGCCAAATACTGACGATCTCTCTCCCCCCCCCCCCCTCTCTCTCTCTCTCCAATGATTTCCTCATTCATTCCCTTTCTTGTACGTCTGCCTTTACGATAGATATGACTAACAATAGTGATGGCCCATCGAGGTAAACACCCACTACGTTCAAAATGAGTGATAGGAAACAAAATATTAGAACAGTTATCTACTTTGATTATCTAGGATGTAATGTAAGTGTTGATAGAGACAGATATAATGAACATAAATTGATACAATTTCTATCAATACATGGGACAATAAAATGTAGAATTCTGCAAAATAAAACTCGAAAAAATACAAAGGTAAATTTTAATAAGACTATGACTGTACCCGTATAAACGTTGATGGTTAATAATTATCAGTCTTAAGGAAGAGATGTCGGATGTCCGAGAAAAGGGGTCTTATCGCTGATAAAGCGGAATAGGCGGGCCAAGGCTTACCGCCTGGTCGCTGCGTCCCCCATTTCTGTCCACTACCTACAGGCATGCAGAACTGAGACTGGCCAGAGTCCCGAGCCCTCCCAGCCGGATATGCGGTCTTCGCGACCACATAGGTACATAAGACTAACATGTTCAATTCCATATTTTGTAGCCAAAGAATTTCAAATTTTTGTCATGAAAGTCGCTGAATATGCTCTACACGAAAATTAGAATTATATCAAGTCTTTACTCCAAATCTTGGGGTTTTTTACAGTGAATTACATCTTCTGATGCAATTAAAATTCGTGTTAATATGTTCATTGGTCAAGTTGTGCAGTTATAACTTCAAGGAATGAAACATCTGACTGAAGCAGTCGAACAGCATCTGACTAATAACCTTTAAAACATATTTATATAAATATATAAAATGTTGCCTTTGAATTGATGTTTCGCGAGAAAATAATGTCAGTACAGAATTGAACTTTGTTCATGGCTGTGCTATCTGATGAATAAATATAAAAGGGTCCGAACCTTCATACAGGAAAAAGAAAGAATGGACTAGGTATATGTAAACATGGGCGTCGGCAGACCTTGTTTTTTTCAGGGGGCACATGCTGGAAGTTTGCAATCAGGCAATGTTAATTCATATTCTGTTACCAAAAACGGTAAAACATAACTTACAATACTTGTTGCGAATAAGGTATTAACTTGCGCTAAATAAAAACTCTTTACATCAAAATTAAAATAAGTCTAATAATAATTGATTGCACATTAAATTCATTAATTTCTAAGGGGGGGGGAGGAGGTGCTGCCGCGCCCCTTCCCCCCTCGCGACATTCGTGTATATAATGTTTAAATGTCACATGAAGTATAAAATGGACACCATGCATTTAAAATTGCTGTTATATGAAAATAAACATGGCAATAAAACAGAAGGGCTGCCATAAAGGAGAACTTTTGTTTCTGTTCTATTCAAAATTGTTATTGTAATTATATCTATTATTCCGAATTAAATAAAACCTGATGAAATGTTTCAAATTCTAGCCCTTGGGATATATCTACAAGAGCTAAGAGAAATATAACTTGATGAAGATTATTATTGATAATTCGATTTGTTTTAAAATGAGCGAAACAGCAGGTGGTTGAAGTGCGTACATATATTAGTGGCATGCAACTTTGGCAGCCCTGGCTGGCGTTGAAGCGGTGTTGCCGTGTGTCTGCCCTAGCACACGCTAGTTTGAATTAAGTACGTTGAGAAGGGCGGAGAATCGCACACGGCCGTTTTCCCCGTGGCAGCACCAACTTCTTTCGCAATTGAAAGGGGCGTAGCAAGTCGTAATTATTGCGTTCTCTTTCAAGGTCAGCCAACAGGCGATAGGAATATTCCTCCCGCCTTGTGTACCATTCATTGGAACATGTTGCTTCTTACTCGCTTTTATTGTTTGGAGATACTAGTCATCAATTCTTCCGCCAGAGCATCACTTTCTTTGTTCGCTGTGCTCCGTTTGAAGGCCACAGTCACACAACTTGGAACTACCCAATAGCTATCTGTACAGGTATCCATCCATCCAAATCATATCCAGCATAAGTTAATAGTTAAATGTGCGTAGAGGTGATACGGACTGTTATCAGCAAGACGCGATTACAGCATTTGCTGATATCACTAGCCCCTTCTTGTTGGTCATGAGCTCAGAAGAAATCCATACTCCCAGACATGTCGTGTACATACGTCATGGAAGTGAACTTTGACATTAAATTCCAACAACGGTTGTTTTAGATACGGCTGATACAATGTAAGCAGCTCATCTAACACAAAATGTTTATTTTAATAATATGACGTATTTTCTTCTTGGTCATGAGCTCAAAGAAATTGAACATTTTCAAACATGTAACATAAATGCCGAATCAAACAGAACTTCGACATGAGAAAATTCCAGTAACTATTTTAGACGCAGCTAATAAAAAATCACCTCAAATGAAATTTTTGTTTCAATGACGTCTACCTTTTCCTTGCAGTATGAGCTTTAGTCTTCGTGTGAATTCCTAGTTTTACAAAATTTAATATAAATTAATAGTTTTTAACAGGCTAGATACGAAATGAAAAATTAAGATCTACATTTAATCGTCCTGTGAATATCTTACACGTATAATATTTTAATAAAAATCAATAGGACCAGTTGTTTAAAAATTAAAATGTACCTACCTAAATGATAGGGGTGGGGGAAATTCATGAATCACTTCTACTAGCATGTTTAAATGACTGAGATAATAGTTTTGGTCTGTATGCTACCCTCCACCGTCTATATTATAGATTCTATAAACTATTAATAGACATTTTGTTTGTTAATGACGCTGCCAATTGCCAGAATCATTTCCGTCGGTTTGCTTAAGAGTTCTTTTATATGTCAGTAAACCTATACATATGTACAATTATACGCCCAAAAAATCAGATGTTTAGTGTGTTGTACGGAAGGGCAAACGACCGGTTTTCAAATAGGAACCCCTGTCCGGAAATGCGCGGTTTGGACGGTGTAGTGCATCGATGTACGAGAGGGTGTAGGTTCACATTTCGTCAATAACACCAACATCGAGCTATCTACATTACAATCAGGCTTCGAAGTGTGTACCTCCTACGTCATTGCACAGTCTATATCGGCGGTGGTGAGCCTCATGCACATGGCCCAATACGTGCGAAAATCTGAAGATTTTCAGTCGCTCCGTGGACTCGAGCCATAAGGTCCTCCGCTGACCTTACAGGAAATCCGCACACCATAATTTTCATACAACTCCACAGAAAATAGTCGAGAGGTGTCAGATATGGCGACCGCGCTAGCCATGGAACTGGTCCACCTCTACCAATCAATCAATTTGGATATGAGACGCTGAGGTGATTCCGCACATTTACATCTAAGTGTGCTGGAGCTTAAGTTGGCCATTTCAGCAGCTGAATACTCGTACGTGTCGCACTGTGGTTAAAACGTTACTGTACTGGAGGAATTAAGCGCATGCGCAGGGATGTTATTAAGCTCAGATCATTCATCCTAGTACAAAGATGGCTAAAAGGTTGCATAACTTCCGTATTAACATATCAGAACGAATGTGAATTAATTGTCGCAACCGTTCTTTCTCAAACTCCGACGCTCTACAGCGTCCAAACTGTGCATTTCCGGACAGGAGTTCCTGTTTTTTTTTAAAGATGAGGCACCCAGTATACTGGCATAGGGATACCGCTTTAAGTACACTTAACCATTATTTTGAGTCTACAACCTTGGGATCAGTAGGCCATCCATTATCTATGCCTACTAATATTAGATATATAGAAAGTGCGTGTGAGGGGGGGGGGGCATCTCAAAATCCACTCAGCCTATTTTAATAATTGTTTCATCATTAAAAAAATCCTATTCTTGCAGACATAGGCTGTACGTTTCGTATATTTCCTATATTCGGAGGGGGAAGATTTCATATTCAAGCTACCAATATCAATTCTATTTCTTTGTATATGAACACCAGAGGGTAGCTTTCGCTCATTAGTGCTAGCATGACATCCATTAAGCGACTTCTACACAAATTACTAAAAGAGAAGGCTTTAGAAGTTTTAAACTGGTTTACCTGATAGAAGGGAAATGTCAATACCACCAAATATCTATCAATGCATACACTTGTTGCGTTCTCGACACAATTTCTACACTTGGTTTCAGAAAATGCAAAAATTAATTATCCTATATTTAAAAAAAAAAATCTCTAACCGTATTTTAATCCTTTACTCAGATCAGTTCTTTTTGGCCTGTCTGAACAAAATTTCGTACACTTACACCACTGGGTCCATTGAAAAGTTATAGACTACATCTAGGTAGGTATCATATTTTAATCCCTCAAATAAAATTTGCACTGTTAGGTCCATTTAATCAAAACATTGTAGAACTAAGTACCTAATAGGTATACCCACAAAGAGTGTAAAAGTAATCGTACATATAAGAAATTACATTAAAATACCTGAAGGAATAGGAATGCAATGTTGCGATAAATATGGGAATACCTTTACATGGTGATTATTATTTATTTATTTATTTATTTATGCCACATAAAGTACTTACATTGTAAGTCGCCCTTGGGGTATTTATCTCTGATGCGAGATTCCCTTGTGGTCTAACCGGGAAAAGTACGAATCAGCTGGGGAATTTAATGTCGTACTGGCAAGTTGGCCATGGTAGCTTAGTGGTTAAAGCAGCCGCTCGATAAGCGGAAGATCCGTGGTTCAAATCCTGGCTATGGCATTTCATTTTTGAGTTCTAATTCCACCTCTCAATGTGAATACCTTAATCATGTTCAGTAATGCATAGGTATGTTGCAGGTATTTCGTCATACTTTATATATAAAAAAAAATAATTAATAGTCTTCCCTTAATGCAAACAAATACTATTACTTCTCACAAAAAGTGGTCGCACACCTGCAATTTACTAACATTATTATAAATATCACCATTCAATATTTTGTAGGTTTCCCTTTTGCTGTTATAATTGCCTATACTGGCTCTGTTGGTGTCTTTGGCTCAATCAAGGGCCGCGTCGTAGCCGAGTGGTTGGACCATTCGCTTCTCACCAAAGCGGCCCGGATTCGATCCCAGGCAACCGCATGTGGGATTCGTTGTGGACGAAGCGGCGCTGGAGCGGGTTGCCTCCGGGTTCTCCGCCCCCCGCCATCTCATTCCACCGGTGCTCCATATTCATTCCACGTATCAGTGTCACCGCCTGCGGTGCCGTAGTAGTAAAAGCGAGCGTTAAACACTACCAAAAGAGGCTCAATAATTAAGTCCCATTCTATCTGAAGTGTCTGTTTCAAACTTTCTGTACTAGAGAAGGTGTGGTTTCTAATTTTCTGCTCCAAAATAGGCCACTGGAGTTCTATGAGGTTGATATCTGGTGACTGAGCTGGTGTATGAAGTTGCTTTGGCGTGTTTTATGTATGGGGTCGTTGTTCTTGCAGGAAAAAATGGTTCTCAAGACCTAGTTTCCTAGCACTAGCATGAAGATATGTCTTTAAAATGGTCATATACCTGCGTTTTATGATCCATCATTCCATCGATAAAGTGCAGTCGATCCACACCTGCACCCCCAGACCGTCACTGAGCCACCTCCGTGGTTTACTGTGGACACTAAATGTTTTGGATCCACCTCCGTATTCTTCTTTCGCCACACCATGCGTCTTCCATCGGAACTTACTTTTTTTCGAAAACATCACCCTTTTCCAGAAGTCTGGTGCACTATTCCGGTGCTCTTTTACGAAATTTAATCGCCTTATTTGATTTCTCTTGTTTACCCGAAACTTCTTTCGAGATACTCGACCATGATATCCAGCTTCTCGATAAACATTGCGCACAGTACCGGCATTTTCCCAGATTTGCAGCGAACTTCACAACATTGATTACAGGGCCCTTTGTTATTTCCCGTATGATACCTATATTCCATTTTTCGTTCTTTCTGTCAGCAACTTTGGTCTTCCAGTTCTTGACCTGTTTTGCACGGTTTTTAAAACCAAAACGTATCAACTATTGCCTTCACAGTGGACCGAGGTCTGTCAAAAAGTTGAGATATTTCTCGCAGCAATTTGCATCGATTATGCAGCTCAATTATTACTTCTCTCGTTTCCTCGCTGATTTCCCTGCGATTGTTTCCCATTTGGAGTTCTCTGTGATTTGTTCTCTGTTACCGACTAGTCCCGCTCCATTTCTTATCGCTGCTAATAGACAGACAAGTAAATGTTGACTAGTTCTGCCTTTAACAGTCTTCTCGAACCGCCAGCTCAGGTGTACGATCACTTTTTGTGCCTATTTAAAGATCTTCTGGTGCTTTTATTTAAGTTTTGAAGCTTCTGCTCAATATATTGCGGTTTTATTGGTGCACTTGTGAAGGACAGCGTTTCGTATGCACGTGTTTTATGTTTCCTTAGTCATGCTATGTTATGTTATACTTCTTGAAACCCTTTGCTTTTCTGTAACATACGTTCTAATGCAAAGTAACATTGATGTACGAACACTTTTTACACTCACTGCATGGGTAATATGAGGGAAATCATACACCTTTCAAAACCTGTTCTAACCTTTATTTCACCCTACAATCAGTTCAATGTTTGAAAGTTATCTTTAAGTTTATTGTCAACCCTTAGGCCAACCAGAACACAAAATGGACTCGGCAAAAATTGGAGTTTAACTTCTCATTATAGGTACCTATTTATACTTTCAATCCCTTACGGTAGAATGAACCCGTGGAATACTAAGGTAAGGTGGCTAGTGTATCAATATGTTTATTATAGCATATGGCAAAGGATCACATTCATATTCTGATGGAAGTTGGAGATTATAATGATGATGCAACATAATGTAGGAAATGCACTGCTGAGCGGAAATCATAAGAATGGTGATTACGTAAGCTCGTTCGTTTACTTATTTTTAAGTATTCTTAAGCTTGCAATCACTAAGCACAAGGCCATCTCGGTAATACAAACCGACACGTGTCTCTTTGCACGAGCATTTTTACACAGCACAATTACCTCATCAGGAAGGTCAGGTCCGCTTCATTTGTTCGACACGTGGAGCAGCACACCGCCATTTTAAGGGTCTTCTTTATTTCTCTTCCTTACGTGGAAAACACTGCGACATATGCCCTGCAATACTTATGATTTGGCGTTTTAAGTAAACATTCTTAAAATATTCATCATTACTTTCTCGATTTATTAAGCAGTTATCAGAGAAAGTGTTGGATTTCAACACGCACACACACACACACACACACACACACACACACACACACACACCTTGGAACGATCTGACATGATGATTTTCAAGAAAATTTCCCAATCCAAAGTATCCTTACCATGGAACAGTTTTCATTAATTTTAATTTTCTCAAAAAAACACGATTTTGATTAAAATGAAACGTTTTTAAGCAACATAACAAACACATATATGGCAAATAACATGTATCCATTTCTTGAATGGAATAGTCTTAATTTTGTATAACTGGTAAACCGAAAGAGTTCGAACTACATTATTTTGGGGGGAATTTAATTCCATGACGCAATATAGGTACTAAATATTTGGCTGAAAATCGTGGAGTCATACTGACCATCTCTTGCCAGGTTTACCACTACTTTTGAATGAACCCAAGTTATTTATTGACCAGGCGAAATGGTTTTTCTGTTGCAAAATTCTACCCTATGCTATATCTTTTCGAAGACAAGCTTCTATGTGGAAACTTATGAAAATGACTCCCCGCATGTTTGACTTTTCACATTAAAGCCATATGCACAACACATATTACATGATTTGCATTTAATAGAGACTCAGTGACACCGTGACCAGAAGTACGATAAAATACACTTTTCCTGAACTTGAAATTCCACCAAGAACAATTAAACCGCACGTGTGGTAGTGATTGCCTTGTAATCCATAAACACATGGCGTGCAGTGATGACGTGTGATGTGGATTTTATTAGCTACTTTACGCAGCGATAACAATGCGGCAGTGTACCGAGACAATCGTACGACTGCATAATAAAGCATAGTCATTTAGGAAGCAACATGATTTTTGTTATATTGCTCCCCTTTAAAACGGTGGTCAAAGTTGGCTACAGTGTTGTATTCCCAGGACCATCTCTACTCACTCTTCAGTAAGCTATGTATACAAAAACTTTTTTTCCTGCGTACTTTTTGTTAACCGAGATATACTTTCATTTAACATTATTTTACACATAATCATATTTTAAAAAGTGAATCGCTATGATGGCTATGAAATTCCAAATTACCTACTTACATGACCATGAGAAAAAAAGAATAGTGAATTAACACTTGAAAAAGGTTTAAGTAGGTACATGAAAGTAAAAGACAATAACAAAGAATACCTCGTAAATCGCCACAAAATAATTTATTTGTATATTTTGTATGTTTTAACGAGATCGAGATATTCTGATGTAATATGTTAGGCTTACCAGGTATTACAAAGGCATTAATATGAAGAGAACTTCACAGGCATGAAAATTCAAGATATATATTTTATGTCATGTAAATATCTTCAAAATATACGTATATGAAAATCAAATCGTTAGAGCTTTTTTTGAGAACATAAAATATAACCAAACATTTTCCACTTAAAATGCATTTTGGGTAAAGGGATTTTGAAAATCTTCGTATCTATATTTGAAATTGAATGCCAAAGTTAATGTTTAAGCGTCTTTTCGTGTTATACTGTTCTCGAGCCAACAGACTTACAGTGCCTTACACACACAGACACGCCCACCTTTTCCTAAACTGCCTTTTTTTTCTGCTTAGGGAGCCTCAAAATATACATTTTGAGTGAAATCATTATATCATATGATTGGATGAAATGCATAGGGGCTTGTGCTTGAGGGGCGCAAGCCCCAGGTTTTGATCACTGAACCTACGGTTAGGCAGCCGGTGTGCACAAGTATAACTCCAGCGACTTCATCGTTGTTAATGAGATAATTTGCCAATAGATACTTTAACATTTAATTTTCAGAGCTTATGTCACTGCGCTGCGCGTCATCCAATGACGCAAGAGCTGTAAAACCAATTAGAGAAACAGGATCAGGCTTTCTTATGAACCAACCGGACTGTCACCGTCAAGCAATAATTTATTGACCTACTGCAAGTTCTTACGACTGAAACGGGAACCGTTATACCCTTCAACTCACCAACTGTAAACAAGCATGCTGTTTCCTTTTATCTGCAACGCAATCCATGAAACTCAATCAGAAGCTAATCTCAACAAAAAGGCGGAAGTATAAGCCATTAATATACCTCATTATTTGCAGTTCTAGGTTTTAGAATGAGCAGAAATTCAACATTTTTTCTCATTTTGGTAAAATAAATATAACACCTATATTTCTGGAAAGGGTAGAGTGAGACTGAAAAATTCAATGCCATCAACGGGATCTTTTTCCTGGTAAATCACAAAAGGAGATCTATTTAATAGCGAGTTACAATATTGTAAGTATCTACTTAAGTCCCGGGCTTCTAGTTTAAACAACTACAGAGACCCAAAAACATCCGAGCCGCTGCGCGGTGTTTTCCACAGAAACACGAAACAGCTGCTACCTAGGTCACGCGGATTACTTTTTCTCTGCTCTGAAAGTGCAGTATAGAGCTGACGGTGATATCCTGTGGTTGAATTATTATCTGTGTGCTTTATTATTTTGTCCTGTACTTAGTCACAAAGTGTATTATGGCTCAGCATTTGTTTTCTACTGCACAGCGTGTATGTGTTAGCTCAGCTCGCCAAGTGAAAGTGCAATTCGCAGTAAGATTTCCAGGT
Source organism: Tenodera sinensis (assembly GCA_030765045.1). Taxonomy (NCBI): domain Eukaryota; kingdom Metazoa; phylum Arthropoda; class Insecta; order Mantodea; family Mantidae; genus Tenodera; species Tenodera sinensis. The sequence goes on from CM060966.1 coordinate 149,946,605, forward strand.
ATAAAAGTTTCTGGCCGTACAACAAATTCATGAACTTTACTATAAATTTCAGGCCGCAGGCAGTGTTCCGGCTCAAAAATCTAAAAGATGGCGTACGGTTCTTACCAAAGAAATATTAGACATCGTTATCGTTTGGAGAATTCCCTCCCAAAACCGCTTAGGCGTGTTTCACAACAGGCAGGTATTCTTTATGGCTCTGTGCAAAGAGCTACTAAATTACTGAAATTGTTCATGAAATAGACCTTTATAACGAACAAATTGGTGTATGGTACACCATTAGCGGAGAAAAAGTTGCCTATAGGTCCAATTTGTTTCGAGTCAACAGTTGACTCCTGTACATATGTGAATACATTTTGTCCCCTTTTTTGGAGAATTAACCGACAGGAAGCGTGATTTTCTTTTTCAAAAAGACTGCGCAACAGCTCATACAGCCAATCCTTCGATGAGGACAATTGAAAGTGTGTTTCGGGACAGAATTATTAGTAGACATTTGTGGCCCCCTCGGTCCTCCGACCTAACCCCCTATGGTTTCTATCTCTGGAGTAACTTACAGTATAAGGTGTACAACGCAAACACACATAGCTTAGAAGAATTAACATATCCGCCAGGAAACTGCCAGCATTTCTCAACTTGAACTACGGCGAGTGATGGATAGTTTCCTAAAGAGGTGCCAAAAATGTATGGACAGCGACGGTGGCCAGTTTCAGCATCTCCTTTTATAACATTAGTAAGTAAAGCCTTTAAAAGTAGTTTTAAAAATGTTGTATGACTTCATCCGCGTTGTTACGACAGCGGCAGTCGGCGACGAGCGCCGAGAACCCGTACAGACAAAACTCAGCGCAGCCGGTTCGGAGTCTTTTGGATCACCCGTTATAAGGTCAATCAATGTAATTAACGTTCTTCCACATAATAGGCGTGAGTAGGACAGGATTAGAAAGGGTAGAGTGGCTGCTCTATGTCGTGTTGGAATGTTGGCCGTGATAGCTTGGTGGTTAGAGCAGTCGGACGGTAACCGGCAGATCGTGGTTCAGATCCCTGTCATAGCATCGAGATTGTCAGTCTCACTCTACCCTTTCCAATCCTGTCCTACACACAGTTATTGTGTGGAAGAACATTAATTACATGTATGTTCATGTTTTAAACCATATCCCTAATAGAATGTTCAGTTCATTTCAGTTTTTTGTGATTGTGCTTCTAAATAATCTAAATATAGAGTGAAAATATTTTCGTTGATTATTTTTATTGCAGAAAATACGGGTTGCTAGGGGTATAAGTGCAGATGCTTTTTAAATTGAGGACAGTATAATGAACAATATTAGATTAATAATTGCTTCATTTGCGGACTTATACTTTTATTTATTAAGAGCAGTATGGTTTCAGGTTAGTTAGCACCTTCAAGTAGGTGTACCACAGAAAATATGATACAGAGTGAGCGGAACGGATACTATAACTGGTAAGTGGTGTACCGGAATTGAGTTCGCATGCTGCCTGCAAGGTCAACGACCTCATATTGCCTAGCCAGTTGGTTGCGCATTGAGATGTGAAGTAAAACTGATAACGTACAAAAACCACCAGGTAGTAAACTGCATATGTTATTAGTTTTAGGAAGTGTTATACATAAAGAAAATGCAACTAACACACCGTGAAGTGAATATATAGTAAGTTACCATTAACCAAAACATCTGCACCTATATCCTAACACCTGTATAAATACCACTTGTTTCATAACAATCCAGGGATACAATCACAGTTTATAAGTATTTTGCCTGGGCACACCCCGTCCTTTACCACAGATTAGTAGTATCACAGTAAGGATTCAAAGTAAACTTCTGACAGGTTTTAAACTCGGTTTGAATCCAAACTATAATTCTACTCATACCAGTATATGACAGTAGTGGGATAATATGCCATTTAAACCAATTCACTTTCTTCACCTTAGTTCGAATCAGCTCCAAAGCATTGTTTTAAGCAGATCTAAAGCTAACTGCCATACTTACTTTACCCATTATCATCATTTTCACAGATATTCTACTCTTTATCGCACCAATTTTTTATTCCCAATATCACTTATACTCATAGATAAAGGTAATTCTTTATCATCATCAAATGTTTGCTCTTGTTAAACTGGTTTACTCGACTTTCGCAATGTTTTACTACTATAAAGTTTTATTATCTTTATTGCAATAGGTCATGGATACTTCCAGTCCTTTCTTTAATGAGAGTAATCTATTATTTCTCATCCATTTTCATTAAGTATCATTCGTAGATGTTTTAGCATTAATTGGAAATATGCCGAGTCTAATGGTATTCTAGATGAAATGCATTAGGTACCTGGCAGATGCTTTTTCGTATTCCAGCCCAATGTATATCTCCTGTGTAGTAATTAAATGTTTTATGGAATTCCAGTGCCAAAGAAGTAAAGGGACGGTTAAGTCATTAACAATGGAAAGTCTACGATTTCGTTTGAATATCACGGAGGATTGTTTACCTATATGATTTGAATACAATTTTTTTAGATACTCGAATATTGTGACCCGAAAAAGTTTCAATAATTCGACTTGCCGAACCCGAGAACCCGATAAAAGTTGTTCGTGAGGTACTTTACAACTTTCGAATACTACTTCTATCCCTATTTTCAAATCCCTAAGTTGTACTTACAAATTACCCAGCTAGATTATTTAGACTGTTACACTTAGGACACTACAAACATTCCATCTTACCAACTTTGTAATACTAAATATTTTAGGATAATTTATATTTATATATTTATTTATTATTATATGGATGAATGGTTTATTGATTACCAAATCTTGCACAACTTGGGCTACCCCTAAGCTGGGTCCTGGCCCCATTTATTATATAAGTCCGTTAAAAGGCAAAATCTGAGGTGACTACAATTAACTTAAAGAGGGCTGACCTCGTAGCTCAATCGGTAGAGCACCTGCCTGCTCTGCGAGAGGTCCAGGGTTCCATTCCCTGCTGCGGGGGCAGAAGTTTTTCTCACCACAGCCGCTACGTCCATTGCATTTAAAGGCGAGATATAAATCGGAAAAGATAAATATTAAATTCAAAGTAAAAAATCCAACATCTTTCTGATAACAGGAGCTTTGTCCACTCTTACTACCTCAAAATGCGTTCAAATTAAGCAGCTTGAATGTAGCTTTTCTTCACTTGAAGTTAGAAGTTTCTTGATGTAACTGCCATACTTAGGTAACTAAGAAAAAAAGCAATCATAGTTTAGTGAAGAGATCACTATTTCCTATGAATGAAGAAAACCATGGATTTATTACTCTCCGTTATAAGTATGTAGTGTTTTCTAACAAAACGAAGGGAAAGATTGCCTTTGCAAGGCTACACTACCTATAACGATAAGCATTTCGCCGTAAACGAAACCAAAATAGAACGTAATCGTTTGAAACAAGTTTAATTGCCCAGGTCGGGATGCTTAGCATTAATGGCCCTCGGAGCCGCGTGTTTGATATCTTCAACCATATCAGAAAACGTTAACTACACCACTTTATCGCGCGTGATCCAGTTTATAGTACCTACTTCTCCGCGGTAAATCAACGGCTTAGTTCAAGACCAAATTAAGTTCTTGTGTAGGAGTAATATTACAGACTTCTTGCATTCCTAAATAACAGTACAGTGCGATTTCATTTCTGGCTGACAATTTACCTAGGTCTACTACATACTTTGGAGGAAATACCAACCGACAAAAGTTCGAAATAGGATTTCACATGCTTTGAGCTCTCATAGACTTAAAAACGAAGAAGAAGAAGAAGAAGATGATGATGAAGATGAAGAAGATGATGAAGATGAAGAAGAAGATGATGAAGAAGAGGATGATGATGAATAAGAAGAAGATGATGAATAAGAAGATGAATAAGAAGATGAAGAAGATGATGATGAAGATGATGATGAAGAAGATGAAGAAGAATATGAAGAAGATGAAGAAGAAGAAGAATTCCCGCGCGCACGTGTGTGAACGGTGCTTAAATGAAAAGTCTTAGAATATGTATAACTTTCATGTCTGCCGGTAAACCTACAAGAAGATGAACGCAGAATTTAGAAGTACGCTATAGAATACCTATCTCATAAGCTGTCATTGAGTGGGTCTCCCCCATTCCCCGCTTGTGTCTGAGACATCCCTTTCCCACTAGAGGTTTCTTGAAGCGATTGTGCGCTTAAGGACACGTATGACTGAAAATTTGAAATTGTGAAACAACAGACATATTACAGCCTAAATTTCATCAATTTTGCTCCAACAGTTTAGCAGCTATGATCAAATCTGTTTATTTTTTTATGTACTAAAAATGTCTAGCGACAAAAAAATTTAAATTTTGGTCTAATAACCCAAGTTCAAAATACGTCTACTTTTTAATTGCCCTCGATTTCTGTCTCCTTCAGTTTAGCGTCCAAAAATATTTAAACTCACAAATATGGCTTTTTGTCAAAAAATTTTAATTGTTGTGTTTCAAAATTAAAGGGGAAAAAAAAGCAATGCTTAGGCACATGAAACCTAGGACCATTTTTGTTTTTTGCCTCTGAACATATCTAGCAAATTTTATTACTGCAATACAAAACTGCTTCTCAGGGAATGTTTTACGGGAAGAAACATGCTGAAAATGTGAATAGCCAGAAAAAGCGATGAAAGATTTGAATCCATAGCTCACATTAAAATATTCAGTAGGGCATTTAAAAATGGCGCCCGGAGGCAAATTATACACTTTTCACATTCATGAGCGGCTTAATTATTTTACAGAATTAAAATGAAAAAAGTTTTTCCCTTCGATTTTCATGAAATTTCAGTCGTATGTACCCGCAGTGTCAAAAATCTCCTTCACTTCCTGATAATCTTCATATGAGTTTTGATATCAAAACATACAAGCCACGTACTACTTGACAAACCAACGAGGCGTACTGACCTTGGTTGTCGAGCGCTATGATCGCTTCTTATCTTGTTTATTAGAACAGCGAAATAATAGTACTAACTTGGGTTATAGTCAGTGATAAAACACAAATAGATGATCTCTCGCGCCTGCCGATATGAGACATGCTGTCGTGAAGATATGATTGAATATGAACAGTGTACATACATGTCCCGCCGTGTTTGTGCGATAAGCTCACACAAACAACTTGGCAGTTTCACATTCTTCCCGATTTGCCTCATGGCTTCGCCAGGTAGTAAAACCACGAGTAATTATTATAAAATATGGACACTAAAAAGTATTTCTACCTACTTGTTCAAAAACAAATCAAATTGGTTAAAAAAAACACTCAAGCCCTTTGTGAGAACATTTCTTTTAAAACGCTTGAACAGAACTCAAAGCTGTCATTTTATCTAGAATCCCCTGCAATACGAAAATAAGAAACGATCGATATGTGAGTATCATGTAATCTAGCCGTTACTGGTCGTTCTTTTTTTAAGTGTGCTTAAAAGCGATAGCCACATGTCATCAAATTTACCTGCAGGTAAAAGAATGCTTGTGGGATGAAATTCCGGCACACAGGCGGCACTGATATGATCTGACAATAGGCAGCATCGTTAATTGTTTTTCTCTAATTGCGGGAAAAGAGGGAAAGAATTCCTTTTCGATTTATCGTGTAAAAAGTTGCATATTTCGTGCGTTTTCCTCTTTTTCTCAATTTATATATGGATTAGCAGGCCCTATTGAATATTCTTCCAATTTTATGTGCCCTTTCGCTACACTAACTCAAGGGAAAAGTACAGACACGCAATAACGGAGGTTAAATAAATCCAATGTATTGGCAATTTTACTTTTCATATCTACCCAAAATGTTATTCATATAAATCCTAGGCGGCCCGGGTTCGATCCCAGGGACCCGCATGTGGTATTCGTGGTGGACGAAGCGGCGTCAGGGCGGGTTTTCTCCGGGTACTCCGGTTTCCCCCGCCATCTCATTCCACCGGTGCTCCATCTTCATGTATCATCAGTGTCACCGCCTGCGGTGCCGTAGTAGTAAAAGCGGGCGTTAAACACTACAACATATAAATCCTAGCAAAAAGCTCGGGCGTCAATTTAGCAAGCTGCACCCAACTCAATTGTTCTTCCTGGTTTCATCTCGTCTACTTTTTTTTTTTTTTTTTTTTTTTTTTTTTTGGGGGGGGGTATATTAACGTCCTTCATCGCGATGTATCGAACGATGAAAATGAAATTAGCGAAGTGGTGCTCAAATGAACCCCAGGGCCATAGAGCAACATTCGTCTTCTCAGTATTAAGGAAACTCGGCAAAAAGATCTTATCCAAAAAACTCACCCTAACCGAGATTCGAGCTCGGTACCTTTTGAATGTGAGGCAGACATGTTACCACCACAGCACAGAGGCCGATTCTTCTCGTCTTAGGATAGGCACCAAAACTACTTCTTTTTCTCCCAATATGAAATGTAAACGTATACAAAACGTAGATTACTGAAGTTTACCAGACCTACTTCAGAGAACTGTTTCAGACCCAGTTGTGGGTTATCTCGTGTGACAAATTGCACTATAAAAGCGACGTTTGTGCTTGCTACTTCCTAGCAAAGCGCACAGAGAGCCCTTCCGCATGCCGTTGTGTAAATGACATAACTTGGTCTCTACTGCCATAGTTATTCCTGTTTTACTGCCGCCACGTCGTTAATGCTCTGGGAGTCGTAAAGTTAGAAACTCGGTCAGGAGGTCTGCACAAGAAAAATTCATCGAGTAGGACGAGACCTTGGGGAAGGACGGGTGCATCGCGCATCTGCATTGCACGTGTATGCAAGTGAAGTACTCAAGTTGGCCACCAGGATGTGTCATATTACCAGTTACGTAACTTTGCTATGCAGCAAAAGCCATGACATCAGCATGCATATCCTTTCACACCACCTCACATTTGACAAGTCACTGCGTATAGAACGCATGTGTCCATTTGATCATCAACGTCAAAATAATCGCCGAAATTCTGATTTTACATTCACACTTTCTCTATTAAGCCTTTTACAAACTATTCTTACGAATGCTTAGTTTTCTATCTACTTTGTGCTAATGGAGATAGATAAACCTTTGCACAAATGGTTTCACTTCATATTTCGCTGCAGGTACGAATTATGTATAAGCAATAATCAACAATGATGCAACAATCATTGTTATGAGTAATAAAGCAAAGGGGGTCGCTATATGCAACTTTGGAGTTTCATATTCTTTTCACGGCAGGAAAAATGGTTACCTAGAACGTCATTCGTATGAGAAAATTAAAACCAGTAACTCATATCCCGGAAGCTGTTAATGCCATAAAATCGTAAATTGTATTTTAATAATAGGTACATAATTTTTTATACCTATAATAGGTCTCTTTTTGTACAACATTCATTCAAAACGAAGATGACTTCAGGGGCTATTCGCAGAAAATTCAAGATTTACAGTTTACTGTTCATGGAAATGTCATAAATAGGTATCTATAGAGTAGGATTTTATTCAAAATCGTTAGAGCCAATTTTTGAGAACATCATAACTAAAGAAAAGGTGATGGGAACTTTAATTTTCTTGAAAACAAGGACTTGTCTTAAACATCCCCAAGTCTGTCTTCCAACAACCTTAAAAGATGTGTGTGTGTGTGTGTGTGTGTGTGTGTGTGTGTGTGTGTGTGTGTGTGTGTGTGTGTGTGTGTGTGTGTGTGTGACAGAGAGAGAGAGAGAGAGAGAGACCTTCTGAAGCCAAAATGTGCACGTTAATTCATGGATACATAAGCTATTGTGAGGCTAAACACATAAAATCACTGACTAAACATTTATTAAAGAATCACTGTAGGGCCTGCCCTATTGCAGTTTTCATCCTACATGAACTCTGTAGACATCTCACTACAGAATGTGGGAGAAAGTTCGAAAGGAGACGCTGATTTCCTGTAAATATCTTTACTGAAATTCCCACTATCTCTGTAGGTAATTTAATTCACAAACTAACACATGAGCTGACGACGACTTTATTAGACTGCCTTAAAAATTAAAGCAGCAACTTGTAAAGCAGTGCTCTTTGATTTAATTCGTATCGACTAGTCTTGACAATGAGTAGATATACACTTTCCCTACTCCCCCTCCCTCTTCCTATCCTCATATTCCTGTTCTGGGAGGTATACTTTAAAGCATTGTTCACAAACTTTCTCTTTCCGAAACAATCTTGTTCTGTTTTTCTTTGATTTTAATAGGTATATGTATCTTATTATACACTTCATTTCAGATTAGAATGATCCTGAAGTAAACTGCGGGGAGGGCTTGAATTTGTTCTAAATACATTTCGCATTACATGTACGTATATACGTTTTCTCAATAGTATAGGTACACTCATGCTGAAATCAGTATTACTTGAGGAGGGAGGACGATTGCAAAGCCACGGCAATGTGATGGAAAAATACCTTCTTTGGAAGATCTATAGCAAATAGGTTGACTTTTTAAATATGCAGGATAACAAGGCTGTTGAGATATTAGGTTATCGCCTTTGTGAAGGTCATTTGCGGCTCTGGATGACCTGCAAAGCCTGGTGAACACCTGAATGCAATTGCCCGCAAACAAAAATTCAGCTGTTTTCATACCAATGTACTCAATGTTTGGGAACAGTTTGAAACATCTCATTACATACATTTGCATGGCTGTTGGAGATGAATCCACACCTAAGCCGAACGCGCCTCTTTGTGTGCATTAGTGCTGCTTACATAATTTCTGATTCAAGGAAAAGACAAATAAAAGATGATGAACGCGCACATTTTTACTTTCTCTACTACGTATATAGTAGCAGTATTGTATTCCAAAAATTCGACGACGAGATTTCACCCGAAATGTATGTTTTGAGGCTTCCTGAAATTAAAAAAAAAAAAAAAAAAAAAAAAAAAAAAAAAAAAAAAACATTTTGAAAAAAAAGTCCGCGCGCGCGCGCGTGTGTGTGTGTCAGTCTGCGGACAGCTTAATTCAAAAAGGAAAAGCCGGTTAAAACCAAAGTTGGTATTTAAGTTTGATGTCTTTCAAGGATGCGACACGAAGATTTTGAAGAAAATTGCTCCATCCTAAACTACCCTTTACATGGAAAATTTTTCGAAAATTTTAATTTTCTTGAAAATGGCTCAAACGAGTTTTATTAAAATATGTTTAAGATATTTTTATGACAAATGAAATGTAGGTATATCTTGAATTTTTTGGCTATAGTCCATGGAATCCTATTTACCCAAGATGACTTGCATAACTGGTAAACCGTAAGAGATAGACCAAATCTTACTGTACAAAAATGTAGATCTTACTAAAACACACAATTTATGTCCTAATACATTTTTTGTAGAGTGAACCATTTCGGAGATATGCCTTACTTGTGTGTGTTTTGGAGAACTCATAGTACTTCTGTCAAATGGCACATCGTTATTCAATTTTGTATGTACCGTGCAAAGAGAATGGAATTTGAAAGCTTTAAAAGACTATCGCCCAAAATCTACTGTGTTCCCATATTTCCTTTGTACCTGCAAAGAAATAAGCAACACGTTAATTGCTGAAAATCTATCAATACGAAGAAAATAAAGGAATAAGAGTTTGTAAGAATGGTTAATACAAGAGTAGAGAAAGTCATGTGAGTGCAACACATCAGATTTTTTTCAACTTGGTGCAGAATATGATAAAAACATTTTAAAGGACTTGAGATTAAATGATGGTGTTGGGTTAAATATTTAGTCTGGGCGATGGCAAGTAATGAAATGACAGGTGTTCAAACCTGCCAACGGAACACTGAGTCTAGAATGACTATCCGTAATACACGATTAGCAGTAACACTAAGATTCTAAGTGAGATTCTAAGATTTCGAATTTTAACATACACTAATGCAATGATTGTGCCATCAGCTTCGGAAGCTCTCCTATCCTTTATCGCAAGCACATGCTATTACAGCTGCTGGGATTCGAACTTACGACGTTCAACTTTCAATGGATGGCTAGTCCATCCATCTTGCCTTAATGATCATTGCTATTTAAATGGCTTCCATTAAGGTGTCGGATATAAAAGGAAGAGCAGCATATATGGCAAAATATTTAATAATATTTTAACTCTGGCTAGAGCATTTATTTTCCATACTTCAATAAAGTATTTGTGAAAAATCTGGTTTACTAACAGATCTTGGCATTGCATTTTAATAAATATTTATCTAATATTTACGCAACTTGTAAAATTGCTGCTAATGCAATCACTGTTAAATAATTCTTTCACACATGCCTTGTGTACGCTAACGCTGGTAAGGTTAGAATGAAAAATGCAATGTCATAGTCAGGATTTGAACCACGGGACTTCGCTATGGCATTCAATTATTAGTTTGTAGTCTGATTCTATCTTTCCAACCTACTGCAACTTATATTTTGTATAAGTCTAGGTCCACAAATACCTTTTCAAGGTTGCAGTTAACCTGGCACCTTTAAGAGAAGGCTCAAGTAACCACGCGGACTGTATCTGATACAAAACTTACGTGAAGACATTTCTGTAGCGTTACGTATGTCTCTAAATCATCAATACAGGTGCTTTATAATGTTGAACACATTAGTGTCATATTAGAAAGTGGTAGCTACATCAGACCATTTATTCTCAAGTTGGTGTGTATGCCGCATTATTAATGAGGCGGCAGGCATTCTTGTCCTTGGATCGAAGCTGCGTGGGAACGTCTGGTAACGTTACTTCACGAAGTCTCGCACAAAAACTGCACAACACGAACCGAGTTGTGTCCGCACAGGTTACTCCTTACGTGTCATTTACACACTAGTCCACAACCAAGTAAAACTGTAGTCAAAATAATATGCGTTAGGTACCTACATTCACAACTTCTTCTAGCAATTCTTCCACAAACTATTCTTATACCTATGAGTTTACCTTTTTTTTATCCATTCACCTTAATCCAGATAAACATTTGTAGAAATGTTTTCATTATGTTTCGTTGGTGCATCCATGGAAAAAAATGATTGAGCGCATTAGGATAGAAGAACGTCGTGTTACAGCGCTATTACACAAGTCGATATTTCCAACATGAAGCCTGAGTTTATGTTCTCGTCTGTTGGACATACAAATAGGCAGTTTGCTACACTGCCCCTTTTTTTATCAGGAACAAATGCAAATGCGAGTGGTGGTACAAAACACAGACTATTTGTGCGTCCGACAGAATATCAATAAAGTCAAGCTGCATGTTGGAAATATCGACTTGCAACACGACGTGAGACTTTCATTTTTTCCCTGACTGTACAAGAGAGATACAGGAAGCTGAAGATAGGTATAATAAAATCCTTGAAAAGCGGATCCCTATATAGCTTTGAAGTATTTGCTCTATCACGAGAAACAAACTAATTAGATCTTTAATACTTCAAAAAATAATACTATGTTTGAAAATTCAAATTGCAAAATTTCACAAATGGTTCATGAAAAAGTTTAAATAACATAAACTGCGTATTTTAACGAGTTCTTCATTTTTTGTGCAGTAAATTCTCTTTCGTTTCTTATGGTTATACAGAACTACAAACCTACAGCATTCATTCCGAATGAAGAGGTTTTGCAGAAGTCAAAATATGCATTTTATTTGTCGCGCAAATATCTGCTACCTATTTTAATCAAAATCCTTAAAGTCATTTTGAGGAAATCAAATATAACGAAACTTTTTGCAAGTAAAGGATAAATATGGGTTGGAGAATTTTCTTGAAAATCTTCACGTCGCATTCCTTAATACAAAGTTTACCTGCTACATTTCTGACATTTCCTTCTGAATTACACAGTTCATAGGCACGCACATCTTTTTCTAAAAATGAAAGCTTCAAGACGTCTCACCCAATTTTTGGGTGAAAAGCAATTGTTCTTTAACCTGTTGGTACGTGGTAAAGAAATTAAAAAAAAAAAAAAAAAAAAAAAAAAACTTATCTGATTTTGGAAAACTTTAAACCAATGAATGGTTGAAGTAAACAAGGGGGGTGGGGGGAGAGGGATAGTGGTACCCTCATCAGGGAGGATCCGGATGAGCCTACGGGTTCAGCTAATATAGATGTAAAATAGATTACACATGTTCGGTGTGCAATTGTCCAAACGAATAATATTTATGGGGACCAAAAAAGGAAATTTCAACAATTCGAAATATCTTACACAAAACTGTGTGTAACTTATAAATATATGACAGTTGAATGTACCAAAGCAAAATGAAAAAAATCACATTTTGGTCAAAACGAACCAAGATAGCCAATTTTGCTTTTCTAGTAAAAGTGCATCCTTTAATATAATGCAATTAGTCATTCCCCTTTTAATCCCATATTAATAGCTAAAATGTTTCAGAGGATAACTGCAAAATTTTCATTTTTTAACAAAAGTTTTAGCATAGTCTACATACTTATAGTTTGTTGACGTTGAAAACTGGTGAAAGTAGAAGTATTTTCTAATTAGTATTTTTGAGACTTATCTACTCTTAATGAAAAACAATTTTGTTTTCTTTTGTTATTGTTCAATTTATACCACGCCAACTTCAATGGTCATATCAGAGAACTATATTTGGAACATTTTCCCAACCACTGGTGATAACTCGCATACAGTGGATTTTATAGTTTTGAGTGTTCTGTACATCTCTCTCTCTCTCTCATACACACACACTCACACTTCCAGACTCTAGGAAGGATAGGGAATAATCTTCGCTAGAGTAACATTTCCACTACCTAGCAAGGAATCGAACCCGGGAAGGGAGTAGAAACGCTATCAGGGCCATTCTATAGTAATGGCGATGATGTCTGCAGAGTTGGCGAAGCATGTCCCAACCAGTAGCGGAATTAGACATTTCTTCTTCAAGTCTGAAATGGAGAATATGCAGTGTCTCTCTTGAGATCCTTACACGGTTAAATAACGATGGAAGCTAACAAAGAAAGTTGTTTACCTAAAAATAAGAATTATTAAGAACTTTATGTTACAACTTCTAGGTAAAATTACAGTAGCGCTCAAAGTATTTTGTTGATGCAGTGTTCACCGGAAAAGTTAATTAATACAAACTGGTGGCTCAGACAGAAAACTGCTTGACCTCGTCACGGTTACGTATAGTGAGTGTGAAGTGTAGCAAAAAAAATCAGGTAATTTGAATTTCCCAGTAGTTCGTAAATTTTTCAAGAAACAAATACACCAAAATGCACAAATAAATGCGCGTTTAAGTGATTGTAATTATTCTATTTTATTACAGCGACGCCAAAACGAAGAAATATTCAACTGATTAAAGACGTCTCAAACGCTATTAAAAAACCAGGCTCAATCCTTTGTTGCAACGGAGGTTGGGGTCTCCCGAAGTATGAGCTTCTGAGCTTCAGAAAGGACGAAGGAGAACGATCTCGAAGTGGCCGACCAGGAAAATAACTATAAAAGAACGTAATCGTAGACAATCAATGGCTGGTCCTAAGAAATCAGCTTGAGCAATATAATCAACTTGAGTAAAGAATGGCATAGAAGTCAACGTTACGACAGTCGATTAGAAGCTGTTAATCTCAATGGTAACCGACCCACCCGAGAAGAATAGGAAGCCCAGATTGCAGTTTGCTAAGAAGATGTAACATGGACGATTGATAATGCATCAAAATTACCTGAGTGATGAAACCAAGCTCAATATGTGCTCATTAAATGGGATAGTTATGCTCGAAGATCGAATAAACGAGAAATGACCAGAAATACCAGATACCTGTTATGAAGCATCCTGAAACTAGCATTAAGAGGGGGGGGGGGGGTATTTTTCAAGTTGGTCCTGCGGTCAAAATTGATAGAACACTGGACACCCTGAAGCTTGGGGGTGTACTGGTGAACAATACCATTCCTCATGGAAGTAAAAATGTGCCACCTCACGCGAATTTTCAAAACTCGAAGTTCATATTTTGCTATGAAGTTTTGCAAAAGCAGATTAACGTTTTAGAGTGGCTCTGTACATTTGGGATTTGTTATATAAATGTGTACACCAATAGGAAGAAATTTTATACTGTACTATATGATATAGGTATATAACATTCATATTGCAGTTTCAGTTTGTTGTTTACTTTACTTCGATTGGATTGTCATACACAGAGTTGTTTCTTTATTTATTATGTACAAAATATCTCTTCAGTCTAACACTGATTGGATACCAAGAACCGAAGTTTCTCCCGCGTACCCCATAACAAAAGAGACAGGGGTGAGTACTTCTCTTTTCAAACACATCTTTTTCTCTTCTTTAGGTCTGAACAAGATAAACCAAATAGCCTACATACCTATACCTACTAGTTTGCACGTCTTTCTTTTTTTATACCAGATTCGAGAAATATTTGACTTAAGTAGCCTTCTCTGGCAGTGCAGAATGTTATTTCGACCTCGACATGTTGAGTAGACAAAAAGTTTCTTGATTGCTTTGATTCGTTTATTTGAAGAAAATTGTTAATTTATTGGCAACTGCTATTGCCCGATTGAATACATAAACGTTATCAAACATATTAAAGGGCCTAAAGGGAAAATAAAACGTCAATAAAGATTAAAAGTGAAAGAAACAAAGTACGCTCAGATAATCGCAATAAAACGGAAACTAACTGATAAAGTATAATAAATATTAAACTCTATACGCAGCAAATACTGTAAATAATGAAAGTAAATATATAAAGTTTGAGGCAATATTCAGCTGAGACCGCTGGTGTTCAGATATTGAATGGTTTACCTGTAATTAGGAACAAAAGGTGAAGAGAACGTAACAGGCCGGAAGCTTCAAACAATACCGGGAAAACCTGACTTCTAAAGCTCAGCCAAGCGCACACAAAATGTAATCAAGCGGAAATAATGTATATACCATTGCAGACGCAAGAAATAAGGACTTTCTAAAGTAGAAGCATCCAGTGTGTTAGAACTTATCGTGTGGGCCAATAAAATACCTAAATGAAAAACCATATGACTAGAAAACAACCGGAGGAAGCTAGAAATTTATCTAGGGCTGAAGCTCTAGGTAACAACGGCACTTTGTGTTGAGCGTTGTTATGAGGACTACTATTGTCGTGTCATAGCATTATCGGGCGACGGAAGTCTGCGAGTCAAGTGAGAAATGGAAGTGGGACGAACTTCTACGGCGATTAACCTTAGTATAGGGGAACGGCTGGAACACGGGTTTAAAAATGAAATGAATTTTAAAGCACAGGGTGCAGAAATGCTCTCGTGCGACTGTGAAAGAGCTTGTTATCTAAGTAACCAATCAACTCTGACCTGAGTAGATATAATCTCCCTGAAGTTATTGGTCCGCGAGATACCACATCCTCCACTGGCTGACTCAGAGAAGTGTGTCAATCACAAGGTAATTTCTCGCCGACTTCATTTATCTCCTAGCACATCCCAGGACAAGAGCCTCTCCTCTTTTTAGAGCAGGCATGTCAAACCTCACTCCCAGGGTGTGAAGAGAGGGGTCTACCCCTCCTTAACTGCAGTAGCACGCGCTCGTAGAACCGGTTTTCGCTTTGTTTTTCCCGTTTTCCGATTTGGTCATCACGGAGGGAGGGAAAATAGGGGAAAATTTTTCACGCCTAGTGAGTGATGTTTGACACCCCTGTTCTAGAGGTTACCTATGTAACCGGAGCTAGCCGATAAGGCACCTTGCCCTCTTACCCCTCACCAAATCAACAG
Organism: Tenodera sinensis; assembly: GCA_030765045.1. Classification (NCBI taxonomy): domain Eukaryota; kingdom Metazoa; phylum Arthropoda; class Insecta; order Mantodea; family Mantidae; genus Tenodera; species Tenodera sinensis. The sequence goes on from CM060966.1 coordinate 149,962,227, forward strand.
TCTCCGAACAATCTCCATGTATTTTAATATGAGATTATAAATGGATTCATAAACTGGATCTAAATAGACGCAAATACGTTCCTCAGCTGGGCAGCCTACCTTGCTAGGATTCAGACCGTAACCTACAACTTGAGAGCCAAAAACTTAACCCTACAATATCATTACCTAATGTTTGGTGGTAGGTATATCAAAAGCAGTTTTGTGGGAGTAGGTGTCTTACTACGGCTAATTTTGTCCCATGTTCATTTTTGAGGTTAAGTATTTTAGTTACAAACCTATTATCTCAAATAACTGATAAATTTAAGTGACTGAGTGCTCTCAAATCAACTCTAGCAAGTCACGATTTCAACATTTTGCAATGTTTCTAAAGGTTCGCTTCGTTAGCTGTGAATATTTTTCATAATTTAGAACATGTGAAAACAATAAATGTACTATATCTACTCACGTTTTATTAAATTACTTATTCGTTCAGTGTAACTTTTATAGCTGTTTACTGCAGCAAATTAACAGCTGATGCTGACAAATAATATTCATAAAGATGTATTGTGTTTATATGTAGAAGTAGATCTAAAGCTACTAACAGGATACATGCTATGGACCTACATCTGAACAACTGCTTGCCAAAAAAATGAATCTAAATCAGTTTCTTTAAAAATGACATTTAGAACAGATGAAAACGATCTTAGATACACTCCTCTCACACTGATCAATTCAAAGAGAATACTGGAAACCACTTGCGTAAGACGTTCAAAAAATTGTACAACGTTTAGAAATCTCCAATCTTCACATAGTACAAATGGGTGGATTACTATTTGTACCTATTTAAACAAGAATTCGTAATATCCCTCACAGGGGAAAAAAGCAAACACTTGTTAATCTTAGAAAAACTTCAACTGAGAAACGTTTATAAAACCTTAAATGCCCAATAATTCTCTAGGTACTACATAACTGATAATAGAAGCTGAATTTTTCTTTGCCAAGATTGCCCACATTAGATAACATTTAGCACGTTTTATTTATTTTTTTTTTTTTAATTTGACGTCCAAGTTTGCTAATTTAATATTTGGAATCGAAAATGTGTTACGTGCATAGTTTAAGAAAAAATCTGATGTGTTGCACTCACATGACTTTCTCTGCTCTTGTACTAACCATTCTTACAAACTCTTAATTCCTATTTCTTCTTCGGGTTAGTTAAGATAAACATTTGTACAAATTATCTTATTGCTTATTTCCTTGTAGATGCAAGGGGAACATTAGAATACAGTAGGCTTTGTGCGATAGCAAATCTTTTAAAGCTTTGAGATTCCGTTCTCTTTGCACACTCAACATATAAAAAATGAACAACGATGTTCCATTCCACGAAAGTTTTAAAAGTTTTCCGAAACTCACATACATAACAAGGAATACCTCCGAAATGGTTCACCCTACAAGAGAATTTATTGAGACATAAATTGTGTAGTTTAGCAAGATCTACATTTTTTGTATGGTATGATTTGGTCTATCTCTAACGGTTTACCAGTTATGCAAAAGTCGTCCAGAGTAAATACGACTATAGGGGCCATAGCCAGAAAATTCAAAATATGCATTTCGTTTGTCATAAAAAACATCTCAAATATATGGCATTTTAATCAAAATCGTTAGTGCCATTTTCAAGAAAATCAAAATTATAGAAAAATTTTCCATCTAAAGGGTAGTTTAGGGTGGGGCTATTTTCTTCAAAATCTTCGTGTCGCATCCCTGAAAGACATTAAACTTAAATACCAACTTTGGTCTTAACCTACTCGTAGTTTTCGTTTTTGAGTTATGCTGTCTACAATCTGACAGACACAGACACACACACGGCTCTTTTTCTAAATTTTTTTTTTTTTATATTCAAGGGGGTCTCAAAACATGTATTTCAGGTGAAATCTCGACATCGAATTTTTGGGTGGATTACAATACTTCCCCTACTTACCAGCAGAGAAAGTAAAAATGACACAAAGCTATGTAGAGTTCTATCAAGTCTCGTAATGCCCGCTCATTCACCACTCATATCTACGCCTATGAGTATCCAAACAGGACCAGTCCACCTGGCTAAAATGTTCAAAATTGTAATGGTAATGCATATGTTTTTTATTAATTTATGAACTACGTCAGGGGTTGAAAACCGTCTGAAGCACAGTGTTTTTCAGTTTCTCTACATGCATACTTTATTTGCCCTTAACAATGGGGTTACTACACGTGACAAATTTGAGTGCTTGGCTCATAGGAAAATTCTCCAACAGGCATGCGTTAAATTTGAACGGCATACCCAGGAGCAAACCCGCATATGCTTACGTGGTCTAGACTTCTGGAATGAAGCAATTCAAAAATCGAAGTTGTAGCCTTTCCGCATTGGACGGAAGCCTGTGAAGAGCTGGCAACAACGAGAGTGAGTGAGGGAGGGAGGGAGGAGGTAGAGAGAGCAAGCAATGATGGCGGCTAGGATACATGCGTTAGATGCGTGCGCGTGCGTTCTTCCCCCTCCCCCTGTGACCATTTCGTGCAGACCCTGGACTACAGCGCGGGAGCAAATCGGCTGTATATAAAATGGCGCTGAACACGCCATTGGTGGAAACGGAAAATGTATGTTAATTATCTAGGCGGCTACCAAATTACTGGAACGTCTACCCAGATAAGCTGAGAATAATGTAACGGTCAAGTAAGGTGTGCCCTGATAAGATAGGGGAGAATACGAAATTCACATTGGGGTTGGTCTGGTTCAAGGCAAAGTTGCAAATTTCCATGTTAAACGAAGCCTGAATCCCCTTATATGTAACGCCTATAATAGTGGCAACATGAACAGTTTTAGGGATCTTGAACTTGATCTTCTAAGAAAATGTAATATATGACGGTTTAAATGCTGCCTCAGAATGTCACTGGTTAGATAGTTATTAATTTCAATAAATCATTAATTTAATAAAATTACTTCATTTGTAGCTATCATAATTTAACTGAAAAAAAAACCTCGATACGAAAAAGAAAAAAGCATGTGTCAATGCTTCTTACTGAGAAATATGATCTACTATCGGTTACAGTCTATTACTAATGCCTGTTACTGAGAAATATTACTATTTACACCTTTTTTCCTGAGAAACAAAATAGGTATTGAAATGCTATTTTATTCTGCATAATTTAAAATCAATGTACTGAAAAACAACTTCAATACTATGGCCCTTGTTGTGTACTTAATGTATGAGGAATCTTTGGTAAAAATAATAATGTACACATACCCATAAAGCCTTTGGTTGTTGCGTGGTACAACTGTACAGTTTTTGGTTTTCTTGCCTCTAGATCAGCTGAATTATAATTCAACATTATGCACAATTACCTATATAATTACAGGTACTTCTACTATTCTTATTATCTGTGCAAGTTTAAACTTTGGCACAAATTTTAAGATTAAAGAATACAACTTTTTGAGGCTGAAACGTGTTTTCTTTAATACAATATCAAGCAATAAAGTAATCCTTAACACCAGTATTTTAATGTAAAGTCTGCCGTAAGCATTGTACTTCTAACAGCTAGATTTGTGAGAAGTTAATATTACACAGTTTTGAGCCAGATGGCTTAAAACTCTGGCTATATATATACCTAGTCATTTAAATTACCACGGTTGGAGTTGAAAAGTCCTGGATTTCAAATTACAGCAGTGAATATGGTAGCTATGAGAAACGACTTTAGCACTTTAATTCTTAGCGGTCATTTAACTGAGTAGATAAAATTAAACACGAATACACCTTTGTTTATTCAATTTATTTTTGTACATCTAGTGAAAACAACGGGAACTAGATCTTTCACATCAAAACAAAACAGTACCAAACTTATTTCTTGTTTGTATTAAAAATGTTTTCTTAATACAATTCACAAAATAGTTGGCTTTGTAGCCAGGTCATGAAAATAAAATTACTTGTGAAGTGAGTGCTACTAGTGAGTGTTTAGGTTTTACAATCGTACAATTGTTTACTATCAATAGGTTATAGAACAGTATCCGGTTTACTACTTTTAGCTCTTGTGGTATTTTCAGGTATAAGACCAACGTATCTCCAGTTATGACAAGTTGCGCTAATGACAAATTATTGTTTACGGTGTTTAAACCATTTGCAATCAGCCACACATCTGGGTCAATCTATACATTTTAATTTTTTGTCAACGAAGTGCCCGATTTCTTTTGAATTTGAATATGTCAACAGCACCATTGAAACAAGTTAAAATACATTATGTAAAAAGTGTTAACATCAGTGTCATGCATATTCCTATACAAATATTTATAATCATTGTATAGATCTTCCAAAACAATGACATGGTTCTGAAGAGGAATGTTGCTATTAAAATCTACTATGGATTATTGATAATATTTTAGGGAAAGGGAAAAATGAAACAAATAATTGTTTATATTTTCAATGTCATGGTTTTTAACATTTATTTTATTTGTTTACAAACGGTTGGAAGACAAGGTCATGGGCAGCGATAAACTACATGTGCATGTAACTGTAACTTGATGCCTACAGTGGCTGTTGTATTGAAGTGCTTCAAAATGTCTCAAATAGTGCAGCAATCCTTTCGGTCTGCAGGAGCACATAAGAAATAGGAAAAGGAATGCGAAGTTGGCTATGTCAGCCGAAGTGGATATGGGCCGCTAGCACGTAGCTATAACTAAGCAATGGGTCTAGGTGGTAGGTAGGAGTGACAACTGACAGTAACCATGAACGAAGCAAAGAATTACAACGCTATTAAAGCATGCGTACAATGAGCTGTGATTGTTTTTCACATATCTTTCAGCAGTATCGAAATATTCACAAATTTGCAGCGCGAATTATGACAGTTGGCCAGCACTTACACAAGTAAAGTTTTTTTTCCTTCTTCCTTTCGTAAAGCTAACAAAGCCAAGATTAACGGCTAAAATGTCTGATAAGAATATGGTGGCTATTATTAAACTTGCCTGTTCTAGTAGTATATCACTAGATGTAAATAAGTTGGTATGGAAACAACATTCTACAGGTGAATGTGGCGACATGCAACTTGAGATTTACTGCACTACTATAGGTATTATTTCTATTGCAACCAGATTAATCCCTAATTTAGTGTTTTAATAATAAGTGTATATTCTGACTTGAGAAGTTACTAAAGATGACAGCATCCAAGTGATATGTTATGAAGAACGCTAAGAATTTTTGTTGTGTGATAGCATAATCTATTTTCATTTACTAAACATATAATCCACCACAGGTCCTTATCCATTCCTATGCATGCACTCCAGTCCCGGTAGCCTACGAAGACGCATAGCCAAGCGGTATGATGCGTTGTGTGGACACTACTGTGCATTTTTGTCCACCCTTACTCTTTGACCAGCGCGCAAAAGCACGTAACACAGGTCTATGCGCTATGACCTTGACACCGCTGACCTATGTGATCGCTGTCGTATGAAGGGACGGCCATGGAAAAAGTGATTGAGCGCACTAGGAGAACAGAATATTCCACGTTATGTTGCAATGCCATTTACACAAGTCAATATTTCCAACATGCCGCCAAGTTTACAGGTCGAAGTCACGTGTACAAGCTTGAAATGATATACGGATATCATCTTGGTGTAGCTGATACTGAAACTTTTATCAATAATTTCCTTATCTCTGAAAAAATTTAAAGCACGCAACTTCATAGCAAAAGCTCAATCATCGTACATGAAACATTCGAAAACTACAATTCAGCGTTATTGACGAATACTCTGAAAATTAAAGTTTTGTGATACAGGATGCCATTAAAAGGGTCTCAAGGTTTATCCGTTTATTTACAAGAAAGAAAGCTAACATTGATTTGGTAGTGGATATTAGTTCATGACAGTTCTGCAATTCGTTTCCAAAAACAACTGAATACCTATCTATGGCACAACAGAAATTTTAACATGTAAATAATAGTGATGGGACAGCAGGACAACATAACAAAATGATTTTATAGGACAGATTTCCAAGTGTCAATTGAGCTTCATTTCCTCGCCACAAGCCTTGCGAGTGTTCCGGGAGCCAAGAGCAGGTCGTCCGGGTTTACCCGGGCGGGGTAGATCTCCACGGTACCTATCCGTTTAGTACGGCTTTACCCCTGAGATATGAAAGGTGTAGTCATATTCACAAGCTTTTATGTCTTTGAAATGGTGATGTTGGATTTCTCTTGCTTGCTACCGACTTTGGGTTGGGAATACTGTTCAGGGAAGTAAGATAACTATAGAAGCAGTGGCCTAGCCTATCGGACTGTGGTATATAACCCAACGAATATTGTAAAATTCGTTAAAGTATGACCCAACCTAAACAGAATTGCCCTTCGGAGTTTTCATATTTTATCATTGAAAAAAAAAAATGTTGGATAATACTGTAGGCATGATTCAAAAGAGAATCTGTTTTTCTCTGAACTTACATATGTAAATCAAATAAACCTCTCTTCAACATATTCAACATTTATGTAACGAACGGTACAGAGTTGATCTTCACCATTAATGTCAAGAGTTTCATCTAATATTAAACAAAGAAGGCATCGAATTTGTTTCTTAATTCCATGTCATGACGGCACCCATACTTGAAGTTAAGTTATTCTGAATATCAGGTGAAGTTGCACCAAAAACAGTCGACTACTCCAAGCACTCTTTCAGAGAGGCGGAGTATATTGCTAATTCATTTAAATATTCAGTATAATTACCTCTGTTTGAAGATCCTTATTCTCATTGTGACCATGAAAAGCAAATACCTACTTTCCTAGAAAACGTGCATCCCGTGCAAAATGAGAATGTAAAGCTCTGTTCTTTTCCACTTCATTGATAGGTATGCTGTTCAACTGAAAGCTTATACTGATTATTCAATGAACATTTTATTCTTGGAGTTATCCCGAACATTTTTAGTTGTTTTTCACATAGGTATGTGATTACAAAAATAGTTGTTTTATGGTGCCTTTATAAACGTTATTTAAACCTTCAGAACCGCTGGAGTTTCAAACTCACTTTTATTTTGAGTAAAGACCAACAGAACATTTACGACACAGCCAGGACTCCCTTTCATAAACTTTGATGTCGAAATTCCTTATAGGTACAGTTTTTAATGTTCGTCGTAATACATACCTACTCAGTGCGAGCTTCAGAGGATCTGCTTAACTACACATATGCATACTGTTTTACAGGGAAATTCATACCATGTATCAACAGTGCCATCGCCTGCGGTGCCGTAAGTGGTAAAAGCGGGCGTTAAACACTATTAAAAAAACAGGGAAATTGTAAAGTTTTGGAGGTTCCTACGTTGGTTTATCATACAAGAGTTTATTTTGTTTTCGTTACAGCAACTGCATAGAAACGCATGTGTTTACGCTCTAGCTCTGATTCGTGTTGTGAGTCGTGGATGTAACTGCCTCTCTTACATACCTTCGCCCGGAATCCGCGCATTTTGCTTTAATACTAATTAACCAAGTGTCCAAATCATGCTCAAATGTGCACAATTGAAGAGCACACGTACCTACAAGAAGCAAAACAAATCGCGAATTACTCCTATTCACGACTTTAAATGCAATAATATGAGCACGATTCTTAAAATGAGATGTGGCCTAACCCGGTGCATACCTTAGGTCAGCTTCCTCTAACTGACGGTAGATAACATTGACCCAAAGCTTTGTTTCGGAATATAATGCTGCAGAGCAGCGCGAGTTCAAATCATGTTTAGGAAAGCCTAATTTTTAATGGCATTAAAACAATAATGAGCACCAATTTCGAAATCAGTTTGAGGAAAATTACAGGGTATGTAATAGATATCCTACATTTATTGACGCTACGCCCCATGTCAGTAGATTTACTAGCATGTAAAAGAACTCTTGCGGGACGAAATTCCGGCACATCGGCGACGCTGATGTGATCCTGGCAATTGACAGCGTTGTTAAACAGCAAAATAATGTTTTCAACCTGTATACAAGACCTCTATGAATGGGCGCTAATTTCTGTTGCGCATTCACAACCACAGAGAAACACGAAAAAGGTAGTATATTACATACACAGATTTCTGAAACTGAAAACCGTCAGAAAGGCGCAGCTTCCAATATAATTCAATACTTCCCAAAAACATTTTCTGGTTCACATGAAACCTCTCGGGAAATAGTTCTATAGCTATTAGCTGAGATATGATCGGGGGAGGCAGAATGCTGACTACGCACCTCGCGAATTATTTATATTTAAAATTTAAGTTTCTTGTGAGGTTTCATATGAAACATTTAAAGTTTAAAGAATATCTTTATCTCAATTTAATTTAAAAAAAAAATCATCCAAATTAAATGCCTATCTTTCTAAATTATGGACGTATTCTTTTATATAGTAAATGAAAATTTAATACTTAAGTGCACAGTAACATTTAATAATTACCCTTTTCATAAATGTAAGAATCTTTGATGATCAATCTCGTGTAAAAGTCTTGAGAAAATTATACACAGGTGCATGTTTTCAGACTATCACATTTCATATGCCCATAATTCCCATTCTACCGTCAATGTTTTCATACTCTATCAGGTGCATGTAGGTAATGTGGAAAGTAACATTTTGAATATTTTTGCATTCCAAATTCTCGTGGTTGTAGGCCATGCTTATTTACCTTCTTATAATATCGATTCCCACCAAAGTCAATTTTCCATGATGCTCAGTCTAACATACATATTTCAGTAGGCTTGTTAAAGATGTTGTTTGTCACGCAATTTGCTCATATAGATATTTGAAATATATATAACACAGTTGAAGAAATCCTTGGGCCTGAAGTTAGGGCAGTATAGTTAGCGAACCTTTCTGACCAGGCATAAAGGGCAGATGAAAACTGCACTGCTTCACCAGCATGGTAAGAGAACAGATTGCTATGAATGATGTTGGAACGCACCGACCGAGCTATGAACTGCAAATGAATAATTATCTCTTCTGTTAATACGCCTATGGTTCATACATAGAGAATGTTCATAATAAACGATTTTAACATATCTACAAAGTGCTTTAAAAAAGAAATTCTACTACCGACAATATTTATAGAGCTGTCATTTGAAATAAAGGTTCCAGCGAAAGGATGTTACAGTTTTTGGGATGAACTAAAACAGATGGGTATATTTTACTGTAGGCTGTGATTTTATTTTCTCCAAAACAATGTCATTTAAAAAGGAAGATGTACGTAATTGAAAACATTTTAGTTTCAAAATAGCTGCTCTACGCTGGATGCTCAGGCTGCCTGAACTTTCCTTGTGCTACACAACTTCCCGTCAAGCTACTTTCTGATGCTTGTGTACCTCACTAAGAAATTGTTTAACCCCAACGAAGCTGATTGCAAATAGGTATTTATCCACGTCAAAACAACCCTTATACTGCCCTATGTCGCATGTGAAAAAATAAACCAATGGAAATATCATATGCTCCAATGAGTACCGCCATTCCTGACCTCTCATTCTACAGCTATACCACATGCTCCATCGAGTACTGCCATTCCTGACCTCTCATTCTACAGCTATACCACATGCTCCATCGAGTACTGCCATTCCTGACCTCTCATTCTACTGATATACCACATGCTCCATCGAGTACTGCCATTCCTGACCTCTCATTTTACAGCTATACCACATGCTCCATCGAGTACCTCCATTCCTGACCTCTCATTCTACAGCTATACCACATGCTCCATCGAGTACCCCCATTCCTGACCTCTCATTCTACAGCTATACCACATGCTCCATCGAGTACCCCCATTCCTGACCTCTCATTCTACAGCTATACCACATGCTCCATCGAGTACCCCCATTCCTGACCTCTCATTCTACAGCTATACGACATGCTCCATCGAGTACCCCCATTCCTGACCTCTCATTCTACAGCTATACCACATGTTCCATCGAGTACCCCCATTCCTGACCTCTCATTCTACAGCTATACCACATGTTCCATCGAGTACTGCCATTCCTGACCTCTCATTCTACAGCTATACCACATGCTCCATCGAGTACCCCCATTCCTGACCTCTCATTCTATAGATATACCACATGCTCCATCGAGTACCCCCATTCCTGACCTCTCATTCTACAGCTATACCACATGCTCCATCGAGTACTGCCATTCCTGACCTCTCATTCTACAGCTATACCACATGCTCCATCGAGTACTGCCATTCCTGACCTATCATTCTACAGCTATACCACATGCTCCATCGAGTACCCCCATTCCTGACCTATCATTCTACAGCTATACCACATGTTCCATCGAGTACTGCCATTCCTGACCTCTCATTCTACAGCTATACCACATGCTCCATCGAGTACCCCCATTCCTGACCTCTCATTCTATAGATATACCACATGCTCCATCGAGTACCCCCATTCCTGACCTCTCATTCTACAGCTATACCACATGCTCCATCGAGTACTGCCATTCCTGACCTCTCATTCTACAGCTATACCACATACTCCATCGAGTACTGCCATTCCTGACCTATCATTCTACAGCTATACCACATGCTCCATCGAGTACCCCCATTCCTGACCTCTCATTCTACAGCTATACCACATGCTCCATCGAGTACTGCCATTCCTGACCTCTCATTCTACAGCTATACCACATGCTCCATCGAGTACTGCCATTCCTGACCTATCATTCTACAGCTATACCACATGCTCCATCGAGTACCCCCATTCCTGACCTCTCATTCTACAGCTATACCACATGCTCCATCGAGTACCCCCATTCCTGACCTCTCATTCTACAGCTATACCACATGCTCCATCGAGTACCCCCATTCCTGACCTCTCATTCTACAGCTATACGACATGCTCCATCGAGTACCCCCATTCCTGACCTCTCATTCTACAGCTATACCACATGCTCCATCGAGTACTGTCATTCCTGACCTCTCATTCTACAGCTATACCACATGCTCCACCGAGTACTGCCATTCCTGACCTCTCATTCTACAGCTATACCACATGTTCCATCGAGTACTGCCATTCCTGACCTCTCATTCTACAGCTATACCACATGCTCCATCGAGTACCCCCATTCCTGACCTCTCATTCTACAGCTATACCACATGTTCCATCGAGTACCCCCATTCCTGACCTCTCATTCTACAGCTATGCCACATGTTCCATCGAGTACTGCCATTCCTGACCTCTCATTCTACAGCTATACCACATGCTTCATCGAGTACCCCCATTCCTGACCTCTCATTCTGCAGCTATACCACATGCTCCACCGAGTACTGCCATTCCTGACCTCTCATTCTACAGCTATACCACATGTTCCATCGAGTACTGCCATTCCTGACCTCTCATTCTACAGCTATACCACATGCTCCATCGAGTACCCCCATTCCTGACCTCTCATTCTACAGCTATACCACATGTTCCATCGAGTACTGCCATTCCTGACCTCTCATTCTACAGCTATACCACATGCTCCATCGAGTACCCCCATTCCTGACCTCTCATTCTGCAGCTATACCACAGGCTCCACCGAGTACTGCCATTCCTGACCTCTCATTCTACAGCTATACCACATGCTCCATCGAGTACTGCCATTCCTGACCTCTCATTCTACCACATGCTCCATCGAGTACTGCCATTCCTGACCTCTCATTCTACAGCTATACCACATGTTCCATCGAGTACTGCCATTCCTGACCTCTCATTCTACAGCTATACCACATGCTTCATTGAGCTCTGCCATTCCTACAGCTATAGCATATGTCAAGTATGGCCCACTTTCTCATGTTTTGTGAATGCATTCCATCATTCATCAGTTCACCAGTTTTGATTCAGTGAAATCAAAGTGAGTTGAGAAATGATCCCTTACAAGACTTATCTACAATTTGCGTTTCTGTGGTAATTTTCCATTTGTGCTGCAAGGTCTAGAAACTTGGCTAATAGTGCCACTTCTCAGATGTTCAGCTTGTCTACCAGTTGAAGGCTGTTGATCTTGTAGCTTTATAGTTCCAATAAAGTCCTAAAATAAATAACACATATCCCTCAATGTATTCTACTTGTACATACTTCTAAACGGCATATAGTGCAATCCCATCGTTTTCTGAAGACAGTTATCAACATGTGATACTTAATTGGTTACAAAACTTCAAAACAAAGAAAAAAATCGTTGCAAATTTTATTCAAATTCTTTCAGGTGATGAAGAAATCTAAATGTTTTTTTTTTTTTTTTTTTTTTTTTTTTTTTTTTTTTTCCTGGGTAAAGTTTTTGTGTAATAAAGGTTTATCTTTAATAACGAAATATACTTTAGAAGTACCTAATGTGAAACATTTAAAAATTTAAACTTAAAAGCTATTTGCTTCAAACGTTAGGCGCTTATGATAGAGAAAGCTTATTTGATGATGTTATGTTAAAGAAGTCTGAAAACTTCGGCAAATGTGAAAATTACGAATTTCTATAATGAATACCCTGCAAAGAGAGGGACCTTCCAAATTTTGCTGATATAAATTAAGTTATAGTGAATCCTTTTTACCTATAGTTGACATCCTCATTCTTTCCGCCACAAAAGATGAATCCACTAAAACAAACACACAGAAGAATAGATACAGAACATATCCTTGTTAATACCAACAGGAGACATCTCTTAGAGAAAATAGCTGAGCAGATACATCTTCATGAGAATGCCTATTATTTGAACATAGACACAAACATCACTCTGTCCTTGGGATGCACATTTTACAAGCTGAAGTAAAATAATGAGCGCAGTTGGTAGAGCACCTGCCTGCTGTGCAAGTTCGATTCCCGGCAGGGGAGTAGAAATTTGCCTCCAGCCGAGATTATTCCTCATCCTTCCCTGAGTCTGGAAGTATAATGGCGGTGCCGTGGCTGAGTGGTTAGCTCGTCTACCACCTAGGCGGGACCCGCGTGTGGTATTCGTGGTGGACGAAGCGGCGCCTGGGTGGGGTTTCTCCGGTTCCCCCGTCATTCATTCCACCAATTGCTCCATTATCAACTTTCCAATCATCCTGCATTTCATAACATCCTCTTCTTCACTATCATACCGGGTGCTTGGCTGACCCCCTGCTTCCAGGTCTTCAGTGTGTCTGGTCCAGAGGTCCCTCTGCTCCATGACAGGCGTCTGACCCTAGGCTGGCTTGTAAGTCCTAGGGGGTGTAAGTCCTACATAAGGAGAGAGTAATCAGGGAAAGAAGTAAAATATTGAACAAAATTATTTTGAGAACAACAGATGTCAGGTACTGGGACTATATATCCAGTATCTACGATAACGGTTTTCTAAACTGCCAATTGTTAGCTTGGTAATAAAATTGGATTGTGTGACAGGAACCTCTTCACCAACGGAAGGATGGGAAATAAATAAAGGAGGTACGTGGGTGTGATGTGTCTTTCTCAGGACGTGATGTTCCGATGTGGAATTAGGAATACATTTATGGCTTTATAACTTTAATCACATGCACTTAATATTATTCCTGTCGGCCTAATGCCCGCGGTTCGATCCTAGCCACACAAATGTGTCCGTGTTTTTCACATTGCGAGCTGTTCGCAATAAACTTCCTTATCGAGACTTGTATTTGATGCTAATATACCTGTGTTCACACTTTGTGTACGTTTCGTCCCCAGAATCATGTGAACTTTTCTTTACTCCTATCCGCCTATTGAATCTTCTAAACATAAGTGCCATTTTCTCATTGGTGGATAACTATTTCTGTAAAAACCATGTTCTCCACGAATTTTGTATATGAATTCCCATAAGAACTGATAAGGGACATCTCGCCAAAGCCATAAGTTTTCGCCTACAACGCGGTTTCCATTCTAATGGAAATATGAGCCGAGCTTACAAAGAACTTGTCTGCCGACAGACTGGTCTGCTTCCCTAACGAATGCATATTTTTGTCTATTCTAAACTAAATTACACATACCTACACCTACTTAAACTATCATCATATCGATACTGATACAATTTATTAAATCCCATGAACCTATAAAGGTCAAGTAAACCTAATGTTATATGAACGTCGCAGAGAAAGTTTCATGGACTTCAAAGTCACTGAAAGCCACTGCCAACTTTTTCAATTTTTAAAATGCAAGTTTAATTTTTAAGCTTAAACACGCAATCTATTTCTCAGAGGTATCTTCGATTACGTAAGTGGTCAGTTTTCGAAGTAATATTGCCTTCAGGGGTGGTAGTCATGTTTCCAAGTAACCGGATGATTCATAAGGAATTTTCACTGTGTAATCGTTCTGTAGATCACCCATACATACAGACATTGGCAGGCCCAAAGGTTACCTATACCTTGATTAGAAATTAACCACTTTAGATACAATTAAGTTGCAGGACAGCGGGTACTGAAGGAGCTAACAAAATGTACTCATGGCAACTGCCTATACACAAAAGCCCTCAAATGATGATGTTGAGCTTTTAGAATATATGCATGCTACTGGTCCTCTTTCATTACCACACCTGTTATTAGTACTATTTCAATTCATAATTAAGTAACATTCTCAGATTAAAAGTTATAAATTTGGATAAGCTAAAAAAGATGTCAAACACATCAAGTGCCGATTTAACAGCTAATCTCTTTTTGCACATAGCAGAATCTGTGGTATTAGAATTATGCAACAAGCTGAATATAAAGAGATACAAAGATAGGTATTTCTATGTGCCGTTCTCAATAATTTAGTTACTACAAGCGACCTTCTAAATTTCGAGCACGGTTACCAGTTTAACCATTTTCCCACCAGATCTCGATGGTTTTGGGCGACACGAATTCACATTTCAAAGCTTAGACCTCCTGACTTTATCAAAACAAAAATAAATATTTTGCACTGTAGGGTTGTAAGTAGTATTGTGACGTTCAAAGAGAATTGTAATTGCTTATTTGCAATATGTAGCTATAAGTTTTTATTTCTAGGCTCTATTAGCAATGTTGAGGTATACTTTCATTTCAGATGGAGGGCTAGAATTACAGGAATACAGTAATTTGTATTGGTCCTTTCTTATAACTGCTTTAAAAGAATAAAAACATGCAACATTTTTTTTTCTATTTTGCGTTACATCATTCCTGTCTAGGAAACATCTTTGTTGATTCCTATATCGAGCCTTCTAGGGTGCAGAGAAACAAAGTTCACTTGGTTAAGAGATTTTCTTACCGTTTCTCAAGAATGTACGAGATTCCTTAAATTGTTTTTATATAAAAATACGTAAACATACATTACGTGAAAATATTTACAAAATTATGCAGAAACACAGGAGTAAATTAAAGGAAGGGGGAAAGAAAAGGATACAAAAGTATTTATTTCACTCCATTGTTCAATAGTCTATGCAGCCCTAGGAAAAGGTGCTAAAAGGTAACATAAAACATTTTAGCGGTCCTGCATACAGCAGCAAATATTCCAATAACTGTCATTTGAAAACTCGCTCAAACTGTACAATGCTACGAATTACGGAAACCAGCAATAGGTTAGATAAATTAACTAAAGATTTGTGGCTCATTTTACGCTTAACTATGCAGGTGCATTTCGGCCAAAACTTCACTAACAAGATGTCCCAGAAATACAATTTTGTGGTATCTACGTGCGATATAAGGCGAATTACATTAACTCATTTTAATATTATTTATAATACTTCATTACCGACACTATCAATAACAGCATAAAGGTATTTTTCTCCAATTACAAAATTCAGAAAAAGCACAGTGCGTGTAATTCTTCTATGTATCTATAGTGCAAAACACGTTGAGCCCAGCTACTGTGCTTTTCAAATGGGAAGAGTTCTGATCTGCAGCCAATGAGATACGTTTACATGCACAGCGTTGCAAGCTCATTCTCGTCATATTTCTTGGCGCGCGTCAAGCCCCACTCAAGGGGAAAACTATGACAACACAGCAGGACTTCGATTGGTCACAGGCCTGGAGACGCTCAAGGACAAACTCCTTCCCATTTGAAAAGCACAGTAGTAATGCGTGGTTTTTATAAATATGAAGTAACCATCTTTTTCTTCGTTTGCTTCTTATGGGTGTAGCGTGCTTCAGATACATATAGCTCTACTATGGGGCTTTGAAGAATCAGATGTGTAATCTAAACCTATAATACATCGGTATAAATTTTCTGCTTTGGCTCTGCATCGACTCAGTTTAGTCTACTGGATGTGAAGCTGCCGATCGATATAGTAAGCACCATTACAACCTGTCTGAAACAGAATGATTCTAATGTAAACAAATAGGAGGGAGGACGCTCTGAGACTGCCTATCGGTAAAGGTTCCCCAGCATTCCAGCCCCTCCACTAATCAGCGGCCAATGAGCGTTCCGTTAGTTCCCTTCCCATGTGTTTACAACAGGATCGTTCTAGTTCGACACAGATTGCAGTAAACAGTATCCTTTCTACAGTTTCCTCTGGAAAGGAGAAACAAAGCATTTTGATCATATAGCCACCAGGCCAGACATGTTTGTGCACCAGTATTTAGGTAAACGAAAATAATACACCAAGACACCAGTGACTTACTTGGTTCGTGAATCGGTCTATAATCAATCGGTTGAACGAGGTGAGTTGAACCAAATACAGTGGCTTCTTGCCACAATTTTATGTTTTGGTATCTTCATTTTATCTCACCTTTGTACACTTGCTTCCAATATGAAGTCATCAAACTTGGCTTATTTTTAAATTGAATTAGCCTTAAAGACTATCATTCATTTATTTTCAATAATCCACTTTCTACCAAATACTTCAAATGGAAAAATAAATACCTATTTTCACTAGAAGTTTTGATCTCTGGGTAAGTTATAGACAGTATGAATACATTTATTAAAGTCACACAAAACCAAGTCAAATACATGCTCGCTTTCTTTCTATTTATATTCACTCATACGTATCATGTTGAAATTTTACAGTGCAAACGCAAACTTAACTTTTAGTTCACAAAGTTTGTGTCACATATTTTAGAGGCAAATATTTGGTGATTTCATGTAACAGATACTGACAACATGTGCATTAAGCGGGCCCTTAAACAACACTCACTCACTCTGCATTACCAACATCCAACAAGCAATAAAGAAAATATAATTTCCTATTTGCTACAGTCCATTCTTTTTCTCTATCATTACGCTTCCTTGCATATCTTGTTTTATAATGTATCCACTGATTTTTATTTGATTTTGTTGTTTACCTTTGTGAAATTAAACAATACACATTCTCCCTTTCGTTGAACTTTCAAAATAAAGTTTAAAATTTGCCGGTTTTGTTGTAAATTAAATAATCTAGTGAAAGTAATTATTGCAGCGATTACTTTTTCCATCATTTTTACTCGTAATGATACTTTTAAAAACAATTTGTGCTTGTACTTTGGTGCTTTGAATAAAACTGTATTTTTCCTTTCAATCATTCAATTAAGCCCAAATGAGTGATTAGCACGACTGGGCTGTTTTCTGGTGGGGTCTTCTCCCTTCTCCTTGGAAGATCCCCCCCCCCCCACCTCAAGGCAGCGGTTCCCCTCAAATTACCCCTTGAAAGACAGGGTGCTACTTCCGCCATTCTCGTCGCACCGATACGCTCTATCTCCGCCGAGATCTGCCGCTGTGGTCTTCGCTGTAAAGGCAGAAGGGAAAAAGCAAGAGGAAGAAGAATAAACCTATAATCATTACATTCCTGTAATGGTTATTTTCTTCATGATAAAAGACAAGCAATGCACCCAGATGAAATATGCAGCGTAAAAGCAAAGTGCGAATAGTGGTAACACTGCGTGAATTTTATTTTTACTACCTACCAAGGAACGCAAGGTTACTTTTCTTCTCCAGAGTACCGGGCGTGATGGTGAGTGTACATATGTACGCAGCTTGTTCACGTGACTTATTACGGCACGTTCTAACGGTGGTTAGGGAATTCCCTTTCCCTTATTTAATAACTATCTTCAATTAGACGGTATTCAAACCAAGGACAACAAGTCTGTGCTTGGGACAACAACATTTTGAAGTCTAATTGGAACACAGCATTCCAATTTAAGAAAGCACATACAGGTAAGTGAGAAATTTAAAATAAAATAGGGAAATAATAAGCGGCAGTCTGCGCCGCAGCTTACATTAGTAAAGATAATATAGAGGTGCAAAATCAGTAGCTTATGTTTTGATTTACAATGATTAATATGTGGGCGGCGCCGTGGCCGAGCGGTTAGAGCACTCGTCTACCACCTAGATGGCGCGGGTTCGATCCCGGGACCCGCATGTGGTATTCATGGTGGACGAAGCGGCGTCTGGGCGGGTTTTCTCCGGCATCTCCAGTTTCCTCCGCCACTCATTCCGAAAGCTCCATCATCACCTTTCAAATCACCCATTTCCCTCCATTGCATATCATCCTCTTCCTAACATACCTGGTGCTGGGCTGGCCATCCGCTTCCAGGTCTTCACTCTGCTCCCGACAGACTTTAAGTGCAACGTAAGCGGAGGGTAATCAGATAAAGAAGAATATCGCATTTTTGGTTTCATTTCAGAGAATCCATCCACCAAAGGTCTGTGAAATGAAAGAAGTTGCACAGCAGGCTAAGAAAAGGAAACCAAATTCCGAAGCTGAAAAATTAGAAGTATAGAAAAAGGCTACACATTCATTTACAAATAGTTGAGTTAACCAATGGACAGTTGACATGCAAATAGAACAGTTTGTATTGTCTGTCACGGATGGGATTCCGGCGTGTCAGCCTGGCTTTTTGTGCGTCAGGTCCCGGGAAGAAGCATGATATGGGAGTACAGGCGGCCAGAACCCATCACAGCCACAACTACTACGGTGGGTCCTTAACAGGTGCAGGCAGTTCTTCAGCCTGACAGAGTTGCAGGTCTACATTTCTGTTCAGCATTTCTCATTTGTTGAAGAAGCCATTAAAAATTTGAAAGGGTATGGCACCAATTAGTCGGCAATATGACATCTTGAAGGAAAATACCAATTAGTTATTACAAAGCTATTCAAAGTAGGGGCAATCAGCACAACAGACAGCTGGACCAATTTTAACATTGCTTGTGTCGCTGTACACAGAAGGGAAAGCAGTACTATGGAGAAAATCTGCGGCGCCAACAGCTCGCTAATGAAGTCTTAGTAGCTGTAATTCAAGCCAACATGCACAATAAAATACTTTCCAGAGTTACAAATAATGACAGGAATTTCGTCAAAGATTTCACACGAAGGGTTCTAATTTACTCAAGTTTTGTAATGATTGAATCGCTTTGTTGTGTACATATTTAATCAATAGGAGATAATAATTCATTTTTCGCAAGATCTTCGGCATGAAGCCACAGAAATCGCATGAGGATGAACCAGAAGAGATGAACATTTGTGGGGGTAGCACCCATTCTTGATAACGGTGTAAACAATTTGCATTGCATCTTACCATCTTACAGTGTACTGCTCGTTTTATTTGATTGCAATCAAGATATGTATGCACTTCTTAATGTACCTGAGTAAGTTAATAAGAACTGAATTTAGTATTACTTTTAATCAACATTTATAATTTATTAGAACTAAAATAACAATTCTCCATTTCATTCTTATATGTATATTGAATGAATGATAAATCCAGTACCCGACTTCCTAGTTCTGAAAAAGCAGATCTTGAAAGGTTTTAAAATGGGGCTGATTTTTACGTTCAACAAAGACTGTAACAGTGTAATCTGTGACTATCGTCCAACATGAGTGTTAGTTATGTTATGTGTAAACTTTCTCGTTTCTGCATTAAAGCTAATTATGCAGAAACTTGTCCAATGCACAATTTTCCAAATTGAAACGCTCCATTATGTCATTTGACCTGGCAGACAAGTCATTTCTAGCCGAAACTAAAGATTGAACTATAATTTGCCAACAACCTGGACACATGTATTCTAATCTTCATATAATAGTGAAAATACTGAAGGTAATTAATTTAAAAACAATATATCCGATATTGTCAACTGTGGAATAAACTGATTCCGTTCACCGGACTTCCAGAGCCAACTGACCACACCCAGTTTCACAAGATAGTGTCAAAGTTCTGGTGACAGGATGGAAAGTGTGGGCCAGATCAGTAGATGGCCTGATGGATAGGATTGGACTTGCACATTTTAGGACAGCAGGATTTGGTACCTAAAAAATATGTAATTGCTTTTGGTATAAATCAAGACTGATTTGGTTATGTATAAACAACTAAGTTACAAAGAGGATAAAAATCTCCCGATAAAATCAATGTTACAAAGATAATCATAACTTGGTCAGCTGCATTAAAAAAAACTGCTCAAAAGGTAGATAAACCTTGCAGATGGTATGTTCAGTGAAGTATGAATGTGAACCAATTTGAATGACTTACTAGACTAAACACAAATGGACTTCTGATATTGCTTTGGCACAGTTTTGCGGATAATTTCTTTGTAAATTAAAACAATGTTTCCCTTCAGTAATTCATCCCTCCATTAAATATATTTTCAATAAATATATGACAGTGAATTTTTTTTTTTTTTTTTTTTTTTTTTGTTTTTTCTTTTTCTTTCCCCTCTACCTCATGGAACCCTTTGCTGTGGCAATCAACATATTGCAGACAGAAGAGAGTATGTACTTTGGATGCATACTTTGGACATTAGATACTTTCTCAGAGAACTTACAAAGCAGGCCAATGACAGTTTCCTGTAATACCTCTGGCTGGTTACTGCAATTATTGCAGTACATATGCAGAACAGGAAACTGGCCGTGACACTTGACCTCATCCCTGCATTAGATGTTCATGCTTTGAAGGCCAGCTAAAAGAGGTCATTTCAGTCTTGAAATAAGAGGTGTCAAAGGTGACGACAGAGAAGAGGTGATATTTTTCTGCACTGCTCCAAACATTGCTGTATCTTCAGTAGCGGATGATGTATCAGCATACCTGTCCCAAAAATTCAACAGACTTGAAGCTACTTCTGCCGTTTCCTGCTTCAAGATCTATTTTAAAATTTAATACCGAGATTCCAGCTGTAGTGTTTTCATGTACACCAGTCCACTACGTTCACCTCTTGTAGTACAGTTGTAATTCAGGTGTTAAGCCATGAGGGAGAGACTGGCGGAAGTGGCAACGCAGCAGCAAAGCCGGTAAACGGCCTTGAGTGGACAGGTGAAAATGAAAACATTACAGTGCATTTGCAGAGAGGCTCTTCAGCATCTCCAAGGATTTGTTTCCCCGAAGAGAGTAAGACTGGGTGATGATTATTTCAATATGCAGTTATTTTGTAAATAACTATGTTTAGCCAGCAGGCAATTTCAGATTTACAGGTGTTCCTTTATCCTCACTCCATCCATCTGCATTGTTTACCTTTAGTGAGATGGCAAAAGAACCTTAAATGTTATTTGGATTAAAACTATGGGAATGAAACCAATTATATCTCAGTTGTTTTTAAGTGTAAAAAATTGCTGTCATTGTTTCAACATTTTCTGTGATAGTAACATTGCATCTTGTGTTAAACTTGGAAATACCTTTCCCATTTACTTAGGTCTAAAAGCAAAATCATAAAGGAAAAAGTGACATTATTGCATGGATTTTATAATTTAAATGAATATGCATCGATTTGAATAATTGCTTGTGTTGCTTAATAATCCACAGCGAGTCTTCCAGCTACTCGATTGTAACTTAAGTTGTAATTATGCTGGATTACTTTTCTAAAATAAAATTTTTATTTAGTTAAATAAACGTATCACTGGTTATAACTTGAGAACTGTGAAAAAGGATTAAATTGCTCTTCTTACATCTCATACCCAATTTTGTCGCCTTTTTAATTTACAACTTTGGCTTGCATTAGGATAGTATGACAAAAGCTGCGATGCAATTTATTTGAAACTTGCTACATCCTGGAATATGAAATTAAAAAGTGAATTACACATATATGGTCGAAATATTGATCTCAAACAAGCAACATGTCCCGTAAAAATGTCACTCACTCGTCGAAGCTCAGCAGCATTGTGATTCCTTGCATGATGTTAGTTCCTGTAGAATACGAGGGTTAGAACAAGGATTCCTGCTGCTGAGCTTGGTCGAGTGAGACATTTTTACAAGATATGCTGCCTGTTTGAGAGTAGAAGCTTTCCAGCATCTCTAGAATAATGTAAGGGGTTTAGTCCGCCTCCAACGGCACAACTTTCGCGGCGACTATCCACTCTCTCGCGCAGTGGAGAGAGCCCGCGGAACGGGTTACCATGTGTAATAAAGACCCTATTCCATCCATATTATATATAATTTATTTATTTAATTTTTCAGTCCGTTAGAAAATACAAACTGGGTAAAACCTTAAAAATTAAAGTAATGCAATTGTTAGATTTTCTCTAGATATTGAGTTTTCATTTATTATATATTTTTAAAGGCTTAATCGAGGCAATGTCTACAAAATTCAGTTTCTAACTTATTCCAGTAATTAACGAATGTATATACAATACATATAATGTATATGTAATAAGTTAATAATCTCAGCGACATTGGATCCAATAATGGAAGGTAAACATTTCAAAATTCCCTCGCCTCAAACAAGAACAAAATACCGGATGATATAATTCCTTGCCAGAATATTTCAGCGCAAATTTTTAGAGATGCTTTCATATATACTACTTACACTAATTATGAATTACGTCTTAAACTTAATTGAAAAACATTAAATAATTTAAACAAATGTAATGATACCTTATGACACGAAAAGTACTCTTGTATTATTGTGCTGCTCAAATTGTTACCCTCGCGGTATCAAAGGATGCGATAAGACTGCAGGTATTCACTGTCGCAGAAAGCAACGTCACATTTTCTCCAAGTAAACATACGCGTTACAAGCATGGACATTTGTTTCTTAGAGTATTAATGAATAAGATGAGAGAGAAAACAGAAGACGTTGCAACGCTATGGTTTACTCCGCGTGGAGTGAACATTCATCTGCCATTTGTGACATCTACGCATTCATTGGCTGAAGTGACGCGCTCACTGGCGCAATGTGAAACGTCCAAGACTTCCGAGAATAATCAATGCGACATTTCTACTAACAAAGATAAAGCGCAGGTTAACCTTTTGAGCAGCACGATTATACCAAAATAATTACAGGCGCAGGATCCTCGTTGGCTACCATGACAAAGCGAAGGACACTGCATGTGCATCAGATTCTAAACAATGCGCTGACATCACTTTTCTTGCGAATTGCTCATATGTTATTATTCTAGTTTGTTGAGTGATTCTAAAACGTTGCACTGCTTAGTCAAGTCTCTTACTTCCCTCGGAGCGAGAGATGCCACGTTAATGAGGATATTGCGCCTGTAGGTATCTCTATGAAATGTCATACACAACGAACTGTCCGTTGGGCGCAGTGGCACCAGAAATCCCAGAGCCAAGTTAATATTTTACACAGCACATGTGACTCCCAGTTTCACTGCCAGACAGTTGTTATGTGACAATATGTTGAAGTTCCCTCAGTCTTGATGTCCATTTTCTGCACAACAAATTTTAACAGCCATGGTGATACAGCACTCTTCAAAACTCTCAACACATCTTTTAAATCATGCACACTATTCATATCCTACATATGTGCTCTACATTAGTTATCAAGGTCTGCTAACGGGGTCACAACTACCGGCTAGCACGCTGTCGGTGCCTTTAGCCGCTAGTTGAAAATACGCGGCCATGTATACTATGCTTACCTACACACCCGATGGTCTACCAATTCAATATTTAGGGAGCATTAAATATAGATTCCTAGAAATCCAGAAACTTAAATACGAATTTCTGTAAAAGATTTCAACAACATATTTATGACATGCTGTTTTGCATACAATACACAACGTAGTGAACGTTATAAGATGAAATATCTTCCGGCCTGTTTTGCCGTAGTCTGCTGGAGATTGGGGTTCCAGACGTTTCGTCTACAGCTGCGGTAGACATCCTCAGTGGCGCTGTCGAAGTCTCCTAGGAGAAAGTGTCGCTGTGTAATGAACGTTGTTGGGAGAGTTTGAATAATCTCTCCCGATGAAAGGAACCATTTCAATCATATAGAATTCACACAATTCATATTAAATTCAAACTGTTAATTTGTTTATTTCTGGATTTGTTGTGGTTTTAACTACTTCCCACATTTGAATCCTAAATTCAATTAAGATTCATTAACGGATCGTAAATTCAACTATGGTTCATTAAATTAACCTTCAAATTATGCCTTACGTACTTGTATTTCCGGAACAATTTGCCTACTCTTTTTAACTTGCGACTTGCTACAGAACAGGATGTAATATTGTACGTTTATGTGTTTGTGCATACATTTAACTAAAAGATGTTTAGAAAAAGTCTTTAGAACAAATATTTCAATTATTAAGGTTTCGCCTAATTTTACGACATCTAACGTTGTCATGAAATAATCAAATAAAGGTACCTAAGTAACCTCCCTTTTTTCCAACCTCAATTTTTTACAATTCTCATTACTCAGTGGCAAATCTACAAAAATTTCACCTTCATATTTCAAAAGCTGTTAAACAGAGACGGAAACCTACAGGTCAGAAACATATAACCCGAAATTACGCGATCCGACATTCATAAATAATTATGTAAGACGCCCAAAAATGTTTATAGATATCGCAGATAGGCAAGTAGAAAATTTCCATAGACATAGATGCTGCTCTTTGCAATATAAAAAACTAATGGGTATAGGTCGATAGTTTTCTTTTTCAAAAAAGTATTCCGCTCTCTGTAGCTGCTCGCATGCTTTATACCTTTATCTTTATACTAGAGAAAAAAAGGAAGAGTTGGCGCAATTAATCTGCTTAACCGCGTTTTCAATGAAGCTAATATTAATTGATGATCTGTTTTTATTTTATTAGCTCATTAAGTATCAATTTGTACAAGCACCGTAACCGGTTGTAAAGAAAACCGTTTCACTATTTATTGGGGATCAAATTATTACAGCACTGGCCGCCACAACATATACACAAGAAATAGCAATCCTTTAAGACCACGCCTCTAGCTTTCTTTATTATTTTTCAGATTGATCACGAGATAAATTACAACTTTTGAGCAATTCCGTAATTCTACAAAGCAGTAATAAGATTCTAGATGGAGGAGTGTTGGTCGGCATTCATCATTTCGCTCCAAACGATACTACGGTAGAATGTTCCGGAACGTTATGTAACTGATCTGACGCAAGGTCAGTTCAGTGAAGGTTAATTTAGCTCCGCTTTTCGTATGCGAGTGAATGACTACTGCCATTGAGTGAGTTGGTACTTGTGTACTCTATCAGGCACACTTCCAAAAAAGCATGTGTTTGCCGAACGTTATAGTATGTGTAATAAACGTTAGTTTCAAGAAAGCACAGTATAACCCCGTTAATACGCTCAAGCAACAGAGGGGTTGAGCGGCCCTATCTTTAGCTTCAAGTGTGAATTGGGAGACCTCGAAATGTGGGCCTTAAATGCATAGATTACCTACCAGTCATCGAAACCTTTTTTCGTTAATAGAGTTACTTGCCACGCAGGTAAGACATGGCAGGCATGAACATGAAATTAATAATAAAGGAATTTGAAAAGAAAACGTTCCAGATCCAGCTATTTGTCATATGAGATAATCTAGAAAATATTTCATGGTAAAATAATGCAGAATTGTCCTACTTGAAACGTAGAGTAAAGGCATAATGAACGAGAGCATGATTAACGGGGCTTTGTATGTTCTTTTCAAAATAGTTTATTAAAGAGCTTTCAGGAACATTCGCAAAAAAACTTTCGTTCTAGTCATTTACTGGTACCCTCTAAATGATATAATTGTACATTTTAGGCACAATTCTTTTCAGTGTAGTATTCTTTATTGGATTTAATTTTAAAAAATGTTTAAAAATATCTACCTTATCAATTCTTTCAATGCAGCTTTTCTTGCCTACAAACTTTACAAGATGGATAACGGCACATTTCAGGAACAGCATTTGAAAGAGACGTTTTCTGATGTTTACAGCGATTTTTTTGGAATTTCAGAAGAAATGAATTCTCGTTATTCAAAAGGATTGTTTATCTCCCATCATCTCTCTGCAACAACTAAGTGACGAGTGTTTTAACATGCAGATAATAGAGCTGAGTAGATTGGAGATTTCATCCGACCGTCCACATATCATTTCCGGTCAAGATGGCAGTCAGGTGCTGTTGGTTGATTCTTTCGGTGTGAGGATAGGAGAGAGAAAAAGACTGACTACCGAGATACCAAAGTCAAAGCCTGTTCCTCTCTCCCATGCGCATTACCGAGACTTGAAGTCAACTTCATCTTCTTCTTCAGGACGCTGAAATTCTAGAAAGAGGTTCTCAACTGGCAATGCAATCTTAATTTTGAGCGAACTTCTGATACCCACCTTATTGAGACATTTTGTTAATTATTGAAAACAAACTTCAGCAACAGAGAACTAGCAGATATATTATTCAATATTTCTTCATGCTAAAGCGCTGAAAACATTTCTTTTCAAGCTCAGACCACAGACGAATAATTCTGAGTCATGACTTCCTACCAAGCAAATATATGAATTAGTAACACGCGGAATTCTTGCTTCACTAGTTGAAAACCACTTCTTAATACATTAAAACAATAATACATCCTGGAAGAAAAGGCGCTAAAACTAAAATACATGCACAAAGAAAACCAAATTAAAGCTTACTAAGAAAACCGACATTGGACGAAATTTTCGAAACTTGTTCAGAAATTATATTCTCGGGTATTTGCATAAACTGTGAGGCAAATGTCTACCCAGAACAATTTTGTTGTAGATAAATCTCAAATTAAAATGATTTTCCTGTAAACTACTCAGGTTAATATATTTACGAATCTATTTAGTACATACCTATGGTTACTTTCCGCAATACTGTAATAATAATAATAATAATAATAATAATAATAATAATAATAATAATAATAATAATAATAATAATAATAATAGTAATCTAAGTACATGTCGAGGAGCCTTTTAACGATTCTTACACTTGGCAAAACCCATGCATCAATCCATTCTTCCCTCATCTGTAACCTAATGGACTATCTTGACACCTATTTTATTATAGCCTGCCATTTATTTGCAGGTGTGTTTCTTAAGCACTGCATTCCGTTATTCTGGTGGCATGAAGGGTAGAACCACATGAGATTGCTTGAGTAAGGAGCTTTTCGGAACTTTGTTATCATGGAAATATAATTTTCGGCTCCTTTAACCTCGCGCCCATTTTGGGCAATCACCTTGTAAAGTTCCTGGAAAATCAAGATGGAAAAAATTCTGTACATACATTAAATATACATACGTCTACGTTATCTAACATTTTCTCTGTAAAGCAGTAGAAATGTAATTTAAGAATATCATGCGTTTCCTGTTTTATTTATATCCTAGTGGCTAATACTGATATGACAACACAATATCAAGTTCTAATTAACTGAAGTACCTCAACCGATGTGTTTACTTAACATTTTCTCAGCCACGTGGAACTTGGAATCCATTACGCAACAATCAGCATGCATCTTCTGACGAAATGGTTACTAGAAAAATAGAATCGTTTATCCCAGAGGAGAAAAAAACGAAAAGAAAAAACCCCGTGGAATTCAATGATTTCAATGAAATAGGAAATGAATTTGGTCATTATGGTTGTCTTGGATTTCTCGTAATGATATTTTGTGCTACACAGCAATCAATTATAGAATAAAGTCTCTAAAAATAGGTGGAATACTTTCTGCAAATCTAGTACTTTCAAAAGTGACAATTTCACCTCCAATATTTCAGGGCATGAAGCCATCACCTGCTTCTGCAGCGCTACCACGTGCAACCTACTTTCTGGACCCCTTGAGCTTGTATGGAGAAAGCATTCACCATCTGCTACTGTCGGAATGTTAAGCAACCTACCTGGGTTGGCTTATTCTGTAACTTAAATAAAACATCCGTTCTTGCTTCGGTACGCATATCTTATATGGATTCCAGTGGCACGAAATTACATTTAGCTAAGCGACAATGATGATTCTGCGCACTGCGCAAAGTTTTATATTGCATACCTTTGAATAACGAAAGGGTTCACCAGAAAAGCAACTGTAACAGCCTAACGAACTCTTATCAACACGATCTTACAAAAATTTAGAGAGAAACACATTAGATCACTTCTACCGTCGTAACTGAGCGCAAATGATACTTCCTGATCTCACCAAGAACTGCCCGAGCACAGGCGCCATTTTGGTTCAATGCCTCTCCTCCTTTATAGCTCAGATACTTTTTCCGCTCATCTCTCTCCCTCTCTTGCTCTTTGCTATGCATTAGCACGCAACCAGGAAGCAAAATGCAATGTCCAACTAGACTAGAAAGTACAAGAAATAACTAGACACACAACACCCTATTCACTCGGACTGTCTTTTCTAGAACATTCTCTTTGTCAAGCAAGATCGAAAATTAGGAGTAAAAATTCTAACGCAGGTATACTATACGGATGCATAGTTTCTTTTAGGGTTTACGCCCATGGGTAATACGTTGATATTTGTGACTGTCCATAAAAATCAATTTCTGGGAATTCCGTAAGCTAAAATGCGAACTCTTTCAAACTTACATTCAGGTATTCAAAACACTCGAAAATTGCTAGGGATGCCAAATTATTTTCACGAAGGTATAAATTCCATTCAGTGCAGTAGCAGAATCTTAATTGCTCATACTAATAGGAAATCCTTTACCGCTGGTATGTAAGTCCAAATATAAGCGTTAGGATACTTACGTGAAATGCAGAAGTTGGTAATAGTATTAATGTTGGAAAATACTTGCCACAAGTAAGGAAATTCTTGCGACACTGAAGCAGTCACTGAACTTACAACACTTAGTGCACAACAATGGAACAACAGCTACTCCACAAAACGAACCTTCGTCGCCAACAACCGATCTCCGATTACCATCCAGCACCAAGTTGGGTCCCCGAGTGACCCGCCTCGCCCCTCCACTGGTATAGCGTCATCAGTAAGTGCGCGCGCAGCGTCGCTATTGGCTAAACTCGGTGCCTCGGCGCCTCATTGGCTAGCGCTCAGTTGCGTTTCCTGGTTGGCTGGTGGCGTTCTCACCGTTAACGATCGCTGGCGGAAGCCGCTGCTGCTGCTGCGTGGAATGACCAAGACGACGCATAGCCAAATGATTCGGGCGGGCAAAGAAAATGAGTGATGGCATCTCTCCGCCAGCAGGCAAGCAAGCAGTCTCCACGTGTATCAACTCTGGGGTGATCAACCTTACCGCATCATGGGTTCGAGACCTTGCCAGAAAACATAACGCCACCCCTATGGCGGTCAATGCCTTACTAAGCTATCTTCTGTGAAACGCAACAATGAGCGTGTGATAATTTCGGTATACCGCACGGGGGTGTCAACGGCTCAACGTCAGGTTTTTAATTAGCGGAAGGTTGTGAAGAAAGCCAACCCAGCGAGTTCGTGTATGCTAATCAAGCTACAAGCGGATTGGTCGGTAGCGCTATCGGGTGTGACCTTGGAACTGCGTATCACGCGACGGTAGAACCAATCGGGAGTGGTCCCATCTACCCCAACATGCACCGGGTTAGTGCTCTTTGGCTTAGGCCTGCCACAACTACCGCCTCCTTAGTTCAAACTCGCCTGCTTTCATAACGTTTTCCTGCACATGTTGCCAGGGCCTTGAACTGTGTCGCGAAATGTGACATCTGCGATGCCCGAAAGCGCTGGTCGGCTAACTAGGAAACGAATTTTCTGTTTCGATATCTGTTTACAGATTTTGAAACGCAATTTTTTCCTTCACCATTCCTACTCACAATCAAATTACCTACACTGCGTTCACGGAAGTTAGACATATTGCAATTTCCAACTCCTGTAAGGAACCTTTTTCTTACGCCACGCGCGAAAAGTCTTCAAAATTTTTGTGCTTTCTTACAACTTAACCAAAAATGCTGAACATTTGTGCATATTATTAATCAGGTTGCAATGTGCTTAGAAAGTAAATACAGGTAAGAAACACGTTTTCAGTGCAAGGAAAAAACGTAAGCAAGTTGAGTTTTGCGCCATCAAATGCTCTTTTGAGTTTAATGAGCTTTAAACAACTTTTGGCGAACAAAATGTGATTATATGTAACAAACTATTTCTTGTTTAGCGGTTTAGCGTATATACCACCTATATTAATACATTAATTGTTTTGAGAGTTCAGCTTCAGTGCTTTGTGATTGCAATCATTAAGAGTACGGAAAACAAAATCTAAGGCGATGTAATTACATGACATTCTCTACTCACTCTTGTATAAACTATTCATACAAACACTTACAGAAATAAGTAAAAATGGTTTTATAGTATATTTCCTTGTATAGTAGTCTTAATCGATATCTTTTATGAGCTAGGCATTATGTGATGTATTTGATATTCCATTCGCTTTGCATGACTAGGAATAAAGGAAAAACGATTTCCCATAAGAGATAAGTATTGGAAAATTCAAACAAAACCAAGGAATATCTCAGAAAATAAGAAAATATTATTTGGCACAACTTGTGTGCTTTAACACACCTTTTTTGAATAATACGACTTAGACTCTTACGGTTTACCAACTAGCCAAAGGTCCTTCAGAAAATGAAGAGGACTTCAGAAGCTATTCTCAGAAAATTCAAGATATACATTTCATTTGAATATGATAGTCGAACCAAAATCATTAGAGCCATGTTTGATAAAATAAAAATTTTATAAATCTTCGTATCGCAGCCTTCACCTACTTTTCGTTATGCCTGGATTCTTTTTTCTTCCCTAAAAATGTGTTCTTTTTTCGGGGAGTCTTAGAACATAATATATTTCCGGTGAAATCTCGTATCGAATTTTTGGGTGGAATACAACACTTTCTCTGCTTACCGTAAGTATATAGCAGAAAACTTAAAAATGTTGTGTACAAATAAATATCAAGATAAAGTATGTATTTTAATTTGACATTTATTCAAATGTGTTTAGACGTAACTTTTTATTACATAAACGTATTCCCCATTTTAAGCATAGCCTATTAAAAGCCTTATTTTAAATTGCAAACATGTACCTAACTATTTCCATAATTTACTTCCAGTTTTCTGAAAGCTACTAAAAATATTTGGTAGTTTTTACATCTACTACCCCTTATAGTAGTAAACGGAACAAAAATTGTATCTACCACTTCGGATAACATTACAAATTAGCTGTTGCATTGTTATCATTAAGGTTTACTTGAATACCTCCAATCCATTGCATGGATTTGAAACAGGTTGGTGGACTTAGAAAAAACCGACTGTGAATCTGCTTTGCGCTAGATTCGGAATGGAAATTTCGGCTTGTACACCGTTTTATGTGTTATAAAAATGAGGCAAAATCCTTCGACTAATATTTTAAAATCACTCTTTTTTGTAGCAATAAAACATGTGGTTTTCTTAACCTTACGATTTTACGGGAAACTCTTTCGCCCTAAATATGCGGTTTCGTCATACAAATTAAAATATACCCGAAAACCTACACCTATTTAATTCAATTTTTCGTTGATGCCTTCACTTAAATGCGCAACATTTATTCATTAGAAATGTTTGGTTTACCTTAGCTAAAGGTAAATTTTTGCATTCGCTAAATTTAGCAAATATAAATAAAGTGATTTTGTTACCAGCAAGTGTATAATATTAACAATGCTAGCTTATTAATTACTTTTTGCGTCTTAGGTAATCATTAAACCCGTAGTTGCATGTCCGCAAAATGCGCTTGGAGCTCTCCGTAATCAGTGGCTAACCAACGGAGGACTTCACGGTCTCGCTGCCCCTCAGAAGTGTAGTACCCAAAATATGTTCATTGTAGGTAGATATGTCCATATACAGAACGGGCTTAAAACATTCGGTTCTCCTTACTCTATGGAGCTTTTTACAAAGGTACGAAAAATAGACAGATGGCATACACCTATTGTTTTCAAAATTCGAAGATTATAGTATCTGTCTTAAAAGTTCCAACTTTCATGTATACCTAGCTAGGGAACATTAAAGGGTATATTTTACATCGCGTTACAATAAATCCAATTTTACAAAGTTCTGTTACACGTAAGAACAGTAAGTCCAGTAGAGGTATAGACTATACTTGTCTAAAAACGTTAATTCCCTCAAGAGTAATTAAGAGTCATATTAAATTATTTTATACACTGTTTTCCTCCATTTCTATTTGTGAAAATATTAAATTTAGCATTTCGGTTTCCAATACCTACCTTCGAAACATTCAGAATGTTTTCAAACACACAACTTAAAAGGCGAAGGAAATCTTAGTAGAAGGCAAACCATGACCATCTATATGGCTATCAAAGTTTTCTTTTTTGGGGGGGGGGGGGGGTAGTGGGATTTTCTTCTAAATATCTATATATAGTTCAGCTTCTCATACACTTTCTCATGTGGAAATTATTTTTCAAAGATTAACTGGAATATTCGGGAGGAATTTGGTTACTTCTGAAAGAAGTCTAACATAGTACATAATATTCCGCACATTGCATCAAAAACAACGAACGCCGCTGCTGTAGCTTTAAAACATACCTTTAGCTTTTAATTATTTCAACTGCAGAGGAACCTGATATTTGCAACATGTCATTCAAAGGCTTTGGCAGAAAGGATGGTCAGAGAGAGAGAGAGAGAGAGTAATAAAAACCGTAGATCAGGGCTTCATAGCATGCCGTAAACAATGGCCAGAAAAAATTATACAAAAGAGCTGATACCTACACCTGGATGAGAGATTCCATCCCCTCGACCCAAAGTGGTGGTCTCCTGTATTTTACTTCTCTTTGCACTTCATGCTACATCTTTAATGTTCCTGTCTACAGCATCCATTTTTTAACTCTAAGAAAAGCGCCAAATGCAAACCACTGCAGAACGTTTATATCTGCCTCTTTCTTAGCCAATTGCAGTGCACAGAAATTTTCGAACTGGGAGGTTTCAGCTAAGAGACAGAACAATTTGACCACAAAAAATGTACAATATACAAAGAAAAAAAATATATATTTTGAAATCGTTGCTATGAGCTAATATTTTGAAATAATTGTAAACAGATATAGGTATACACTGACAATTTTATTGCATCTTCCTCAATACTAGTTGAATCAGATTTGTAGAATTGACCATGTTTAGCTTTCCTGAGATACCGTGGCGAAATCCTTATACCATATTTGGATTTACCTACATGTCTTATGTCAGAAGAGATATCTGGACAAGAAGGAAGTACCCACCCCTCCATCTCTGTTGTTATGGTGAAGGCGGGGAGGTTTCGACTCCTAGCATACAATCACTATAAGACTGAAGAGGCAATTGCATCAATGGACTTCCGGCGTTTCTGCTCACCAAACATGTTTTCCACCTCCCCCAATTTAACTTGCGGGCTGGAAGCGATTTTTCACTTTTATGGTCTCCAAGACCAGTAACTCCGAGGGAGGCATATCCTGAAACCGGCGAATTTCGCTCATCTGAATGGTATTATGGGGATAGCTTTCCGTAACTGAGCAATATTAATAGGACTACTTTTTATTAGATCTCAGATTGTTTTCGCAGAATTTGGTATTACTTCTCTTTCCCCTCATCAATGCAATGTATGCTATCGTGGTTTGGAGATTACATCGGCATGGGCTTTAGGCGTTGCCTTACAACATCTAATGCTTGAAATGAAAGGTTCAGTTTTGACGACCTTGGTTTACTAGGCGTTAGCTGCACATTACCGCATGGACACCATTAATCAATAATGAATCGAACCTTTAACACTATTTGGAATGCTAGTGTAATTTTAAAGGAGAGAATTTTATAAGTCTAGTGGATGTGGGGATGATGCATATTGAACAGAAATTGTTAAAAAATAATTTGGTTTTGTATGTCTAATTCTCATAGGTACACTGTACCTTTGGTTGGGGAAAGTGCCTATTCTTAAAAATGTCACTTAAACGTAACAGAAATGTGATATTACACGTGCGCTTGCGAAATTGCCCTCCTTCCCTCAATCTCCAAATATGCTACACGCATTACACTGGCACGGGAGTCCAATTGTAATCATGAGGTAACCATTGATAACATAATCCCGGTTATATGTTATCCCTCTCACGCATATAAGTGAAAACATGTCAGTTATGAAAACCTAGAAAACTTATTTAATTGTTCTGGTTCCTTAATGGAACCTCTTAACGGATGTTGAGTCATAAATGCTATGAAGATAGCTCGAGTATTACTTCGGCCAGCTAGCTCATCAGAGGATGTTCTTCAAGAATCCACCATCAGCCATTATAGAGCTGTGAACTCTCGGAGAAATGTAGTCCTATCTTGGGTGCGTAGGGATGACGATAAAAAACAACAAAGGGTTTCCGGAGGAGGCGTGAATGTGATGAAAGATAATGATTCGCTGCAGAAGAGGGAACCGTCTCTACGACCTTGCACCGGCCACTGACCTGACACGGGGCTGCACGTGTATTGTCCTACGTGTGTACCAGAGGACATGCACCTTCGTCTTTGTTCGAAACTTCATAAACATGACCTCTCATTAAGCTCAGTGTTGAGCACTGATACTCACATCTCAAGAGGTTAACGCACTAGGAGATGCTTTCCGACCTTCGAGTTTCGCTTCTCTTCCCAATTAACTCTTCCACAGCATCTTGCTTCCTGATATGTGAAAATTCGAGATAAGCTAATGGACCAAATGAACGTTAGATATCTGGCATATGAAAGCCGCAATGTGATCTGATGTGAATAAATTCGAGGATATCAAAGCACAGGAATGTTTCAATAGAAAAAGGAAGAACAACTGTAGGTCCTTAAAGAAAGAACTAAGAAACTAGTGCTTTAAGCGATGTGTGGCATTGTACGCCGTGGAAACTCCACGCTGCAATAGTGACACCAACATTCATAAAGGATTCGAAAATGATACATGAAGAGAGCATGTGAAATAGGGCATAAGTGCATAAAATTATTTGGAAATAGTAAGCAAATAGGAACAATAATGCTGTTCACAAAGATTAGTAGGACAGGATGACATGAACTGGAAGAAATAACAAACGGAGGAAAAGGTTCGAGATAGAACATTAAATAAAATGCTTTATTGAAGAGGAAATCAAAAAGGGGGAACGGGGAAGGATTTGCAGGATACTGTTTAAAGAACATCTGCTGTACTTTTTTAATAGCTTTGGAAATTTAGCACTCCAACCTTCCTCAGATTAGTCTGCATGCCAAAGAGCGAGAGGTACACACCAACTTAGCTGTAAATAGTGTCCATGTGCACTGAGGCATTCCTCCTCCTTAGGAGCTTGTAATTCATCAACAATAGCCACTCTGTAGGGTTTCCATTTTAAAAGTTTAGCAGCCGTATGTACAGACGGAAGTTCATGAAATATCCACTGGCTGTGCAACATCTTAGAGGCTTCTTTAAAGAGGGTTCAAATTATGCACCAATTTCGTCAATTTTTTCCTCAGGTAGGACATTTATTTTTCGCTTCTTAGGTAGGCGTTTAACCAGCCCCATTGACTTATTAACCTGACATTTCCGTAATATTTATTTTCAGACAGAGTATATACAAGAGCAATTTATGTCGCCTATGCCTACAATATTACAATTCTTGAGCTAATAATAAGAGACTGATATGTGGTATTTCTCGCGTCATAAGGACCACAAAGTCTCATGCGCATAACCCCTTACGTCAAAGAAATGGACCTAACCGCTATAAATGCAATTACTACCTTGGTCAGAACATGGTGGTTTCCTTTCCGTTTCTTCTCAAGAATAGATCCAGTTTCCATAAAGGTATGAGCGAAATTACTCCGGAATTTCTACATTGCAGTAACATAGTTTCTATAGGGTCTTTATTACCTATGGTAACCCGTTCCACGGGCTCTCACCATTGCGCGAAAGTAGCAAGGGTCGCTGGGAAAATTTTGCCGTCAGAGGCGTTATAGTAGACGTTGGAAATGACCTGCTCCAAACAGGCAGCATGTCTTGTAAACATATCGTCACTCATTCGTTTTAACTCAGCAGCAGGAATGGGCGAAAAGAGCGAGGACATTTTTACGAGATATGCTGCCTGTTTGAGAGCAGAAGACATTTCCAGCATCTACTTACTACTATATCATTACATCTCTGATGGTACAATTGGAGACAGTGAAGACTTACCATACCATATTTAACAAAAACCCTATACAGGATGGAAGTACGTTAACCAGAGATTCTACATGATGAGTGCAACAAATATGTCCAACACAATTATTGTCAATAAAGAACCGCTTCGCCGAAAAAAAATGATTTGCGTCAAATACCTATTGGAGCCATCTAGCTTCTTGACGAATGGATATAAATGGTTTATTATTTCACTAACTCGCGCAGACATTGTGTGAACAATACTGTAATGTCTTTTTGTTTGACTTAATTTAGTCACAATTTAATCTTAACGTGACGTTGGCAAATCTCTTACAAATTAAACTTTGCATGACATTGTAACATTAAATTGTAACTAAATTCATTCCAATTAAGGTAGAACTGCATTACAACATTGTTCATACAATGAAATAAACCATTACCTATACCCATTTGTCATGAAGCTAGATGACTTTAAATAATTGACACAAATTATTTGTTTTCTGCGAAACGACTCTTTATTCACAATAATGGTATTTGACATATTTGTTTCACTCATCATGTGGAGTCGCTGGTTAACGTGTGCCCGAAGCATTACCTACCTCTCTGTATATTAAAAATACATACAAATTCTGCTTTTAAATAAAGGTGTATACTGGCATTACAGCAGCGCATACCTATATACCTCTCTTCATTTTACTTACTATTAACCTGGTAAATTCACATCTGTGGCCGGGGACTAAGGGTCAGGGGACCTGGTTGTCAACTGGCGCCCTATTGTTAAATGATTGACACTGTCTCTTATCTGAACTACAATTTGGAACCTATCATTTCTATCCCATTCATTTTCAATGTCCTTAATGTTGTTCTTTATAGCTATATTAGCTTTCGCATGATTTCTGTGGTTTCAATCATGTTTTGACAGTTACTGCAACAGCAAATATTTATAAAAAATTAATTTTTACACGATCGTGCCTCTTTTTTCCTATGATATGGGGAATGAAATAAATAACGTGGATTACTTCTAGTAAGTTTCCCAACGTTCAAGCTTTCTGTGTTCTTTTATTATAACTTTCATTTCTAACTGCGCTACCAAAAATATCTTACATCAAATTTTAAATTAATGAAGGCATTTAGTTATGCCTTAGGTTTGTTTTAATACAAATGAGAATCGGTAAAAACTGAAATGGCTGTAAATGCCAATAAAACCTAATGCGCACATTTTTAAACCCATCTAAAGATAACTACAAGTTTTACAGAATTATTAGTGGAAAATCGCAAACTTCATTTGTAAGGTTATGAAATTAATGTTTAAACTTAACCTCACTGTGTTTTAAAGAAAATACTTTAATTTTTTATGGCCAAATGTTCTCTCTCTCTAATTTAGGGATAAGCATGTCATGATTTATACGATGCGGCGTGGCGTTTAAGAGCCCGTCGACATCTAGGTCATTTGAGTTTATATGATGCGTCTGAAGCACAATATGTTGAAGTGTGTATTCAGAAATCGCATTCTGAACTACACAAGTGTGCTCTACTTCAGTGCTACATGTTTAGATGTAGATACTCGCATATCGCAGAAAGGACATTTCAAATACGATGAATAAAAGACGCGAATCGTTTCTTCAACATTTTATGCAAGAAACAGCACTTCAGGACTTAGATTTTGATCGTTCCCTTTTGTAGGCCAAAATCTCCATAGCAATGTTCCTTTAAAATAAATTACAAAAAGGAAGCAATAGGACGGTGTGAACAGCACGAATGCTTTCAACGTGAAAATTTATGCTAACTGAAGTGTCCAAAATTAGCATTTTGACTAAGAAAGCAGACGATAAAAGTAATTAAGTACCTCTCTTCTTACACAGCTGCTGTGTGAAACAAGAAAATGAAACTCAGTGGTGAACCATTTACTAATTTCTTTCCTACCGCTAAAATAATCTGAAAACAGCTCTGTATCTGCAGTGTTAAGGTAAAAATGTTTGAAAGATAAGCTTATCAAACTCGCACCCCGATTTCTTTTGGCTACATGAACAAACACTCCATATGACGTCAAGACGTTTGTTGCGAAGTCATCCGAAGTTCAAAGTTCGTAAACATTTCTCGGAAAGCCTTCACCACTTTGAGTTGTCGTCAATGTTCGCTAAGCCACGAACGACATACAGCTTTGAAAATGTGAAATTTCATATTTCTGAGAAAATGCATTTACCCAAGTGTCCGATAAAATGGCGATTGGCTTAATAATAAAATCCCTAAGATTTGAAAATATGCTGAGCATAATTTCTACAAAATTATGGAGTATCTCAATCACACCACTGTAATTACCTTAGTAACCAGCTACGATTTCGGATTGGGGGAAAAACTCAACATTTTGCGTTCAGTAATTTTCCTGCAGTCAATCTCGATCGATGCACTTGTCACTTTCTGTGAAAAGTGCCAAATCTTTGCTATAGGTGTCATTAATCAAATAATGTTTACCTTCCTTAAGGCTCCTCAGCTTTCCTTCCCTCCTGTCTTTTATCTAAATGTGTAATCTAATGCCTCTTGTAAGCTTAGGCAATATGTTTTAAATAAAAAGGAATGAGCACCACATGTCTGCTTCAGTGCGTTCGTAGATCAACCGGGCCGGACGAGGATCAGCGCCAGAGTTACACGTAAACGACCGTCATGCCCTGAGTACACAACACTGGACTAACTTACACTAGCTCTACCTGCATCACAACAGATGTTGAAATTGATGACTTTCAACGCAAATACATTCCGTATATCTCCGAAAACAATTCCGATTTACTCAATAAAGTTCATGTTGACTGATTGCCTCTATTTCTCTCGTGATGTCCTTTAATCCGTGTAATGTGCGCAGATTTGATGCGCACACGTTATTCTTTAACGTTCTCCATAAATAAAACTCACATAGAGATAAGTCAGGGGAACGAACATCACGTGTAGGATTCGCAACAGTGTGCGCTGTAGCTGAATCCTGCTAAAAGCAGCCACACAATCTTTCATTTCTTGTTAGTTAAGTGAAAAATATTTAAAATAGGATTTACATAAACGTACTATGAAAATCAACAGCTGTATCATAAAATATGGGGCCGATAATAATTCTAAACGAACTCGTGCACAAAAACCCGAATTTTGCAGTGTGGTGAAGAACTTCAGGAATATGGAGATTTTCGGTAAACCAGAATTGTTAGGGAAAGTTGAAAGTCACCAATTTCAACATCTGTTGTGATGCAGGTAAGCCTAACATAAGTCAGTAGGTAGTTAAGTGTTCCCATGATGTGCCGATCATTCACGTGTATTCTGGCGGAGGGCGCGCAGGTCCTCGCTCGGTCCGGCCGATCTACGAATACGAACGTACTATATAACTGCATTATTTAAATTTTTTATGTTCATCTTGGCCAAAGAAAGGTTTCGGAAATGTCTTCCAGCTTCCTGTAGCTATAAGTGCAGTGCGGTCGCTTTATGGCGGGGCCAGTAACGGACAGTGTGTGCATTAGAAGCCTGCACGGGCCAAAATTCTTAGGTTCGGCCCGTCCCAGTACCAACATCAACCAAGCCCGATCCCGAGAATAGGTTATAAGGCCCGTGTAATTTTGGTAACTTTTAAACCTTCTTCGTATTATTGTTACTATTATTATTATTATTATTATTATTATTATTATTATTATTATTATTATTATTATTATTATTATTATTATTATTATTATTATTATTATTATTTATTTATTAATTAATTAGTTTGTTTATTTGAAACGTTTCAAAAGAATAACATAAAATTTCTAGCAAAGAAATGTTGCGATAATTGTGCTGTTCTCAGAATTTCGACATCGGTGACCAAAATATATAATAAATTATTGTATATCTCTTAATTGTCATGTCCGGGCCCCGCCCGAGCCCGTGCAGACTTCTAGTGTGCATGGTTCGTGCGCAGCAAGCATGTATCATCAAGCGCTTTCTCTTTGTTAATAGAAACCTCTCAGATAAGGCACTGATCATTTTCGGAAGTCGCCGAGTTTCATATTGCACCAATGAGTGTTTCATTAATAGAAAACACAAATGACAGACAGATATTAACCCCACGTGGAGTAAACAGCGTTGCAATGTCTTCGCAAGAAATACATGTCCTTGCTTGTAATGTTTGTTTACTTGGAGAAAACGTGACAACGTTGCTTTCTGCAAAACTGCAATCTTATTGCACCCTTTGATGCCGCGAGGTTATCTATTTGAACAGCAAGATTATACCTGTCCGTAGCCTCGCCATAAAGTGGCAGTAGTATAAGCTATAGATAACTGCGCATCAGAACAATTTATTCATTCATAGAATTTGACAGTGAATAAAACTAGTCATCCAAAAAGTTCGTATTAAAAACAATCAAATTTCTACATCCTGTCATTTTAATTTACGAAAGTGATGTCAAGTCATACATTTTCAGACAAATATGAACAGTTTGAATTTAGTTATACTTTGCGCCAACAAATATCGCAGACTGACGCTCATACTTCTGCAACAAGAGGATACCGGGTAGAAAACTATGCGCCCCACGTGGAT
This sequence comes from Tenodera sinensis, assembly GCA_030765045.1. Classification (NCBI taxonomy): domain Eukaryota; kingdom Metazoa; phylum Arthropoda; class Insecta; order Mantodea; family Mantidae; genus Tenodera; species Tenodera sinensis. The sequence continues at coordinate 150,002,824 of CM060966.1, forward strand.
AATAATTTTATTCGATTGAGATTTAGAAACGTCATTACAGGATTCCCAAAAAGTTTATAAAAAACTTACGCATCTGTGTTTTCTTATTACATTGCCCATTAAGAAAATTGTTGAAGTGCACCACATGTTTGTCCATATTGCAATCGAAATTAAGTATAGCAACACTTTGCATAAGCTTTCACTTTTTAGATGTACAATGAACAAACTATCTTTACAGCTTGAACAGAAGGCAGCAACAGACAGCTGACACAGCCGATTAATCGTAACCTTGAACGGGTCATTCACCGCCCAGCTAGCGGAAAATGCCAAGGTCAATGAATACATGCGATCGTAGCCGGGCAACAAAATGACCGCTCTGTATTAATGATTAATTTTCACCATTTTCTTCAGAAAGTAGATAAGTATAAACCAAGATTAGCAGCAGAGCACTCATTCAAGTACTCGCATATAAAACATTACAAATTTAGAACAATTACGCTGTTTTGGTGTGTATAATAATAATAATAATAATAATAATAATAATAATAATAATAATAATAATAATAATAATAATAATAATAATTAGTATTTTAGTATATCAGTACTAATAATTATTAAATAAATAATAAACGTCAAGTTTAGAAATGTAATAATTAAAAATCTAATTGTCCTATTATTTCGGCAAATATATTTTACTCTCTTCATGTTTAAAGATACACAGAATTAAAATGGAAAGTCAGTTAAGCAACTTCTAGGAATGCAAACGTCTAATTAATTCCTCATTAAATAAAATGAGTAATTAATGAAAAATCAAACAGGGAAATATTATCCCATCGATGAAATAGATTAGTACGTAGGATAGCTGTTGCTAGACGCGTCTTAAATGTTGTTCAATTTCCGAAAAACATTTTATCCAAACATAAGAATAAGTTTCGTGAAAGAATGTGCAGAATGTTAAGATATACTTCAACACGGCTGAGCAAGTTTGGTAAGATGTTTGGACGCAACTGTAACTTTGCACAGGACTTCCGGACAAAGCGTTGCTGAGAACAAAGCAGAGATGAGAAAGAGTGAGTATGAATCGAAGCAAGCCAGAGTTGCGGTTATCCCTGAAGATAAAAACAAAGTGCCAGAGCATGAATGGCACGCATTGCGGGCAATAACCCCAGCAGAGCGACACGTGGGTCTTCAGAAACCTTGACCCCCACAACCCGGACAATGCTCTCCCTCCATTGTTGTGACACTATTTACAATATGAGTGCAACAACCTCCTGGTTACGTACAGCAAGGGTGATCTGCATCAGCGTAAATGGGAGAACTTACCCTTCATCGAATTTGATTGATTTTTGTACGCCTCTAATTCTGATTCAGGGACTTTGGTTGTAGACCAAATTAAAACGGTTTTCTAATTTTTGTACAACACAAACGCATTCAGATTCAGAAGCCTGAGTTGTAAGCCAAACTTATTCATACTTTTCATGTTTTTGTACGGCTCAAATAATTCGCACTTGAAACTTTGGTTGTACACTAACTTATTCATACTTTTTCAGGTTTTTGTACCTCAAACCAATTCACATTCTGAAACTTTGATCGTAAGCTAAACCTATTCATACTTTTTTGATTTTTGTACCAAACTAATTCGGATTCAAAACTTTGGTTATAGATCAAACTTATTCATACATTTCTGATTTTTCTAGCCTCTAACTAATGTGGATTCAGAAACTTTGATTGTAGACCAAACTTAAACATACTTTTCTGATTTTTCTAGCCTCAAACTAATGTGACTCAGAAAATTTGGTTGTAGACCAAGCTTACCCTTTCCAAATGTATCTATCATGTTGTTAACAAGGGACTAAGCTATTTATGCTTTGTTGCTTTCACACTTAGCTTCTCTCAGCCGCAAATTTTGAGAAAATCTCTTAAGACGAATGCTTCCAGTACTTTAAATAGAAATTTGAACATTTTAGGTCCTTAACATAATTCTTACTGATTTCAAATTACTGGATCCAATAGTATCATGCACTAGTGGACCATCTAATGCTTTTTGCAGCTTGCAAAGAAAAGTTTTGTTCTTTATGGGACTGCGTTTGTCAACGGATGATGGCAAGTTCTAATTTCCATAGAAAATGATGCCTGCAGTTAAATAAAACTTTACGGGCCTTTTATCACATTCATGCAGTTGTTATAACTTGGTGATTTTATCACAGGAAGTATTCCCGAGTGTTATCATTTTGGCCTTGTATAAGGTTACGTGATATGGATTTGCCGCCATGTTGAGGAAAACTAGGCCATTTCCTAACGACAATAAAACTACAGTCCAGCAGTTTAACTTGACGTCTACCAAGTGCTCTTAATAGACATAAATTAAACATTTTTCCGCAGCATATAAGCTTCATAAGGGTATAGTTTTCGTTATTACTGCGCCTGAAAATAGGTAGCATCGATAATGCAGATTGTTAGCCCTCAGCGGGTACCACAAGCTGAACATCTGTGATGGCTTTTGTTGGACTTTGTCAATACAACAAATAAAATAAAAGGAAACATCAAGTCCTGTATTTCACAAACGCCTCTAGTAAGTTTTTGTGGTATTAATCGCCAATTGAAATGTTCAGTAGCCCAAACGTTTCGAGTTTATTCTGGCAAATTACACTTGTAAATATTTCGGAATGCACGGTATGTACCGCATTTGCTGATTTCTTTCCAAAACGTGAGTCCTGTCATTGCACTTGAAGTTTCTGCAGGATGCGAGCCCGCGGGCCACAGTTGGACCACACAGTTTCCAATGCCAAATGATACAAGTGCCGCATTCTTCCTCGGCAAGTTTTGACTCAATTTTCCTACAAAGTTAATTTATTTTTAATTGTTCCATTTTATATCCCAAACATATTGCCATACAGGCAATTGTGTTAACTCGTGTACAGTGGGTTTTGGGGTCATTGTGTTTTCGGACATTAGATCACACACATTACACATTTAGTCTCATTTATAGGTACTTCCAGGCTCTGGAGAATAGGAAATGATCTTGGCTAGAGAAAAATTACCGCTCTCCAGCCAGGAATCGAACCCTAGAACCCTCGTACAATAGGCAGTTGCTCTGAGCTGCTGGCCGGCCTTACAAAGCTGTTTATAAAATAAGAACAGGAATTGGAAGAAATGGGCAGTCGGGTAAGGTTTAAATTTTCTGTAATTCGGACTAAATTCATTCGAATTAAGACAGAAATGCTTTACAGCATTGTTCATACAATGTTAACGAGAATGTTAGTGAAATAAACCATTTATGTTCATTTTCAAAAGGCTAGATGGCTCCAAATATTTAACACGTTAACCCCGAAGCGACTCTTTGACAATAACTGTATTGGTCATATTTGTTACATACATTATGTAGAACCCCTGCTTAACGTATGGCCGAAGCACTACCTTGCATTCGGTATTCATGAATATTGTGGAGACGTTTTATATTTCAATGAAATCTACATACACAGAATGAAGCTTATATGGACATTCTCCTGAAAATTTCTTCCAAAAATTTCTTAGATACCAGCACGGAAATGCAGTCGTATTTTCGGTATATAATATTCGCTTTTACACAATTTAATCGCAGCTAACTGGAGTTTACTTTTTGGTTTTTCTTTCCTTGATCGTAATGATAGACTGAAAAGTTTGTCTAAAAGTGCATGCTGGCACAATTTCCTTATGTGGCACCTGAGATTTACATTGCAAGCAAAATTTGAAGGGTTCTTAACATTAATGAATCAAATGCTTACAACTCAGTATTTGGGCTTCAAGCTTTACCCCCTTTCGGCTATCATTGCCTGTTGAGATTTACGGCAGATGTACCTATCAAACAACTTTCATGGTTTCCATCTAGTCCACGTGACTTGTTCGCTACGTCTACCCCCGTGTACATAAAATACCCTTATTATTCCAAAAAGCCTTTGAAATAAGTCAGTCATGTTGTGAAAAGCGCTGCAGAATTCTCAGTTTGCAATAACTGGACGCTAAGTTTGCCGTTTTTTCGACGCGTCATCATTTTGTTGGGAGTAAACAGGAAGACTTTGCGCGTGAGAGATTTCAGGAGCAAAACATGTGATCATAAACATATTAATTTCAATATTACTAGGCGCCGTGTGAAATATGGTAATGCTATTTTAATACTCCTTATTCTTCATATACCACTTACCTATTGGGGCAGGTCAAGTATTACTCCATTTAAAAATTCGATGCTATTATTTCATCCGAAGCATGTTTTTGAGGTACCCTGAACGTATAGAGGACAACACACTCAAAACCAAAATGTCGGATAAGTACCAAACTTCATACTGGACTTAAAACAAAGATAGGGAAAAAATAAATATAAAGAAAACCGCATTCCAACACCTGTTTACATCTTCCCGAACGTCTCTTACAGATTTTTATTAAAATATAAATTTTTCGAAATATTTGCCTTTCCTGCTGAATTTTATATTACCCTAAGAGCAAAACTTTACTACTGGTGAAAAAGAAACTAGGAACTCGCCTAAGTACGCAAAGGGTCTAACTTTTCCGTAGTATTAGTTGTTTCCGAAATACATATTATTTTACATCTAATCAAGGTTTCACGGCTGATCAGCCGTGTCAGATTTAAAAACATCGCCATTGTAGACTCCATGGCCTTCTTCAGGATGAAAAGACCTTCAGTCTCTGACATGACGCTCGCTGTGAAAGCTGAAAGCTTAGTCTTATATTTTCCTCGATAGAATGGTGATGCGACATCTAAGAAGCATTTTTGAAAATTTACGTACTCCAAAAAGAACGTAAAGGACAGAATGATCACGTTATGTAGCCGATCTATATTTTCATTGGTCCTCCATAAACCCGGATGATACATTTTGAATTTCTCCGCCATAGTCACCAGGAACATTGCCCGTCGTTTTTCTCCTCTGGACTTCGGCACACCTCGAGGCACTCCACACTAACCTAATAGTCGCAAGATCCCCATTTCTTTAGTAGCTATTTTCCTCTCCTCTCACAACTACTTCACGCAGGAATTCAAATTCTACACATATTTTAAATTTACTGGCACCTTTTGGAAAAATCATTAATTTTCAAAGTCAGTATTGCTAATTTAATTGAACAAGCTACAAACTTAAAGGTGGTACCTAGTTCACATGGAAAACCTGAAAATTTACGATTGAGGCATTTTGAAAAAAAAGTAGAATTTGCAAAATTAAAACTCAGAGCACTTTACAATCGCAATCCTTGCCCTACATGCAAGCAACTTAAGTTTAATTTCATGAAATTTCAGGGAAATTTCACTTGTTTGATATGGTGTAAAATTAATGGGTTATTTAATTTTTTGTTTATGTTTGCTCAAACAATTCTAACAATTCTCCACTAAATATTACAATAAAAGACAAAATGTGTATGCACCAATTTTAACACTAAGGTTGCCTTTACAATTGTATAGTTATAGTTCTGTATAAAATACATTTATTCGATAAATTAAACCTTTTTTTTAAAGTGTTGTATCAATGCTTTGAAAAGGCAATAGACTGAATTTTGTAGTAAAAGAATTAGTAACGGAATAATTAAGAAATCACCCCATTGTTGTAAACAGGTCTTGCACCCTGAAAAAAAAATGAGCTAAACAACGATAGAGATTAAATTTTACAAAAATTCGGAAGTGGGGATATTTGAGCTTTACAATGCACGGAAGGTGCAACAATGGAGGAAGTAACACAATAGGATGAATTCTGTAAAGCAAGGATAACCTAACGTCTCATTTTGTTATTTGTATGTTGTCCAAAATAATATTTCACTAACTGGCATTCTCACAACTGTAGTTAACTTTTCCACATCATATATTTAAATACTCAGGATTAAACTCAACATTTAATAATAATAATAATAATAATAATAATAATAATAATAATAATAATAATAATAATAATAATAATAATAATAATAAGTATAGGCAATACATTAACATTTTCTGAGATCCGTTATTCCTATTTATTTGTTTACCCCTTTGGATGCCAAGCACAAGTTCCTTTAATGTATTAAATTGTCTCAAGTAAATCGTTCCGTAACATTCTTAACATATAAATAATAAATGCGTCGTAAAATTCTCCCTTTAAAAATAAAATATATTTCTGTGTGTTCGAGTAAGAAGTTAGAAAATGTTCATACCAATTCGCTCTTTCCCTTCTCTGAAATTGTACATTACAATCTCAGAAGTAAAGTTTTGTAATCATTTTTCCTTTCTTCCTCTCCCTGCCTTTTGTCCATGCATTTTAAAACTATTTTTTACTCCCCTCTTATTCCCGTTTCCTTCCCCAACTTCCAGGTCTGCGTTTGCAAGGGCTTCATCAGGTGACTGCTCCGCAGGTTTTAGCTCAGTGCTACCAACATACAACATAAAAAGTCCCACACACATTATACAACAAAAATCACGTCCAGCCAGTAAAATGCAAACGGATGTTACCAGGGGGAAAATAAGCACATTGGTTACATTTTTCCCCGAAATAAATTACAACCGAGAAACGATGACACGAAAGGCTCTTCGAAGAAAATTGCATTGTGCGGCCTGGACGTTGCGTGCATGACGTCATTGCTTCCACTAAGCCAACACGCATGCGCCTAACGAATTCGATCAATAGCAGATGTGTTATATGCCTCGCTTCTGTTTGAATGTTATTTTTCACTGACGCATATTGTTGCAAACAATGTGACTGCCTTAGAATAAATATAAAACGGATTTCAGGTTGATAATATCGCTTGCATTTTACCTTGCTTTCGGTGCTGACACACAATGAAAACACACATATACACACTTGCTAACCATTACCAGTAGGATGTTAAATATGAAAAACGTTGTGAATATTTTAGTGCTACACTAAAGGAATTTCTTGGTAAAAGAATCGTTATCATTATCACTAATGACATCAGATAGTTACATTTCAGTCCACTAGTTCCTGTGTGGCGCTCAGAGCAAAAGCATCAGTGCTGCTCCTAACGGTTACGTTCGAATGTCGTCAAGATTCCCGCCTTTTTCCTTGGGCACAAATTATTTCAATCTGTTTTGACACTACTCAAATGGTAGGCAATTGTCTTCTTAAGTAAATTAAATATAGCCGTTTCTAAATGATTAATTCATGTCGAAAAAATCTCACTTGAGGTGCAAAAATATACGTGACATTAGCTGACATTTTCACTTGGTTTGTAACACACTATTTGGGTAGCAGAGCACCTGTCTGGTTCGACTCCAGACTCGGCACGCGCCGGTATTCTGGCTATTTTCCAAGTGGGTCACAGTTTGCAAGAGGGAGGCAAGGTCGCGCTTCCACGTGCCGTCATACCGCCCTACTGAGATTCCAAGACAATTGGCACACTACTCCTGAAGCGGGAACTTTGAAGTGACATGTAACTACACTAATGCATCCTTTGTTCTCTTGAGCTGTTACATAACCCATTCACCACGAGCAAATTCATAGATGAACAAACCTGTCAAAAGCAAAAAAGCGTTCTTGGCAATGAACACCGAACAATGATGCAGCATAAATTCCATTTCAGGAAGTAAAAATATGATGCAACATTCCTTGGAGTATTTTGCTGAAACAAAGTTATCAAAGAAATGATAAAACGCTTTACCTTTGTTTGCCCTCTCTAGTAATCGACTTCGGACTGCTCTGCCCATCTCCAGGAACGTCTGCGTGTCACCAGAGTGAAGACCAATTGCGATATGAGCCAGAAGGAAACCTCAACAACGTGGGTTCGAACATAGCAGGCCACGTAAAAGCGGCTTCACTGCGCAAACCCCTGCTTGGTCGGCCGCAGCCGGGGCGAGAGTGGGACTCTCTCCACATGGATACCGGGTTTACTCGCTTGGACGCGCAGTCCCAGTATCGCATGGCAGCAGCACCAGCAGTCGCGCGCGCGCCAGAACACAACAGCTTTCCTTCGCATTGTCGTTGGAAAGGTAGGCAACTGTTGCACGCCGATTATAGCGAAATTGTTGACTGCAACAATAGAAATGTGTGAAGCACTTCTGCGTATCCGCTTAAATTAATGCCCACAGTAATTAAATCTGAACAAAGAAGTCATAAGTGAAATAAGTATCCATTGTTATAAATTCTTCCGTATTATTTTGAAGTAATTGTCGAATTAACATTGTTGAAACTAACATTGTTGTTAGTTCCAAACCTTACATTACTCAGGTGATGCTGTATAAGCAGAATATAAAATTCAGCAAATTATACAATTTTTAAACAAAATTACATAAAATTATGGAATCATTTTCCCAAAATATTTAAAAGTTAAATAGGTGTTTCAGTTAATTGTAATATCTCAATTTTAAAGTATTTAATTGATTTAGGATTTCTTTGAACCCTTTTGCCCTAAGCTGCATTAGTGTTAACGTGCAAATGTACAACAATATTGTTAACCCAAATTAACGCTTGAGGTGCGTTGATAAAAAACATCGAGCGAGATACAAGTTTCGCTAACCTCTGTGGTTCGCGTTCGGAAGCTCCTGCTTCAAGTCTCGTGTGCTGTCCAATAAACCTTTTTTTTGGGGGGGGGGGGGCTTTTTCTTTTACTTTCGTCAGTTGCAGAATAGATACCGAATTGAAAATATCCAATATCATGACCCAAAGTTCTACCTGAGGAACAAAATAAGAATAAAAAAGTGTGGTACAGGAAGGCGACTACAGAACTAAGGGCATCCATCCAGGACAACGACTGTGCACAGTTACAGAAAAGCTGCCAGTTTCATTATTCCGGTCCACTTTCCGGCAAAACCCAATAGCAACTAATAAATAAACCCTAATAGATGACACACAAAGGGGACTACCCAACTAAGACCTCTATCTGTTACTCAGTAATTGTCAGAGAGTTCGCAGATCGAAGTTCTTAGGGCATGTACTCGTGAACTGTAGGTCCGAGGTTCAAATTCCATCAATATTCTCCTCCCTAATTGGGAATTTTTCCCCAATTTTCCTTATTCCTCAAAATCGGCAAGTGCCGTGGAATTACTCTGTGTGTGGTGACGAAGATGTAAGAAGGGGAATTAACTGGAGTTTCAACAGTAGTTTGATATTTATTTTATCGCTATAGATACAATGTTTATATTCTAACCATTTTCACTATACTGGGTGGAAGGGTAGGCATTACATTAATTTAAATCAGTGATAGATCTCGGTATTTGGAACACATTTTGTATCTTACTCTTTTGTGTCCGACCACTTCCTATGGGAATATTTTAGTTTTATCGAAAATAACCTGGCAACACTGCAGATTGTGTGTTGCACTTTCCCTAGCTCTGTACATAAACAAACAGCGTAGCGGTGCGATTTGAAAACAAACTCATACCCTGTCTTGTCCTTCCTTGTTTACGGTGACAGTGTAGGCCAATCACAAGCGTTAGCTCCCAAAACATTACCGAAAGCGAAAGCTGTTTACAACCACAAACCAGGTCAATTCCCTGACATTGCCAAGTTACGTCATCCTTGAAAAGCAGCTCGGAGCGTCTTTTAAGTGATTAATTATTTCGAAACCCTGTGTGAGGTCCCATAATTACTATCGAAGTTTTGTCAGAAATAAATTACTCTACGCATCTTACAAGTACACAACTGTTGGTTTTGCACATTCGTGTGGAATTACGCATCCAACTTGTACAAAAAACTATTTATTTTTTTCGAAATCGGCTCATCAAAGAACAAAATGCCTTTCGACTATTTTGTTTGTAATGCTTCTATGAAGCACATATTAGAAGGAATGTAATGACTTACCTTCCATCCTGTATATTATCCATATACGTATATGGAATAATTTTATTGAACACTGCCAAATGAATTTTTGACCTTATAAAGCAGCACCACACTGCTGTTACATTTTATTTGATTCGGTATTATGCTTTAAAAGTCAATTACTGATAAATGTAGATAAACATTGTAGGTATAATTGCTCTAAGTAAAAGACCTTACCTTATTAAACCACAAGATGTATAAAAGTAGATCAATGACTAGCAGGAATGCATCTACAGCCTGTCAAAATTTAGATATGATATATTTAAATGTATAAACATAATTAAACACTTTCTGAGATAACAGATCATAACGTTAGCGAATTTGGCATTTAACCTCTCCCTAAAGAGATGTAGGCAACCACAGAAAAAGAAAGACAGACAATTGCGATTAAATTGAAGGACTAATTTAACAGATCATAAAATATATCATTGTAGAACAAAAAATTCTACTATCGAAGTATATACATATAAAGCTGTGAAGTTTCAAATCTGAGCCTGAAGTATCCCACAAAAACATTTTAATATGCTAATTAATTTATACATTTTAAACATATGACAGATTCTGAAGTTATGGTTGGAAAAATTAGAATATGAAGGGAAATAACACTGTAATATATCTAAGAAAAACAATTTAAAAAGCTTTTATTGGCATTTATATATTCCCATTCATTAAACCTTTTCTAATTGTGTTCTCTATTGTTACATAGAAGAGGAGAGTTACAATTCATGTCAGGATTTGGGCAGAGAAGATGACAGTTTTAACCTAATGCCAGGATTTGAGTAGGGAAGGTGGCAGTTTTATTCAGGCACATAACTAAAAGATTTTATGAACTAGCCAAGGGATTTTTTTTCCTTTAAACAGGAAGGAATACGATCTAATTTGACAGTCTTTCACTGGGGAACAGTGATTTTAGTGCCTTATAATTTTGACCTATATCTAAGTATATTTGGGTCACTGATGACAAAAATGCTTTCAGATGTGCGCTATCAGCTCTAGTCTTTTGCATAGAGCTTATTAACACTGTATACAAAAAATTGATTGTACAAATCAACCATACCGTCATTTATACAACTAAATCAATACTATTAAATACACAGGGCATTTGGATGGATCAGGCACTTTGTTTTTCATGAAGCAATTGTACCTGTCCAACCACCATTATTTATTTATACATTGGTTGCATTAAATTCATCAATTTTCTGCGATGCGATGATCTCGGTCATTCCCCCTGGATGCTCCAATAGTAGTCTACCATCCTGTCGTCCATGATACCATTCTTTCAGTGTACTATTTCTTGGTGAAAGCACTCGCTCTGTTCCTCGCTTACATCTCCAAGACAATCAGGAAAATGGTCCAAATGACTATGCAGGTAATGATGTTCATTTTACAACCAAGTGCACAAAAGCAGTGAGCATATTTTCCACTAGTTCGTCGTATTCAGGAGCCTCACTTTTCCAAGGAAATTTGTCACTATCATATAGAACGATGATCACACCGCTCTCAGTATCATTCATTGAGTCTTGAAATTTCTCAGCATTTATGAGTAGGCGGATTTATGGTCCATCAAAATCATATCTGCTTTTATTTTATCCATATTCAATGCAGGAAATGTACATACTTAGTCAAAATGTGCTCCATCTCCATTTAAAGCCTCGACTAATTGTTTCTTTAACCCAAGCTTGATATTCATTGGTGGCAATATTATCTTGTTTCTGTCAACCAAAGGTTCTGCGACGATGATGTTTTTTTCCCTATCCAATGATTATGCTTTCTCTAAGAGGTCGCCTTTTTGTGGTGTTTAACGCTCGCTTTTATTACTATGGCACCACAGGCGGTGACACTGATGATACATGGAATGAAATGGCAGGGGAAACCGGAGAACCCGGAGGAAATCGACCCAGCGCCGCTTAGACCACCACGAATTCCACATGGGTTGCCTGGGATCGAACCCGGACCGCTTTGGTGAGAAGCGAATGGTCTAACCACTCGGCTACGGCGCCGCCGTTAAGAGGTCGTTCACTACCTTCTCACCCAGTGTTGGCCTTTAGCTCTAATCACATAGGCAAATAAAGAATGGTATTTGGTGTCCCCACCTTGTTGTCCTAAATGAAAATTTACCATCTTGAGATTAACACAGATAACTCATAGCAACTGTGTGACCAATTGGGACCTGTATTTGTTCCCATTAAGCAAAAGAACACACTTTAGGCTGCGTTTGTTGTTAAGACAAAATTGGTTATCTGTTCTGAAGAATGGCAGGGAATCTGTTTATATTCCAATAGACTTTTGCTCCCGGTAGCAGACATTTCTCTGTCAATTTGGATGCTAACAATTCTGAACGCTTCTTCGGAAGACTAAAATCCCTAGTAAGGTCGTTCAATTCCAACTGATTAAAACTGCATGCAACTGATGAAGGTCCTACGAAATCATTGTCATTTTGCTCAAGATAGCTTCCACCTGATCTATGTTCTTATGATTTTGGAAGAGTGATAAATATTGGAAGAGATATCTCCTCTGAAAGTGGATCTACGCTACCTGCGGAGCGTAGATCGGGATATATTCAAACACTCCGTGTTTTGCTATTGATGCCCTTTACATTCACTAAACAAAAGTAACAATCAACACTGTGGTTTATTTATTCTCACTAGCCATTGGTTACCCAAATTTCAAGCACTTCAATTATCCATTTGTCCACTGTCGCAGATGATCTGAACACGTTTTACGTACTATGTGAAGTGCCAAGGCCTTATTTTGGTCTCCCAGTAGCCAAATAAGCTCTTTTTTGCAAACCCAGTTATGAGATTTCGTTGCTGAATGAATTTACACTCCTTACAGATGAAACAACATACTTTAGGATTATTCACATATTTTCTTCGACATAAAGCCATGTCAGTGCTCATAAAGCCCATGAAGTCATGTCAGTGGCCTTAAAAAGGTGTCAAAATAGTTGAAGTTTGTATGCAAATAGTAACATGAATAGAGTTTGGACGAAATCAAGTAGTATTATACAACCAATTTGCAAAATATCGTGGTGTAAAAAGAAAGTAGTCACAAGAAGAAGTTGTAATACTATCATCAATATCTAATAAACTATAGCTCCTGGAGCGAAATAGATGACATTTGCGGAATCAGCAGCACCAAAATATCCAGAATTAAGTGAAAAATTCCAGGCACAATGATTCCCCCTAGTATTTGTGCTGCAGGTTTCATGTACATCGTTTTATTTGATTGATTATGGCCAAAGTCTTTTTTTTTTTTTCACGTATATGATAGTTAAATGTTCGGTTTCTTATCTTTATGTTACAAGTGTATGTTTACGAGTTGCGCCTCATATACTAAAATTCAAGAAAAAGCACAATAAAGAATCCCGTGTTTCGAAACATTTCATGGTACAAAAAGAGAGCCACATTCAACTTCGTGTATTTAGAGATGTTAAATTAAAAATCATAGTACAAACATTAAACTGCAGAAGTTAAAATCCGATATCACAGGGTCACAATTGTAAAATGTATTCCAGTGTACAAAGAAATGAAACATTCAGTTTCAAGCTTTTCCATTAAAATGAAACTATAAAATTGTTGTAGCATTTTGCTTCGCTAAAATCTCCAACAGCGTTTCTAGGGAGTTGTAGAATAAGACTCCACCAAACAGGGTGGCTCATGTCGTGGCATCTGTGACCACATTCTGGGGGTCCTGAGATCAATCCCGGTCTGGTTTTCGCTGGTCACTAGGAACACGAACCTTCTTGTTTCTCGAGCCAGACGTCTCCGCTTGCATCCAGAGATACCGGGTTCGATTAACTCGATTTTTGACGTGCTTTCCCAGAGTTAGTAGGCGAATGCTAGGGCGGTTCCTCTTATATCATGAATTTCTGTCCCCATCGTTTCCTTTCATCCCTATGGTGTTGTAGTACGATGGGATTTATATGCATTGATCTAGCAATATCGCGTGATGTTAATATCCCAATATTGCTCACAAGAGCGTGCGTTTATGAACAGTCTAAGCCTTTTTGATATAATGAAAATCTAGCCGTAATCTTTCTCAGAAAATGCTAGTGTTGTTGACGTCTAACACATTCCTTACAACCACATTTTCATGAGAGGAATACAGTACTTCAGTTACTGAAGGCTCCTCCGTCTGCCTACTACTTACTCCTCTCTCTCATTTCATTTCTTTCCTCACTTTTCAGTTTGCAGGATCAGGCGGCGGATGGTGAAGTGCGGCGTATATACTGATGACGGCTTTGATGACAGAACTAGTATCAATATCTACGATCTACCGGAGTTGACAATTTGTATTCGTAGGAAATAGAACTGGACTCTGTCTATTGCCACCATATTTAACTGTCCTTAATTCTCCCTCGCCTCATCCCTATCTCACGGAGGTTAAGTAGTTGCAGTGCTAAACGTCCTTCTCCATCATTTATCTGTCATAAAACTTCAAATGTTTAGTCAAGTGGTTGATCCTTTCTTCTTTCAAACTAGGACAGTTATATAACAGATGTTCGACACTTCATACATAAATAATAATAATCCTTGTTTAATTTAAATATTTAAAACAGGATGCAAAATGCCCATAACTGTAAGTAAGTTGCAAATTAATCTAGTGTGCGTGGCGTTCATGCTGCTCATTTAGAGTCAGTTTTATCTGTATTTGGAATGCTTCAAAAGAAAATGCAATGATTTACACGTGTTTTGTAGTCAAATGTTCCCTCAGAACTATACGAGAAAAATGTCAATTGCATTAAGTGTATACCTTTTGTTATAAACTTGGAGAGTAAGATGGAAATTATTAACAATTACTATCTACTTTAGCTGCACTTGCTGGAACATTATTAGCTTGCTATTCAACATCTGATGGAACTTAAGCAACATTTTATTTCTTTTCATTACGGGAGTTACTTTAGTTTATGTTGCTGCCTTTAACTATTCCGGTCACATTCCTAACACCAGAGAAAATCTACTTATAAGAGAAAATCCATTGGAATTATTGTAACCTGCCTTCAATTTGGAATTAATAGAGGAAATAAGTAAATCAGACACACCAAAAGAAATACAAAAACGTCTAGCTCTGGAAACAATCAATACCTTACTGGAGCTGGAGTTACGTGCTCACATTTTTCCTTTTATCATTCTGTTGGCAGAGACACAACAAATTATGATGGAGAAATAGAGGCTATACACATTGCTCTCCGACAATTATTAAAAAAGTTAATAAGACTGTTCATCTCCAATGGATTCCAGCACACTGTGGAGTCATGGGGAACGAAGCTGCAGACTCACTTGCAAAGAAAGGCACAACAATAAAACAAAAGTCTAAATTCAATTTCTCATATTCCTCAATAAAACGCTTGATCATTAAAAAATTTTCTCATTCATACCTACAAGAAATAGAAACAAATGCCAAAGATAAGAAATGGATTACACTACTTTCCAACCCAGATATAATCCCCCAGAGACCAAGGAAAACAGCGGTTGCAGCCTTCCGACTATTGACAAATCACGACTGCTTAGCAAGTCATCTCTACAGAATAGGTATCTCAGCCTCACCAATATGTATCCTGTGTAACGATCCAGCAGAAATGAACGAAGACCACTTGAAGACCTATGAAGCATTAAGATCAGAAGAAACTACAGTTCAAAAGTATTGGAAAGCACGAATGCTAATGGCTTCATTGCCAGATGCAAGGCACTAGAAAACAACAACAACTATTCCGGTCATGTCGACGCCTATGCCTTTAGAAACAATCGCTTGGGTATTGTTGACCCGTTGATTTTGAGGTTAGTACACATACTTTGAACAAGAGAACATTCACTCGCGCATTCAAATTCCCAGAGTCTACGGAGTTTCATTTTGCTTATAAGTTATTACAGATATACAACTCATTTAATGTGACCCAAATGCGTTTCATTAGAGAAGCATTCAATTCATTCTAACTTTAAAAACACACAACTTTCTCTATGCATGGCATACTTCTACATACATCCAATTATAACATTCATATATAATACGATTCTTCTATCCATGTTTAGTTATTCACATGTCTTTGCCTAGAAATTATTTCATACTAAGCAATAAGAGCTAAGTCACATGTAATCATTCAAATGCGTAGTATAACAGGCTCTTGCGTTAGAGAGAGAAAAGAAGAAACAAAAACTTTCAACTATTTCGGTCAGGTCACCTACAAAAACGTTGTACATGGGAACGTGTTATTTTATCATGCGATATGAAAGTTCCCAAAAACACCTAAAGCAGCGAAACAAAATAGTTGACCAAATTGTGAATTTTAATGAGATCAACGTGTTTCTTGCAGAAAGGTTTTCTCTGTCTCTTATAATTTTCAAGTTATCAAAAAGTATAAAAAAATCAACGTGAACATGGCTTCAGAGAAAATTCAAGACATCTATAAATTTGATTCTAGCAATGACTCTACCTTAAATATACATTTTACTCAAAATTGTATGAGAAGAGGAAATATAATGAAAGTGTTCCACGTAAGAGATGGGGAAATATTCTTGAAGGTCTTAGGTGGCATTATTAAATAGTGCCCGACTCAAGTATGAAACGTTGTATTTATCCAACTTATCATTTTCACAAACAAGTGAAACACATACCTTGCGCATTGATAAGGACATTTTTCTAAAATGTTTACTTCAGTGGACTTCAAAACTTGTATTTCTTGTGAAATGTATTTTTGGTGCATGAAATATGTACAAAACTATAAAAAAAACACTACGTACTGTAGCAGGTGATAGAGAAACTAAACATTAAAGCAATGTTATTGGCAGCACAAAGATGTAGCATGCTAAAACATTTTCTATCGAGCGAAATGACTCTGGTGCAGGGGTGTAGCTTCAATGGATGTGGGTGATGTGTTGCATACCCTACCAGTTTTCCTTGCTTAATTTTTCCTGTTATCTGTGTACTAGTCCAATTGCACGTCAAACGATGTGTCCGCGCAGTGGACGCAACTCAGAAAAGTGCATCTCGCTCGTTATGTTAATGAGGTTTAAAGCTAAGTTTTTCACTATTTTGTTTGGCAGTAAAGGTTAATATCATAGTAACTTCTTCTGTACGAATCAGAGTACATCAAACAGCATTTTGAACAGTAATGTGTGTGAACGTGTAAGAGAAAAATACCCAAGAAACAGAAGGCAGGGTATGCACATTGCGTGATTCACTACGAGGAAAACACGTGTTGTAGAGAGAACCCTGTATTTCCTGGGAATCTACTGCTCCGAATATGGAATCAGAGTGCTTGTAATCAACTAACTGAGAATGCAGAAAAAATAGCGGGAGTGTTTGTCCTGTAACTTTAATATATACCAGTTGGTGAATTACAAAGTTCTATAAAAGCAATACAAATACTGAAAAAAATTATTTTTTCAAGGTTAATAATTTCATTTACTAAACCAAAGCATTATAAATTGAGTACTTATCTATAACAGAATAATATTTAAAATTATCAAAATCTCGAAATCTTCACCCTGTAGAGCATTTTAGGTACGCTGTCAAAACAATAGCTAGAAAAGATAAGTTTAAAAGTGTTGAGGATATTACAATGAAAATTTGAGTGCACATTATTCCTTTTTTTTTTTTTTTTTTTTTTTTTTTTTTTTTTTTTAATAGTGTCTCTAACGCCCGCTTTTACTATTACGGCACCGCAGGCTGTGATAATTGATGATACATGGAATGAAAATAGAGCACCGATGGAATGAGATGGCGGGAGAAGCCAGAGAAAACCCGCCCCAGCGCCGCTTCGTCCACCACGAATCCCACATAGGGTTGCCTGGGATCGAACCTGGACCGCTTTGGTGAGAAGCGAATGGTCTAACCACTTGACTAAGGCGCGGCCGTACATTATTCCTTATGTTTTATATGAGTTTGAACAAAATCCGCTAGTAATTATAAAACTTAGAAGGTTCACCTATGCCCACCCTTAACACGAGTTCAAAGTGCATACCCAAGTCCACACACGACGCTACGCCACTAGTCTGGTGGTAGCATCTTTGATGCACATTCCGTAGGTCAGGGTTTCAAATCTCGTGCGCCAGTCAATATGCTGAGGCTTGTTCGTGATTTCCCTTAGCTACCAGGTAAATTCCATATTGGACATTCACGTTGCAAAATAAAATAGGAAACTGTTTCTGAACTTCGATTCAGCAGCACTTTAACTATGTGTACATACCCGGAAAATTATGATGCGTCTATATTTTGATTAAGTGAAAAGCAAACAACTGTTGGCACAGGAATCCGACTGTGCAATTGAGGTAGAAAGTCATTTAAGCACATGGTATAAAAAGAGAGACTAGAGAATTAAGGCATTTATCTGGCACACTGAGATATATCTACAGGTAACCATTGTGATGTAGCCTATACTTGGAAACGTACAAGATACACTGTTTACAACAAAATGTTCTACTTTTATAGTAAGCATAAATCAGTCAAGGTGCTTACAATCGATGTCGATATTATTCTTATTAAAATAATATCTTCAGATGAAAACTTACAAATGATATTTAGTGATTCATTTTTAGCATGTGCGTGTATTGTTGACGGGAGAAACTCTCACCTCTTTAGAGCCTTATGTCTTCTTCCAACTATGTAACACAGGTAGCTACTCTAAACTTCAGTGCTGCAGGAAGGAAAAGACGAGCAAAAACTTAACAACTAATATAAAAAAATAAGAGAATGCATCCACTTTGGCATACGGATAATAAAATTTCTCGAATGCTACGATCCACACAAAACTTGAGTATCTAGTATTTAACTAGGTCAAACATTGAAAAGAAGACGATTTTGTTTTTAACTTTAAACCTACTCCATAATAAGGCGTACCCTAGCTTTCAATTATTTTAATACACTTTCATTATTAATCTTCTTTTAAAAATAATATAGTATCTCAAAATGAACACGTATTTCTGCACTTAATTTTCCGAGGAGAAATTTTAGAAAATATTATTAGCGATTATTACTGCTCTAAACATCTTAAATATTCTTAGCATTTCTTTCAATACTTTTACAAAAATATAAAGACTTTGACTAATACTAAGTATGCTTCCAGCTAATTGCATTCGGCAAGTTACATTTGGTCAACCTCTTTGTTACCATTTCACTAGGAGGTTATTTTGTCTTTTGTACTTCTTTACTAAGATCCTTTTACTGTTTAGTAAGCCTTAGAAAACAAGTACATATATAGGTCACATAGCTTTGCAAGCACATCACTGAATCAACTTCCAGTTTCACCATACTCAACCAAAATAACAGTGGTAAATCCTAAGAAAGGGAAAAAAGAAAGCAGTATCGTACCGCAAGAAAAGCAAAACTATTTGTAAGCATAACCACAAAATAAAAACTGCTACAAAGTGAAAACAATAAAACGAAATAGAAGTAATAGCAGGAAATACAGCAAGGTGCAAACGCAAGCTTATGCAACTCATGTTGTCAGTTACTGAAACAATAAAAATGACCTTAACACAACAAAGAAGACCTGCCCTACGCTGTGAAAGGTCTGTGTGTTAGCGTCACCTTGAGAATTATAATAATACTTGTGAAAGCATTCTATAATCTTATGAAAAAACACTAGTACCCAATATCCAAAGATTCTTGTATTATACTGATAAAAGGGGTTAATTAGATAGCTCTTCTAAACAAAGTGCCCTTGTTAGGATCCCGCTTGAGCGTGGCACTTGTTTCTACCTAATGTCCAACACAAAATCAGAGATAACATAAGTTTGCTCTGTGACTGTAGTCTACACTCTACAAAACACCATATAAAGTTTAGTAATCGCACATCTTACAAGGAAGGCATAGGCGATGATTTGTTATAAATTAGGGGGAGGGAGGGGAAGAATTGTGCAGTAAATTCGTGTACTAACAAAACATTTAGTGCATAAGTGGAGTGAAATGTATTTAATAGGGATGGGACCTCAGTGTCAATACCTCATACTCACGTTACGCAAGGATACCAAATACTTTGAGATAAACCTTTTAAACTTTTTTAGGCTTCGCATTACTGAAAGTTGTTGTATTTCACTTATGCTAGTAAGGAGTGAAAGGGATCGAAACTTACGTTATTGCATCGCAGGTGTCCCAAAAGAGTTGATAAACTATAGTTCTTGAATGACCTGACTGCGTTTCCTATGAGTGAGTGAATGGAATTCTCCATAAACTCGTGTCTAAATCACGGTCTCTCAAAGCTTAAAACCGCACCGGGTGCAAATCCAAGGTACATAGGTAGCTTGCACTGTGCATCGTGACAACTCGGTTAAGCTCGGCTCAAGTTACGCGCTACAGAGCGAAGAAGCGAAGACTCGAAGAAACTTGTGTTGACAGGCGGCTGCTTATCATTGAAATTGATACGTACTATAGAGACACCTAATTATGGAGCAACTTACTCCAAAGAAAGTCTATTTAAATCAAAGTGAGAACCTTATTTTTTGAAATTCTACGCGATAGAGAACAAATGTCACATATGCGGTACAATGATAACGTGTGTGAAAAAGTCATCTGTTGAAAGATCTATAACAGAGTACATCCAGAAATAAATGGTGAAATCATAGGGAACGCTAGGGAGGAACATTAATGAGGTTCTTATATATTGCAGAAAAGCATCCTTTATCAAAAAAATGAGGTTTGCTTTCTAGATCATTAAACAAAAGACCAGATTTGGTATAAAAACCAAACTAACCAGTTTAACATTCCGCACCACGTGTAAATATTACACAGTGAGGCAGAAAGAGAGCTGAAAGTGAGGAAGGGTGGGACCGAAAGCAAGAGAGACAAGCTTAAGGAAAGAGGATAGAAGTTTGCACCGAGGTCAACTTTTCTTAGGTGCATTTTGCACCTTGCACGGTGCGATGCACCGGTGCATGCACCCTGAGAGGCCCTGGTCTAGATGAAAACATGCAAACAATGGAGGAATTGATAGAGGTACTCGTGTAAAATGCAACTTCAACTCAACTGCGAATGAAGCTGACGACTAAATTACGTTTCTGCAATAGCCTGGCTTGGTGACTTTCTGTCAGACATTTACCTACTTCGGTGATAAAAGCTGTGAATCCAGCAGAACGGAAGCTTAAGATAATACAGCGCATGGAAATATTTGTTCTTTCCTACCATCTGTTAGTTTGTGTTTCGCAAGTGAAACTCGGGTCACAACCATGCCTTACAGGTATACCGTACGACTAATTTGCATAAATGTTTTGTTTTACCATTGTACAGTAATGATATTGCACAAAACATGAGCGTAATGTGTAATTATTTTGAGACATATACTGCTAATAATAACAAAGCAGTGTGTAAAATATGCACAAAAACATTTTCACTCTGCGGTACATCATACAAAACATCGAATTTAAAGAAGCATGTTGCATTCATACACCGAGTGAAGTTTACAGAAACACTATTGAAAAAAGCAGTGTATGAGTTTACCGTCGTTGTTGGGACATAATGCGATGACGTCTGAAAATGAGGAAAAACAAAATTGGTTACATGTGTTTATACACAGAAAACTACTATTAAGAACATAGGTAATTTAGTAAACAAGCTATCGCTTTTACAGCTTTTTATACAGTGAGTTTGGAGTACCGAGTATAAGTGCCTAAAAACAGTAGGATCGGTATTGAGAAATGATTATACGTCCCGTCCCTAGTAATTAATAAGTATAGTATACAAACATCCAATTACTTGAATGCACGGTATTAATGGTTCATTCATTTAAAGTCTGAAGAAAAATTTGTTAGATCTGTTGAGTTACTGTTTTTCGGCAAAAACGTTGCATCTCAGTCCCCACAAGGGTGGCCGAGGTCATTAAGACATGGACTCGTGAACGTGAGATCTGTGGTTCAAATCTCATCACCAGGATCATTCTCCCTGATGGTCTTCATTAGTGGTAAATGCCGGGGAAAACATCAGAGTCCACCGCCTGTTGTGCCGTATGCAGTAAGTTCATTCCTGTTTATAAACTGACCTTTCACTGAATGAGGATCTAAGTTCACGGCTTCTTCACGATGACAAAGGATTAGGGCAACATTATTTAGGCGAATACAAAGAGTTCCAACCCATGGCCACGCAAGAATGACAAACGTAATTGTAAAAGCTTGTGCAACTTTAGTGTGAAAATAGCCCCGAACTCTAAAAATGGATGCAGCGCGATTCCTATAATTGGATTTCTCATGACATGTAAAATGAATAAAACTGCGTTCTTCATCACACCTTACTTCAAAAACTAGTGGTGGATATTAAAGCTGAAAAACGTTTTTCTCTGATAAGGGATGAAACTAGGGATGACAGCGCAGAGCAATTGAGTATTTGTGAACGTAATTTCTTTTGTTCAGCAGTTGAGCTCTGTGTTTGAAATTAATGTAATATTTTGCAACTCGATTCAGTCTGTTTAAACATTTTTTTCACTTTCTCTATCACGTCAAAGTAGGTAGAGAAGGCATTTCATTCCACCCAAAAATTCGAGATTTCGTATAAAATACATGTTTTGAGGTCCCTGAATGAAAAATTATAGAACATATGTAGAAATGCGCCTGTGCTTGAGTGCGTGTGTGTAAGTGTGATAGACGTGAACAGCGTCACTAAAACGAATAAATAAAAAACATGAATAAAAAATTGAATAAATATTAAACTTGATATTTAAGTTCATTATTTTCCAAAGATGTTACACGAAGAGTTTCAAGAACCCCCGCCCATCTCCAATCACCTTTTACATAGAACATTTTTTTCGAGTTGTTTGGTATTCTAAAGGTTTTTGATTAATATGTATAGCTTATGAAGTCCACCTCATTCGGTAGCTATTGGTGAACGATGAGCGATAGAGCAAATGCTCTACACAAGATCTCTTTAAAACACAGTTTATTCTAAAAAACCTTTGTTATTCATAAGCAATTCCCAATATATCTATTATTATTGGCTTGAATTGTCCAATACTTGGTCATTCTTTTAAGGTCCTTTCTATATTCAGTTGTTTATCGCGATTGCGTGGAAACACTGGATTTTTAAGGCCCGAATATAGCGTCCAAAATTCAAACATTTGAACATGGCTGTTCCCATCGTATCTATAATCTCTGTACACAACGGTTTATCTCAATTAAAATGAAGTAAATGTAAAAATAAAATTTTTAAGTAATCGTTTGTATATCATACACCAATAAATCATAGAGGTTAAGGGAAATCATGTGAATGAAACAAAATTTTTTGTTTCTTGTTTAAGGAGAGATCTACCTCGGACTCTTTTTTAGGGAGAGGGGGCAATGCCCTATTCTTAATAAGTTAGGCGGCCAGAAAGTGCCTCCTCCTGTCCAGAAAGGTTATTACTTTGTGACACAAATAAACTTGTCTGTTACACAAATGGGATATTTAGAAGTAATTTAATTCATGGGCAATGCTATGGCCTATAAAAGTTTATTTTCGTAAGCTACATTAGGTGTGAAACACTTCAGAAATTATTTTCATCACATACTGATCCCCCCCCCCCCCCCGCCAAAGTTCATTTTTTGTTTGTTAAATGCATGTAGAGGTTAATAACATGACAACAGAGAGTTGATAGTACCTACCAAAACGAGAGAGATACATCTGCGACTTAGCGGAATTAGAAATGTGTCGAAAAAGAAGTAGAATATCTACATTCGCTGATGGGGAAAAAAAAGAAGAGTTGTGAAGGGAAAGAAGCTGAAGCAAGTTTAAAACAAAAAGAAGAAAAAAGCGAAGGGCGAACATGTGGGGAGACGAAGAATGGGTTTTCTTTCACGAGCCACGAACTTCCTCCCCATCTTTCGATGGTTTTTACAATACGCAGCTCGCGCACACATTGTCTCCCCGTCTCATTACAAGTAGATGACGTCATCGTCTCGCAATTATGATGTCATTGTTAAGGCAGCGGACAAGGGGAAACTATCTTACAGGTCAGGTCTGCAGGTGCCTCTGCTTCGTACCTAGGTCGTGTCAAGTTACTGTTACATTGCCGCCCGTGACGGTGAAACAGAATTAAAATAATGCAAGGTTACAGCATTGAAAGTTGTGACAATTTATTTCGAAATTATCCTTGTGACTATTTCACATGTAAAGACGACGTTAACTTATCATATACGAATTACCACCTGGTCATTCTTTTGTTTAGTCAGTGAGACCAACTGTATCCCGTAAACTGCTGAAAAAATGTATTACAATCGATTAACAATGAAATAGCACTCCATTTCAATTTGATAGCTGCGTTTTTTAACAATTGCTCTTTTAATAATTAATCTTTTTTTTTTTTTTTTTCCAGAAGGAAGGATATTTGTAATGCTAAAAAAAATCGGATGTGTTGCACTCACATGACTTTCTCTACTCTTGTACTAACCATTCTTACAAACTCTTATTCCTATATCTTCTTTCTTGTTAGTTGAGACAAACATTTGTACAAATTGTCTTATTGCTTATTTCGTTGTAGGTGCAAAGGGAATGTTAGAATATAGTACGCTTTGTGCGATAGTCAAATGCTTGAGATTCTGTTGTCTTTGCACACTTAACATAAAAAAAAAAAAAAAAAAAAAAATGAACAGCGATGATCCATTCACGAAAGTTCTAAGTTTTCCGAAACTCACACACATAAAAGGAATATCTCCGAAATGGTTCACCCTACAAGAAAATTTATTGAGACATAAATTGTGTATTTTAGCAAGATCTACATTTTTGTATAGTATGATTTGGTCTATCTCTAACGGTTTACCAGTTATGCAAAAGTCGTCCAGAGTAAATACGACTACAGGGGCTATAGCCAGAAAATTCAAGATATAGATTTAATTTGTCATAAAAATATCTCAAACATATGACATTTTAAACAAAATCGTTAGAGCCATTTTCAAGAAAATAAAACTTTTCAAAAATTTTTCCATGTAAAGGGTAGTTTAGGGTGGAGTTATTTTCTTCAAAATCTTCGTGTCACATTCTTGAAAGACATTAAACTCAAATACCAACTTTGGTTTTCAACCGACTTTCCGTTTTTGAGTTATGCTGTCCACAGACTGACAGACACACAGACGCACACATTCCACCTTTTTCTAAAAATGCTTTTTTTTTGGATTCAGGGGGCCTCAAAACATATATTTCCGGTGAAATCTCGACATCGAATTTTTGGGTGGAATACAATACTTCCCCTACTTAACAGTAGAGAAAGTAATAAAGCGGGATTTTTTTGAGATTTTGAGATTGGTTTTCTGTTACAAGACAGTACTGAGTAACTGAACCGCACTAATCGAAATGAATATATTTTAGTTTTTTAAATAGAATTTAACAGTTTCATGTCAAATCTTTGCGATTTAGTATTTAAACTCATATTTTATTTATGAAATAGTCCGTCGGCTTGGTCAGACGTCTTGCTATATTACTTGTGATCATTGTGTTACAATTGTGCACCATTCTTGTAAATGTAACACATAATTGATGGTGATAGACTAACATAAGGTCTAGCTTCAATAAGCTTGTAAACATTATTTATGCTGCAAAAGTTTTACATTACATTTATTATGGTGCCACATTTATTATGGTGCCACAACAAACGTACAGAGTTTTAGCGAAATTTATCTGTATTAAATACGCTATAGTACTAAAACGCCACGTCTCTTTGATTTTACGTTTATGTTCGAGCTGCCTAAATTTAGTAATTATATAAGTCTGGTGGATGAACCTTAATGGACCTCATTAAAATGCACCTCTTCATTAAACAAATACATGCATTTAATGGATTTTCTTTTTCAAAGCGTAATATTTTCCTTTAAAAAACTGGTAGGTTAACACTAGAAAGCCATGGAGTTATTTTAACTCCTTTCGGAATATGTTTTAAACCATTACAACCATTACCATATTTTTTATACCCGTGTTTGCGACATTCCATGATAAAATCCCTGCGTGGCTTTTGGTTATTATTAGTTTGTAGTAAGCTGAAGGAATCTGATCACATGTAAGTAATTGTTGCAACATAAATTTTATGATTTACCCAAAGAGCCCAATGGAGTCAATTTGACTCTAGTATTTCCTTCTGTGGACTGAGGTTACTATGCGCAGTTTTTACCCTTACTAGTAAATTTTCGATTAGATTTCAATGAAAATTTACTTTTGTAAGATTGTGAATAATATAGACACACAATTTCATGCACTTTGTTGCGCTTCTTTCTATTCATTCTCAATGGAGCATGTTACATATTGGCTGTGTCACTGAATAAGATACTCTGCTTAGTGTTCAATTTAGCTTGTTACTTCTAATAAAATGTCATTCCAAAGGAAACTTAGTGATGAAGAAACGTTTACCAGTTTTCAAGATATACGTGTGAGAAGTTGATACTGCAGTAGAATTTGAATCAGATGAAGATTTTATTCCAAAACGAAGTGACAGCGTTTTCAAATAATTTAAGTGGCGGTGAGGAAGTATTACGAACAGAAGAAGAATTTTCAGATGTCCATTGTGCCAACAAATCAAAGCTGGATATTCATTCTAGAAATAGGCAAAGTGTAAGCTTTTGCCATAGCCATGACGATGATAATGGAGCTTTATTATTATTATTATTATTATTATTATTATTATTATTATTATTATTATTATTATTATTATTATTATTATTATTATTATTATTATTATTATTGTTAGTGTTAGTGTTAGTGTTAGTGTTAGTGTTAGTGTTAGTGTTAGTGTTAGTGTTAGTGTTAGTGTTAGTGTTAGTGTTAGTGTTAGTGTTAGTGTTAGTGTTAGTGTTAGTGTTAGTGTTAGTGTTAGTGTTAGTGTTAGTGTTAGTGTTAGTGTTAGTGTTAGTGTTAGTGTTAGTGTTAGTGTTAGTGTTAGTGTTAGTGTTAGTGTTAGTGTTAGTGTTAGTGTTAGTGTTAGTGTTAGTGTTAGTGTTAGTGTTAGTGTTAGTGTTAGTGTTAGTGTTAGTGTTATTGTTATTGTTATTGTTATTGTTATTGTTATTGTTATTGTTATTGTTATTGTTATTGTTATTGTTATTGTTATTGTTATTGTTATTGTTGTTATTGTTGTTATTGTTGTTATTGTTATTGTTGTTATTGTTGTTATTGTTATTGTTGTTATTATTATTATTATTATTATTATTATTATTATTATTATTATTATTATTATTATTATTATTATTATTATTATTATTATTATTATTATTATTATAAAATTACGCAGCTGCAGTATTTCCTTTTACTCTCACGTGAGCCAGCGACAATGCGATAAAGCAATATTCGACTTCCAAGGTTGGATAAGATCAAACTCAGAAAAAATTTGCCAACATTTTTAAAGTAAATTTTAGAGTAAAAAAGGGAACAGAAAGGTAGAGAAAATGCCGCTCCCTGAAAATTGCCGCTAGGTCCAAATCCCTCACTGGTTACATCATGTATTTACTCTGATTTTCTCTTAAAACTCAACGAATAACACGAAAACTGTGCATTGTTACTATGATAATAATTTAAAATCGCTTGTTCCTGTGCTGGAACCTACATTATGAAAATACTTGGGTGGAGTGAGCGGACAGCTCTGCCGATAATTAATCGGACATGTCTCACATTTGCAGAGACGGCCAGGGCCAAAATAAAACTAAAAGGGCCTTATAACAAGTTAATCGCTATCAGCAAATGACACTAACCTCACATAACAGGTTTTAAGCTGCTGTCTCCCAAAGAAGTTGGCTCTTCTATCACCTCTTTCGACAGCTGAAAAATTACTAATCGGGCGACACTTGTTTCACGACATAAGTATTGTGACAAGAATTAAATGGTGCCATAGTTATCAACACAAGCCAGGCTTGCAAGGATTATAAGTGTTTAGGACGGTAGTTTTTCGCAAATGTGATATATAATAAAGGTTTGGACTCCTGTATTTTTAATGCTCACCAGTTGTAGGCAACTTTTTAACGTGTTTTTAACTTGTGATAAAATACGAAATTGGCTCAAAATGCGAAAATTATACTAAAATGCAAAATCCACGATTTTTTCAAACAAACTTCTCTTTTTCTCTCCCTCTTTCTCCTGGATATATCAAATGCGGAGTTCGTACTGCCTGTCCACCAGAAGGTGAGAGGGCTCTCAGGTGTGAGAGGGGCCTTGAACATAGTGATTTGTTTGCTGAGAAATACGTGCATGTTTGTGATTCACCTATACTGCCGAATCTATTCTATCACTTGCATGTAACTGATGTGATAAGTATTATATACTTTTATGACAATATTGTGTATTGTACATGACACTATCGTGCATAAACATGATTAGGGACAATAGAGAATGTTTGCATAGCACATTCCTGTAGCTCGCCTTCTTCTGATGGTCAGACAGTAAACCAGAGATGGCCAACCTTGTCTCATGTAATTAGCGGCTATTCCCCACTCCATTCCTTCAGCCGTAGTGTGCATCACGTGTAGAAACATATTTTTGTCAGTCAGTATCCAGTGACGGACACAAACAGGCTATTCCATGGCAGTTTGTAAGTCATAACGTGCATTTTCTGGGAATGTCCTCAGAAGACCTCTTCATTCTGGATCATTTTTGCATAAATGATAAACAGTAAGAGACAAAGTCTTACTAAATAAAAAATTGAATCTGGTAAAAGAAATGTGAAATACGTCTTTTTCTAATGAACCGTTTTCCGAGATACTCTTTATTATAATAAATGTTTGTGTGAATTTGCCCATACTTTTCTCAAATAGGAATATTTATTCCTTTTTTATCTCTTGGCATTGCAAAGAGAACGGAATTTCAAAGGAATCGCATAGCAACCAGCTCTTAGAACATTTCGTTATCGCTTAAAGCCTGCTGTATTCCCCATATCTTCAGGACAGCAACATCTCATATCGGCAGGCGCGAGAGATCATCTATTTGTGTTTTATCACTGACTGTACGCCAAGTTACTGTTGTTTCGCTCTTATGATAAACAAGAAGCGATCGCAGTGCTCGACAGCCAAGGTCAATACGTCTCAACGCTTTCCCAAGTAGTAGTGACGCGTGTTTGTTTATGTACTGACCTAGTGAACGTGACACCCACACAATATGCAGCGCTGCCAGTGTGTCTGTCTCTCGTTTTCGACAAAACTAAAATATCTCCGTAGGAAAAGGTCAGAGACAAAATCGTAAGATACAAAATGTGTATAGATCACTGGTTTAAACTATTGTAATTACCTCCTTTCCACCCTGTATATTATGTGTGTGTGATTTTGCAATGTGTACAAAAAATGTGTTGCACATAGGAGTTTTAAACAAAAATATAATTCGCACATTCATTCTGAAGTGTGGTTGCATTATTTTCATATTTGTAAAAATAATTGTAGGTAAGCTGATTGTATTCTAGAGCGACTATTGTAAAGGCGTAGAAACTTCTAAACAATACAGCATAGCACAGGTGATGCAACAATCATTTATGGAATAAATAGGCGTTTGTTTATGGGTTAGATTTAAGATTAGTATCTTCAAAAGAGGGAAAATGAAATATCTTCTTAATCAACAGTTAGAACTATTTGCAAGGTCTAAGTGAAGAGAAAGGCTTGAAGGTAAACGCGTAATAAGTTAGCGTGAAAAGGTGGGAGGTGAGAGATATACAAATGTCAGTGGGAGGAAAGCCATTAGAGTCATAGATGTAAGACACTAAGTTGTTTTCATATACAGAATTATATGCAAATATAAGATACAAAGAAATAGAAATATGATATTTTTATATTTTATATGTCTATTTATTGTTTCAACTTTAACCTAAATTGAAAGCTGTGAACATTCTTCCGAAAAAGATGTCAATGTATTACACAAATTGATAGCAAATTCAATAGAAAACATTTCTAATTAGAACAGTTGGTCTTATAAAATGAGACACCAACAAAGTATAGAGCGTCAATACCAAATTTGTTTTTCAAAATAAGATACTCATTCGAGCACTTTTGTAACTGATCCAAAAGTAACGCTACAATACACCAGTAGATATATGCTGTCAGATCTTGGAGTCATTACTATTTGCAAGTTCTAAATTAGGGCAACACGCCAGTCAGATTATCGTATCTTGCTATACCTACACATGCAAAAGGCAACTATCCTATGAACCGTTTCGGAACATATGATCATTAGTTGACATAGGAATACTTAACCAGTCGCTTTCAAGTTATCTACACACAAAGCATCGTGTATATACAAATAATGTAAACAATTGCTGTCCTGAGCCACCGATGGGCAGGTGAACACGATCTGGTGAGCAATGTCTGCAAACGACAACACTGTACGAGGAATGGGGATGACGTCACTGTGTAAGGTCCAGTGACAGTTCAACTTCGTTTCCTTTCGTCCTGGCTTTAAAGCTTAGAAATTGTTACACCTGATCATTAGTATCGTGAAAATCACGTTAATGCAGGACGGTTACTACGATGATGACGAACGTGAATTATTTTAACGTGAGTTACGCGATTCATAAGTGTAGGTACTAAGTACATTAACAGCACATTGCGAATTCGCGCATATAGTGCAAAGGAGAGAAGTAGGAAAGGCGCCACCATCTTTCAATTTTGTTTGTGAACCGAACGAAGAATCACGATTTGATGCGAAAGAATCCGAGAAAGGCAAGTAACTTGGTGGGTTATGCCTAAATACGTGTGGCCATACTTGTCTTATTGTGAAAACATGGTGTAGAGGCTGGGGTGTGTTTTTAGCCACGGAAGGTGCGTGTGTTGGAGAAGATGCAGATTTTCCTACCTGTATATAGGGCCGGTGGCTATTCAGGCTCGTGATGTAGGTATTCGAGGAGCTACAATAGTCAGCTGTCCCTAGGTCACGAAAGCCACTTTTACGGCTAGAAAAGCATGTTGCTCACCACATCTTCTCCTTCCCCTTTAGGCTGGATGATTGTTCCCTACATCTTGCGTATGTTGTCAGATCGGCAATCGTATCGGTAGGCCAAGGGGGGTTGCAACACTTGTACGGAGTGACACTTCTACGGAGAGATATTTGTTCGGAGCTTTTCCTCTACCTGACGAGTCAGACGTGGAGTGTCGACACTTGTACGGGATGATAACTAACGACTTAACCTGCAAATTTCGTATTTTCTTTCAAAAATAAAAGTTAAATTAAAACTTCTATTAAACATGGCACCCCTGACTTTGTTTTTGCTCGGACAAACATTTAAACATCAGCCAAACTCCGTGCAATAGAAAAAAAGAAAATATAACTACTTCATATCTTATCGTAATAATAACAAATAAATTTAAATGTATTTACTCACTAGTGTTGATTAAACTACCAATTCATCCACATCTTCATCTGCCTCTTCTGGAGTTTGAAGTGTTGGTTGTTCTACTCCTCGGTACGCAGTTTTTTAATAAAAACATCTTAGCTAAACTAAACCCCTAACGCAACAGCCCATGTCTAGCCGCCCAGCCGCTACGTCCCCCACCTCTGCCCACTACAGGCGTCATTGGTGGGGTCCCCCCGGGACATAACGAGGCTGAGTGCACCCCGTGCCAGATCTCCCAGTTCCTACTCCTCCAGTTCCTATTGGTTGATATTTCATTATTATTTTAGGAATTCCATTTTCTGACATTCGTTTCAAATGATTTAACCAACTATATCTATAACGTGTTAATTTATTAGATGCACATTCAATATTTAGCTCTTCTCTAACAGTTTAATTTGAAACTCTGTCCTGTAGCTTTATTGATCTTAAATATCTCATCTCTGCCGGATCAGTTCTTTTTAAGCTACTTTTGTCCACAGTTAATGTTTCGCTGCCATATAATAAAACAGGCAACGCCATCAGATTATAAAATTTAGTCTGTTTCACTCCTGGTTTGTTTCTTTTTTCAGTTTTCTTTAGCATTCCGAAGCTCAAAAATTGACTAAGTTTAAAGTCAGTATCTTTTCCATTATCATATAAAACTATCGTAGCTAAACAGTTAAATATCGAAATTTGTTCTATTCTGTTATATATTATTTTATTCTGACTACGTGTTTACCCTTAAACGCCAGGTTCTTTGCTTTTCTAAATGAAATTTTAAAATCGCATTTTTTACATATTTTATTTAGGGTAATGTAGTCAGAATTGCAGATTATCTTCCTCGTCGAAAATTATTATTATTATTATTATTATTATTATTATTATTATTATTATTATTATTATTATTAATAGTTATAATTATTATTATATTTTATTATATATTATTATAGTTATTATTATTATTATTACTATTATTATTATTAATAATAATAGTAATAATAATAGTAATAATAATAATAATAATAATAATAATAATAATAATAATAATAATAATAGTAATAATAGTAATAATAGTAATAATAATAGTAATAACAATAATAATTACAATAATAATAATAATAATAATAATAATAATAATAATAATAATAATAATAATAATAATAATAATAATAATAATAATAATAATAATAATAATAATAATAATAATAATAATAATAATAATAATAATAGCAATAATAATAGTAATAATAATAATAATAAATAATAATAATAATAATAATAATAATAATAATAATAATAATAATAATAATAATAATAATAATTATAATAATAATTATAATAATTATAATTATAATAATAATAATAATTATAATTATAATAATAATAATAATTATAATAATAATAATAACAATACTAATTATAATAATAATAATAATTATAATAATAATTATAATAATTATAATAATAATTATAATAATAATAATTATAATAATAATTATAATAATAAAAATAGTTAATTAATGGTTAATAATTAATAATAAATTTGAACATAAAATTTGGAGAGCGGCGAGGTTCTCTCTCACATGCACGCACATCTGTTGCGTTGTAACCGTCGCCCCACCTAGGAAATAGATCCACTTCGTGCATACACTGCACGCTCTGACGGCCAGGCTGTCAACGCAACGGAAGGGGAATGTGTACGCACACACACGCCTTGTCGGAGGTTTGGGAGGAGCGGATGTGTGCTACCGTATGCAAGCAGTGTCGCCAAAACACTTTTTTTTTTCTGCCAACAAGTAACACGTTAACTTAGGTTACCTACACTCAAGGTTAGGTAACAGCTCCGCCTGCGGGTGTACGGGAAGCTATGTATGTATGTCGACACAGCCAGGTGAAACCAATACCGAACGTTCGGGCGAATTGGACTTCACGTCAGCAGAAAGGAAAATCCAGGAGTAAAATTTGAGCAATACAAACAATCTGAATCAACGGCCGTGACGGATTATGGCTTTTGGAAACCCTTGAACATGTAAGGATAAGGCCTAAATGAAGCTCAGACCTCGAGTACTAATTTGTAGGGAGCCAAAATGATTTGTGTCTCCAATATTGAGTATCAGACGTTTAATGAGCAGTTATATCAAGAACCAATGCACATAATTAACTTATTTTCTATGATGTAGGTAGGTACTCATGGATACTTCTTCATTAAAAAGAGGAAAATAACTGTTGCAACTACATTAAATATTCTACCCACTATAATTTACTTTCAAATTTATTCTGTAAATTACTGGTAAAAGAGCTGACTGATTACTTCTGATTCATGACAGTTATTTTCCATAAAGGTTCCGCTCAAACTATATAGGTATGGCCTGATCAGAAAGAAAATAATGGACAGAAATTTCAGAAATGTGTACGTTACAAGAAATTCTGACCAACAATAGGAAATGTTTCGCAAACTTCTATGGTTATATAAAAGTAACACAAACTTTCATGTTTTAAAACGCTCTACTCTTGTTTCTGAAGTGAGCGTTTGTATATTTCCTTTGGTTTCATTGTTATATACAATTTAGACACATAAACACACACGCACACATACAAACACACACATTATATACTTATATCTGCACATGGATCTGTTTCTAAAATTGTCAATGGTAGATACAAAATTTAATGGCGGCTGATAGCTGACTATTACTATTCTCTTTCCTTCGTGGAAATAAATTTTGTGGGTAGAAATGATATTTACATCACTGGCCTAACAGCGTGCTTTCTGTGTGTTCTGTAATATTGAAATCTTGTTCAACTCCACTTAAGAAAATTGCTAATTGGGCAGTATCACTATCATCACTGCTCTCAACGAGTGCCAGAGAATAGAATACAGCGAGCCACATGTCGCGACAAGCTAAATTTTACAAACTGCGCTTTTTTGTCAGGACAAATAATATTGGCAACACTCAATGTATTCTTAAACAAACTTGCCATCTGGAAATGGTTAAGATTTGTTCGCAATATTTTCTGCTTCTGCGGAGCTCGCTTTTACCAGGGATTCAGTTTGAAGTGATACACTGTTAAGATTTTAACTACTGTCCTGAAAGTTTAATTTTAAGTTCGGATACCCTGTCTTCACGAAATTGACCCTCAAATTTATCATATGAAGAGCATGTTTGGTGTCGTAAGGTCGCGTTATGTTATATTCCTTAAGCTCTGAAACTGTTTCACTGCAAATTAAACATAATTTTCTTGTTTACTTCAATAAAAAAGTACTGATTTTTCCATTTTATTTGAAACAAAATCCAAGTGTGCCAACGTAAAATGGAGAGGAGGGCATCAATATCAGCGACTAGAAGGAACGATGAACTGGGAAGGAAGAACGCAATGAACGATGCGGCAAGCAGAATACGACAGACCAAATGGCGCTGGGGAGGACACGTACCCAGGAAGAACCAGGTCGATGGGCCTACGCCGCAACAGTATGGGACCCCCGGACCCGCGGATGGGAAAAAGGAGCACAGATGGTCACAGGACTTCCAACAGATAGCTGGTGTCCAATGGACCAGGACCGCAAGACACAGAGAAAAATGGAAATGCATATCACCAGATGTAGGCTAAAAAGAGTACTCAGACCAGAGGGAGTAGTTTTGTGAGTTCAAAGACAGTGAGGTGTGCAAAGACTATAACAAAGTGCAAAAGTAGATGTGGACAGAAGCGGATAGTTATGCATAAAATAACATAGACCGAAACCTAAGACAAACATAGACATTAATATAATCGTAGTTCCATAGAAGCAAGCTTACAGGAATTAGCTCACCCTACCGGCCGGTAGGATGCCCTTGCCCTTCAAAGGGCAACTAGGGGCTATCTGTATCTTTATCTTCGTCTGAAACTTTTTTTTTACCGCTACACTTAGAAGCCATGATTATCACTTATGAAAAGTCACAGAGTTAATTATATTCTTCAAACCTCTAATACACACTACAATGTGAGCGAACAACTGCAAACTAATTTGAAATTTCTACAAAATATGATAGATAATAAAACATCTGGCACACACTCGGCTTTAAAAGTAGTGACGTTACCGCGCGGTCAACAATGCACGGAGATTTCGAAGCGATGCGCGGTTGGTAAGTCGCAAATAAACATCTTGGCTGGATATTTCTTAAAACGGATGTCATTTCTCCATGTTCGCAAACACGTGTGTTGGAAACAGGAAAAGGTCTTTCAAATTTATTCTATCCCAAATAGAATTACTTATTTCATAAATTATAACTTATTAATTTCACTGCGGGCCGAATGCGATGTGATAGAGCAAATGTCACTGTGGACCGCATGCAATGGGATCGAGAGCCGTAAGCGGGCCTCGGCCCACGGGTTGGACACACCTGAATTGGACCCTCCAGACCCTGAGGATATGATGATAGCTATAAAATGTAAGGCTTAGGACAGAGTTAATTAAAGTAGGCGGATCACATGTATGGAGAATTTTAATTTATATTGGCAGGATTCACCATAAAAGTCTTCTAGATCATTGTACAATAATTTAAAAACCTTCGGGGGAAGGCAAATGAAATTAAGTAAATCGTTATTCGAGTTTAAAAAAGTATGTTGGGCAGGCGACTAGTCTAATATATTTCAGGTTTCTTAATATATGTACACAGTTGAACCTGATTTATGCGTACCTATATCAAGGGCAAGAGGGAAGATTGCTTGTACCTCAGAATTACTTACCATTGAGATTTTGATAATGCATCATATTTTGTTTTAAAAATCACTACAATAGGCCTTCATGTGTAAAGTTTTAGAAGCAAAAAAGATATGTACGAAGCAAACATTATTTTGAATGTGGTCCTTCCTTAAAGAAATCAATTAACTTGAGTTGTTTTACAGTTCTTGCATTAAGTGCATATACCTCATTTTGCAAACTTATTAATGAACTTAGAGCTTTCTCACTATAATTTTTCGCACTGTTGTAACGCTTACACACATTTATTCCACTTAACTCTTCATTCACTTCAGGTATTTCAAGATATGAGTCGCCATCTCCATTAATGTCGGTGTCGCTTGAAGCTGGTCCACTTACTTGATCACTACCATGCTTTTGGCACACAAATCTCCTCTTCCTTTAGTTCCCAGGTAGTTAACACCAGATACGAAACATTTTTATCTTTACTTCTCGTTTGTTGTTACGACAACAAGCGCCGAAAGTTTACTCCCGGCAAACATCTTTGTTTTTTGTTTCCGCGGCCGAAAGCCGCCGATCTTGTCTTTGTCAGCAGAGGTAAGAAAAATACGCCTCGAGTTTCTTTTAAGATAGCGCATGCCATATGCTCATTATAACTACATAAAACTCAGTTGTATTTCACTGATCTTTAATACGTATAACAACGAATTACTATAAATGCGTTACGTATAAATACGGTTCTATTAACACGCTTCTAAATTACATTTTACCAGGATCTACAAAGGTTTATGTATAAATACGAATTACTTAGAACTGGGTTACGTATAAAGCAGATTAAACTGTATATGGCTATAATAAGTGAAGCACAAAGTTAACATAACTCCATATGTTATCGTCTGTCGCAACTCAAATAGCCTGTGTGTCTGTAAAATACAAGGTTGCCTAGTTACCAATCCGCAGGATAAGAAGGTACATCACGTATACATTTATACTCGGGGTTCACAAAAAAAAAAAAAACCGACAGCGCTTAGTATGTTGTGCGGGACGGCAAACTGATCGGTTCTCAAATGGGAACCCCTGTCCGGAAATGCATAGTTTGGACGCGTCGAAGTCTGAGAACGAACGGTTGTGACAGTTTGTAAAGATTCGTTTTAGTATCTTAATAAGGAAGGTATGTACCCCTTTAGCCATTTGTATACTGGGATGAGCACCTGAGCCTAATAACATTCCCCCATAGAGTCCTTGGTGCGCATCCTACTGCGCTATTTGTGTAGTTTCCAATACCGTAACGTCATAACAGTAGTGCAACATGTACCAGTACACAGCAGGGAATACTCATTTGAGAAAGGCACCTATAGGTAATGGAATATTCAAACACATAACCATAAATATCTCGGATGTTATTCACATACAGACACACACATAAAACAAAATAATAGCAATAAGTGTACTTGATAAAAATTGTGTTTTAACCAATTTTTCGCTTTTGAATTATGTTGTTCACAGGCTCACGTACAGACCTTTTTTAAAATGACTTTTTTTATTCTCAAAACATGTATTTCCGGTGAAATCCCATATCGAACTTTTGGGTAGAACACAATACTTACTACGCATTGTAGAGAAAGCAAAAATGAAATGCATATCTTGAATTTTCTGTGAATAGCGTGGAGAGGCTCTTCATACTGATTGAAATTCGTCCAATTTTATGTTACTGGGGAATCGTAGCAAATATGCAAAAATGTACCACAGGAACAATGTAGAGCTCATTTTTGTAGTGTTTAACGCCCGCTTTTACTACTATGGTGACACTGGTGATACATGGAATGAAGATGGAGCACCGGTGGAATGAGATGGCGGGGGTAACCGGAGAACCCGGAGAAAACC
The DNA here is from genome assembly GCA_030765045.1 of Tenodera sinensis. Classification (NCBI taxonomy): domain Eukaryota; kingdom Metazoa; phylum Arthropoda; class Insecta; order Mantodea; family Mantidae; genus Tenodera; species Tenodera sinensis. The sequence goes on from CM060966.1 coordinate 150,040,370, forward strand.
CACCCCAGCGCCGCTTCGTCTACCACGAATCCCACATTCGGTTGCCTGGGATCGAACCCTGGCCGCTTTGGTGAGAAGAGAGTGGTCTGACCACTCGACTACGGCGTGGCCGCCAAAGAGCTCATTACAATACATATAGGAGTATAAGTAAATACATAATCAAATTATTTTTTAAGCAAAGAAGTTTTCAAAAGTTTCATATTGCATGTTTACACTTATCTAAGCGCTTCCTCGGAGGGACATACTTGAAAATTTGCGATTCTTTGTTTTTCCCCCATCCCAAGAGCTCACTACCGCTGCTGAACATTTGAAAGCTCTTCTGAATGTTGTAGGTAACTATGCATTAATTGCTTAGATAATTTGAAGTCATTTCTAGCTAAACATATGTTGTGATTAACGTGCAACGCCTGTCGTATGGACTCTTAACCATTTCGCTTGTCACCTCAATGCGTGACCTACTTAGGCATTGTGAGGTCATTGACCTTGCAAAAAACATTGGAACTCGGTTTCAGTACACCATTCGTTATCACGAGACCGTCATACCTTTTGTGCCACACCTACTTAGAGGTACTAACGAACCTAAAATCATACACTCCTAACAAGTAAAATTATAACTTCGCAAATGAAGCAAATATTGATGTAATATTGTTCATTACACTGTCAATTCCCAATCAAAATATGTGTAATTACATCCCTTACATAATTATATCTATGTAAATTTGCTATGAGTTGAGAAAATCGTGGAATGTACACATAATATTTTGTATCGTTTAATGCAGCTTTTTGTAAATGCGGCGAATAAAGTGATTTAAATGATATTTAATTAAATCAGTCCAGGATCTGCTGAGTTGACACAACCCAATATTTGTCTCAAGAAGGTAAGGAAACTCCAAAAGGAAGCCGGATTCTTATTCAATCCCCTAAAGGTTGAAGACAGACATTCTATCCCCGCACACCGTAATATGTTTTATTTGGAAGGTTGGAGAAGCACCCTTACTGACCTTCAAGAGCAAAATCTTACTGCTCTATTCCTTAATTCTCAATTCAGATTTATGGATGAAAACATTAACCTGGTAACTCGTGCTTCTTCGACAGCTATTTTCACAATTTTTCCAGCAACAATGTTATAACAGGAATGTGAATGTATGATCGAGGGTCACAATTTCTAAACTGCTCAACATAGCTATTCTTCTCTGAACACTTGGCAGAGTGGCGTCCCAACTTAACCTCTATATCTCCTTTCCCCCTGTTTAATGCGAATTTTCTGAAACTGCTAGGATTCCTTTTGACCTAAATCCAATAGTAGGTCACCGGCCGGTACCGTTTTATTGATTGCTGCGCAGTCCAACACGGCTTTTCTCCCTCCCTCTTTAATAAGGCTGCTTAAGAGTTCAGCAAATGTGGAAACAATTATAGTCAGGCTGTGCCTATCATAGAGTAGTCAACGCTCCGGCTTTTCAACCAAGAGATCCTAGAGTCGATTTCCGATTGGGGTGGGGAACTTCTGTTTAACAAAAATCATTCCCTACTGTTGGCAAAGGGCTTGTTTCAAGTCAAATATGAAACCAACACACAGACCTGTAATTCCTAGACATACGAATACCATAAAATATAAAAGCGAGATTGGATTTAATTGGTTTGTGGTCTGTTGAGAGCGAACATAGTACAAATGATCTGTGCAATGCAGCTAGATGTAAACGTCCGTACCTCCCAATAGTATAAAGAGAAAATTTTAATTGTTTCGTTAAATAGCCCTCCTTTTAACTTCTATGGTCGTATTGAGGGCTTTCACTTGAGAAACAATTGATGATGCTGTGGCTTGTTGAACTGTAGGTTTTCTAGGCTGGTTTTATTCACCTTTATCTCGAAGCACTGTTACAAAAATATTTCTCCACCCCGGCCGGCAATCGAACCAGTGACGTCTAGTTAAGAAGCGGAACCCTGCCACTCGACCACATAAGTAGTCAGATAAATTTGTGTGTGTGTGCGTGCGTGCGTGCGTGTGTGTGTGTGTGTGTGTGTGTGTGTGTGTGTGTGTGTGTAGGAACGGAGGGGGCACACCTCGACCAACCGCGACCCCGACATGGATATTTTGTGGGCAACCACCCCTCGGCCAGGGGGAAGGGACGAGGTGAAGTGAGACCGTAGGCTGGTCAGACAACGGAGCACGTGATGCCCAGAGACACACAGGAGTCCTTAACAGTTACAGATATTGACATATGGCGCACAGCCGAAGCCAACTTCCAGGAGAGGCCAGGGAAGTGTTTCCAATGCATAAGCAACTGTGCCATCTGTCCACATCCGCCAGAACGTACCGCGCTACCAACTAAACCTGAAAGATGACAAAGGAGGGAAATTAGAAGTGAGGGGAAAGGAATCCGCGGAGAAGAGAATCCACCCCAGCATTTGCCTAGTGACAAGAGGAAACCACGGAAAAACCCAAGCCAGAGTGATCAGTCGACGAGAATCGAACTCGGACCTCCCGAATGCGAGTCGTACACGTGTCACACCATCTCACTCAGTAAAACTACCCTTATTTTGAATCCTTACTGAACACACAAATCGACACTCTGGCCAATCTTGACAAAACTTTGTGCACTTAGAGGACCCTACAAAAATTATATAGATTATCTTACAACTCTAAAAACTAACCATATCATATTTGAAACTCCTAATCTAGAAATATGTTGTTTAACCCATCATGTGGGTATATTACAAGACTAGGAAAATATCCTAGGTCAACTTACATTAATAGTTTTTGATCCCTTCAAGAGCCTTAATGCTTTTATTCGACAAATTTTGGAAGAAAAAGAATAAGATTCAAATATACCGGGTGGGAGGGAAGTTATTCATTAAATTAATTTGAACTAGTAGTAAATCTCAGTATTTGGAACACATTTTGTATCTTACGTTTTTATCTCTGACCATTTCCTATGGAGATATTTTAGTTTTGTCGAAAACAACCTGGTAGCACTGCAGATTGTGGGGGTGGTCAGTTTTCCTAGCTTAGTACATAAAGAAACAGCGTAACGGTGCGTCTTAAAAACAAACTCATACCCTGCCTTGTCCTTCCGTGTTTACTGTGGAGTTTAGGCCAATCACAAGCGTTAGCTCCCAACGAAAGTGAAAGTGCCCGACCTGTTTACATTCACAAACTAGGTCAATTCCTTGACCAACCTCAACGCAACATTGTCGACTTACCTAACGTTTGAAAGAGCAGCTCGGAGTATTTGTGATTAATTATTTCGTAACCCGGTGTGACGAACTTCGTAATTTCCGAAGCTATGTCAGAAATAAGTTACTCTGCGCATCTTACAAGCAACAAACTATTATCCTCGTACATTCTTGTACAATTACGCATTCAATTGGGATAAAAAAATATTTATTTTTTCGAAATCGTCTGATCAAAGAACAAAATGCCATTAGACTTTTTTGTAATGCTTCTATGAAGCACATATGAGAAGGAATGTAAAAACTTCTCTTCCACCCTGTATTTCACTAAGAAAAATATCCAAATCAGAAGAATTATTTCAGAGATGAATAGGATAAAATATTGTTTAAAATTGAAGGGAAGGACGGCATAGTTTTAAATATATTGTGACAATATTCTCACTTTATAAGTTTTGCAAAGGTCATGTGACCAATAAGCACCGTTAAGAAACTACTCTGCAGATTCAATTGAGTAATATCGGAGATTATAATGTAAGAGCACTTGAAAGCGAACAAGTGAAATTTGCACGCAGTTGCCATGGTGTGATTGCACTTTAAAGCTGTTTTTTGCAGCTACTTTCGCCGCAGTGAATCGCTTAATATGCGGAAATAATCTAAAATCAGTGAGCAGCGGCCGAGAGACTTCTGTCTTGATAGCATTCTAATTACGTTCTTTCTCTCGTCAAGTCTTCGAGAATGAATGATGGGTTTCAAGAGGTTGCTGTGACCCACTTGCAATAGACTGAAAGTGTTTTTAATACGTTCATGTTTTCTTTCTGTCATTGCTACCGTTATACATTTTAATTGCAATATTCTCATTTTCTTATTGTACTTGCCAAACTAAGTGCATTGAGAAATAGATTTTCCTACGAAAATGATCAGTCTGCGTATAAACAGGTTAGAAACACTCTGATGTTGGTTGGAATATACCCATCTCTGGCGAGAGAGAGAGACAGACAGAGACAGAGAGAGAGAGAGAGAGAGAGAGAGAGAGAGAGAAGCGAAAAATTGGCAAAGTAAATAAATATGGGTTATAGTACTATTAAACTACAAATGTGTTATTTTAATTGTGTAACCTTATAATGCTTGTCATATAGCGATCTCGTACATCGTTTTCCTGGGGTCGCTTGAGGCGTGGGATTGATCGCTAACTATGACACTCATCAAATTTTCCCCTTAGATTTTAACCCCTTAAAAGATGTGTCCAGCACTAGTCGATAAGGTATGGCTACCAATCATGATAGTAGGTCTGCATAACTAACTGAATGCACTCACTCCATCTCTTTCTCTGTTAGCCAATGCGATTGAGAGCGTGAACATATATTTCGTTTCTACCCATTTTGTAAATTGTATTCCCGTCCAGTTTACTTTGTTAAAGGAATTTGGCCTGGTGCCGCTACATAGGGCCCGGCTTACAAGCTACAATTGACATGCTGTTGCAACTAACTATATTTACATTTTGTAGTTTTTCTGGTTGGGGAAAATCCCACAAGACTGTGGCTATTGGCGTAAATATTAAGTGACACAGCCTTGCACCGTGGCCTAAAAAAACAATGAAATGGCCGTGGTTTCGCTCTTACAACGATAAATAATGTGATGCAGGCGCAAGGTGCAGTGAGATTTTCTTTGACGTTCTTTGTACATGTGTGCCTGTAAGCCTGGCTCCTTATAAAATTGTACCTAATACAAAATGATAACTTTGCCTACATTAAGGTGAACAAACCATTTAGAAATACTTTAGGAATATTCAGATTTTGCTATATCAGCTGCAAATTGGCAAAAAAAGGGCGAAGGAGAGCTCTACATGTACTAAATGCTTTTTAAAGAGTATAACATCAGAAGCAGTGCTATTTTAACGTTATTATTTTTAACTGTCTTTTCCCGGCACATTTTCACTTCCAAGTTGTTCCACGCGGTGTACTTTTCAGCATAAATGAATGGAATTTGACATGCATCATTGTAAGTAACAGGGTAACACATTCAAGAGATGCATTTTTATTAATATCCTTAGTTTTGGTGTTATTAAACAATAAGAATTATATTCTGTACATTTTAACCATAAAATTGAAGTTTCATATTTAAAATTCATTACCTTCTAAATTAGGATAATTAAACATTCATGTATACAATTTATTAATCCTATGCTATTAAAGCGTTTACCTTCAAATATTGTCTTTTTAAATCGTGTGGTGCAATTTTTCAAAACATCACAAAATAAAGTACAAACAAAACATTGAAATTTAACATCTCGGAAACTAATTTACAAATCTGATGTGTTGCACTCACATGACTTTCTCTACTCTTGTACTAACAATTTTTACAAAATTTCATTCCTCATCTTTGTGTTAGTTGAGATAAACATTTGTAGAAATTATCTCATTACTCGTTTTCTTGCACGTGCAGTGGGTTTGAGCGATAGTCAAATCTTTTAAAGCTTTCAAATTCCGTTCTCTTTGCACGCCTAACATATAAAAAGATGAATAGGGATGTTCCATTTGACAGAAGTATAAGTTCTCCAAAACTTACACAGATAACAAGGAAAATCTCCGAAATGGTTCACTCTACAAAAATGTATTTGGACATCAACTGCGTGTTTTAGCGAGATGTACATTTCTGTAGAATAAGATTTTTTCTATGCCTTATGGTTTACGAGTTATTCACAAATCATCCAGTGTAAACAGGATTGCATAAGCTATAGCCAGAAAATTCAAAATATACATTTCATTTGTCAACAAAATATCTCAAACATGTCATTTTAATCAAAATAGAGCCATTTTCAAGAAAATAAACATTTTCAAAGAATTTTCCTTGTAAAGGGTAGTTTAAGGTGGGACAGTTTTCTTCAAAATCTTGGTGTCGCATCCTTTAAAGACATTAAAGTTAAATACCAGCTTTTGGGTTTTAAGACTGACAGATTGACGGACACACACACGCGCGCGCGCGCGGACCTTTCTCTAAAACTGTTTTTTTTATTCAGGGGACCTCAAAATATATGCTTTCGGTGAAATCTCGACATCGATTTTTTGGGTAGAATAGAATACCTCCTCTACTTTCCCAAACGTAGTAGAGAAAGTAAAAATATGTGTAAAATTTGGTCTACCTATTATATCTTTAACTCTGATTCCTTTATCACAATTTCAAATAAATCGAACAGAATTGGGGGCTTTACAAATTTCACTGGTGGGAATCCTATATGTTTGCTTGACTACATTAAAGAAGTAAAAGTATTTAGCTGAATTCCCTATAAAATACAACCTTAATACAAGAAAAATTAATATTCAGCGAATTCACGAAGGATTCTAAGATTCTAACAGCCACATTACGGAGAGAAATTTCTCATTGGTTTAATAAGTAGAAAATAGCTTTGAAAACCACTAGAACAGTATCATGTAATGTCGTTTATTCTTTTTACATATTAGAATTCTCTCGGCTGCCAGAACTATTCTATAATAAAAGGTAACAAACTAGAAGAGGTAAATTTTTAGTTTCTTGTGAGACAATGTTAAGAGTATGTGATATCAAAACAACATATTGGATCTACTTTTAAATATTTGACTGCCCCATTACTCCTGTAAGTTCCTATTCAGAAGAGCATAGGGTCTCTAAAATATCGTATCCCGTTCGGCGGGCTCTTTCTAGTGCGGGAGAGAACTGAGAGTCTCCGCGAAATTTGTGCCGTCAAAGACGCGCACAAACTTATTAAATACTAGAAATGTTGACCTGGTCCCAAACAGGCAGTAGCATATCTCGTTAAGCTCGTCACTAGTCTAAGCTCAGCAGCAGAAATCCTTGTGATTTCTTGTATGATGTTATCGAGAGTTTAAGAGCAGCAGTTTATTGCCAGCATCTACAATAAGGCAAGGATTTTAGTGTTCCTGACGACATAATTTTCTCGGCAACTTTCGGCTCTCTCGCGCTGTGGAGAGAGCCCACAGAACATGTTACCATACGTTTTAAAGTCCTCATAGATGGACAACCAACTTTCGTATGGATACTTCATGGAACAGATATAAAGGAAAGAATAATGGATAAGAATATCGTGTAACTATTCAAGTCAGATTTTATTGCTTTATTTGTGGCTCATGTTTAATTTTACTTGGCTTTGACTTTAGTTACTCTCATTAACTATTAATTTATGTATGTTAAATTTACATTATTATGAAACATACACATTTATCCTCATATTCGTACTTTCCAGGATGTATAGAGGACAGGGAGTGCTTCTGGATAAAGCAAAATGTCAACACCAGAGATGAGACTCAAATCTTTAGTTTAGACACATCACACAGGATTTGCTTTCTGTAAGGATCTGCAAAGGTGAGTTGATTTTTCGTTTCGTCCACTTTCATTTAAAGTATGTAATGTACCACACCCTTATGTGCTCGTATTAAAGGTGCAGAAGGTTATGAAAATATTACAGCGTAAAAACTGAAGTACTATTATTAAATGCTTCAACCCTGTCAGACCGGATCCAATACATTAATCCCTGCGTTGGGCGGTACAGAGGTAAGCCCTGCGGGTCTATCGCTTTAGGGTATCAAAAGTTTTTGGCTACCTTTTGCCTGTTAATCCCCTTCTAATATTAGAAACGTTCCCCCATCTTCTTTTTTCTGGATGGAAACTGTAGGTTCTCAGTTATGTTGCAATAGTTTCTATTCTTTCATAGACCGATATTTGACATTCCCCTGACATTTGCCGGTTCGTGCAAAAATGTATCAGTGTACTAGAATATTTATTTCTTCTGATATATCAAGTTTCCAACAATCTGGACCTCATTTTGCATGGATTTTGAAATTCTATTAAAACCCATATAACCTGCTACATGTTCTTTCACGGCACTGTCTATATCAGAAATTAAATCTATCAAAAATAAAAAGACAACTGGACCTTTCAATATTTCTGTCTTGTCGTGGCCTCTCAAAGCCAGCTCGAAAGCACCACAAAATTTGACATAATAATTCTAGAAAGTGAACATTTCCCACCTATCTATCACTACCCCTCTACCCCAGGCTTCTTCTTCTTCTTCTTCTTCTTCTTCTTCTTCTTCTTCTTCTTCTTCTTCTTCAACTTCCCTGTTCTACCACTGTCATGGCGTCAGGAGTTTACCTGAGACCGAAACTCACATTTTCCTTTTGAATCCGTTTTTACTTAGGGTTGGGGAATTAGCCCAATGCTTAAGGTCCCTATTTTATTCCCAGGGTACTCGTGTAGATCCTCAGTTCTTGAGGTAGGGATTGGGCAGTACTCGGGAGGCTGTTTGCAGTGGTTTCCCACTGGGCGATGGGGTCGCCACTTCCGTACGCCGTACCCCAAGCATCAGTTTCCAAATAAATAACATGCAGGATAAAAGTGCATTCCGAACATCACACTCGTAGATCCATCTGTTTTCATATACCTGCGCATTAAGTTTCTTTGTTTACTCGCTTTTTTACCACTACCTATAGCCTGTTGATTTAGATTTAAATTTGCAATAGGTTCACCTAGCTAAAAAAGAGGTCCACCGCACACACCACAGTAACCTAAAGCCAATGTTCGACTCAGAGCATACTCACAGATACCCAGAAGGAAAACTCAACAGAGCAAGCGCAATCGAATTTCACAATAACATACCTTCACTCTGAGTGAGGTCATAGATGGGGCTCGGATTTTTAGGTGGCAAGAACTTCGTAAATATTTATTTTTTATGTGCTAAAAATGACAAAAATATGTGCCAAAACAAATAAAATATTTTTTTAAAGATGTGAATGGCTAAGATAGTATAAATGTACGTGGCACCTACCAGACATTATTTCTGGAAGGGATCACCAAGTACTGAAGAGTTACAGCCTACGACCACATGACTCATCAAAATGTCCGTCCCCTAAGTTTGACGATTTTCACCAAGAACTGTCTTGAATTTCGAAAATGATCGCTCCACGTCACAAGAAATAAGTCTTAGCATAATTTTATTATAACATGGAATGTCACTCTCACTCACATCTGCAATTTCTTTATGTTGCCCATCCAACACATTTGCAATTTTAGACGTTACGTTAAATCGACTATTATTTTCCAACACTTCCTTATATTTTCTTTTTAAGTGCTGTGCTGCAGGTATGTCCGCTGAAACGAATGCTTTGCAAAAATCCTCACAACACACTGAAAATTTGGAAGTTCCTGCTGAAGTACTTGACACTGGATCATTAATAAAAGATTCTTTTAAAGCGTAAATAGCTGCCCTATGTTAGTTACCACTTAAATGTTGTTACTTGCGAACGTTAGTCTGCCATTATAGCTTTACTACATGGTTGACAATACAGGATTTCACCATCACAACCGAAGATACATGTGAATTCCGCAACATATTGTCGGACACGTTAACTTACACTACTCTTCACTCTGGGCATGTTTGTTCCAGCGTTAACTCAAAACACATGTAGCTTAAGAAAGTAGGATTCCCCCTCCCCCTCCAACTGAAGGGATACTATGACCTATCAGTTCTTCCAATAATAAATGACAATCTGACTTACGTAAATAAGCGTTATAGAAGTGGGTGGTGACTTGTTGAAAGTAATTCTGCTGCTGCCTCTATGTGATTTTACGTAAATATGTGAAAATTGTTTTAAAAATGCTTTCTTTATGCGATTTTTGTGTAATTTATGTGAATATCCGAATTTACGTAAAAAGCTGAGCCCTAGTCATAGGGACTGAAATCCATGCACTTGATACCGTAATGTTTAGCTGTGGCCATTCGCGTCATTTCTGAGGGAGCGCTACAAAATATATTTTATCCGCTTTTGTTTGCACAATGGCTCGCACTCTGAGAGACTAGGTGTCCTATTGGTACAATTTTTACATTGTGCTATAGCACATCAACACCCACCGCCCCTGGAAATACCCAAAGGAATGTTTCTACTACATTCGACACACTGCGAGATTAATTTCAATTGTTTTACAGTAGTTCAGACCACTTTCGTTTCTTTTTTTTTTTTTTTTTTTTTTTTTTTTTTTTTTTTTTTTTTTTATTTAATTCTTTTTGTATTTTTGTTTCTTTCTGAGTAAGATTGAATCAACAATCGATGACAACTTTATAATGACATTGATTTCAAAACATTATTAACAGAACTTGCAGCTTTGTTCGTATTTAATTAAATGCGAAATTCTCTGTTTCTCTATTCCTTCGTTCTCGTTTCCCCCTCTCAATTTCCCCATATCTCCTCTCTCCCCCTCCCTATATATCACCTCAGTATTCCTTCCTTTTCCCCATTCTCTCCTTTTTATTGCACTCATCCCTCACTTTATATTCACCGTGTCAGGTGACGTGTTAAAAGTGCCAGCATTTTTTTTTTTTGGGGGGGGGGGCCCTCAAAAACGATTGTATACAGCCAACAATTTTAAAAGCACACCACGAACGTGCGCTCTTATAATGTTGATAATCTGATCGGGTCTTCACTGTTATTCGGGTAACCGGTTTACGCTCAAGAATATTAGTAATGAGAGATTGGATCTTATAGAAATTTTGTTAAGAACGTTGCGCTTATGGATTGTTATTTAGCATTGTAAAACGCAAGATGCTATGGTTTTGCACATCTTTAAATATAAAAAATTTTCATTGAAATAAGTGTGGCCATCCCAGTTTGAAATTTAACACACACACACACACACACACACACACACACACACACACACACACACACACACACACACACACACACACACACACACACACACACAGACACACACACAAACACACATGAGCAAAACTTTATAGGCAAGTATTGAAAATGACCGAAACAAATTATTGTTTCATTATATCTATATTATCGAATATTTTAATTTTGCATTACATCTTACAGACTTGGCAATCATTGTCATAATTTAGAAATGCGCATATTCTGAAAGAAATTGGTAAATGAATTCTAAGAAAGTAAATTAAGAAAAACATACTTTTTGGATCAAAATTGATGCCAGGACTCATAATCTTATAACTATCCATTACTTAATACTGCTGTAAATAGAGAGATTGCAACAATTAATGAGTAATTTGATTAATGAAGCGATAAATGAATTTATAAAAGAGAAATAAAGTGAGCTACTGATTGTGTGAAAGCAGTCGTATGTGTACTTAAGTGAATTTTCTTGTTTAGAATGATACGTACTTTTGCTCCAATTATTCTTGTAGATATGTAGGTATTTTACAACTTGTAAAACAAAATAAAAATAAAACATTTCTTGGAAAGAGTATTTTAAAAACTGTGGAAGAAAATTTACATATTCTCAACTGATTTTCGCTTAAATCTGTGCTTACATCTAAACTACAAATTTAGATATTATTTGCGCAACTCATTAGATGAATTTTTGATTCAAACTTTGATAGTAATGATCTCGACCTCTACCAGAACAGAATAGTTGACTGTACTAGAGGGGGAGGGGATACTTACTGGACGGTGTGACAGCCCATTCTGGCAAGGTAGTGTACAAGCAGTACAACAGATGGCAGCACGTAATAGGCACAACTGGAAGGGGCTTCAGGCTGTCATACCTTTCTCCCAACAGCCTGTTCTAAATTATATTTGGCCCTTATCAGAATGTAGGAGAAAATATGTTAAATAACTTCAAACACAAATTAAAACACCAAGTAAGCATTTGTATAATCTGAAGTTCAGTAATTGCTGTGATGATAAAGTCTAACAAAATGGAACAATAAATAATGAATAGTAGGGTTACTTTCACACGACTTTCTCTATCCAGTATCGTTCTTTATATTTGTTCCACTTTCACAAACTTATTTTTCTTTCAACTTGATGCTAATGAATAAATTTTGCACAAATAGTTTTATTAGCACTTCGTTGTAAGTACAAGCAGGATACAGTAGCGGAAGTGATTGCCAAATCTTTAAAACGTGGATCGTTAATAGAGTAAGTAGCTTTGAGATTTTTATACTCCTATGGTATCGCGAGAGCAACTGAATGATGCAGCACCTCAAAATCTGGAAAATGAAACCTATAACGGCGAATATCCCGGAAATGGCTAATGCCACAAATAACTCTTTTAAAATATACATATTGTGCATCTTACTACTGCTACATTTTTTGTGTAGTAAGGTCCTGTTTATCCCCCACGGTTTACCAGTATTCAATACTGTACAAAATTAATTCCGAATAAGATTTCAGAGGCTGATCAGAGGAAATTCAAAATATCTATGCATTTTATCAATCCTGTAAATATCTTAAACAAATTACTTCTTCCTTCCCTGATTATCTTCTCCTTATATAGGCCTTACACCCCCTAAGACTAACAAACCAGTGCCTAAGGTCAGATGCCTGTCGGGGTGCACAGGAACCTCTGGACTGGACAGAGTGAAGACCTGGAAGCGGGTGGTCAGCCAAGCACCAGGTATGATAGTGAGAAAGAGGATGTTATGAAATGCAGGCGAAATCGATTATTGGAAAGGTGATAATGGAGCAATTGGTGGAATGAGTGGCGGGGGAAACCGGAGCACCCGGAGAAACCCGCCCTGACGTCGCTTCATCCACCACGAATACCACATGCGGGTTCCTGGAATCGAACTAGGTGGTAGGTGAGCACTCTAACCGCTCGGCCACGGCGCCGCCAAAACAAATTACATTTTAATTAATCATTGAAGTCGTTTATGAGAAAATAAAAAATAACTTGTATTGAAAGGGTAGTTTATGGCGGGAGGATTTGCTTCAACATTTTCGTGTCGTATCTTTGGAAGACGCTGGCTTAAAAACAAAAAACCTAGTTTGTATTATTTAAACAACTTTTCGTTTTTGAGTTGTGTTAACGGACGCAAACGCGCGCGCATACTACCGTTTTGTAGAAGTCATATCGCATACCTGGATCTGCCTACTATTATAAGTTGTGGATTTAAAAATCAAGATAGAATTGTACTAGATAGTGAAACTAATAGAAAATTTCAGTGATTTTATTTTTGGAAAGGTTGCTTTTATGTAAACAGGATGAAAGAAATCTATCCTATTTTTACTTTCTCTACAGCGTGTAGTGAACAGGGGAAGTAGCGTACGTACTCCACCCAAAAATTCCATTTCGAAATTTTACCGGAAATACATGTTTTGAGACCCCGAGTAAAGAGAGCATTTTAGATAAAGGTGCGCGTGTGTGTGTGTGTAAGAGAGAGACAGCAGATTATCTCGAAAACGAAAAGTCGGTTAATTACCAAACATGGTAATTAGTTTCAGCACTTTCCAGGGTGCGACATGAAAATTTTAAAGAAAATCCTCCCACCTCTGACTACCCTTTACATTTTATGAAATTTGTTATTTTTTAAAAAATGTCTATTAATGATTTTGATTAAAATATCAAATTCTTAAGATATTTCCATGTCAAATGAAATGTAGGTATATCTTGAATATCCTGGATATGTTCTCAGAAGTCATCATTCTGACTGATTTTGCACAACTGGTAAACCGTAAGAATTAGACAAAATCTTAATACACAAAAATGTTAATCTCGTTAAAACACACAATTTATGTGAAAGGCTATTTTTTTTGGTGGAGTTAACCATCTCCGAGACATTCTTTGTCATTTGTTTGAATTTTCGAGTACCTACTTATTTCCTCCGAAACGGTTACCTCTGCCAGTATGTTATTTCTATTTCTTGCGGTTTACCATTTATACAACAGTTATTCATAATGCGAACTTTAGGGGCTATTCCTAGACAATTCTAGACATACATTTCATTTCTCATTAAAATATCTGAAGCGTACGGTACTTTTATCAAAATCGTTGTTCAGTTTTGAGAAATGGTCCACGTAAAGGATAGCTCGAGTTGAGGAGATTTCCTGGAAAATCTTCTGTGTTCTATCTTTGCAAGTTTGGTATTCAAGCAACTTTTCGTTTTTTAACTTTGTGCTCACAGACACACACACACATACATGCATACACGCGTCTTTTTGCAGGGATATTTTTCTAGACTCAAGGGACCTCAAAACATGTATTTCCATAGAAATATCTATATTGATTTTTGATGGAATGCAATGCTTCACCTAACTGTAGTAGAGAAAGTAATAAAAATGTTCTTCTAAAATATTATATCTTCTTATTTTTATAGGTAAGCATTAGCCATGTTGCACTTCAACACTTTTGACACGGTTTTAAATCAGATTAAGAAAATCCTTTAGCCTGGTCCTTATTCACGGAAGTTTAATTAGAAGCGCAGGGCGCGAGGAATCGATAAAGAATGTTGGAGTGTAAAACATGACGACTACGAAAAGTGCAACAGGTTCCTCTGCTGCAGCCAGCGCCACTCACTTCCTTTCCGTGGAATTATCAGCGCCGTTTCCGGGAAGCGGTTCTCCACATTTTTGTCCTGGTATTCCCACGGCGGCGTCTTATCAGACCTAAAACCAATCCTCTGCTCTTATTACATCATGATTACATCTTACAGCAAGATGCTGAGTTCTTAAAATGTTCTCAACATTTTTGGTTTATTAGAAAAAAACGTATAAGCATAAAAAAATGTAGTTTCATTCATAGCTATCGAAAGCAATGGCTCACGCGGTAACGTCTGTGGCCCGCATTTGGGAAGTCGCGGGTTCGATACCCGTGGCCGCTCTTCCTAACCCATGGGTTTTTCGGAGGTTTTCCCGGGTCGCCAGGCGAATGCTGGGAAGGATTAAAATAAATAAAATAAATAAATAAAATCTGAAAACTTCCATCCCGGTACCTAATTCCTTACACCGGGACGTAGATTCCAAATTCCATACATTTATTAGTAAACTATAAAATATATACAGATCTACAAACAATTTTTCGGATAAGAAAATTAAAATAAAATATTAAAGAAAAGTAAAAAGAAAATAATAAAATAAAAGAAAATAAGCTACCAATTCAAATACAAAATAAATATACAAATAATACTGGTATCCGGTTAATCCTCTAGTAAAATAAAAAGAACAAAAAATTTTAATTCATAAGCCTACAAATCTATAATACAAAATACCGGTAACCGATATTACAAATACTGGTATCCAGTATTTAAAACAGAATAATTTTTACAACTAATTAAATCTATTAAAATATACAAATACAAAAATTACACACAATTCTCCATAAAAATTTCAAATTATTCCAAAACATTTCTCTAAATTCATAAAATTAACCAGCCACTAATTTCAACTCACTATTTTCAAAACAAAATTTACTATTCTTTCAAATTCTTAAAAACCATAAGCTAAAATTTAAAGTATACAACATTTAAATTTGAATTTTGAAATTTTAAAAACCAAAATTTTAATACTATAAATATATAACAAAAACATTTAAATATTAACTAACATATAAAGACTATTAGTACGCAGTTAATAACAACAAATAATATAAAAAATATCAACATAATTAATTTTTAAACTTAATAATTTAAAATATTTAATAATATAAATTTTCAAATGTTAAATTAAAAATAAAATTATAAATTTTAATATTTAAAAAAAAAACATTTATTACCACAAAAGCTCAGCATAATTTACATTTAATACCTAAATAACAACAAATATTTCAAATTATTTCTAAACATTTCTCTAAATTCATAAAGTTAACCAACCACGAATTTCAACTCACTAACAATTTTCACAACAAAATTTACTATTCTTTCAAATTCTTAAAAACCATAAGCTAAAAATTTAAATTATACAAAATTTAAATTTAAATTTTAAACTTTTAATATTTGAAAACCAAAATTTTAAAACTATAAATATATGACAAAAATATTTAAATATTAACTAAAATATAAAGATTATTATTTTTTAAACTTAATAGTTTAAAAAGATTCAATAATATAAAATATTTAAATTTTAAATTTAAAAAAATAAAATAAATAAGGATTCACAGTCCTCCGAATTTCCTGTCGCTCCAGTCACTTCATCTATCCTCCCGGGGGTACCCCGTCAGAGGCATAGGCACAAAAGATCGCCGCCTTTCGGTCAAGGGGCTGTCTCCCTCTGTAAGTTGCCAATGAGTCATTCACTTGGTTAGGTTAATCACCTCACCGTACTCTTAAAATGAAAAAAGTCAGTAGTAGCATTCATATGATTTTCATTACACTGCAAGCTTTTCTTATATAATCTTATGTTTACTTTCTCAGTTACGTTTTACGGTAAGTGGAGAAAGTACTGTATTCCATACAAAATTTCCATACTGAGGTTTCACCAGAAATACATTTTTAAGACTTCCTGAAAAAAAATTTGATGTCTTGCACTCACAGGATCTTCTCTACTCATTTGCAGAAATTATCTTATTAGGTATTCCCTTGTAGGTACAAGGGAAATATGGGAATACAGTAGGCTTTGAGCGATAATCAAATGTTTTAAAGCTTTGAAATCCCGCTCTCTTTACACGGTTAACATATAAAAAACGAATAGCGATGTTCCATTTGACAGAAGTATAAGTTCTCCAAAACTCACACAAATTACAAGGAACGTCTCTGAAATGGTTCACTCTACAAAAAAATGTATTTGGAAATAAATTATGTGTTTTAGCAAGATCTACATTTTGTACAGTAAGATTTCTTCTATCTCTTAAGGTTTATCAGTTATTTAAAAGTATCTGGAGTAAAGAGGACTGCAGGGGCTATAGCCAGAAATTCAAAATATAAATTTCATTTGCCATAAAAATATCTCAAACATACGGCATTTTAATCAAAATCGTTAGAGCCATTTTCAAGAAAATAAAAATTTTCCATGTAAAGGGTAGTGTAGGGTGGAGAAATTGTCTTCAAAATCTTCGTGTCGCATTCTTGAAAGACATTAAACTTAGATACCAACTTTAGTTTTTAATCGACTTTTCATTTTTGAGTTATGCTGTCCACAGACTGACAGACAGACACAGAGAGACAGACAGACATACATACACGGACCTTTTTCTAAAAATGCTTCTTTTATTCAGGGGTCTCAAACCACCGAAATCGCTTCAATAAGCATTTTGTTGTTGCTGCATTCCTTAGATACATACACACAGCAATTACGGCAGTCAGAAGTTTAATTTTCGCTAATGTACTTTCGTTTAATGTACGCTGAACATGATATATTGTCCTTCTTGTATCATCTGATAAGAGAAGAAAGAGAGAGAGAATGTGTAGGTACAGTAAAACCTGCATTCAACGGATCGCTTTTTAAGCGGAAATCTGTCAAACGGAAATATTTCATGGTCCTATGAATTTAGAGTTGAAAAACATGCAAAGTTCCCTTTAGTAAAAGGAAATTGTCTTATGCGGACAACGGAAATCAAAGTGGGCCTTTTAACGCAAGATTTCCAATGCTGAAATGCAGAGTTTATATTATTTTCAGGCACGAAACTACATGAATGAAGGTGCTTTCAATTGAAATGCCATGGAGTATGTCAACATAGTGAGGTGCAAACTGAAACACGCGCACACACACACACACACACACACACACACACACACACACACACACACACACACACACACACACACACACACACACACACACACACTTGTTGTAGATGCCTTAAATGAGAATATCTAAGGTCAGAAAGAAGAAGAGAAAGCGGAGGAAGGTGTAGAAAAGGCGGGGGAAGATAAAGGTGTATGTCCCTAAGTTGGAAGAAGAGTGTAGACTAAAACTTTTCGGGATGGTGTCAAAAGTTTGAAGCAACTGCAGCAATGACTCGAATATGTTTGGTGTAATTTCTTAGGCAAAAGAGTTTGTGGGAAGTCTAGCAGATAAGCAGCAATGTGTTCAGAAAACTCTCCTTGACTAGTAGAAAAAAATGTTAATAGCCTAGGACTACATTCGTTGAACGACAATCTATCTTTAAGGAAAATGTTCGAGAGTTCCGTTCGATTCCGCTGAAGCAAGGTTTTATGTATACGCATATACAGGAGAGAGAGAGAGAGAGAGAGAGAGAGAGAGAGAGAGGAAATGGACATTACATTTCAGAAGCGTGTAGCTTGAATACTCAAAATGTTAACCAACGGCAGGAAAGAGTTTAAAACGAGGAAAGCCACTTGTCTGTTATCTCAAATTTCAGTCAGAATAAGTTGAATGAGAATTTATCATAATTTTACAGGCTACTCAAATACAATTCAAGAAATGTATATATGTTATCCATATCAATGTGTCAAATTATATTTTATAAAAAGCATTTAAAAAAGAAAAATGTTCCATACAAAGGTAGTTTGGGCTGGTGAATGTACGTGCAATTTGCAAATAGTTGAAACTAAAACAAATCTTGAACAAGCCAGAGCACATAAACTGTAATACAGTTTGTTCTTTCTGAATATTGAGAATGCTCTGTTAGGATGATGTAAAGTGGAGACGAATACTTTCTGGAGCAATTGTGTATTTTAAGGGCTGCAATTGGCCACTTTTTCCAACAGAGTAAGAAAACGCCTTTCAAACATCGTGATAAATATTTCTAAAATATTTCTTAATCTATTGAATGGCAAATTAAACTGTCCCTGTACAGAATACAAATTAGTGAACAAAATATTGTGTTGCGTTCAAGTAATTTCTTGTAGAAAATATTCCAATAAAAACTACTTGGTAATCCAAATTAACCTACATTTCTGCGATTTAACCATGGGTTAACCTACGCATAGGCAGGAAGTTTTTCTGAATGGTGGACAGGTGGACGGCAGGGAGCGAAGGTCTAGGGCCAGATTTATAGTCAGTACTGATGAGCAAGTGGTCCTTAAGGGTTGGGTTTCAATTCACAGCCGTCAGTTTAGGGTGCCTGCTCGCTCACTTCAATTGCGCTGGAGTGCCAATCAGCTGACCACCACACAGTAAAAATACAAGAACTGCAAGTTGAAGAATATATCGAGCTCTATGCTCATAAATCATAATGCTTTCCATGTTGCAAACAGATACATTAAAGATGCAGATAATCCTTTAGAAATGAGCGATGACCAATAGTGTGCTAATTTTATGGGCACTTATCAATATACAGAAAATTGTCACAAAATCCTTTAAAATATTAATACAAATGTTCTCAAGCTGTTTAATGGGCACACCAAGTGGTTTTAGATAGTCACTGGTAAGTTTATAAAGCATCCACGAGCCCCAAAGAGAAGACCTTTCACCTCACATGCATTTGAAGGTATATTTTTTCTCTCAATGAGGTGAGGGATGCATCGTCGGTAAATTGTCTCGTTGTTCACCGTTGTTGCCTGCTGAATGTTGTCTTCCATACAAACTGTAAGATCCAGCACCATCCCTTTTCCTGGTTCTTTATCGATGGCCGGCCACAATGTCCGCTCTATGGTTGGTTCCATCTTCAGATATACAATGGACACGTTTCACAGCTAACTATAACTTTGCTGTGGGAAATGTATTAATGTATTATATTAATATACCAGGTGGAAGGAACTGCTTCGGCCATACGTTAACTATGATTCTGCATGTTGAGTGTAACAAATATGTCCAATGGAATTAATGTCAATGAAGAACAATTTCACCGAAAAAAAATAATTTGTGTCAAATATTTGGAATATTTGGAGCCTAGCTTCTTGGCGAATGGATATAAATGGTTTATTATCTTACTGTCAAGCAGACATTGTGTGACTTTTTTTTTGTTTTGTGTTTTTTTTTTTTTTTTTTTCAATTCGAACGAATTTAGTCACAATTCAATGTTAAGGCGACGTTGTCAAATCTCTTAGAAATTAAACTTTACAGGCCATTTTAGCATTAAATTGTGACTAAATTCATTGGAATTAAGGTAGAAATGAATTACAGAACTGTATACATAAGCTTTGCGCGACAGTTAGTGAAATAATAAACCAATTGTACCCATTCGTCAAGAAGCTCCAAATATTTGGCACAAATTATTTTTTTCTCAGCGAAACGGTTCTTTAATGACAATAATTGTATTGGACATATTTGTTACACTCATCATGCGGAATCCCTGGTTAACGTATAACTGAAGCAGCACCTTCCACCCCGTATAGTATATTCTCACTTCACTATTAAGTTATAATTTTTAATAATAGGCTAGGCTATTTCCTCCTTTATATTAAAACATAAAATCTCACGGCTACAAGCAGCTGTAATTTATTTTGATTTCACATGTTTGAATATACCTAAATTTCACCTTTCTATCAATTGTGTAGTTTTATCATTACAGTTCCCTCTCATGCATGCTCTAATTTAATTGCTCTTCCAGCAGTCTTGCTTAAAGTGAAAATGTCACACCTACTTTAAATGCAAGTTAACTAAACACATAACTTTTTTGAAGAGTGCAAACAACAAATTGCATTGCAGTAGTTCTGAACACAAAATTTATCATAAATCGCTGTGAAAGCACTGTCTTATACTCAGCTGTTAATCAAAAAATCTGATGTGTTGCACTCACATGGCTTTCTATACTCTTGTACTAACCATTCTTACAAACTCTTATTCCTATATCTTCTTTGTGTTAGTTGAAATAAACATTTGTACAAATTATCTTATTGCTTATTTCCTTGTAAGTGCAAGGGGAATAGGGAATACAATAGGCTTAGTGCCATAGTCAAATCTTTTAAACTTTTGAGATTCCGTGCCCTTTGCATGGCTAAGATTTAAAAAAAAAAAAAAAAAAAAAAAAAAAAAAAAAAAAAAAAAAAAAACATTGGACATAAATTTGTGTCTATCTCTTATGGTTTAGCAGCTATGCACTTATTCAAAATATACATTTTATTTGCCATAAAAACATCTCAAATATACGGCATTTTAATCAGAGTTGTTAGAGCCATTTTCGAGAAAAAGAATATTTACGATAAATTTTCCATATAAAGGTAGCTTAGTGAGGAGGAATTTTCTTCAAAATCTTCTTGTCGCATCCTTGAAAGACATTAACTCAAATACCAACTTTGATTTTTAACCGACTTTTCGTTTTTGAGTTATGCTCCTCACATACAGGCGCGCGCGCGCGCACACACACACACACACACACACACACACACACACACACACACACACACACACACACACCGACAATAACACACACACAGGCATAGACCTTTTTCTAAAAATGTATTTTTTTGGATTCAGGGGGCCTCAAAGCATATATTTCTGGTGAAATCTCGATATCGAATTTTTGGATGGAATACAATATTTCCCCTACTTACAATAAACGTAGTAGAGAAAGTAAACGTTAAAATCTGTTGAGTTCCTTTTGTACTTGAGCAATCGCCTTTCCCTGTATTGCTCACTTAGGCAACTCTCTCTCTCTTTCTCAAAAAAAAAAAAAAAAAAAAAAAATTACAAAACAATACAACAGCTCTAGAAATCCCACGCGTGCTATTTCTGCAGAGCAAGCAAACAAAGGGAAGCGTGTGTCAAACTTATAGCAGTCGACATGTGTTCATCGCCAAATGACCAATGGCTTGCGAGAATGGAAAAGCATCACACATCTTTGATGTTGCTATGTCTTCTATGGCAAGTGTTCGCAGATCGCACATCCATTACGTTCACTCACGCTTTTAATTGATAGGGTTCGACTTCAATGAATTATTTCTCAACTTCTTTAAACTTTACATGCAATTTACACTGTTTCTTCCTCTTGGAGTTGCTTTCTTAATTATTGTAACCTGGTTTTCCTACTTTTTCCGTACATTCATTTGATCTTGAGTTAAAATTTTTTTTAACTTTTCCTTTATTGCAACAGTTTCCCATTTATCTAGTACTTAATTCTCTTCTTTTCCCGTATCAACACATTCTAGAGCATAATGCCAATTATAACACAATCTACTATAGTTAGCGCATCTCTCTCCCTTTCTTTTCCTCTTAGGCCATTTAAATTCATTACACGTGTCCTTACCCATGCATACCGCATTCTGGTCCCTTTGTTGCATACTTCAATGTTTTTTCTCTTCCCCATTCCATTCTTAAACATCTGCAATCTACTAATGACTTTTTTCCTTGAAACTTTTAACAATTTCTTGCTTTTCATGATCTTGCTTTTCATCTTTCTTGTTCTAATTTCTTTCCAGAAACCCTTGGTTTTGTTGTTTCTTTTTTCCATGTTTCCCCAATTCCTATTTCTTCCAATGTTGTCTGTATTTTGTTCACCCAAGTTTCTTTTTCCCCAATTCTGTTGTACAAACATAATATATTCCTCTAGAAGCTTTATTCTGAACCAGCATTTGATTACTGTTTATGCCATTTTGCCTTTTGCTCCCACTCTCTCTAGTTCTGCTTGTGCTACTCCATTTGGTGAAAATAACCCTAGTGTTATTTTGCAAAAATTTCTGTGTATTGCACTCGCATTTTCCCACCCTTTTTCCTGCCCTCAAGTCTCAGCTGCGTTATAGCGTCCTTGTTTCTAGTACCGCGTTACGTAATTTGCATTTCTGGTATTTTGTTCACACAAGGTCTGATTATCTGCATTGATTTTTCCCCCTTTGCTAACACTTTTTTCTTTTGTTCACCCAATCCCCTGTACAATTGAGCCCGTACTTCTAGGTAGTCTACTCACTGCTTCCAATTCCGTTCCTTCTAGTACCATTTTTTGGTCTTTCTTAATCTATATCCGTCTTTAAATATCGTGATTAAGGTTCGACTATGAATCCGGCCCTTAGAGACCGAGGTAAGATTGGAAAACCTGTCTCTCATATTCTTCACTGCTGCTCTTGACAAGCCAAACGCGAAATTACTGTTATTACAACTTGTTACTCTTAGATTTAAGTTATTTTCCATTATTACAATATAATATGCATGATTCAAATTGCTAATGAATTAATAAAACGTCGCCTCTCTGGAACTGTTCATAAAGTCTTAATTGGAATTATTTCAACCATTATGTTTAACAAAATAGCTTGACGTATTTGTAAAGCAGTGGCGGCTCGTGACCTAAACTTTATGTGAAGCTCTTATCACATCAAAATCACAATATACCTGTTTTTTATATATTAAGTGGATTCTTCTGTCATTTCTGTTGCTGCATTTCTCAGTTATATCGTCATGAAAAGGCTGCTTCCTCTCTTGGTCATTGAGCAGGTTGTTATGGATAGAGCTGTTGGTTAGAGCTGTTGGTTAGAGATGTTAGTCTTTCGTGGATCATAGAGCTTCACAAACAAGTATTTATGCGTTTGAGAGTAGAAAAGCTTCTCTCAGCTGAAACGCTCGTTGACGACAGTGCTACGACGAGCGAAGAAAGTTTGTACACCTGTAGAAATACACTACTGTTTTCTTTGATCAACTTCAAGCTTTGGTTAATGAGAAGGTTATCTGATATCCTTCATTTCCGTAAAAAATCTCAAGTTCCGTCTCCAAACGACTTATTTTAAATAAATTTGGACATGCTTTCCGAATAGAGGTGAGAGCATCAAAGAGGAAAACAGTTGAACGCTGCAGGAACTCGAAGAATCTGTGAGAGGACAAAACTGAAATTTTCCAACGTCTTGAAATCTAACGTAATTTGTGCTAAGATTAAATCCAATATTTCAAAATATAACAATTTGTGCTTCTGAAAAAGTTCATCTAGGGACATTTTAGCATACTTTCGTCCTGAAAAGTCCGCCCCCCCCCCCTAGTTTAGCTGTTTAAAAAAATTTACGAAAACTTCATCAGTTCTTCTTCTTTGATACTCCGTGTGCTCCGTTAGGTTTGAAATCTCCCCCCATGCCAAGACGAGATGTCGTGCGGATGCCTAAGCAAGTAGGCGTAGTCAGAAATAGACCGAAAACTGTAATGCCCAACCTTATGTGAAAGAGAGGTGGGCGGATTTGTCTCCACCTACTGTTCGCCGAACTATGACGCCTTCATGGGACTCAAAACAAATATGTCCAATGCTTGGTTACGAGAATAAGTAAAGGGGAAATGCTTCACGCCCAAAATGAAGAGTGGAGCGAGAAGGTGACATCATTAGCTCATAAAAGACAAGGTTGGACATCTCTGTGTATACCTACCTCTAGTGGCAATGTGATGGCTTTGAAATGCTGTGCTCTTTGCACTACATGGGGAAAAACCACAAAAAAGAACAGCGACTTACTAGCTAAGAAAAGTATAATTATTTGAGAATTGTAACCAATAACAAAAATATTTTGAAAATGGTTAACTGTACAAAAAATTTAATTGGCACAAACTGTGTACTTTAATTAAATGTTTACTATTTGTATAGTAAGTTTTTATCATCTCTTACCTTATCAATTATACAAAAGTCGTTCAGAACGTGACTTTTCAGGCTATTCCCAGAAAATTCATGTTTTTCATTTGTCATGAAAAGATCTAAAATCTACGGACATAAGGTAATCAAAATGGTTAGACTTTTTGAGAAAATAAAAAGTTACTACACTTTTCAAGTATAGAGTAATTTGGGTTGGTCGAATTTTTTTGAAAACCTTAGCATCATATCCAGTTGATGATAACAACTGTTTCGTATTTGTGTTATGCTCTCTCTTTCACTCACACGCACGCAGGAGCATTTTTATATAGCATGGCGCGCGAGAACGGACAATTTCAAATTGATTAGCAGTAAATCGTGTTTGATGTTTCTATGACTGTTATACCTCTGTTTTAATCCTCAAACATTGCCATTTCACTTGCCATGGCGCAGTGGTCAGGAGACGCTGTCAATTGCCAGGATCACATCAGCGTCGCCAGTGTTTGTTCCGCAGGAGTTCTTTTACATGCCAGTAAATCTACTGACATGCAGCTGTCGTTTTTAAGCACACTTATAGACTATCGGTCTGGGCCGAATTTGAACCCGCGACCTTGGGATCAGTAGGCCAGCGTCTAACCAACTGAGCCACCCACGAGGAGGGTGCTTTCGCAGTGAAGGCTTATTATAAAAACAATGATTACTATGAAGCTGCACGACGAGAATTTCGGCGTCATTTTCAACTTTGGCGTTATAATCCTGTTCGTACAGTCCATGCTGTGAAGACATTGGTTGGAAAATTCGAATCAACAGCTTCTGCCGTGAGCAAGAAACACCCGGGACCAAAAAGAACTGTTCGAACGCCGGAGACAATTGAAATAGTCAATGCCATCATTCAGCAAAGTCTACAGCGTAGTGCACGGTACATATTGTTTCATTAGATTTATCTCGCCGCGCTTTGGGCAGAATATATTTTTCGGGTCTCAAATTGCATCCGTAGCAGCTTCAGATTGTTCAAAAATTGGAAACGGATGATGCCAACAGACGATTATTATTTGCTGAACAGTGTGAAGATGATGAAATATTCCTAAACAACGTGTGGGTTGTGAAGTGGTTATGCGAATAAACACAACTTTCGCTACTGGGTGGCAGAAAATCCCACTTCCTATACCAGCGACCATTGCACAGTGAAAAGTGACCGTGTGCCATCGAACGGGATAATTGGTCCATATTTTTATGAAGATGATGCCGGCCACGCAGTTACTGTGAATTCCCATTGGTAGGTACGTCAGTATGGTTAAAACGTTCCTCACCAATGAATTTGAAATTATCGTGTGAATGAGTTCATGAGGTTTCAGCAGGACAGAGCCACGACTCACACAGCAACAATGTCCATCGCTGCATTATGGCAGCTATTTGGAGAGCGCGTCATTTCGAAGAATGGCAACATCAACTGGCCCAACCCGTCGCCTGATCTTTCAATGTGCGATTATTTCCTATAGTTTTTTTAAAACTAGAGTGTATGGTAGTCGTCCTAAAACATAAATAAACTAAAGGCTAGGGTTCGTGGTAACATTGCATCAATCAGCATTGAGATGTTGTAGAGTTACGTTAAATTTACGTTCAGCAAATGTATGTATGTATACGCAGAGAAGGACGTTATTTAGAGGACGTTAACTTCATGGAATGATTGTTATTACTAAAAATAAACAATAATAAATTTGAATAACAACTATGAATAAGCATATAAAACTCTGTTCAGGCTGCATTACAGCCATACTAAAATTGCCCATATCCTGTATAAATGATTCTTTGATTCAGGAAATCTCAAAGCAATTCCGATGAAAAGTGGTTATGGAAATTTTCTGTGAACTGTTTTACTTCTTACCTTAGGTAAGAGGTAGAGAAGGTAAACATTCCTTAGAGAGGTTCAGTGTTACAATGTTAACGTTCAATGTCAATGTTAATGTTACATTAAATGCATGCATAAGAAATAAAATGAGTTTTCAGCAAACATAGCATTCTTTTATTTAGGTAATGCATAACATTAAAACTGCAGCAAATGATTCGTATGCAATGTTAGTAAAACTTTAAATTCGTCGTAAGTGAATTTGCTCCAAAGGAATAACAACACTGAGGTACCTTTGAGTTAGATATTTGAGAAGTATGGGTTTCAAACACCCCTTTATTTGCTCTCCTTATTCCAGGACCACTCCCACCAGGATTCCTGACCTGGGGCTCGAGCTTGGTACAGGAATTCCACGACCTTCCTGTTAGAAATAGGTCAAGACGGGAAGGCTAAAATTGTCGTCAGTGAACTAACTGCATATTGCCAAGTGCTAACCTGGCCTGGCCTGGCCTTCTCTCCTTCCAGTGTCAGCTAATGTGACTACACTTTTGGCCGTTTATTAAACCATACGCCAAAATACAAACCAGACTTAATTACAAATTATTTGGGTAAGAATATAAAGGAGGAACTCAGACTAACGCCCCATGATAATACGTGCATTTTCAAATGCGCTTTTCTGTGTGACGTGAAACAGCAAGTGGAAAAAAATCTGACGTGTTAGATACGGTAACATAACTTTCTCTAGCTACTTCGTTTATGCAAGCTCTTATTAATATTTCTTATGTGCTAATCACATGATTCTCTCTACCCAATATTTATTTTTGTCTTTTACAGACCATTCCTACAAACGGTTACGTAATATCCACATAAACTTCAATAACATATTTCGTTGTAGGTACAAGTGGGATAGAGTGAACCAAGTTTATAATAATCAAATGTTTTAACCGAACGGCTGCATACTGACCTTCAAATGCCATACTCTTTTCATGATATAGCAAGAAACAAGTAAATACTGACAGCCTATTTTTAGATCTCATTAATACGCATAATGTATTTCAAATACATGTTTTGTCGCACTAGTTATTTTGGAGATATCCGTCATTATTGTTCGAATTGCTCATGCAATTTTTAGAATGATTACCAATCAGTGTTTCTCTTGATGTGATGCAAAGAGTAGCTATGTATTTTGATGTCAGCATATAGCGACTAATTCGCAGAAAATTCAAATAGGACATTCATTTTATTTGTTATGTAAATATCTTAATCAAAATTCTTAGAGCCATTTTATGAAAATAAAAATATGAAGTAGTTTGTATGAAAACGGTAGTTTTGGGCGGGAGAATTTTCTTGAGAATTTTCCTGTGACAGCCTTAGAAGATACTAGTTCAAATATGAAGTCTAGTATCTATCTGAATTATCATTTTTGAGCTGTTGTTGAGTTATGTATACACACAAGTAAACACACAAGCGCACACACACACGCGCACACACACACACACACACACACACACACACACAGAGAAAGAGAGAGAGAGAATTGCCATTCTGGAAGCCCTAAAATTGATAACTGCAATATACGGTAAAGATCGCATTCATACACACAGATAGCCAAATAACATTAGTAAAAACACTAACAACCATTACCAACTGATAGAATTAATAAGAAGAGATCATTTAAAGCTTAAAAGACTAAATTGGGAACTAGATTTTGTTTGGATTAAAGCACACATAGGCATCGTCGGTAATGAACTTGCTGATCAACTCGCAAAACAAGGAACAATAAGCCAAGAAGATGAAATCTACCTAAAATACCAAAAAAACACACTGAAAAGGGAGTTACACTAAGAGAGTATAACTAAATGGCAGAGCGACTAGGACAACGCTAAAAGTGGATCCATAACTAGAGAATTCTTACCGAGCGTCGAAAAAAGCCTGGTAATGAAAATAAATAACACTCAGAATCTGACAGCAATGATCAGTGGACACGGAAAAACAAGGGCCTACATTTACAGATTAAAGATTCTAGATAATCCAAACTACCCATGCAATACAGAAGAACAAACTATAAATCTCCTAATTTACGTGTGTCCAATGACACAATTAAACAAAGAAAGACAAAAACTGACTAATAGAACTCGTAATGAATGGCTAGTGAATAAAAGTGCATTAATCAATTCTTATTTCACACATTTCTAATCGTTTGTTAATTCCATTGATTTCAACAAACTCTGAAAGATAAATAATTACAATATCATATAGCCATCTGCCCAAAATTGTTATTTTTAAGTGATTTGTGTTTAGTATGTAGTATTACTATGGTAATGGAGCATGCTTCATTAATAAAATAAATAAATAACGCAAACATCCATGCTTTGAGACATGCTTAGAAATGTATACAGTAATGGACCTTATAGCTATTTACAATTAGATCTAAATCTTCGGGCAGAGGGGAGGTGTTCATGAATCGTGTTGAGCAGTAGAGTGGAGTGGCCGGTGAACCTGTTGTAGGACAGTGGCTACTACTGGCATTTGAAGATCCTGGTTGATGGTTGCATTGCAAACATACAATGTGTTATGAGCCGGAGGAAACGGTTTTGAACTGTGTGTACTCTTTTTATTTCTGAATCAGAAGCAGAACCCCTAAATGCCGCCACACCCATTACTGATGCAGGTCGAACAAAGGAGAGATAGATCATTATTTTGCATTGCAGTTCGAGAGGCAATGGTCTTGGTGGATTTTATTTCTAATTATATAGGTATTCACTGCATCGCTAATATGCTTTATGTGTTAATTTTGTATCTAATGTTAGCGCAAGGTGTTTGACAGAATGGGTTTTTGGGATGGCTTCGTCACGGAGGTTTGATATCGTATAGTATCTTGGCTTTGAAGGTAAATTGCACTGGTTGTGTTTTTCTTTTCCTTTTTCATATGAATTATCCTGCACTACTTACACTACTCTTCGATTTATCTGGCGTACATCTAAAATCTAAATGAAGATCGGTTGCCCTCCCTTTTGCAGAAAATAGCCAAATCATTGGCAAACTGAAAACTGTAACTTCATATGATATCGGGAAATCGAATACATTAGACAGGACACAATATCGGGCCATATACATTTCCTTGAGGAATACCGAACTTTATTTCACAGGACCGCGATTTAAATTTCCAACATCTAACCGACAAACTTAGGCTTTTCAGTTGAAATGTCCAGAAACTAAACTATTTCTTCCATAACGTGCATAAGATCCCAAAATTTCGCATCAGTTAACTTTTTAGGAGCTGAATTGAATAGTGCTGTTTCATAAAATATATTATTCAGGTTGTCACCAACTTTGGCTAAGTTCTCTAGTCGGCAAGCTTCATTTGCTGATCTTATCTACTTTAATAAATGTTACTTTGCATATCCATTCTTTCTAGTATTGGTAGGGTGATTTGGTCAATAGATTTTATAGCCGCCATGACAAACAGAACGTGAGGTGAAAATTTTTCTTCTGTTATGAGCAATGTATCGATATTATAACTATTGAAAAATACTGTGACGCCGAACTCGGCCCTCAACGGGGGACGGATGGAGCCGTGCTTCGCTCCGTGTACCCACGGCGCGCGGACAAAGACGTTCAATGCTGGGCTGCCTCGCGGGACTGCTGTGTGTATATGACTGAAAAATCGAGGCGGCAGAAACAAAAATGCGTCGAGAACGCGCGCGAGACTCCTGAGTCATTTCCGGTGCGTGTGTGAAGAAATCGAGAAAGGTCCATGTGACGTCATTCTCAGTATATAAAGAGGCCAGAGGAGTGAGTTTTAGAATTCTGTTACGAATATGAGTCGGTCAGTGTGTCAGTGAGTGTGAGACAGCTGTGCGTGTGTGTCGTCCTTTAATACGTCGTAAGAAGATTCAACGTGCGTCGCGAGTGATTACATCGTCGTGATTGGTGTATGGGAGACGGAATAAGTGAATAAAAACACTAAAAGGACTGAGCAAGGTTATGAGGAGAACAGTTGTGAGTTGTGTTGCCCAGAAAGACTGTAAACCGTGTTAACGACGAGTAGCAAACTGTGTATATGTGATAAAATTTTAGAAGGCAATATAGTGATAGAAATTAATCGGACCTGATTGTATCGTCTTTGTTACAATATTTTTATCTTTAATTATTTGTTATTCATTCCTCTACAACTCCGAGAGCATACTTTACAGAATCTTCCTGTAATTTTTGGTTGAGAATTAGTGGCACGTTTGGGTTAATGGTTATAGAACCAGTTTAACGTGTTATCAGGATTAGATAAACTGTTAACTGCTGCATTGCTATGTTTGTTTGTCGCGTATTTGTTACTACTTGAGAAAATTACCTGTTTGGTGAGCAGCAAAAATAATATACTCCTTTAGAAGCTCTATGGTCGTTGCACTGTTGTCCGCATTGTTAGCATTTTCTTTCATTGATTTGAAAAAGTTCTGTACATTTTGTGCAAAGGGCAACGACCCTTGCAGTTAACACACACGGCGGGCAGGTTTAAGGACTTTGCAGAGCATGTTGCTGCATGGGAGCCATCACACTTAACGCAGCAAGGTGATCTGCGGCAGTAATTTTTGCTGCAAAAGTTGCACATCGTTGGCATTTCACACATTGAATCACAAACCGGTTGGGTTTAGGTGACTCCACTTTCATAATAGATCCTTAACAGTCTGAGAGAGCAAATGTTTTCATTGTGTGGGTTTGGTTTTAAGCCTAGGAAAATAAGGGAAGAGGAGTTTGAGATGGGATGATGTACAGGTCACATTTGTATTGGTTAATAACTTAGTTCTCGTAATTCGCCTATCGTGAAATTGGAATCGCAAAATTAATACAATCTTCTCATATAAGGTCGGTCTGGGCGGCTCAGTTGGTTACACGTTGTCCTGCTGATTCCAAGATCGTGGGTTCAAATCCAGCCCAGACCAATGGTTTCTAGTGTGCTTAAAAACGACAGCTCCATTTCATTAGATTTACTGGTATGTAAAATAACTCCTGTGGGACGAAATTCTGGCACACCGGCGACACTGATATGATCCTGGCAATTGACAGGTTCGTTAAAAAACAAAAGATTATTTATTTATTATCTGATAACTCGAAGTTTATCTCATTATTCAATTGGAAAGCTTTAGCTGATTTTAGGTACTCAAGGACTGATTTATAAAGTCAATCGTTTTAGACTGACATTTTTCGTTGCCAGTACTGGCAGTGGTATACCTGTAAGGTTTTCGATTTTGTTATTCATTTTTTTATTAATTTCATTTATATAATACTGCTAATGAAAAATGGCCAGTGATTAATCTGATTTCCTTGTCGTAGTGCTGGTTTTACTCTGCTCAGTATACTGTGTTCTACATTTCTAAGAGGACTGCATTTAGAAGCAAATGGAGATTCATGCGCTAGTTTTTGTTTCTTCGTTCCGGTGTATACCTTTTCTTTATTTTGAGTTTAACGTCCTTTAACCTGGTACGTCATAGTGGACGATGAATAAATTAAATGGGTGAAATAATGCTCAAATGAGTCCGGGGCCCATAGACTACCTGACGTTCGTCTTCTCTTATCCAGATAATTCACCCTAACCGATATTCGAAATCGGGACCCCCGGATACGATGAAGACACGCCAACCTCCACACCATAGAGGCAGGTCCAGTGGTTCTGCTAACGAAGCCATTTTGTGAATGATTTAACTTGAAACATAGGTTGAAATTTAACACACTCTATATAAGTAATTGTATAATAAATTGTAGGTGATTATCAGTTATCAATACCAATATCACTTAAACACGATTCAGAAGTTGTCTCACAGATCCAAAAATGCTGCGACAATGCAATTCTATGGCATACATATGAACTCGACTTTCTTTGTCCAGAAATCTTCCTTTTATCACTATAGTGATGCCAAAAAGCTTCTCTGACTACTTTAAAAACATTGTAGCAGAGAAACGAATGCAGAGAAAATTATCATTTTTAATAACCAGAAAGCTGAAAAAATAACCAGAAAGAACAGATTGCATGATCTGGCATTTTCTAAGATTTTTCATCTTACTGATTTTAAAAGTATTGATTGAAAAGTATACTAATTTTGATTTGTGGTGTTCACTCATTATTTTACAAGCTTCCAAATTATTTTACGTGCATTTAGTAGAGCCAATTTTTTGGTGTAATTGCCACCTGGAATTGAAGTGAAGGTGCGTTTGGATGTGGTGGAGAATACATGCCAAAGGAATCACCAACATATTTACTAAGCTTCTTCATTAACGTTTCAGTTATATATCTCAGTGAATTAAATAATATCTATGTCGGTGACGTCAGGTATTTTTTACAGAAGTCTGATACGTTATAATCGCATGATTTCTGGAAACTTCAAGCTATATATTTTATTTTTCAGCAAATGTAAATGTATAGTGTTTAAATGAAGATCGTAAGAGCTGTTTTTACTACTGTAGTCCCATATTCCTCTTACACCTACAAGGAAATAAACAATAAGATAATTTGTAAAAATGTTTATCTCAACTAACTCAAAGAAGTTATAGTAATAAGAGTTTGTAAGAATGGTTAGTACAAGAGTAGAGAAAGTCATGTGAGTGCAACCCATCAGATTTTTTTAAGAAAATGATAAACTGAAAACGTTTCCATGTGAAGGGATTTCCTTGAAAAGCTTCCTGTTGTATCTTTGAAGTGTAATTAACTTATTATGTACTATATATTATATATGTGTCTATCCAACATTTAGTTTTTGAGTTATGCTGTTCACAGACACATAGAAGTTTAAATGCTTTCTTTTATTATTATTATTATTATTATTATTATTATTATTATTATTATTATTATTATTATTATTATTATTATTATTATTATTATTATTATTATTATTATTATTATTATTATTATTATTATTATTATTATTATTATTATTATTATTATTATTATTATTATTATTATTATTATTATTATTATTATTATTATTATTATTATGATTATCATTATCATCATCATCATCATCATCGTCATCGTTATTATTATTATTATTATTATTATTATTATTATTATTATTATTATTATTATTATTATTATTATTATTATTATTATTATTCAGAGGGATCAAAGCAAGTATTTCAGGTGGAATTTGGGTATCGAATTTTCAAGTGAAATACAATATTTAATCTACTTACTAGGTAAATAGTGGTTGAAGGAGTAAAAATACAAATTATTTGAAAAATCAGACTAATAGTGTTTTAACGAAAAATACATTTTTGAGGGGATATGTCTTCGTCTATCTTTTATGAGATATACAGAATTACCTATGCACAATATTAAGAGTGAAAACGACTTGGAAGGTTATTCGCAGAAAGTTGGAGATATATCTACATTTTGTTTGTCATGCAAGTATATCAAACACAAGGGGCGCTCTTCATACTGATTCTTGGTACGGATCAACTCCCTACTTCCGGTGGATTTACAGCGAACTATCGATGCTCCTAATGGTAACTTGGATTTGCGATGATCTGGGTATCAAACGCCTTGGTGCAGCCCAAATTTTAGCCTACCTCGGAGGGGTTGATTAAAGGCAAAATAGAATGATGGGCGTGGCTGCGTGCGTAGTTTCGCGAAATGAGGCAGCGGAGAAAATGAAATAGAACCTTTATTGCAATACAACAGCTGTAAGCGCTGCACTGGAGAACAGGAAGAGAAAAATACGACACAAAGTTGAATATGCTTCTGAAGTTCTACAGTGCGACCCTTATGTATTGCTGCCTTTTCGATCTTAGTAAATTATAGAAAGTAAAATTGCTACATTGATTCCAATAGAAAAGTCACCAACATTAACCTTGATGACAAACTGGCGATCGATTACCCACGCTTGGTTATTGGCTTTAAAAAATCTTATGTGTTGCACTCACATGACTTTCTCTACTCTTGTACTATTCTTGCATACTCTTATTCCTCTGAGGATCTTCGTGTTAGTCGAGATAAACATTTGCAAAAATTATCTTACTGCTGCTTTTCTTGTAGGCTTTGAGTGATAGTCAAATCTTTTAAAGCTTTGAAATTCCGTTCTTTTTGCATCTCCAAGAGATAAAAAAGTGAATAACGACCTTCCATTTGAGAAAAGTATAAGTATTGCAAAACACGCAAATAACAAGGAATATCTCTGAAATGGTTCACTTCATAAAAATATATTTGGGCGTAAATTGTGTGTTTTAACAAGATCTGCTTTTTTTGTATAGTAAGATTTAGTCTACCTCTTTGGGCTTACCAGTTATACAAAAGTAATCAAGAGTAAACAAGACTACAGAGGCTATAGCCAGAAAATTCAATATATATATATATTTCATTTGCATTAAAATATCTTAAACTTGGAGCATTTTAATAAAAATCCTTAGAGCTATTTTTGAGAAAATCAGTATTTTCGAAAAATTTTCCATGTAAAGGGTAGTTTAGAATAGAGAAATTTTCTTCAAAATCTTCGTGTCGCATCCTTGAAAGATGTTAAACTTAAATACCAACTTTGGTTTTTGAGTTATGCTGTTTACAGACAGACACACAGGCACCACACATACACACACACACGCGCGCGCGGACTTTATCCTAAAAATGCTTTTTTTTTTTTTTTTTTTTTTTTTTCAAGGGGCCCCAAAACATGTATTTCCGGTGAAATCTTGATATCGAAATGTTAGGTCGAATACAATACTTCCTCTACTATACGTAGTAGAGAAAGTAAATATCAATAACTGGTAGCTCATACTTAGCTGTTACGTGAATTAAATCGTAGTAAATAGTAACAAATGAAAAGCAAGTAAAGATACAGGTTATGTTTAAATCATAAAGTTCAACTATTAATATAATTAATTACATGTCTGCAATAATAGATACATAAAAAGTTAGAGGACAGACAAAACATGCAGGTAGCTTGGGTTACCAGCACTTAATACAGGTAATCGTGATGGCATGAAGGAAGTGGACTAAGAAATACTATTGTCGAAAAACACATTTACCAGTTTAGACATAACTGCAATGCATGACGACTTAAAGTTTAGAAACATCTGCAGGTTTAGTAAACCCAACGCCCAAGGCCAATAGAACTTGTTCGTCGTAACCTACATGATAGGGAGGTTAACTGAGGTTGGAGTATCTCAATTAATGCGCTTCGTTATTATGCAAAAACAGAAGGGTATCAAGATAACACTTGTTGACCTGCGTATGTAAGCCGCATTATAACCAATGCTTCAGGTGCCATTGCCACACTTACCTACCCGGCGAGATTACAACTGTCCGGAAGTTTTATGATATAATAGGATTTCCTCAAGTAATAATTTCTGTACTATGAATAATGCTTAATGTTTAATTATTTGCTTAGGGACCCTGGGACTGAAATTTAAATTTTCTATATTACTTTCTCTACTGGTAAGTAGGGGAAGTATTGTATTCCACCCAAAAATTCGATGTCGAGATTTCACCGGAAATATATGTTTTGAGGCCCCCTGAATCCAAAAAAAGCACTTTTAGAAAAAAGGTCCGTGTGTGTGTCTGTGTGTCAGTCTATCAGTCTGTGGACAGCATAACTCAAAAACGAAAAATCGGTTAAAAACCAAAGTTGGTACTTAAGTTTAATGTCTTTCAAGGATGCGACACGAAGATTTTGAAGAAAATAGCCCAACCCTAAACTACCCTTTACATGGAACTTTTTCGAAAATTTTGATTTTCTTGAAAATGGCTCTAACGATTTTGATTAAAATGTCATATGTTTGAGATATTTTGATGACAAATGAAATGTATATCTTGAATTTTCTGGCTATAGCCCCTGTAGTCGTATTTACTCTGGACGACTTTTGCATAACTGGTAAACCGTTAGAGATAGACCAAATTATACTATACAAAAATGTACATCTTGCTAAAATACACAATTTATGTATCAACAAATTTTCTTGTAGGATGAACCATTTCGGAGATATTCCTTGTTATGTGTGTGAGTTTCGGAAAACTTAGAACTTTCGTGAAATGGGTCATCGTTGTTCGTTTTTTTTATATGTTAAGTGTGCAAAGACAATAGAATCTCAAAGCTTTAAAACATTTGACTATCGCACAAAGCCTACTGTATTCCCCCTTGTACATACAAGGAAATTAGCAATTAGATAAGTTTACAAATGTTTATCTTAACTAATACGAAGAACATATAGGAATAAGAGTTTGTAAGAATGGTTAGTACAAGAGTAGAGAAAGTCATGTGAGTGCAACACATCAGATTTTTTTTGCTTTCTCTACGACGTAAAGTAGAGAAAGTATTGTATTCCACCCAAAAATTCGATGTAAAAATTTCACCGGAAATATGTTTTGAGGTCTCTTGAAGCAAAAAAAAAGCATTTTTAGAAAAAGGTCCGTGTGTGTGTGTGTGTCCTTTTTGACCCATATTTTGCTCAAACATGTCCAAAAATTTAAATAGAAAAGGGACGCCTAAATGTTGCGTACATGGCATTTAAAGCGTCCGCTAGAACTTTAAAAATCGCGGAATCTAAACAAAATGTCACTGCCAACCGTGGCTGAAGTTTTGGGGAACATTTATGTAGGTACATAAACCTAAAAGTAGTGAATTTTTCCGTCATTTTCAGCCCAGGATTCTTTAAGATGCAGGGTGTGATGCATTTTGGTAACAGCAAATGTTGCTTGCTATTTGAATTTTATTTAACTGTCATTTTATAGAATACGAAGGTTAGTATACCAGCAAGTTGATAACATCAGTAATTAAATTAGTATACAGCTCTATGGAGGTCGCGCACGCGCAGAATTTATCTCATGTAACATTTTTTCCTTGCTGGTTCACGGTTCAAAGCTTGGACCAAGGCTTTTCATCGTCTATGAATTAAAAAACTTAGATCGCCTTTGGTACGGGCCAAATAAGTATCAGGAAATATGTAGTAAAACAACAAATATTATTCTCCTCTTCCTCACTCTCATACTGGTGCTGGGCTGACCACCCGCTTCGACGTCTTCACTCTGTCTGGTCCAAAGGTTCGTCTGCTGCCCGACAGCATTTTACCATAGGCACAGGCTTGTAAATCCTAGGGGGTGACATTCCTCCATACGGGGAGGCTGATCAAATAAAGAGTGGGTGTGTGAGTGAGTGAGTGAGTGAGTGAGTGAGTGAGTGAGTGAGTGAGTGAGTGAGTGAGTTGGGTTTAAGGGCCCGTTGACAACTAGGTCATTAGGGCCCGATGATCAAATAAAGAAGAAGAAAAGAAAACTTTTCCATACAAAAGATAATTTGCGATTTTTTTGAAAATCTTCGTGTCACACCCTTGGAATGCGCTGAACTTAAGTACAAATTTTCATGTGTAACAAGACTTTTTGTTTGTTATGCAATCCTCTCTCTCTGTCCCTCTCTCTCTCTCTCTCTCTCTCTCTCTCTCTCTCTCTCTCTCTCTCACGCACACTGTAGCAGTTTTTTTGTATAGCGCTTATGATATGCAGAATATATCAAAGTTACAAAATCCATTAATAGCAAAGGGTTAAGAATATGTACCACAGGTGAAGGGATGCCAAAAAGGCACTACCAAGGGTCATTAGCGAACGTCCCAAACATTAACGTAAACGAGATACAATTAGTTTGGCAAGGTCTTCAACATAAAGAAAAGGAGCCTGCTATTGTATTTTTACAAAGTATCGGAAACCCGAGGGGTTTCGCCAGAGGGCAAAGTCTTGACTTAATGAAGTGAGGGCCATTATGGATGTTTGGGAAGCTAAAAAGGATAATGACTGAGACAGTAGGAGACAGGCATCGTTACGAGGGAGAGATACATGTAAGCAACACGGTGAAAGTTCGTTCCAGCGGTTACGTTAAACTGCATATTTTATTCTATTTAAAATTGTTCAGCAAAGCTTAAACGTGTAAAAATAAAACAAATAAAGTGTTCTAAAAAAAACTACAATGTCGCTCTCTGTAACCACCACGGATACCCGAGATTAAGACTCATGTGCGAGCAGCCGTAGGCACCCATAATAAGAAGCAGTCAATCGAGTGACGTAAAATGCTTCAAATTGGCGCTCCAACGTGTGGCGTGAACTTCAGAGAATTTCAGGAATGCTGAGCGTGAACTTCAGAGAATTTCAGGAATGCTGAGCGTGAACTTCAGAGAATTTCAGGAATGCTGAGCGTGAACTTCAGAGAATTTCAGGAATGCTGAGCGAGAACTTCAGAGTACTTCAGGGAAGCAGAATAAGGTATGCGGAGAACTTCAGGGAGCTGAACAACAAAGGTCGTGAACTCCAGGGAAGGTGACCCAGGACACAGCAGGAACGAGGGGATCCACATCGAATAGCAGTGCAGCAAGCTGATTAAGGTACTGAGTGAGAATTTTATCTACGTGTTGTAGTATATAGTCAATGTATTTAAGGAACGGGAAAATGATCGAGCAATTAGATATAAATATGGAAGTGCAGGAGGGTGATGAGAGAGTGGGAGAAGGTGTATATAGTAATGTAGATCATGCAAGGGACAGAGTAGCTGATACGAATATACAAAATCAGGGAGAAGAAACAGGGGGAAGCATGGAGACTAATGAAATATTAAAATCACTTATGTCAATGATGACGGGGTTAACAGAAAGTCAGAAAGAGATTAAGGAAAAGGTAGAAAAAAGTCAGAAAGATTTAACGGGTTTAACAGAAAGTCAGAAAGAGATTAAGGAAAAGGTAGAAAAAAGTCAGAAAGATTTAACGGGTTAACAGAAAAGGTAGAAAATACGAGGGAGAACTTAACAGCTGACTTAGTCAAAATAGGAAATAAGATTGAGAAACAACAGAAGGTTTTAGAAAATTTCAAGGAGGAAGTTAGAAATGAAATAGAAAATGTAAGAAGTGAGGTTAGAAATAATCAGGAAGAGGTTAAAATTGAAATTGAAAATGTGCGAATTGAAATGAGGGAAAGTCAGGAACAGGTTAGGGAAGAGATTAAAACAGTTAATAAAAATGTAGAGAAAGAAAATAGAAAATTAAGGGAGGAAATAACTACTGAATTAGCTAAGGAAAGGGAAATTAATTGCAAGGAATTAGAAATCTGTAGGAAAAGATTAGAGCAATCAGAGAGGGAAACTAGGAGATTAGCTGTGAGTGTAGATGAGGTAAATGACAAACTGAAAGAAAGATTAAACAACATATGTATGTCTGACAATGTTAGTGACTCTGTGAGTAGTAATACTATTACGGTAGCAGCACGGGACGAAGCGATGCATAATGCGTCAGCGGACATTCCGATGTTAAACTTAAATGCTGGTACATCAGGTAATAGTAATACCAATGTCAATGTTAATGCACGCAATAGTCCACATTTGCAATGGCCCAACCATGTTTTGAATGAAATTTCACCACCAACCTTTGAAAACGAAGAATTTGATGACCCCAAGGCTTTTATAAATAGCATGCAAGAGTATTTTCTTGTAAAAGGTATTCCCGAGGAATATAAGATGACGGTTGTCAGAAAATGTTTTAAAGGCAACGCTTCAAACTGGTTAGAGTTATCAGTAGGATTAAGTAATGATTATCGGACATTTAAGGAAATTTTCTTAAATAGATATTGGGGAGCTAGCAGGCAGGCAAATATAAGACTGGAACTGAGTAATGGGAAATATAACCCGCATAAAGATCAATGCATGGTTAATTATTTTATGGCTATAGCTAGAAAATGTAAGATGCTTGACCCTCCGATGGGAGAAATAGAATTAATTAATTTAATAACCACACATTTTCCGGAAACAATTCAACACTATCTGATTATTGCGAAGCCGATAACAATAGCGGCAATGATTGACTTGTTAATCGCACTAGAAAGAAATAAGAGCCAAAACGAGGCAAGTAATGAGAGACCTTTTGGAAATAACCGATCTCCAACAAAAATTTTCGGGCAGGGGGCAGGTTCAGGTGATGTCAGGAATTTTGATGCTCGGCAACGGTATCATGGCCCGGTCCCTAAAAACACTAATTACCACCGGAAAAATAATTTTGAGCCTCAGGATAGGAGACATAATTTTGAGCCTCAGGATAGAAGAAATAATTATGAGCCTCAGGATAATAGAAGAAGGGTTGAGAATTATCCACGGGAAAGAAACCCTCAAATTAATTACGTACAGGCAAATAGATATTACGGAGATAGAAGGAGGAGGTACACTAGGAATCGATTTCCTTCGGGAAATAATTATCACCATGATAATAATTGGTACAGACCGAATTCCCCTAGGCAAGAAGAAAGAAATGGGAATAGCAGAATTTCTCCAAATCCGGAAGAAAGGGTAGACGCTATAAACGCGGTAAAAAGATTGGAAGAAACAAATTTTCACCAGGATTCAAACCCGGGACCTTCATATAATGGGAATGGGACAGGAGCCATTAGTAAGCTTTCGGAAAACTCCAAACCCAGTCAACTTCGCCTTCAGTGAAGATTGGGAATGATGAATGTTCTTATTATGGGAAGTACTTCGAAAATAAGGGACAGAGAAGGCAATGTTTGATCGAAAAACATAAAGAAAATACAGAGAATGAAATTTTAACTGATCCACCAAGAATAAATATTGGTATTAACGGGAAATTATTTCAGGCTATTATTGATACAGGTGCTAATACTACTGTGTGTTCCCAAACATTTTGTTGAAAATTTAGTGAGTAGTGGTGTAAAATTATTATCTTTGCCAGTTTATGGGATATATTGCTCTGTAGCAGTAGGTAAAAGGAAAGAAAGGGTAAAATTTCAAGTGATGGTAAAGGTCGAGATCGCACAGAAATGCATTGAAATATTATTTTTGGTTGTACCCAGGCTTGTTTTTGACGTAATAATCGGTTGCGATAGTCTTTATGCTTGGAATTCCATCATAGATTTTGAAAATAGAAGTTTTAAGTTTGAAACAGAACCTGACACCATAATTGTACCATTTTTAGACCATACTTCGAGGATAATTGTACGGGATCAGGTAGAGGAAGAAATGGAGGGGGAAACATTCTTTGTCGAGGTAATAAATATTGGAGCGATGGAATTAGCAGAATTAAAAGTTGGGAACTACGATGAAATAGAGGAACAAAATATTGTAAGTAGAGGTAATTATTTCTGTGATTTTGACGAAGAAAAGAAACCCCGAGAAAACCCAAAATTTAACTTGAAGAATAGTAATATAAATGAGTACGACGAAAGAAAGGACTGTGTCAAGATAGAAAATTTAATAGGATCTAAGGTGAACCAAGCTGAGAGACTAAATGAGGAACAGAAAAGAAAATTACGGGAACGTTTAATAGAAAACAGGGGGGTATTCTCGGAAAAGCCTGGAAGATGTAACTTACACACATTCGTTTGAAGTAGCGAATAAAATTTTCAAAGAAACTCTAAGTAGCCACCAGATAAAACTATATCATTGTTCTTATTATTTTCCTTCAGGGAATCCGACAGAGCGGATATTAAGAGAAATAGGGACTTATTTTCGAGTGCTTACTCATAATAATCATCGAAACTGGGTAAAGTATTGTCCCATCATAGAGAAAATTATTAATAATACTGTAAATACTACAACTGGTTTTGCACCGATACAGATAATGCAAGGAATTGACCCTGAACCCATTTTTAAAAATACTCCAAGAACGATTGAGAGAAGTCAGCCATTATCAGAGGAACAAAGGGCTAAGATCGTTTTTGACAGATTGCAAGAAAAAGCGGAAAAGAGGAAATCAAAAATCAAGAAACGTAAAAATAAATGGAATCCTCAGGTAGGAGATCTAGTCCTCGCCAGGGATCATAAGTTATCCAATGCGTTAAGGGGGAGAAGTCATAGATTAGAACTATTATATAAAGGTCCGGTAATGATTACTGAGAAATTCGGAGAGCATACTTATGAATTAGTGGACTTAAAAACAAACAAATCGATTGGGAGATGGCATAAGCAGCTAATAAGACCGTATATCGAAGAAAAAAAAAACAGTGAAGTGGATAATGTGCGTGTGAAAAAAAAAAAATAAATAAAAGCAAATTAAAAGTGAAACAAGCAGAACAATCAATAACCATAAAAGACTTTTGATAAAAATAATTATATAAATTAGAAGAGCAATGAAAGAAGAAACATGTAATATAATATTAAATCACTATGTAGTATTAAAAATATAACCCTATATGTGTTGAGTGCCGATTTGTGTAATGTAAATATGTGAAGGGTATTCTATGTACAAACTATGTCTTTAAGAATTTGAGTGTAAACCCTTTTAAGCATTTGTATGTAATTGACGAAAGATTTGCTGAACAATCGCGAAATTTTAACAAGAAAATGATTTTCGAGCAAGACATATACCTTATCATATTCTTACATAATATGATAATGTATATGGGGGGCATTTGTAGCAGTTTTTTTGTATAGCGCTTATGATATCCAGAATATATCAAAGTTACAAAATCCATTAATAGCAAAGGGTTAAGAATATGTACCACAGGTGAAGGGATGCCAAAAAGGCACTACCAAGGGTCATTAGCGAACGTCCCAAACATTAACGTAAACGAGATACAATTAGTTTGGCAAGGTCTTCAACATAAAGAAAAGGAGCCTGCTATTGTATTTTTACAAAGTATCGGAAACCCGAGGGGTTTCGCCAGAGGGCAAAGTCTTGACTTAATGAAGTGAGGGCCATTATGGATGTTTGGGAAGCTAAAAAGGATAATGACTGAGACAGTAGGAGACAGGCATCGTTACGAGGGAGAGATACATGTAAGCAACACGGTTTTTTTTTTTTTATTTTATTTTTTTTTATTTTTTTTTTATTTTAAAATTATTTTGTTCTTTAACGACGCTGTCAATTGCCAGGATCACATCAGCGTCGCCGGTGTGCCGGAATTTCGTCCCGCAGGAGTTCTTTTACATGCCAGTAAATCTACTGACATGGAGCTGTCGTTTTTAAGCACACTTAAAAACCATCGGTTTGGGCCGGGTTTGAACCCGCGACCTTGGGATCAGTAGGCCAGCGTCTAACCAAAGCAACACGGTGAAAGTTCGTTCCAGCGGTTACGTTAAACTGCATATTTTATTCTATTTAAAATTGTTCAGCAAAGCTTAAACGTGTAAAAATAAAACAAATAAAGTGTTCTAAAAAAAAAAAAAAAAAAAAAAACTACAATGTCGCTCTCTGTAACCACCACGGATACCCAAGATTAAGACTCATGTGCGAGCAGCCGTAGGCACCCATAATAAGAAGCAGTCAATCGAGTGACGTAAATTGCTTCAACACGAATATATAGATAGCTTTCCCTAACTTTTTGTTGATTAAATACCAAATGTAGATTTAAGCAAAACCTTGATATCGAATTTCTGGGTGGAATACAATACTTCTGCTTTCTACAAAAACAGTAGAGAAAGTAAAATTATCTCTACCAGAACGTACATAAAATAATGGTGTAAACACCATGTATGAAAATATTTAACAATTTATGCGATTTCCGAAAACATAAAACTTTTTAATAAGATAAAAAAGTGTAAATACTCCAGAATATCTAAACCTAATACTACTTGTAATTTATGGACATCGAAAACGCGTTCTTTTTCCTCGCTTATCTTGCTACTGGTTGTCTCAACGCGGTGGTAGCGCTGCTGATACCAAGCAGGAGACCCGGGTTAGATTCCCGGTACCCGCATGGGGATTTTCTCTCACTGAGAGAGCTTGTCCGGGGTGTACTCAGCTTCGTTAGGTCCCTGAGGGGCCAATTGAGAAGTAGCGGCCCCTAGTTGCGAAGACCGCATAACCGGCCGGGAGGGACCGTGGCGCACACCACGTCCCACCTTCACTTCTGCACCCCGCACATGACGCCTATGATGGGCAGACGTGAGAGACGCAGCCGGGAGGTGGGCCTTGGCCCGGGAAGGGCTGCTGTGCGCGGGGGTAGTTATTTTACTACAAGAATTTCTTACAAGTGGGGGCGAATACTTTCTGGAGTGACACTATGTTGCTTTACTCACCTGTTACGTATGAATCCAGATGGCTCCTCGGTAACCATACGAGCGGTCCCGGATTTGATTCCCGGCCTAACTATAACTTTTCTTTGGGGGGGGGGGAGTTCCTGAAGTTGGTAGAGAATGCTGGAGTAGTTCTTATTCTACCTCAGATTTCTTGTTCCCTCGGTTTCCCCTTTGATGTTTTAGATGGACTTCGAGACTGTGCAGTATCAGTTGATCTACAGACGATGGAGGTCTTGCTTACTGGAAAGTGATTCCTGGTCTTGCCTTCTGGTGGCCTTATTTGAACCGCCTAAAGTAGATCGAAATTTCCGCGACTCTGAGTAGCCGAAGTTGTAACCCTATCTTCAAGCTTTGAATCGTTAGGGACTTTTGCGCGTCTCTGTGACATGTATGCCTGCGGCCTTTAGACTCTTCCGTTTGTTCACTTAATACGTTCCTCCTGTGGGATGCTAGCCACAAAAGATCCACCTTAGATCAAGATGAGCGAGAAGTCCCTCTTCGAAGGATAGTTTGTCGTCACTGTCATACTCATCTGGTACTTCTATGGTTTAGAAGGTGCACCGATTAGCTTCATTAGAAGAGCTGGGAGACTTAGTTTACATCAACTTTCCAATG
Organism: Tenodera sinensis; assembly: GCA_030765045.1. Taxonomy (NCBI): domain Eukaryota; kingdom Metazoa; phylum Arthropoda; class Insecta; order Mantodea; family Mantidae; genus Tenodera; species Tenodera sinensis. The sequence goes on from CM060966.1 coordinate 150,085,080, forward strand.
CTGTTAAGCAGTTTCGGTTTCGAATGTCATTTTCCCTTACCCGAAGAAGACAATTTAACACTAGGTTACTTTGGTCACTGATTTACTTGAGCACCATTTCACCCATCGGATTCATTCACTATAGTGGACTCCCGCTAACTCGGCCTAATGTGAACAGAGAGGCTGTCGAGTTACCGAAATGTCGAGTTTTACGGAATATTCACAACTCGTAGCATAATACTGCAAATTAAATAAATATATATTCTAACACAATATAGAAAGCAAAAGTAAAAGATATTCTAAAATATATTCGTATTGATATGTTCCCCTTTATCCGGTCTCTTTAACACATTCAATTTAATTTGCATTGTCATGTTAACTTGTCCTTTCTTCTCGTTCGACATTGTCACTGGCACAAACACAACTCAACACAACAGTAAGTCTGAAATCTTGGAAGCTGCACTGTAACCAGAAATATCTAACTGAAAGTTTGACTTATCACGTACAGGGGTATCTTTAGACGTGGGGAATGACCTTGTAGGATCTGTACTAGTGACATCATGGAAATTGATGATGTGGTTAATGGCTCTGTTTACTTTCTTGAAATAAACAAGGCACTGCTGATAATGCGAGTCACGCACAAAAGTCACACATCGCTCAAAGCCTACTGTATTCCCACATTCCCCTTGCACCTACAAGGAAATAAGCAATAAGATAATTTCTGCAAATGTTTATCTCGACTAACACGAAGATCTAGGAATAAGAGTTTGTAAGAATAGTTAGTATAAGAGTAGAGAAAGTCATGTGAGTGCAACACATCAGATTTTTTTTTTAAGTCCATGGGTGTACATTGCTTAAAAGCATTTTCGAACAATAGTGAATCTATTGTAGATTATAAATACCACTGGCATTCATTGCATGTTTTAACGATAGGTATTTGGCATTTTCATGTGACATATGTCTTCTTCTCTTCTTCTGATTACCCTCCCCGTATGGAGGACTGACATTGCCTAGGACTTACAAGTCTGTGCCTAGAGTCAAATGCCTGTTGGGGAGTACACGAATTTAAGGATCGGGCAGAGTGAATACCTGGAAGCGGATGGGCAGCCCAGTGGCAGGTATGAGAGTGAGAAAGAGGATGATATGAAGTGCAGGCGAAGTGGATGATGGAGAAGTTGGTGGAATGAGTGGCGGGGGAAACCGGAGAACCCGGAGAAAACCCATCCAGACGCCGCTTCGTCCACCACGAATACCACATGCGGGTCCCCGGGATCATCACAAAAATGTTTTATTTAAAATCATTAGAGCGTTAACAAGAAACTAATGAATGAAGTCATACCTAGCGTCCTCAGATTCACCTGATGCACTTTACTATTTATCGATTTTAAATTATGTTTAATACACACAAGCGAGAGCGCGAGAGCCATTTTCATTATCCATTTTGCCCATCCATTCCTCATGCTCTATTCCTCTTCCTATGTGCATTTCAAGTATTTACAATCTTTTATATTCACTTCGGCGCAATGTTAAAGGTTGGGCACTATACAATACTATGTTCCGCACAGAGCACTTCCCTAATATCTTCCTCATTTATTTCTTCAAGTGTTCAAGGAAAATGTTTATTTTTCAATAAAAAAACTCCCCTTGCCGTTGCTACCCTCTGTTTGACATCTTGGCAACAGTGCATGTTACTCCCGGCTCATCTCGAAATGGTAATTACATTTTTGCATTCCTTCCAATAAGCTCAACATATTTTCATATTGAAATAAAGTTAATTGTGTCTGAATAGATTTGTCAACAAATTGCCCATATTGGCCAACATAAATCCACAGCATTGGAAGAAAACCATGTGCACTTCTCACCATGTGCATTTATTTCTATTGGTGTGTTCCATAGGATTGTATACCCCTCTGTTAGCAATGCCATATCATCAGGAAATTTACGTTTAATTGCCTCCTTGAAAAAAATACATCTTCACCACACTATCAGACGTTGAATGAATTGGATAAGCAATATTTCACATGCCAGCACGCGTGGATTATCTAAATAATGCTCTAAATATGATGTACCTACCGTTATTTCTTATCATGAATTCCCCCATTAACTTGTATGGTTAAAGAAATTTTAAGAACAACATGAGAACGCGGTAAGTTTGCAACGGCAAGAAATGTGAAGACAAGCTGAAATATACCTTGGGGAAGGCGGTGAAAGCAAGAGATTCGAAAATATGAACGATTTGTTACCGACGGGAAAATATATAGCGGTGGAATCCTTAATGCCTTATTTAAACACAGCTCCATAGAAGACGGATTGGCAGTAACCTAGTCACGAAAAAGAGGTCGGTAAAAAGAAAAAGGCTTCGGAATATATAATGCAGGAAAAGAATAAAAGATATTTGGAAAGGCCAAACGAATGACGAGGATAACGTAACGTGAAAGTAGAAAAATATACATGCTCCCCTCAATAGAATTTCATAAGGTCATCTCTTGCTCACGATGATGATAATGACGATGATGACGATGATTAAAGCAAGCACATAAAGCCTAAACATGATAGCGTGCACTGCAGCTCCTAAGTACATTAATGTCCTGCTGAGAAATTAAAATACTCTGCCTGTAGAGTGTCCAGTTCCATTAAGATTTTAGTAAACTATTCTATAATCCAAATATGAAAAGGGTTGCTCCGCTGTAGGGTGATCAGTATTCTGGCTTTAGGATCCAGGGACTCCGGGTTCTATTCCCGGCAGATGCGGAGAGCTTTTCTTTAATTAGAACATTCCATACCCTCCGCAGAATCCGGGTGTATGAATATGGGAATGAATGTGAGTATACAGAAATAAACATCTAACATACAGTTAAACGACTTACTGATACCAAATACTTAACAAGTCAAGGCTCCCGATGTGACTATAGAAGCTAAATCATATAGAATTAATACCAGAACATTCTGTAGGAATGCTGCCTACATCAGATGACAGAGGAATATTTAAAGCTTTGTTCTGTCAAGAACCGATAATGAACATTGGTTTGATTACACGCAGGACATAACCACAAAACTCAACTGTATACAGAATGATTAAAAAATGGGATTACAAAGTTTGGGGATGGATACCTTACACTGAAACAAGAAGAAAAGTTAATGTAAACATAGTCCCAAAATCCTTCGTTTTCGATTTATTAAAGTTCAAGGTGTTATTAATTAAAGTATTCTAAAGTTACATATTAAGCTATGTTTTTATGTCAGCTTATTGAGGAAGTGTTCAATACATAACTCTATTAGATGGTCAGATGTTCTTCTTTTGCGTCTAGATCAGGGTTCAAATTGTTCTAATTGGTGGGATTTCCCCTCTCGTTAAATAATTTCTCCGGCTCGTCAAAGATGAATTCCTTCCCTGCCAAGAAAATATTCTTTTCTTTTTACTGCAAGTATGCTGCTCTTTGAAAATACAAGAAGACACAAAGCACTTTCGATGGAGACTACATGGTACGAGAGCGAGCTGTGAGTAGACAAAAGTATCATATCGCAAGCAAGCTAAACAATAAACAATTATTCTAAGGTTCATTAGTTGTGTTGGCATTCATGGTCATAATTCCAGCAATTCTGCACCAGCAATCGATTTTAGCTTGCAGTATTCACTTCAGTTTCTTGCAACTCACTATTCTCTTGTTCGTCAGCATAGATAAATTTATGACAGGTAAAGGCTGCAGCATTGGAAGTGGCATGTGCTAGCGAAAATAGTGAGAGTAAGTGCATTACACTAATCAGGGGATGTGTAAACAAAACTAGATTTGAAAAATGAAAGCAATTGCCCCTGACTTTCATCAAACAGTTTTGGGAGAGTTACATATACCTACATACTTGTACTACTCAGAAACGCAGGACATAAATACAACTACCGAACTGTGAGAAAATAGGTACATAACTTCAAAACTGACAGGAAATGTTGTATTCCAAGAATAACAATCTGATGTTGCACTCACATGACTTTCTCTACTCATGTACTTACAAACTCTTATTCCTATCTTTTTCGTGTTAGTTGAGATACACGTTTGTACAAATTATCTTATTGCTTATTTCCTTGTAGGTGCAAGGGGCATATCAGAATACAAGTAGGCTTTGAGCCACAGTCAAATCTTTTAAATATTTGAGATTTTGTTTTCTTTGGACATATAAACAAATGAACAACGATATTCCATTTCACGAAAGTTTTGTGTTCCGAAACTGACACAAATGACAAGGAATATCTCCAAAATGGTTCACTCTACAAAAAAATGTATTCGGGCATAAATTGTGTGTTTTAGTGAGATCTACATTTTCTGTACAGTAAGATTTTGTCTATCTCTTACGGCTTACAAGTTATTCAAAAGTCATCCAGAGTAAACACGACTACATAGACTATAGACAGAAAATTCAAGATATACATTTCATTTGTCATAAAAATATCTTAAACATATGGCATTTTAATCAAAATCGTTATTTTCAAGAAAATAAGAGTTTTCGAAAAATTTTCTATGTAAAGGGTAGTTTAGGGTAGAACAATTTTGTTCAAAATCTTCGTGTCGCATCCTTGAAAGACATAAGCTTAAATACCAACATTGGTTTTTAACCGACTTTTCGTTTTTGAGTTATGCTGTCTACAGACTGTCCGCGCGCGCGGACCTTTTCCTAAAAATGCTTTTTGGGTGGGGGGATTCAGGGGGTTCAAAACATAATTTCCAGTGAAGTCTCGACATCGAATTTTTGGGTGGGATACAATAGGTGCTTCCTCTGCTTACCAGTAGAGAAAGTAAAAATACAATACAAATGTTTTGGAAGAACAAATGTTAGGTTTAAAATGAAATTAAGTGTACAATTATTAAACATGCAATATCCCGTAGATGGTAAATATGCCTTGTGCATTCATCAGTGCCACAGCCAGGAATCAGCATGACTTACCCTGGTGCAGGTGTTTCAAACTGAAATCATTAACTGCTAAATGAAGCAATATACAGTGTTTTAACTTACACAGCTATACCACAGTTTAAAGTCTGCTGCTCAGCTAAGGGAATTTCATGCGTGTAGGGCAGATGCTTTAAGGTTTGATTCATATCTAATGCGCCTTTTCATACCCTCTGCTTGCTCCATTATGATATTCTTATTCCACATTTGGTGGGGGTGGCTTTGGAAGAGGGGCGGTTGAGTACACACTTGTCGCTTCCGAGAGCGCTAGGGGTGGTTGTGATTATCTCAGGGATGTCCAACCGGCATCTTTATTTTTTTATTCGTAAAACATTACAACACAAAGGTTCGGATGTGGGGGTGATGTAGGTATCCTAAGCTGAATACCCAAACTTCATCATAAATACACGTTTTGAGGCCCACTGGACCCAAAAAGTAATTATGGAAAAATACCTTCGGGCGCGTGTCTGTATTTGTCTGTATATCTGTTTTTCTGCGAATGGTATAACTCAGATTTGAAATCAGTTGATTAAATCTGTAACTTTATCACCTGGCAGAAACTGTAGTGAACTTAAGAGTGGGAGAAACGTATGGCGAATCGGAAGAAAATTAGTGTGGATTGGAAAGAGAGATCGAAACAAGTAAGTAGTATAAAGCACCAAATTAGAAGGGAAAAGATATGTCAGAAGGAAGTAGAATGAAGGAGTCGTGCCACCCACCATGTTCAATTTTTTAGTTAGGAATTCTACGAAGGGTTACTCTCAGAAAAGGGAAGGAGAGTTAATAGGGGGAAGACAAACTAGATTTTTATATTGATATAACACTTTTAGCAAAGAGATCATAAGGAATAGGTTGTAAATGGAGTTACAGGTAAAGGATGAGAAAATGTAAACGAGAGAAATACCTATGATGATTAGTGTAAGAAATGCAAAGAAGAAGCTCTGTTGAATTTTAAATTATGGGACCTAAATAGTATGCATTTAAGCAGCAACATAAAATGTTATTAAGAAATCAGAGGATAGAATAACAGTATTGAAAGAACAAGAAATAGTTTTGCAGACCCTTGAAGAAAGACAGAACTAAGGAAGAAATTTGTGACCTGCTGCTGTGGGGCATAGCATTTTATAGTGTGGAAATTTCGATGATTTGACGTAAGCATTTGTAGTGTGCATGTGGAAAATAATGTGGCATCTGAAATGGACATACAAATGAGTGTAAGAAAGAGGAAAAGTATTGAAACTGATAAGGATTAGCAAAAGAAACTAACCGATATATTGGATGAAAAGGTAAGAGATATAACTAGAAGAAAGAGTGCATAACAAAAAGTTCAGAAGAATAAGTTTGCCAGATAATAAACTGTAGTAAGATAAATAGTAGAGAAAATGGAACCAAGAGAAAATCGAAAAAAGGAAATAATGGAGGAGGCTTTTGATTTAGTGAAAGATATACAGAAATTTAGGCAGAAAACTACAATTGATTTAGTACCACTTTTACAACAAATGTCTTGTTTTATTGAATCCTATTATGGTATTTTCTATACACACGTTTGGATTTTGAAAAAGCTATCATACAATCATATTAAATATATACGTATGACACTTTTGCTATTTTGAATAGCTCTTAGAAATGCTGTTTTTGTTTTAAGGAAGAGCATTTAGTTGAGTCAATTTTTTCCACCCCTGAATACAGAATGTCAACTTTACAGGATGGAACAAAACACTCGACGTTTCCTAGCAACAGCTATTGTGGTGACTTGATTTTAAGATTGAAAACACGTTATTCACTCCAACGTAACTTAGAACAATCTTTACACCAGCGACTGAATTTACACCGTGTACCTGGAAGAACATACAAGCTTTAGTTTCCTGATTCTTCTATCCAGCTCTTTGCCTTCGACTTCGATATTTAAGCAGTCCTATTCAGCAATGTTGGCACCTCTCAGAGGACTGCATAGGGAGAGAGAGGGAGGGAGAACTAAAGAGCTAGACAGAGAGAGAGAGAGAAGTAGAAGAGGAAGAAGAAAGAAAAATTGATGTAAGAGTCAGCATCATTTTTACTTTTCCTACTTCCTATCTTACATATTTAAACGAGCAATTCTTGTATATAAATATATTCCGCGCAACTTGGAAACGGTTCTAACGATTTCGATCAAATTTTGTATTCAGACAGGGTTTTGCTTATTAAGTTTATCTATGTAGGCGTCATTTCTGAAAAAAGGCGATTTTTATGCCCAACAGTCACTACTCTAAACTTATTTTGGCCATAATTTCTCTGTTAATGAGCCAATATCAACAGAGAGGCCCAGGATATTAAAGGTCTCGTCAAGAGCTTTCAGAAAACCTACATAAAGTTGACTTAGCTATCTTAGTCTACGCCTAACAGTCACAGTTCTTATATATTTAAACGGGCAATTCTTGTATATAAATATATTCTGCGCAACTTGGAAACGACTCTAATGATTTCGATCAAATTTTGCTCTCAGACAGGATTTTGCTTACTATTAATTTTATCTATATAGTTGTAGTTCCTGAAAAAAGAGTGATTTTACGCGTAACAGTCACAATTAGTCGAAACCGTATTTTGGCCGTAATTTCTCCGTTAATGGGTCAATTTCAACAAACAAGGCAGGATATTAAAGGTCTCATCAAGAGCTTTCAGACAAGCTAAAGAAAGGACTATATTAGTCAACGTGTAACAGTCACAATTAGCGGAAACCTTATTTTGGCCGTAATTTCTCTGTTAATGGGCCAGTTAAAAAAAAAAAAAAAAAAAAAAAAGCCAGGATATTAATGATCTCGTCACGGAAACAGCTCCAACAATTAGGATGAAAATTTATATTCCGTTAACATTCTGCGTTTCAAGTGTTGTATATAAATATCTTCTTTAAAAACACGATTAAAAAAAGGAAAAGAAAAGAATATCCGAGCGAAGCTCGGTCGCCCAGGTAATCTATAGTAAATAGAGGAAGCATTGCATTCCACCCAAAAATTCGATATCGAGATTTCACCGGAAATACACATTTTGAGGATCCCTGGATAAAAACAAAAGCATTTTCAGAATAAAAAGGTATGTGTGTGCGTGCGTGCGTGTATGTGTGTGTGTGTGTGTGTGTGCGCGCGTGCGCGCGTGTGTGTGTTACCTTCCTTGTCTTAGCGGTACCCCTTACGTCCCGTAGGTTTCCAAAAGCATTGCTTCCTGATAAGTTGATGACCCTAACGACGAAATGGCATTTATGGAATACTTCCTCCAACTTCGGTGAGCATCGGAGAAATCCCAGAGAGAAAGAGAGAGAGTCTCTGAATGGAGTTGTACGAAAGCAGTGGAACTCTCATAAAATGTAAATTGCATTCGAACCATTGAATGCTTTTGGGCAAAACGAAGCAAAGTTGGAGAAGTATCAACGAAAAGACTATCAAATGGGGACCACAAAGCACTAAGGAGTTTTAGTTTCACCCAAATACTACATCACTCCGGTTCCTCTCGTTGTTGACTAGACACTTACTATGTAGGTATATTTGTGCATAAAGTAACAGTGTTATCTGTGGTCTAGTATGAATTTTCAGCATATTTGATTTTATTCTTTTGTATACCTGCATAAGTGTTAAGTACGTATTGTATAGCATTGGTTTCGTATGTTTAATGTGAGCGTATTTAACCATGTAATTGTGCGACCAATAAATAAATAAGTGAGAAATAAGGATGGACGGATGGACGGATGGACGGATGGACGGATGGACGGATGGACGGATGGACGGATGGACGGATGGACGGATGGACGGATGGACGGATGGACGGATGGACGGATGGACGGATGGACGGATGGACGGATGGACGGATGGACGGATGGACGGATGGACGGATGGACGGATGGACGGATGGACGGATGGACGGATGGACGGATGGACGGATGGACGGATGGACGGATGGACGGATGGACGGATGGACGGATGGACGGATGGACGGATGGACGGATGGACGGATGGACGGATGGACGGATGGACGGATGGACGGATGGACGGATGGACGGATGGACGGATGGACGGATGGACGGATGGACGGATGGACGGATGGACGGATGGACGGATGGACGGATGGACGGATGGACGGATGGACGGATGGACGGATGGACGGATGGACGGATGGACGGATGGACGGATGGACGGATGGACGGATGGACGGATGGACGGATGGACGGATGGACGGATGGACGGATGGACGGATGGACGGATGGACGGATGGACGGATGGACGGATGGACGGATGGACGGATGGACGGATGGACGGATGGACGGATGGACGGATGGACGGATGGACGGATGGACGGATGGACGGATGGACGGATGGACGGATGGACGGATGGACGGATGGACGGATGGACGGATGGACGGATGGACGGATGGACGGATGGACGGATGGACGGATGGACGGATGGACGGATGGACGGATGGACGGATGGACGGATGGACGGATGGACGGATGGACGGATGGACGGATGGACGGATGGACGGATGGACGGATGGACGGATGGACGGATGGACGGATGGACGGATGGACGGATGGACGGATGGACGGATGGACGGATGGACGGATGGACGGATGGACGGATGGACGGATGGACGGATGGACGGATGGACGGATGGACGGATGGACGGATGGACGGATGGACGGATGGACGGATGGACGGATGGACGGATGGACGGATGGACGGATGGACGGATGGACGGATGGACGGATGGACGGATGGACGGATGGACGGATGGACGGATGGACGGATGGACGGATGGACGGATGGACGGATGGACGGATGGACGGATGGACGGATGGACGGATGGACGGATGGACGGATGGACGGATGGACGGATGGACGGATGGACGGATGGACGGATGGACGGATGGACGGATGGACGGATGGACGGATGGACGGATGGACGGATGGACGGATGGACGGATGGACGGATGGACGGATGGACGGATGGACGGATGGACGGATGGACGGATGGACGGATGGACGGATGGACGGATGGACGGATGGACGGATGGACGGATGGACGGATGGACGGATGGACGGATGGACGGATGGACGGATGGACGGATGGACGGATGGACGGATGGACGGATGGACGGATGGACGGATGGACGGATGGACGGATGGACGGATGGACGGATGGACGGATGGACGGATGGACGGATGGACGGATGGACGGATGGACGGATGGACGGATGGACGGATGGACGGATGGACGGATGGACGGATGGACGGATGGACGGATGGACGGATGGACGGATGGACGGATGGACGGATGGACGGATGGACGGATGGACGGATGGACGGATGGACGGATGGACGGATGGACGGATGGACGGATGGACGGATGGACGGATGGACGGATGGACGGAGGGACGGAGGGACGGAGGGACGGAGGGACGGAGGGACGGAGGGACGGAGGGACGGAGGGACGGAGGGACGGAGGGACGGAGGGACGGAGGGACGGAGGGACGGAGGGACGGAGGGACGGAGGGACGGAGGGACGGAGGGACGGAGGGACGGAGGGACGGAGGGACGGAGGGACGGAGGGACGGAGGGACGGAGGGACGGAGGGACGGAGGGACGGAGGGACGGAGGGACGGAGGGACGGAGGGACGGAGGGACGGAGGGACGGAGGGACGGAGGGACGGAGGGACGGAGGGACGGAGGGACGGAGGGACGGAGGGACGGAGGGACGGAGGGACGGAGGGACGGAGGGACGGAGGGACGGAGGGACGGAGGGACGGAGGGACGGAGGGACGGAGGGACGGAGGGACGGAGGGACGGAGGGACGGAGGGACGGAGGGACGGAGGGACGGAGGGACGGAGGGACGGAGGGACGGAGGGACGGAGGGACGGAGGGACGGAGGGACGGAGGGACGGAGGGACGGAGGGACGGAGGGACGGAGGGACGGAGGGACGGAGGGACGGAGGGACGGAGGGACGGAGGGACGGAGGGACGGAGGGACGGAGGGACGGAGGGACGGAGGGACGGAGGGACGGACGAATTAATAAATAGAGTAAATAAATAAATAGTATTTGTATGTACTTGTACTCAAGGAGTATTTGGTGTTTTCCAAAGATTGCGATATGAAAAATAGCTCATCTGAAAACTGCTTCATCAATTTTATTGAAATTTACACAGTATGCTGCTTAGAACGTGAGCAACCAACATATAACAATTGACAAATATTAAAAAAAATATAGAAAATCAAATAATCTGTCCTTGTACCCCTTAATGCAGAAAATCCAACCTTCCCCCATGACTGCATGAATGAGAACAGCCCCTCCATTTACCCATTTAGACTGGAATTAGAAATCTGCCATTAAATGCCAAAAAAGAAAGAAAAAAAAGACAGCCCAGTGTTCCTGCATAACGAAACGAGAATTAAAATTCGCGACATGAATATGAAAAGGATCCTAACCCACTCACCAGTTTTGTTTTTCGAAAAAAAAATGTATAACAACCTATGACCGTTTGGAAGAATAGGGATTTTCGATTGTACGAGTATCAAATTCTGTTGAGTAGTTTTTGAGATTAAAATAATTAAAACACAGACGGACAAGTTTTCTCTTTTTAACATTAGTATAGATAACTTTTTTTGTAATAGCTTTAACCCTTTTTGGGTGTATTCGATACTGTAAGTTTAAATTTTGTCAGTTCGAAGTTTATTTTGGAACGACACTATGGCATGTAGTTGAAATTGTGCGATTCTTCTTGACTTTTTTAAAATAAGTTTATTTCTAATATAAAGAGACGTGTGATAGACATCGTGCTATAATCAAGTCCTTTATTCATAAATTGTAAGTTTTCTAGGTATCGTTTATTGCTATAATCGTAAAGTGGATAGAATGTTGTGCTTTGTCTTTATCAGTCAGACGACTCTGTCTCGAGTCTCGTGGTTCCAAGTAGCACACAAACACGTAGTCTGCATTGTTTACTGGCAACCTGTAGAGCGATGCAGACCTGTATGCAGCATCTCGCAATTGTGACAGCGGGATAGGAAGTGTGTTCCCCAAGATCCAAGGCATCAACAGATGTAGTTTGTACCTGGACGCCACACGTGGCGCTGGCGTGGGGTGAGGCATGCCACGTGTGCACGCATTCATTACGCTCCGTCTCTTTCTTTTCTCCTCCCCCCTTCCCACTTGGTTCTAGAAGGGGAAGTTGTAAACCAGAGGGAGTCAGTCTCATTTCATGCAGTCATCTCCAGAGACGGACCAGCGACTTCTTGGGTGTCACAACGGCACCCTTGCAGACAAACATTACGTTTACACTATAAATGATTAGTAATAATTAGTGGAGTGGAGTTTAATGGCCCGTCGATAAACGATTAGAAGTCAAGTGTTCATCGTATGCCGGAAATCTGGACTGCTACTCATTCTTTTGTTTTATAAGCAAACACTTTTCTTTATTTTCTTTCCATCCCCCCACTTTCTTTTTTTTTTTTTCCCTTAAATTAAATTATTACCTTAAAAATAAATTAGAAAGCAGGCCTTTGTACTGGCACTAGAAATCGAGCTTTTGATTGGTTGAAGTAGTTTTCCTTTTTCTGTCACCCATCTATAGAAGTTAAGAAGAACTGTATGCCAGCAAACAATTCAATGTCGAGATTTCACCTGTTTTGAGGCACCACAAACCAACTTTTTAAAAAAAAAAGGTTTTAGTGGTATGCACGTTTTTGGGTGGATAGCAACTTTAAAACCAAATGTTCGATAAATGCAAAACTTGGTATTTATAGCTGACACAAAATGTAATGGCAAATGACAGGAGGACTTGATCAACACAAAATCCAATCAGAGGTCATGCCGTGTTATATAATAAACATGCTGTAAAGACACGCTGTAAAGCCAGTGATATAAATATCATTTGCGCCCACAGCATTTGTTTGCATAACAGGAAAGAGAACAGTAGTAGTTAGGTGTCAGCAGCCATTAACGTTTATGTCTGCCAAAATTTCACTATGTTTCAAAGTTGCGAAGGAAGATCACCAAGAAAATCCCCCAGCTTAAACTAGTCTTTACGTGGAAAATATTTGTCTATTTTTTTGTTTTCTCAGAAATTTCTCTTCACCTTTTTCGTTAAAACACCACATTTGTATGAAAAACTGTATATCTTGAATATTCTGGGAATAGCATGTTAAGCCTTCTTCATTCACTTTTTATAACTGGTAAACCATCAAATGGCCAAAATTTTACTGCAAAAAATAGATCTCGTTAAAATAAATATCAAAGAAGCCATTGTGTGTTTTAGTCCATTTGCGAGACATTCTTTGTTATTGGTTTTAATTTTAAGGAACTTTTACTTATATTAAGCCAAAAACGGCTATTCGTTTTTTCTCGTGAACATGCACAAAGCATGGAATTTCAAAGGTATTACATAGCGATCCACTTTACCTGTTGTCCAGCTTATATCTACAAGGAAGTGTGTAATAAAGTTTATCTAGATTAACGAGAAGTACTTTGATAAAGGAATAATCTTCTGGGAGAATAGTTTGTGGAAGTGTGAGTAGATAAACTCATATGGGTGCAATATATCAGATTACCACAAGCAGGATACTTTGCATGTAGAAGCTATGTAACATCAACGATAATGGACAGAGAAAGTCATGTAAATGTAACACAAGATTTTTATTATAATCATATTTTTTTCTGGATGCCAGATAACATTGTCATTATGGACCCGATGTCATCTAGTGTATTTTTACTTTCTCTACTGTTAAGTAGGGGAAGTATTCTATTCCACCCAAAAATTCGATATCGAGATTTCACCGGAAATACATGTTTTGAGGCCCCCTGAATCCACAAAAAGCATTTTTAGAAAAAGGTCCGTGTGTGTGTCTGTGTGTGTGTCAGTCTGTGGACAGCATAACTCAAAAACGCAAAGTCGGTTAAAAACCAAAGTTGGTATTTAAATTTAATGTCTTTCAAGGATGCGACACGAAGATTTTGAAGAAAATAGCCCCACCCAAAACTACCCTTTACATGGAACTTTTTCGAAAATTTTGATTTTCTTGAAAATGGCTCTAACGATTTTGATTAAAATGTCATATGTTTGAGATATTTTTATGACAAATGAAATGTATATCTTGAATTTTCTGGCTATAGCCCCTGTAGTCGTATTTACTCTGGACGACTTTTGCATAACTGGCAAACCGTTAGAGATAGACCAAATTATACTGAACAAAAAATGTAGATCTCACTAAAATACACAATTTATGTCTGAATAAATTTTCTTGTAGGGTGAACCATTTCGGAGATATTCCTTCTTATGTGCGTGAGTTTCGGAAAACTTGGAACTTTCGTGAAATGGATCATCGTTGTTCATTTTTTTATATGTTTAGTGTGCAAAGACAACAGAATCTCAAACATTTGACTATCGCACAAGGCCTACTGTATTCTAACATTCCCCTTGCACCTACAAAGAAATAAGCAATAAGATAATTTGTACAAATGTTTATCTTAACTAACCCGAAGAAGATATAGGAATAAAGAGTTTGTAAGAATGGTTAGTACAAGAGCAGAGAAAGTCATGTGAGTACAACACATCAGATTTTTTAATTTCTTTAACCCCCATAAATAGGCAGAGGAAGTATTGCACTTCACCCAAAAATTCGGCATAAATATTTAACCTGAAATACACGTTTTGAATACGCTTGAACTAAGAAATATGATCCCTGTGAGTCTCTATCCTTCCGTGGAGTATCAATCAAATCTAATGTGTTGCACTCACATGACTTTCTCTACTCTTCTACTAATCATTCATACAATCCCTTATTCCTATATCTTCTTTGTGTTAGTTGGGATAAACATTTGCAGAGATTATCTTATTGCCTATTCCCTTGAAGGTACAGTAGGTTTTTAAAGCTTTGAAATCCTGTTCTTTTTACACGGTTAACATATAAAAAAATGCTTTGGCAGAAGTATGTTCTCCAAAACTCACACAAATAAGGAGTATCTCCGAAATGGTTCACTCTACAAACAAATTTATTTGGACATAAATTATGTTTTAGCAAGATGTACATTTTATATAGTAAGATTTGGTCTTTCTCTTACGGTTTACCAGTTTCGCAAAAGTCATCCAGAGTAAATAGGAGTACATGGGCTATAGCCAGAAAATTCAAAATATACATTTCATTTGTCATAAAAAATTTTAAACATGTGGCATTTTAATAAAAATCGTTAGAGCCATTTTGGAGAGCACAAAACTTTTCGAAAAAATGTCCATGTAAAGGGTAATTCACAGTGGAGGAAGTTTCTTCAAAATCTTCCTGTCGCATTCTTAAATGATGTTAAACTTAAACACCAACTTTGGTGTTTAACCGACTTTTCGTTTGAGTTATGCTGTCCACAGACTAACACACTGACACACATATACACGCACACACACAAATACAACACACACCTTTTTCTAAACACTTTTTTTTTTTATTCAGGGGGCCCCAAAACATGTACTTCCGGTGAAGTCTCGACATCGAATTTTTGGGTGGAATAGAATACTTCTTCCACTTACTATAGGTAATATAGAAAGTAAAAATCGGACAAGAGCTGTTGATAAATATTCATTACACATAGGCAACGCCTATAAGGATGTGATTAACAAAGTAACACATGTTTGGGATGTATGCATTATTTCCAATATCTGCAAATAAACTGTGAAGCCTCTTTCTTTCTGGTTGAATTTTGTACAATTTTATCTGAGAGGCTGCAGGTCACGAAAGATTTTACAGCAAGAAAAAATGTACATCTCGTTAAAATATACCATTAATATCAGAAGAAAGCTGTGCCTTTATCACTACCAAGATATTCGCTTTTGTTGGCTTCAACTGGCGAATGCAGTTCAAACAGTAGGTGCAAGTGTTGTTTTTCTTAACGCAGGAAAGCACCATCATTATCTACATCAATAACAATAACTGCATAAACACATATCCGATGACTCATTGAGCGATTATAACAATACTACACACAGCAGGATTCAGTAAGCAGCCTCAACAATAGCTGTACATGTGAATAACGTAAAAGAGTGCGTTTCTCTAAAAAATGACCAACTGACATTATAACCCCCCAAAAACGCAAACAAATGCAAAATAAAAGCAGTCAATATTGGTTCATTTTTAAGAGAAAAGAATTGATATTGCGTTCTGCATTGTCTGTGATAACTCAGAAAAACGATGATATTTCAAGTCCCGAGCCCTATATATTATTATGTAAATATGAATCTGGAAACCCTTAATTCTCCAATTTCAGTTCTCATTCACAACTCTACCTGGAGTGTATGACGGTCAAGTTGTTCTGTGTGAGTGTGTGTGTCTGAGTGAGAGAGAGAGAGAGAGAGAGAGAGAGAGAGAGACAGAACTAGAGAAAAAGAGAGGGAGAAAGTGATGCTGTCGTTTGAGTAGCAGTTTTTATCCCGAGAAATAATTACAAATATGTTTGTATAATGGAGAAGGAAATATAGAAGTATTCATAATACATTTATACAGAACCTTATAAAATATTCCGTAGGCATTTTTCGAAATCATGTCACAAAAGCATGCAGAATGTATCATCGTCCATAAAGAGCTTTATATTTACAAAATATTCCTTTTTATTTTTATAACCTTTATTGTGGCTGCATATTTTCTGTAATAATTATTAAAATTTGTTTTCATAACTGAATTGTTTACTTAACTATTATAATTATGGCAAAATGAGCTCTTTTTATAATATATTTTATAATATATATATATATATATATATATATATATATATATATATATATATATATATATATATATTATAATATTTTATTTTATAACACTTTTTGTTTATAACCGTAATATTTTTATATTCATTCCATCACTGAGCAAAATTCTTTATGAGCCATACTAATTAATAAATACATAAAATGCGATTTTTAAAAATATTTTGTCCAGTACCTCAACTAAATGCTAAATACTAAAAGTATTTAAATGTTAATAAAATTAATTGAAATGGTTAAGGTTGGCCATGGCATTTCTATTCCTTAGTATAAAATACACTTGTACTCCAAGTTTCATTAATTTGCTTACAAAAAGTTCAGGTTAAAACCAAAAACTACCATTTAGTACCCGTCATTTTGAGATCAAATGCACCATTACAACATTTTACTGTTAAAAATATTGATAACTATTGTATAAATATCGTGCAACTACACACATCCTTACACAAAAGTCTTATAGGGTATGATGGGATTAAAAGTTTAACTTTCCTTTAGTTATACGAGTCTGAAGTACATAATACGTATCTACTATCATGTTTCATAAAATAAATGTTATATCTTAACAAACTGGTATGGCTGAAGTCCTATCTGCAGTAACTTTCTGTAAATGTTATCATTCCTCTCATAGTTTCTGCTAGGGGAAGTAAAGATATTTGCTGAAGAGTAATAATATGTAGATATACCTTGTTGTGATACGATTTTTCAGACATTTGAATGCGAATTCGGAGTTTTGTCACATAGTATTATTCGTAAATACATCGTGCAATGTTAAGCAGGCAATTTGGAAGCACACAAGGATGGCTATTCACTCTGCAAGGAGCCTCATTATGAGGGCAGCGTAGCCGTGATAGCCAGGCAACTACTCCTGCCACTATGTATTGCGTGAGGTCTAACCACAGTTATGCAGGCGTATTACTGCTAAATGAGGAAGGACTTGTGACACGTGAGTTTATATGACCTTCAACGACATTTTGGTTCCCCTAACCCAAAGACGGTGGCTCAAGATAGGTGATTTTCGCTTAAAATGACACACAAGAAGTTCTAAGGAGCAATAATTTACTTTCTTCTTCAATGTTTAAAACTGTTCCTACTCTAAAATGCTAGTAACTATCTTATTTTTGACCATAGTAAAAGTACGCTTAATTCATCATCATTGTTGTTGTTATTATTGGTATTATTGTTATTATTGTTATTACTATCATTGTCATTATCATCTTCATCGTCATCTTCATTATCATTATTATATGATGTACTAGTTTAAATACAAAGAAACTTTTTAAATTCACAACATTGTAACAAAATCTTAAGGCCAGTTGCCTTTCCTCTCTCTTTATTTCTTTTACTTACGTGAGTAAAAACTTACCTCAGTAAAAACGGTACAACCAATACAATTTTTACTTTAGCGTTGCTACTGCATTTACATTCATTTACCAAAACTAAAATAAAACTCATCAACTTTATTAACTCAATACCAATATATTTTACTACGTAATCACATAATTAACACTCGTGCCGGTTCGCTTAGCTTCGGCAGTTCCTGGCACTTTCCTCTAAACTTCCAAAACAACTGCCTCGCATGGCATTTTCTAAAGACTGACTCTATGTCGGCGGCCAACGCGACAATGTCAATTAAATCCTGTATATTACATACCTTCTTCAAACAGGAGCTGGTGAAAATTACATCCTTTCATAAGTCACCAAATATTCAACATGTGTCTCACCAGCTTCTCACCATCTCATTCGCTTCTTGCCCGGGTTCGATCCCAGGGAACCGCATGTGGGATTCGTGGTGGACGAAGCAGCACTGGGGCGGGTTTCCTCCGGTTTTCCGGTTTCCCCCGCCATCTCATTCCACCGGTGCTCCATCCTCATTCCATATATCATCAGTGTCACCGCCTGAGGTCCTATAGGAGCAAAAGTGGGCCTTAAACATTACCCTAAAAAAAATAAAACTAATGGGCAATCAGGCATAGAGGGTGCGGCGACGGCGAGTCCAGAACCTTTTGGTGCCGAATTAGAGCTGCAAGAGGACTACTGAAATTCTTTCCTCAAAAATCTGATGGGCTAGTCACACAACTTTCTTTACTATAACAAATTCACATGTATGTCTTGTACAACCCAGTGTTCATCAAAGTGTTGTACATTTATCCCATATTAGGTTATTTACGATACATTTTTGCAGATAAATTATTTTGAATTAAACTCTAAGTGTCCATATATACTCAAAAGTGGGAAATAGTACTCAATCTTTAATTAGAAATATGAAGGAGCAAATTCTGGATTGTGTATTCAAAATACGATACATTTATTAAAAACACAAACTATGCATATATATATATATAACATCGCGTTAAAATGAATGATACCTAATTCGTATACATAATGTATAAGCATACACATAAACCCTACGTCAAAAATATGCAAATACATGAACTTCCAGGCACCATCCCAAAATATTCGTCTGGTGGTCTCTGCCCCATTAGAATCTCGTGATGCTATTTCTTGCTGCTGTAACAGCAGCCACCCTATTACTCAAACAGTTTGCGCAGAAGATCCATTGAAATACATCGCCATTCCTCTTGCAGCGTCTCATGCAGATGAACAGCGGAAAATATCCGTGTCTGCCAATAAATCACCGCCGGCTCCCTGAGATGCAGGTCAACTCAGTCCCAAAAAACTGTTTTCGTATGTCATTCCGAAATAGCATAGTAGCCACCCGGTGTAAAGTATTTGATCGTATTTGTATGATTTTCGGTACCCTGTGCCTCCAGACAACTTACCTCTTAAGATGTCCGTCATAATCTTGTACAAAACATCAGGTTTACGTATTTTTAATTTTTTACTATGGTATTCAACTCGAAAGACATGTTTTTGCTGGTTTTAATTAAATTAGATTTTAAACTTTGTATCTTCTCCTTGGTATTGTAGTTAATAACTTGAGGCTTTGGAATGTCCGCATTAGGGAAGCAGACATCCATATCCAATGAAAAGGGGATATCACAATATAACGATTCCTTGTCCTTCACCCCTCCCCAAGCCAGAGTATAAATCATAATAAAACTAACCCCTAGGACAATAGCCCTTCGTGGGCCAATGCTTACCTCCCGGCCACTGCGTTCCCCACCTCTGCCCACTACAGGTTTCATGACTGGGATGTAGAACTAGAGGGTGGAACGTGATCAGCATCGCGAGCCCTCCCAGCCGGTTGTGCGTCCTTCGCGATCTCGGGCGCTACTTCTTTATCAAGTAGCTCCTCAATTGGCTCCTCAGGGAGCTAACGAGGCTGAGTGCACTCCGTACCAAGCCTCCCAGTGGGGGAAAAATCACCACGGGTCCTGGGAATCTAACCGTGTCCTCCGCGCCAGAGGCATGCGCGTTACCACAGTGCTACGGAGGTGGCATTTATAAATTATAATAACACTCCAAAAATAACAAAATAAAGAGGAAATACAGCAAAACTTTCACAGGGATTATTGCCATACACATACTTCATTACATTCACAGGATTGGAGTAAAAGATGCCCAAAAGGTTGGTTTCTGACTTTGCTTGAAATACCTGCAGCATTTGATAAAATACCATTTGAAGAAATTAATTTAAGTACCTGGGCGACCGAGCTTCGCTCGGCGTTTTTCGCTTGTTTTTGTGAAATCCATTTTGGGGGGGGGGGGGGGGAGATGGTACTTAGATAAACCTGAAAGGCAAAAATTACTGAAATACATACAAATATTTCATTTTCAATCATAGAAAATTATATTAATTGTATGTTGAGGGGCAAACAGAGGATAAATGAATGTGCTACGTAAAAGAAATGCGAGTAGAAAGCCATTTGAAGTAATATATTGAGTAGTAAAATTGTTGCCATAAAATTTTCCCCATAAAAAATTCATATACGTGCCGAATTTCGCGGTGATCGGTTAAGCGGTTTTCGAGCTTAACAGTTATATATAAACAACCAAGTTGTATAGATGATATGAATTGTTTGTAGAAGAGTGAGTAGAGAAAGAAATGTGAATGTGTTACCTAAAAGTGAGTATAGTAAACAGTGTGAATGTAATACGTAGCATTTCTATTTCAAACATGCAGGAAATTGTATGACTTATTTGTAGAAGAGTGAGTAGAGAGAGATGAGAATGTCTTACCTAAAAGTGAGTAGAGAAAACAATATGAATATAATAGAGAAAGAGATGTGAATGTGATAGCCAAAAGTAAGTAGAGAAACCACTGTGAATGTAATATGTAGTATCTCTATTTCAAACATACAGAAAATTATGTATTTATTTGTAGAAGAGTGAGTAGAGAAAGAGATGTGAATGTGCTACCTAAAAGTGAGAGGAAAAAACCGTGTAAATGTAATAGCATTTTTATTTCAAACATACAGAACATGGTATGACTTATTTTAAAAGCGGGGATAAAAGTGTTTTTGGTGCAAAATCACGTTTTTTATGGAAAATTGTTTATAGAAGAGTGAGTAGAGAAAGAAATGTGAATGTGTTACCTAAACGTAAGTAGAGATAACAATGTGTATGTAATATGCAGCATCTCTATTTTAAACATACAGAAAATTGTGTATTTATTTGTAGAAGAGTGAATAGAGAAAGAGATATGAATGTGTTACCTAAAAGTGAGAAGAGAAAACAGTGTGAATGTAATAGCATGTCTATTTCAAACATACAGAGCATGGTATGACTTATTTTAAAAGTGGGGATAAATTTTTTTTTGGTACAAAATCACGTTTTCTTTATGGAAAACTGTACATAGAAAAGTGAGTAGAGAAAGAGATGTGAATGTGTTACCTAAATGTGAGTAGAGAAAACACTGTGCATATATACAAAAATTTAACCAAATGTTTAGAGTCGTTTCTGAAATACCGGGAATATATATACAAGAATTGCACTGTAGAAGTGGGAATAAAAAAATGTTATTTTTTATGTAAAATCGCGTTTTTTTCGGGAATTACACCTATATAGATGAACTTAAAAAGCAAAACCCTATCTGAATACAAAATTTGTTGGAAATCGTTAGAGCCGTTTTCAAGTTACGCGGAATATATATACACAAGAATTGCTCGTTTAAATATATAAGATATACAAATTGTATGTTTATAACCAGAATCGATTGTCTTTTATTTTGCTCTGTCTTCTGTTTGCTTAGAATTCCTTCAGAGCTTAACTTATAACGCAGTTATATTGCTTGGAATAAAATACGACCGACTTTTGTTTTTACATTTTCCGTGAAGTATCAACGTTGATGAGGAAAGATAAAGCTATTTTAACTTGCATCTTTTACTTTATTTTAGAATACGTTTTATTGTGACTCCATCATGTAAAGCCTGTGACTTATTTCATTCATTTAGTTGAAATTGGAAGCTGTCTTACAACCTACATCCATCGGGAAAACCAGGGTCTTACAATCTTGAAACAATTGTCAAAATTGGTTTCCGAGATTACTCTATGTACAGACATAAGTTTTCCCTTTTTACTTTCTCTACTGGTAAGTAGGGGAAGTATTGTATTCCATCCAAAAATTCGATGTCGAGATTTCACCGGAAATACATGTTTTGAGGTCCCCTGAATAAAAAAAAAGCATTTTTAGAAAAAGGTCCGTGTGTGTGTCTGTGTGTCAGTCTGTCAGTCTGTCAGTCTGTGGACAGCATAACTCAAAAACGAAAAGTCGGTTAAAAACCAAAGTTGGAATTTAAGTTTAAT
Organism: Tenodera sinensis; assembly: GCA_030765045.1. Taxonomy (NCBI): domain Eukaryota; kingdom Metazoa; phylum Arthropoda; class Insecta; order Mantodea; family Mantidae; genus Tenodera; species Tenodera sinensis. The sequence continues at coordinate 150,107,467 of CM060966.1, forward strand.
GTCTTTCAAGGATGTGACATGAAGATTTTGAAGAAAATATCCCCACCCTAAACTACCCTTTACATGGAAGATTTTTCAAAAATTTTGATTTTCTTGAAAATGGCTCTAACGATTTTGATTAAAATGTCATATGTTTGAGATATTTTGATGACAAATGAAATGTATATCTTGAATTTTCTGGCTATAGCCCCTGTAGTCGTATTTACTCTGGACGACTTTTGCATAACTGGTAAACCGTTAGAGATAGACCAAATCATACTATACAAAAATGTAGATCTTGCTAAAATACACAATTTATGTCTCAATAAATTTTCTTGTAGGGTGAACCATTTCGGAGATATTCCTTGTTATGTGTGTGAGTTTCGGAAAACTTACAACTTTCGTGAAATGGGTTATCGTTCATTTTTTTATGTTACGTGTGCAAAAAGAACGGAATCTCAAAGCTTTAAAAGATTTGACTATCGCACAAAGTCTACTGTATACTAATATTCCCCTTGCACCTACAAGGAAATAAGCAATAAGATAATTTGTACAAATGTTTATTTTAACTAACACGAAGAAGATATAGGAATAAGAGTTTGTAAGAATGGTTAGTACAAAAGTAGAGAAAGTCATGTGAGTGCAACACATCAGATTTTTATAATAGTGTTGTAGAAGAATGTTTCTGAACCGGTGAGTCGCGACCCATAGGGAGGCGGGGGTCGCCTGGGTTCTTTGAATGTTACGTTTATTTACTAGAAAGGAAATGAATGTAATGATTTAATGAACCATAAATATACAGCGCACATAAATATATAAGGAATATTTTATTTTGATTTGTAACAACCATTAAACTTAGTATGAAATTTGATACTGTTTTGTTTCAACTATGCACTTTTGTAAGATCTGGTTTCAAATCCTGCAACACAAGAAAGTCACAATTTCATTGGCATTTTATTTTTAATAACTTACAAATCTAAAAAGGTTGTGATTCAGGGCTTCGCCTGTTGCATCTGTGTTCTATTCAGGTATTTTAAATAAACTCATTTTTAAACACTAACCCCATAATGTAAGTTCAGCACTGTTTTCCTTTGTAATGTATCACGCTGATCACATACGCCAGCCTAAATGTGCTTGTGTTTACCACAAATAAATGCAAATAATCACCTGCAGTTGTTAATTCTAGTCCAGCTTTCTTCAATACTTAAACAAGCCAACACGTGTACAATTATTTACATCTCCACATTCACTACAATCAGAAAGGCAACATAAATTTATATAGCAGATCTTCATAGCTTCCTTCCCTCCCATCGTTGATGACTGAGAAGATAAAACACTGGAGTAAAATTTTAACTTTCCTGTGTGTAGGGGAAAACTTTCTTACAGTCACTAACAGGGTTTATAAAACCCGCGAAATGCCATTATTGTTACGTCATCACCAATGAAGTGGCGCGTTTCTCACACTGCTTCCAATATGGGGTGTGATGGGGTATCGTCCTTAAGTTCAAGAAAAGTGTCGTGTTAAAAAGATTGAGAAATGCTGGTATATATACATAGTATGCATTCCATTTTCTAAACGTGCTTGGATGTTTTGTGTCCCATGCGTCAGATGAGGGCTTTCTATGGACCTTCCAAATGTTCTAAGGTGGTGCTTTAGTAAACTGGAATGTTTTGCCAGAGAATTTAAAATCACAGATATTCTGTTTTTTTTTTTTTTTTTTTTTTTTTTTTTTTTTTTTTTTTTTTTTTTTTTTTTTTTTTAAATTAACGTCCTCCAACATTGCGTCATATCGGACGGTGAGTGAATGAAACGGGTGAAATGATGCTCAAATGAGCCCGAGGTCCATGGAGCTTTAAGTTACACGACATTCGTCTTCTCAGGATAAGGGAAAACCTCGGAAAAAACCTTACCCGGATAACTTACCCTAAGCGAGATTCGAATTCGCGACCTCTTGAACGTGAGGCAGACACGCTAACCATCACGCTATCGAGGCGGGCAATATTCTGTGTGGTAAATATGGCAGACATTGGGTTCAATTTTGTCAAATAACTTCAAGATGTTACGTGCAGTTATTCTACCACTGCGGTGGGGCTGAGACCACACTTGGAACCTCATTCTTGGCATTTATTTTCGAATTAGTGTCAAATCTGAAGACAAAGAAAACAATAAAATGTTAACTAATGTTGCTCGTGGTAATCATTTATGCTCCGTTGCATCTGGTACAAGATTTCAAACTTATAATTTCTTGCTGGTGCTAGTGGAACGCAATGAAAAACTCAGGGCGGTAAAAGAAGTATGTGTGTATGCGTGGGATGCGAAACCACCCTGCCACGCCTTTGTGAACACACCCCTCCCAACACGCTGCTACCCCTACCCCAACGTGCAAGAGTTCGTTGACCTCTCTCTCTATCTCTATCTGCCTCTTGTCGTGGAATCGACTTGTGCTGCCTGCGAGAGAGAGTACGATGCCATTTATCTTCGCCAATTTCTGGCTCCTACCCCAAAAGCCACCGCATTTCTCTGTAAAATTAAATTGCAGATTCTTGGCATCGATGTGCAATCTATCGTTTGCGCCTCAAGATTAGAAGGAGAGGTAAAACCGTCATATCTTATCACTGTCTGGTAGTCCATCCGGTGTAAAAAGATGCCTACTGTAGGACATGTGCAATATAAGATAGAGGGGGTGGTATAATTCCTATACGCATCATGTTAATTTACCCAAATTAGTGCATTTTCCCTCAAAATATCAACAGTTTACGAAACTTTACAAATGTATAGTCTGAATATTTCTGAATTTACTGTAGATTTTTTCAATAAATTTGTGGTAAAATTACATTTCTCTCCCTCTTTCTCTCTTGTTACTACATTTTACAGCGAATAAAATCATCGAACATGTGCGCATGTATGTGTACGCGTGCGTCTGTTTAGAAAGAAATAATAAGTAATTGGAGAAACTACCTGCATTGGGTAAAGAACAACTGAGAAAAATCAACAAGAACATGTTTTACGCCATCGCAAACGAGTTGTTATATATATATATATTTTGAAAACATTTCCATGAAACTGACTTTGAAGAATCCTCTAAAATGTGTATGAAAGGTAATAGAACACTCATAAAATATCATTTTTATTTGCCATGCTCTCATAATTTCATATAATTTATCACATGTATATTATGGCATTCGAATGTAAAATGATTCCTCTACATCCACGTTGCTTTTCTCAAGTAAATTTCTTACTAGGAATAATCTCAAATTAAGCAACATCGATTTGGTTGCAAGCACAGCATGGGGGAAAAAAAAATCCTGTCCGCCTAATCAACTCATGTGAGAAAAAAGAAGAATCGCGCAGGTGCTTAATACCAGCAACGGACAGTTCAAATTGGTTAAAATTTAAGAGGTAACGACCAACATTTCGAAAATGGTCAATGCTATATACGTGTTATTTTGACTTTAATATATTTCACTGAGCACTACAATCATCGTGCAGTGCGTTTCTGTTTATTTTTTAACTGTAATATAATATTTATTTAGAGTGAAGAGCTCTTCGCAGAAGAAGAAGAAGAAGAAGAAGAAGAAGAAGAAGAAGAAGAAGAAGAAGAAGAGGAGGAAGAAGGAGAAAGAGGAGGAGGAAAAAATCCAGGCCAAAGTTACTTGGGTGGGGTCTTTGGAGAACTTCCTGTGGTATCCTGGAAGAATTACTTTAACATGCCTAAATCTTTCATACCTTACTTCAGTAGGTTCAAGAGGATTATGACTGTATTCCCTAAACTGTAGGCAAGATTAACACAGTTCAATTTCGTGACATCAAGATTTCATGTCATTTGCACGCGCCCTACTCACTGTAGGTATAACACTACATTACAATATGATTAATAAGGTCTATCTTTACAATCCTGTAACCCAAGAAGATTTTATTGGAATCGAATGTCTAGATAAGACAGGGAGAGAAGGAAAGAGATACAGTAGGAGACTAAGGTAAGAAATGAACAGGATATTATCAAAACACATGTCAAATTTAAATGCTGAGATTAGTTTCTTTATCTTTCTTTCTTTTTTTAAGGATGAGAAGCTCATCGAACTTAGAAAATAAATATTTGGATGTGTCTATTGATAGAATGTTAAAGTGCATATGTACATTCAAAACCAGTCGTGTGAAATATTTTATTTGTGTAACTGAACTACCCTCTATTCCAAAACCAGTTAAAGGGGTGAATGCTGAAGCATACATTAGTAAAAATTGACAGGTACCTTCTTTATTTCTTAAATCAAGTTGCTCTTTTAGTTAGTGCCATCAGTTTAGTTCTGCTGTTCTGCATGTAAACATAATGGAAATGTTAAATTGAACTCCACGCTACTATTCAAAAATAATGGGACTGAAAATGCTTTTGTTTATACTTTTAATCGATTATACATATATTCATAACAACTTCAATGCATAAAGTGTATTGTGTTATACTTTTATTTTGATGGAAACTAGGTTTTATTCAACATGTTCTACCTTGCCACATAATTAACGGAAAAGTTTCATAAAAGTGTTTAAGGTAAACATATCGGAAGCAGTAAAAGATGATGGGATGTTGAATGTAAATTTTAAAACCTGCGCATGTTTTTTGCCCTCTATTGTTGTTGAGAGATTACAATTCATGAAAATTGAGTTATTGATGCAAGGAGAGCAGAATATACGCATTAAAATAGTTTAGATTATACGTCACAAACTATATCTGGTTTCAAATAAAATTTATTTGTGCCCTATAGATAATATTATTAATATACAAGTGCTCTTTATACAAATATACACTTATTACAAAAATATACAGAATACTATATATAAAAATACTAAAATGTATTTGCAAAACAACAGAAAACACCTACTACATAAGACTATTTTGTATTTGGTTACTAAATAACTGATTTAAAATAACTCAACATACAGAATTACTGAACGAGCAAATATCCACGTAAGAACGCTGTATTTAGGTTTTCATTTTTGTTTTGGAGAAAATATGTAATATAATTTTGTCCATTTTGTAAATCTAGCTCATTTTCTAAGTGTTCTTACAAAAAAGGCTCAGGAAGCTAATTTACCTCACACAACACAATTAGCTTCAAATGGAAAAAATGGGGGAGCTATTCAAAGTATTCAAATGTCATTTTGCACCAGCTTAACAATTTTAACATGCCTAGATTTTGCATTCCCAAATTCAATTTTACTGCACACGTATGTGAAAACATGATCTGTCCAAAGTTGAAAATAGTTGAATAAAAGTCCAAAAAGATAATAATAAACAATGTATAACTATTGTGTAATTACCGCGATCTTTGTAATATTTCATACGTATATACCTATTACTTTGCTTAGAAAAATGATTCACTGCTTTAGGTTTGTTTTGTATATACGCTATGAATACACTTATAAAAGTAATGTAATATTGTCAGACGAGAGACGCGTGTAAATTTCTTACAGTTTATGAAGTTCCTCCCCATCTCCATCCTTGGTACAGTCTGTCCTGGTATTAGCCCCAAGGTTAATGACAACCTTATGTACGAAACTTTTACGACTAATAAATAATTTATTCTAACGTCCTTGAAACAATGCAGGTTCGGTAGTACGTCCTTGACAAGGTGATGGGGGTCGATTCCAGAACGGTAGCAGCAAATACAATGTTTTCTGACAAGAAACGAAGCAGCGTGAGTTCATTGACCCCGAGCTCGCGCGTGCCGCTCCACTGTCTCGCTCGCTCTGCAAATCGACTTTCTCCCTCGCGAGGTGGGATGAGATGGGATGGTATGGGATTGCATAGCTCCAGCCCGCCCCGGGTTGTCCCCTGTCCACCTTGTACGGCACGTTAACATCCGAGCAAAGAATCAAACAGCGGACCCCTCACAAAGCAACAACAGTCGAACTGAGATTTCCGTCACAAAATCAGCATGTTTACAGAGTAACAATGATCAACGGATGAAGGAAACTCATTTCTGGTTCTATGGTGAAGCGATTTCATGAACAACTCCAGAACATCTGAAGGATGCAACTCGAGGATTTACAGAAATTCTTCCTCCCCAAATAGCATTTACATGAAAGTATTTTCGTTATATTTATATTTTCTCAAAAATAACTCTATTTCAATTTAGTACCTTAAGTCAGACATATTCAACCTGAGGTACGCGTACCCCCAGTGGTACGCGAAAACCGTTTAGGGGGTACGTAAAATTTTAAATACGCATACAGTCAGTATATGTTTCTTGAATGATCACAAATCACGAAAGCTATTGAAATTTAAAATACATATACAGGCAGTATAATGTTTCCTGAATGATCATAAGTATTGCAGTCAGAGATTTGAACTGTCCTCTGTCCACGAATCCATCTTGCTTACTCTACCGGTCTACCCAACAATGATATCTTAAAATTGTGCTCGCTAATTATATTTTGTATTCTTTGTTTCAAACACCGACAATAATAACAGCGCCTGCGAATGTACGTTACCGACTGATTTATAATATTTCAGTACTCAGAAAAGTTCAATCGTAATAAACGCTTTTACAAAATTAATAAAGGTGTCATTGGAGACATATGAGTTAGCATTCCTAGTTGTTAAAAATGAATTACTGTATATTGCAGTTGAATCTCTTTTTATACTCGGTTCTTTGATTATGGCAGATAAAATGTTACACAACAATTCCGCTGAAGTACCTAATCAAAAAAATTCCGAATTCTTACGTAAGTATAGGGCCTAGAATTCATGATAGGACACAACGTATTGTTCACCGAATAGTAGAAAATATTAAAATGGACAAAAGATTTGCGATTCAAATCGATGAATCGCTGGGTGTGTCTGATGCTGGGCTACTCCTGTGTTCGGTATTTTAGCGTTAAAAAGGTCCTACTGCATATGAAATTCTAGGATGTAAATAATTAACGGAATATACAACGTGAGAGGATATTTTTAAAATGCTTGATAATTTTATAAGATTAAATTCTAATAAAACTTCTAGGGCTAGGCCTAGGTCTAATGGGTACAGACTGGAATGGAAAACTGTCTTTGGTGGTTCGGGAAGAGGAAAGATTGAACACCACTGCCTTATGTTAAATGTATAAAATGGTATAACAAAATAGAATGTTCATCTTGAAGAACCTGCGAAATTCTGTTCGTTCTCACCGAATTTTAGAGGATTTTATACTACTGGAAGAAGAAAAAGAAGAAGAAAAAGTCAGACCCCGTTAAGATTTGCAAGTTCTGTTAAATAACCTTCTTTTGTAGCCTTAGCTGTTTACGAGATATTTCCTGTTCTTCATTTGTATTTTCCAACACTTAAAGCAATGCGGTTTTGAACTATGCTTGTTCCTTTGTTTCTGGTGAGGTCATGCAAAGAGTATGCACCACAAAGTGGCTTACTTTTGAAATATTTGACTGTCTTCACATCCACGTGTATGATACTATCTGTGTCTGCAACAAAGTGTGAACCGAAACCACTTCGGCCAGCATTTGATATATTTAACAGCAAAGGTTAAAGGTTTTTCTTGTAGATATTTGAAGAATAGATATCGAAAATAAATGGTAAACAATAGAAAAACTCCTGAATTGAAATACATCAGATTTTTGCTTTCTGTGTCGTTTACCCATGGTATTACCTCTACCCTAAAATTTCAATCGTATTTTACTGAAAATATAGCTTTTAAGGTCCCTCAATAGGAAAAAGAAAGTAATTTTAAGAAGTTCCGCATGGAACAGCATTGCTCAAAACGAAAACTTGGGTAAATATATACGTACGCATTTGAATTCCAGCGAGATTTTCAAGAAATAGTTTAGCTCAAACTGCCATTTATATGGAGCATTTTCTTTATTTTTTACTTTTTAGAAATTCTTTTAACATTTTGATTAAAATATCAAATATTTATTATAACTGCAAAACTAATACTATAATAACAATAGTATTTATATAGAATTATTATTTATATCTAATAAAATTAATGTTCTTTAAATATGCCGTGGGGTTTCCTTTATGAAAAAATGTTCTATAATTCTTGTGTATTACTGGTAAACCATTGGAGATACAAAACTAAAGAGCTCTTTGAAATATATGATTTATGCCAAATAACCATTAGCCGTTTCGGAAATATTCTCAGGTTGAACTGTCATGCGACATCTATAAGGTATCTTATGCGATTCCTTCTTCTATTTGCCCATGGATTCGTTACTGAGAAATAATTGATTCACAATGTGCAAACAACCAAATCCATATTGCTTGGTTTGAGATAATTTTTAGTCAGTTACCACGAATAACGTAACGTGAATAATGGTGACGAAAAAATTGGTGTATGGTACGTCATTAGCGCAGAAAGGTCTCTCAGAGCTCCAGTAACGATTTCTATCTCTGGGGTAACAACATAAAGTGCACAAGACAAACCCACGCACCCTGGAAGAATTAAAACAAAATGTCCGCCAGGAAATTGCCAGCATTTCTCAACGTGAACTACAGCGAGCGATGGATAGTTTCCTAAAGAGGTGTCAAAATGTATGGACAACGACCGTGGCCAGTTTCAGCATCTCCTTTCATAAAGTTGGTAAGTAAGGCCTTTAAAAGTAGTTTTAAAAATGTTACGAGTATATAATTTCATCGGCGCCTTTCTATGAAAGCGGCAGAGGGAAGTAGCGCCGAGTATGCGGACAGGCAAAACACCGCGCAACCCGTTCGGAAGTTTTTTTGCTCTCGTTAGAATAATCTCCTAAACAAATAAGGATTATTATGTGAGGTTGTAGAGGAAGTCGTCTACGGTATCATTCTCTCTTTCTCTCTGTCTCTCTCTCCCTCGATTGTTAGTCAATTTTAAATGACACACGATCTTTCTTTAATCAACGTTTCTAATGGCAGTAACCTGGATTTTCGGTTCCTTGTCAGCAGCAAACTTTGAAAATTGTATATAAACAATTTCTTGAACATTGGAATCACCAAAAGTAAGATAGATAAACATACGCTCGCCTTTTATTTTTCCCTAAATATTTCTTCGTAATAATCGATTAAAGGCATTTTAGCTAAAAGCAATTGAAAAAATCTGATGTGTTGCACTCACATGACTTTCTCTACTCTTGTACTAACCATTCTAACAAACTCTTATTCCTATATCTCCATGTTAGGTAAGATAAACATTTGTACAAATTATCTTATTGCTTATTTCCTTGTAGGTGCAAGGGAGATATTAGAATACAGCAGGCTTTGTGCGACAGACAAATCTTTTTGACCTTTGAGATTCTGTTCTCTTTGCAGGATTAACATATTAAAACATGAACAACGTTGTTGCATTTCGCTAAAGTTCTAAGTTTTCCGAAACTCACACACATAACAAGGAATATCTCCGAAATGGTTCACCCTACAAGAAAATTTATTGAGACATAAATTCTGTATTTCAGCAAGATCTAAATTTTTTGTAGTGCAAGATTTTGTCTATCTCTAACGGTTTACCAGTTATGCAAAATTCGTCCAGAGTAAATACGACTACAGGGGCTATAGCCAGAAAATTCAAGATATAAATTTCATTTGTCATCAAAATATCTCAAACATATGACATTTTAATCAAAATCGTTAGAGCCATTTCCAAGAAAATAAAAGTTTTCGAAAAATGTTCCATGTAAAGGGTAGTTTAGGGTGGGGCTATTTTCTTCAAAATCTTCGTGTCGCATCCTTGCATGACAATAAACTTAAATACCAACTTTGGTTCTTAACCGACTTTTCGTTTTTGAGCTATGCTGTCCACAGACCGACAGACTGACATAAACACACAGACACACACACGGACCTTTTTGTAAAAATGCTTTTTTTTTTTTTTGTTTTTTTGTTTTTTTGGATTCAGGAGGTCTCAAAACATATTTCCGGTGAAATCTCGACATCGAATTTTTGGGTGGAATACAATACTTCCCCTACTTACCAGTAGAGAAAGTAAAAAAGCATAGCATTATACTGAACAGGTATTTTCAAGATATTTAAATTCGAGTGCAGGAAGCACACAAATATATTGTTCCAAAATTAAACAAATCTCTTATGGCATATCGGCGTTGCGGGTTGCCAGCTGGAGTATAATAATAAATTAACAACAACAACAATAATAATAATAATATAATAATAATAATAATAATAATAATAATAATAATAATAATAATAATAATAATAATAATAATAATAATAATAATAATAATAATAATAATAATAATAATAATAATGATGATAAATAAACACATTGGAGTATTTGCTGGAAGTGTAGAATGTAGTGAAAGATTGCGGACGGGCGATGAATGATGTGCAGGCGCAGACATGATCGGAGTCCTTATGTGCGCTGCTGCGGCAGCGAAGAGGTACCTTCTCCCACACACACACACACACACACACACAGTTTCACAACTGGGGCATGCTGGAGGTGGGGCAAGTCCCAGTGACACGTGCGAGTAGGGTTCACGCTCCAGCTTCAAGACTTTAGTTTGGTCACTTAGCAGCCCAGGGTAATTTCAAAAGGTCCCTACTTCTAGAATTAAAAAATCTCAAATTTTCCAGATACGTATGTTTCATATATCTGCCTATTATACTTTCATACAAAAAATTTGTCTTCTATCCACTTTAAGTTACATTTATTTCTCTTGGTGAGATACAACTTGCGGAAAGTGCTGTTCTCTCAAGCCAGTTTTATTTGTCATACGACTATCAAATAAATACATAACATCCCTAAGTTATAAATATTATAGTAGGCTACCAACCTGGAGAGCTTATACAGTTAAAAAAAGGGGGTAGAATGGGACTGAAAAATTCAATGCCGTAGCCGAGATTTGAACCACGGATCTTACAGTCTCCTTCCGGTTGCTCTAACCACTGAGCTACCATGACAACATGCAGACACGACATTAAATTCAACACACTCGCACTTTCCCGGTAAACCACAAGGAGTTTTGATAAATTTCAATTAACGCATTAGTCATGCTTTTAGAATGCCTGGACGTATATATAATGCGTTGTGCAGCACAATAATAAAAATAATTTTTCAAAACTCTCAAATCTAACTAAAAACTTCAGTTTTATTAAAATAATTTCACCTCCATAATTATGTTTATTTCTTGTATGATTTTTAAATAGTTAACTAATACCTCTAACCCCTTTTGTAGCACATTGCAAGTGATTCTATGGAAATATGTAAGTAGTGAGGTGTTTTGTAATAAAATTATATGGAGTAAAAATTCCCTGAATACACATGCAACATCCACCAGGCTATCTGCCATCTGCAGTGCTTTTTGCTTTCTCTACTGGTAAGTAGGGGAAGTATTGTATTCCACCCAAAAATTCGATGTCGTGATTTCACCGGAAATATATGTTTTGAGCAACCCTGAATCAAAAAAAAAAAAAAGCATTTTTACAAAAAGGTCCGTGTGTGTGTGTGTGTGTGTGTGTGTGTGTGTGTGTGTGTGTGTGTGTGTGTGTGTCTGTGGACAGTATAATTCAAAAACGAAAACTCGGTTAAAAACGAAAGTTGGCATTTAAGTTTAATGTCATTCAAGGATGCGACACAAAGATCTTGAAGAAAATTGCTCCACCCTAAACTACTCTTTACATGAAAAATTTTTCGAAAATATTGATTTTCTTGAAAATGGCTCTAACGATTTTGATTAAAATTCCATATATTTGAGATATTTTTATTACAAATGAAATGTATATCTTGAATTTCTGGCTATAGCCCACTCTGGATTACTTTTGCATAACTGGTAAACCGTAAGAGATAGACCAAACAGTACTATACAAAAACATATCTTGCTAAACCACAGTTTATGTGTAAATACATTTTTGTAGAGTGAACCATTTTGGAGATATTCTCCCTTATTTGTGTAAGTTTTGGAGAAGTTACACTTCTGTAAAATGGAACATTGCTATTCATTTGTTATGTGTTAACCGTGCAAAGAGAACGGAATTTTAAAAGCTTTAAAAGATTTCACTATCGCTCAAAGCCTACTGTATTTCCATATTCCCATTGCACGTGCAAGAAAACGAGCAAATGTTTATCTCAACTAACACGAAGAAGATAGAAGAGTAAGAGTTTGTAAGAATGGTTAGTACAAGAGTATAGAAAGCCATGTGAGTGCAACACATCAGAATTTTTTTTCTTTTCTTTCTTCAATGTTTACGTTCTTTACTTATACAGCGTGTTCGGAAAGTCACCCTGCATTTACATCACAAATGTAGATTACGCTGGAACCTTGATCTACAGTTAGGTTGTTTTCTACTTCTAATCTTACAAGCTGGCATAAATAATTTTACATAGATGCGTGTTTGTTTTTAATTCATTACATTGGTGCATAACAGTGATTTTAGTTAATTTATCACTGGATAGTTAAGCTGTTGATAGCAATATATGTATTGTTTAGATGTTCAATTTTATGTTGAGAGAAGCATTTTTCTTGTTGAACATTTTTTCGAAAAGACGATAAATGCAGAGTTAGTTCAGGAGGCATCTCCTGCAAAAATCCCCGAAACACCTGTGCCTTAATGTAATGCAGTTCCTGAGAAGTTTCGAGAAACAGTCACAGTGTTAGATGCCGAACGAACTGGTAGACCACCTACACTAAATGAAGACAAGTTGGATATTTCTGAACCCACCAAAAGCATTGCGTAAGTTCACACAAGCAAGAGGTATCGGGCTCGCAACCGCTCCTAAAACGGTTAGGAAAGCATTGCATTTGTTCCTTATAGCATAGCGGATAGCTTATAGTGACAGCAGCGCAAAAACTGAACCGTTTTATGCCGGTCATAAAACGCGAATCCGTCGCGGCTATTGTTTACATTTGTTGTTGAAGGGAATGCGTTGATATTCTTGAAGTCGCCTGTACAAAGAGGCCTGATTCCACCTGTTTATGTTAACACACAAAATATACAATAAAATTATCATCAATGGGGAATCCTCGTACTCTGCATGCAACGCCCTTGAATAATCAAAAATTCGGAGTGGATGGCAACATCCAGACAGCGCATTATTGGTCCTATATTTTTTGAAGAAATTGTGGACAGTAAATATTATTGTTTAATGATCGAAGATTCTATTGGCCAGCTAGAGGAAGCCGAAATCAACTACTAGGTACTCATTGTTTCAACAAGATGAACCTACTGTGCACACACATGACAAACCTAAACGATTTTTTTTTTTTTTTTTTTTTTTTTTTTTTTTTTTTTTTTGTGGTGGGGAAAAAGGCTACTTACGCCCTAACCGCATGCAAGCATGCGAGTGTAAGACTCCTACCCGGGCTTCGAACCCGGGCAGCCTACTCACTAAAAAAACCCCACCGGAAGTATTGAGGTCAAAACCTCATTGCTGCAGTACCGCATAGATGCACCTGCGCATTCTGTGGTGATATATGAATGCTGCCTGCCAGTGGCAGTAACAGCGAGTGATATTACTGAAGTGCCAGAGGACAAACATGACCTAAGCCCTGAGTGCCCCCTGGTAGCAAGTGATGGTGAATGTTATGAGTGATGAACTCTGTAGTGGTGGTGGATGATGTCGTTGGTCAGTCATGGTGTCAGTTGAATTTGTTGGTGCACTTCATATGCCGACATAGTGTGTCGCAGCCACGGCCGTTACGACTTCTAGAAGACTTCACTTACTGGACCTTACGCCACCAGACCTTTTTCTTTGAGGAGCAGCAAAATCTGTAATGTATCACAATCGCACATGCACGCTTTGTGACTTAGCCGCGTACACGAGAAATACAATCAGATCTTTAGAACGTGTTTTCCATACAACAGCGTGTTCAAGCTTCTATATCCGCCCGTGGACGATTACTTTCAACGCATTTTGTAACTGCACAGTGACTTTCCGAACACCCTATAGTAAGCAGATATCGATATTTCACCGAAAACGCATGTTTCTGAATCTAAAAAAAAAGTATTGCTTGTATGCTGGTACTATGTGTGTGTGTGTGTGTGGGGGGGGGGGTAGGTGGATTCGTGTGCACGTGTCTGTAAACAGCATAAAACGAAACGGTTCAGCATCCTCCAAAGATGCACCGGCCCTCGCAGTCGTGGTCACTCCGCCGCGCAGAGGGTCGCAGTGTTTAACGCCCGCAGGTGGTGGTCACTGATAACACATACGAGTAAAATGGAGATGGAGCATCAGTGAAATGAGATGACGGGGGAAACCGGAGAATCCGGAGAAAGCCCGCTCTTTCGCCGCTTTCTCAACCACAAATCCCACATGCGGTCGCCTGGGATCGAACCCAGGCCACTTTGGTGAGGGGCGAAGGGTCTAACTACTCGGCATCGGCGCGGCCCGTCGCGGGTTCGAGTTTAGCCTCGGGCATGGGTGTCTGTGTATATGTGACAGAACAAACGGAGAAAACAATTTAAAAAAACCCATAACGAAATGCTTAAAAAATCAAAAAAAGGTGCCAAACCAAGATTTTCAACAAAATGTCACACCCCACATTACCCTTTACACGCAACATTTTTCAAAAAGTTTCTTTTTATAAAAAACGGTATTCAACGATTTTTATTAAAATACCACATGCTCAAGATATTTTCATGACAAATAAAATATATATCTTCAATTTTCTAGTCCTCATTATTCTGGATAACCTTTGCATAACTGGTAAACTGTGAGTTAGATTTCTTAAATCACACACAATTTATGCTGTATACATTTTTTTTTCCTTTTTGGTGCAGCGAACCATTTCCGTAATATTTGTTGCTATTTGTTTGAATTTTACAATGCTTAACCCTTTCATGCCTGGTGTGTATTACAAGATACATGGGCTTTTTTTCCTATTTGTACTAGTTTTAACTTTTTTTTTCTGCTATATTCTTGTTATACTGTCTATCACCAATTAAAGATGCATATTTGAGACGTTTTGAATTGTAAAATATTATTTTTTTTTACAGTTCAAAACGTCTCACCATCCACGCGTGCCATCACACCGATTATTTTACGTGGGCCCTCCCCGTCCTTTACCACAGTCACATTTGACTGCGGTTGCCGAAACTCGAACTCAGGACCTCAGGCTTTGAGTGCATGGCCAGTGCACTACGTGTTGCCTTAACGATCATGGCTATTCAAGCCAGCAGGCTGAAGGTGTTCCAGACCGCCTAATCTAAACCGGTTTCGAATTAGAGGAAGAACGACATAAGTAACAAAATAATTCAGGCATGAAAGGGTTTTAAGTTTTTTCAAAGAAAAATACGCCCTTTTTTCATTTTTTGGGGGGCAGGAGGGGGTTTATTTTAATCGAGATAAACATATGCCGAAAAAGTTTGATTATATATTTCCTTGCAGATACAAGAGCGTTAGAGGAGTACACAGGCTGACGTGATCAATTGTTGTGCAGTTTATCAATTGTGAAAAAACTCTAAAAATGAAGAGGACTGCACAGGCTATCGTCAAAAAATTCAAAATGTACATTTTATTTGTCACGTTAAGCTTTTGCTGTTTTAACCAAAACGGTTAGAGCGATTTTGGATGTAATATAAAACAAATCTGATGTGTTGCACTCGCATGACTTTCTCTACTCTTCTACTAACTATTCTTACAAATTCTTATTCCTGTATATCCGTGTTAGTTGACGTAAATATTTGTACAAATTATCTTATTACTTATTTCCTTGTAGGTGCAACGTGAATATTAGAATACAGTAGGCTTTGTGCAATAGTCAGATCTTTTAAAGCTTTAACATATAAAACATGAACAATGATGATCCATTTCGTGAAAGTTTTAAGTTCTCCGAAACTCACACACATAACAAGGAATATCTCCGAAATGGTTAACCCTACAAGAAAATTCATTGAGGCATAAGTTGTGTATTTTAGCAAGATCTACATTTTTTGTATAGTATGATTTGGTCTATCTCTAACGGTTTACCAGTTATGCAAAAGTCGTCCAGAGTAAATACGACTACAGGAGCTATAGCCAGAAAATTCAAGATATACATTTCATTTGCCATAAAAATATCTCAAACATATGACATTTTAATCAAAATCGTTAGAGCCATTTTCAAGAAAATCAAAATTTTCGAAAAATGTTCCATGTAAAGGGTAGTTTAGGGTGGGGCTATTTTCTTCAAAATCTTCGTGTCACATCCTTGAAAGACATTAAACATAAATACCAACTTTGGTTTTTAACCGACTTTTCGTTTTTGAGCTATACTGTCCACAGACTGACACAGACTGACACACAGACTCACAGACTGACACACAGACACACACACACACGCGCGCGCGCGGGCCTTTTTCTAAAAATGCTTTTTTTGGATTCAGGGGGTCTCGAAACATATTTCCGGTGAAATCTCAACATCGAATTTTTGGGTGGAATACAATACTTCCCCTACTTACCAGTAGAGAAAGTAATTAAAAAACGCATTTTCTTGTAGAGGGTAGTTTGACTTGGGGGAATATTCTTGAAAATCTTCGTGCGGTATCTTTGAAAGTTACTGAACTTAAATACCATGTTTGGTATCCATCAGACTTATCCATTTTAAGTTATACTGTTCACAGAAAAAAAAAAAAGCACTGACCTGTTTGTAAAAATGCTTTTTTGGGGTTCAGGGGGCTTCAAAACTGTATTCGATATATCTCGACATGAAATTGTGCGGTGGAATGCACCCTTCCTCTAGCTGCTGTAAGTAGGTACTAGAACTTCAGTTTATTGATTAGCCGCTAGCTCTGACCGAACAACGTTGTTTGTAAACACTGACAACTCCAAGGCAATTACGCCACAGCGATTATTACAAAGCAAGTTACGGGACTCGAATCTGATCCGTATACGCATCTTCCTGGACCAGTTGCCGAATTTCAGAAACGGGGAAACCGCCTCCTTGTGACGTCACAACACACGTGTTGGATAGAGGGTAACGACCTTCGGATCCGCTCGGCTGCAGCTCGGCAGTTTTATTTTGATGACATCACCGGAGCGAGGTCGACGACCTCAGAGCTTGCGATCGACCTGCATTCTGCTGGGTCATCGATCCTGTGCCGTACAGCAGCGCTTGCCGGAATGCACATGGCCTGTTCCGGATCGCAATCCGGGCAATGTAGGTCACAATATGTGGGTGTCCATCAGTTTGATATAGCTTAGAGCTACCTACTCTGTTGCACTTGATGCACTGACCTCAGATCTTCATTAGGTACCTTGCTAAACGCACCTAGGGTGCAAATTTAGTAGGAATTCTATGTTCTGGTATTCAGCGTGTTATAAGCGACCGCAGTAGTGCTGCGCCTGCCTCTGGCGCGGAAGACCCGGGCTCGATCCCCGGTACCGGTGCGGAATTTTTTCGTGCACTCAGCCTCGTTAGGTGCTTGGGGGACCAATTGAGGAGCTACTTGATTGAAAAGGAGCGGCCCCTGTTCGAGAAGCCCTTATAACCGGCCGGGAGGACCGGGGCGTTGACCACGTCCCACCCCACTCACCACGCCTGTCGTGGACAGAGGTGCGGAACGCAGCGGTCGGGCGGTAGACCTTGGTCGGATGGCCTGTTGTGCCAGGGTGGAGAGAGTGTGTTATAAACTCTTAGAACTCAATTAGTTGTACTGAAGACCGCTATAATATTAAAATCACTTTGCCAAAATATTGCTTTGATGAATATCATAGTTTGAAGAATATCCGTGGTATTTAACCTTTTTTCTCCGAGTACCCCAAAGAAAATTTTCCATTTCCCTGTACTCCTAAGCCTAGGTCCTAGACCTAACCTTAGAGTTATCCTTAATTCAAATTATACATAACCATATCTAAAATAAATTTAAAATTTAAGTTTAAAATTTTATAATTTATTAAAATAAATACTATAATAGGGAGGATTGTCCTATAAGTGTATAAAATAAATACAGGAACTAGGTTACAGATAGCACATAAAAAGTATATGAATATGTATATGTTTCTGACCTGTTAATGAGATGGCTGAGTTTGTTTTCTGGAGCTCTACTTGTGGAGGAATCCTCCTTAGTACGAATATCAATGGTGATTCTGGATTCAAGAGACTTCTTTGTTTCGTTTTGATTGCTGTCAATCCTGCTCATACAGATAAGTAAAGGGGAATGGAAGAAGGCAGTTCAGTGTTCTGTTTGCGTGCATAATGACACTCTTAGGGTTTCTTATGATTTGTATTACCATATTTTCCTTGTATTTCTCTGGTTTTAACAAATAAATAATATTTCTTGTATGATGTTGATGAAAGTGACATTTGGTTAAGATGACATGGTAGAGACGTTTTCTCCAGATTCACTGGTTCCTTCCGCCACTCAGTCCACCAACTGCATCATCACCTTTCCTTTCCTATCGTGCTACGGGGCGGTCGTTCCTGATCTTCGACAGGCCTTTGATCTCAGGCGCTTACTTGTAGCTCCAGGGGGATGGTGTAAGCCCTACATAGGAGGGTGAGCTGTAAAAAGAATTAAACAAAAAAAAAGCCTATCATATTCCCATATTCCCCTTATACTTACAAGGAAATTAGCGATAAGTTCTGCAAATGTTTACTGCTTTAGAATTCCCGTGGACCATATGAAGTTCCTTCAGCTAACTGTTTAGCTTCTTCTTCTCTAAGTTTTGGTACTGTTTTTTTTTTTTTTTTTTTTTTTTTTTTTTTTTTTTTTTTTTTTTTTTGCTGATTTAAATGTATTTAACGTACTCAGTGCACCCTGTTTTAATCTTCCCTTATCCCTAACATTACTAATTCTTTTGCTGACTGGACTTACTTTTCTAGCTGTGACTCTTTTCTTTACACAGAGAGTAGCCTTACAACTCATTAAATTCACTGATAACTGAAGTCACTGCAATTTTTTACTACTTGAACCTGCTTCTTCAAGATCTAATGTAGATCTAGTTATGCTTATTTCCTCTTGAGATTTGCCAGTTTGCCATCTATATATTTTTTTTCTTGCTGCAAGAGATTTCTTTGTTTGCTCTTGCTTACCCATTGTAGAATAATTTTATAACAATTAATAATAATTTAATGAAAATCTGGCCCACCTAATGTACAATCTTTGCAACTGTACAATAAATTATAATAGTGAGAAGAGAGTTGGCTGGTTGTGTGTTTACAAACAACTAAATAAAGAATTTAGATTTTCACTTACAGCAAGAAGATATTTATTTAGTATTCCCTGCCTTATATTATATTTATTATTATTCTAAACTCTACTTATCTAAATGTACACCACAATAAAGATGACTTCTCTCTTCTTCAGGGTGTATAATCTTGAATAAAATTCAGAAAAATGTAACCACGTGATTCATGCATGCAAAAACAGGAAACAGTGGTCCGTTTCACGGCCATGTATGTTTGCAGAAAATCCCACAAGATGTCTCTGCTTACATCAACCAGAACTGAATCAGACCGCCCGATTTAAACTTCAAAATTGTACCCGATTTTGCTGCAATGGGGTAATGAGTGCATTTCAGCAGTCGCGCCCACCCGCACATGGCCATTTAAATCATGGCGTAACGGCCTTTTAAATGGTGATGAGGAGTAAACGACGGTAGATTCTGAAAGTACAAATCGCATTTTTCGTCATTTTTGTCCAAATTTCACCGATGCCTCCCCTTAATTGTAAGTAGTACCAAAGAAGTTAGTAATGAACTGGTGTTTATCGTATAAGATTTGAAAGTGCTTTAGTAAATCAAACGCAATGTACATGTGACGAATCCGCCACTACAACACGATGCGCGTATGAGAGGCAAAGTCCATGTATAATGGAAGGAGGTAAATCCAAACTCCCCTCTTTCGTAAATGTTGGGCATCGCTGTTCTAGACAAAACGTTTGACAGTTACTCTTTAGGTTCGAGTGTAAATTAATACTCACTACTTTGAAAAATTACTCCTGTCCCTATTTTGAACTCCGCACTGATAGAATATACCAATGCAAGACAGCTAGTGTGGTATACAATTTGGTTAGTTCATGATTCTAAATCCACAGATCAAGAGTTCGAGTTCCTGCTGTAGGGGAAGAATTTTCTTCAGTTGTAGAATGTGCAAGCATGAATGGCTGTAAATGGATGTGTAAAACCTAAAAGTAATAAAATCCAACAATTAAATGAATAGCAAATGTAAAATGAATGAACGTCGTTGCGATAACAAAACTGCTTCCAGATGATAAAGACATTATGACCTTAAATGTCAAAAAACGATGGCATGTAATGGATTTTAAAAATTAAATTAAAATTATAAATCAGTTTCAAATATTTTTTTAAAAAAATATATACCCTTAGAATAAATTGCCATCTCTGATCTAAATGTTTGAAATGAAAATAATTTCTGTGTACCTTAAATAGATTATGCCGACTACAATATTAGCAATTTTCACATTTATCCCTTCAACTGCCATGCTGTTTCATTATTCAGATATACAGATATTGCCTATATTATTGTTTTAACTACCTGAATTTTTTCGAACATTTAATCAAAATTTAAGAGAATAGCAATTTTTTTAAGGTATACATTAAAACGATTTGAACCCAGAAAATTAATTTACTTTCCCAGTTCTAAATGCTATAGGGAGCTTGGAAGCTTAATTCCTAAGGCTTGCTAAAAGCTATAGTTCAGCCTCAGTATAGCATTGAAGAGTTCAAAATACTTATGGATAAGGTACCTGCCCAAGTTTTAGAAACTACAGAGCCTTTCTTGAAACAAGCTGATTCTTTTCTCCTAACAATACCTGGTAAATCCGGTTTGCTGGTGTCTGTAGTTGCGATATTAATAAAGAAAGGATCAACTTGTAAGCTGTAACAAATAGATATTATATAAAGGCAATTTTATTACAGTAAATGGGAAAAACGTGTTCATTTTGCCAGCGGAATCATTTTATCAACAGCTAATCCACATCCGGGTACTAGATAAAGCTGAAGATTGGCCGTTAGAAACGAAGTGAAGTAGAAAAAATCTGATGTGTTGCACTCACATGACTTTCTCTACTCTTGTACTAACCACTCTAACAAACTCTTATTCCTATATCTCCATGTTAGTTAAGATAAACATTCGTACAAATTATCTTACTGCTTATGTCCTTGTAAGTGCAAGGGGAATATTGGAATACAGTAGGCTTTGTGCGACAGTCAAATCTTTTTGACCTTTGAGATTCCGTTCTCTTTGTACGATTAACATATAAGAAAATGAACAACGTTGTTGCATTTCGCTAAAGTTCTAAGTTTTCCGAAACTCACACACACAACAAGGAATATCTCCGAAATGGTTCACCCTACAAGAAAATTTATTGAGACATAAATTGTGTATTTTAGCAAGATCTACATTTTTTGTATAGTATAATTTGGTCTATCTCTAACGGTTTACCAGTTATGCAAAAGTCGTCCAGAGTAAATACGACTACAGGGGCTATAGCCAGAAAATTCAAGATATACATTTCATTTGTCATCAAAATATCTCAAACATATGACATTTTAATCAAAATCGTTAGAGCCATTTTCAAGAAAATCAAAATTTTTGAAACATCTTCCATGTAAGGGGTAGTGTAGGGTGGGGCTATTTTCTTTAAAATCTTCGTGTCACATCCTTGAAAGACATTAAACTTAAATACCAAGTTTGGCTTTTAACCGACTTTTCGTTTTTGAGTTATGCTGTCCACAGACTGACAGACACACAGACACACACACGGACGTTTTTCTAAAAATGCTTTTTTTGGATTCAGGGGGCCTCAAAACATATATTTCCGGTGAAATCTCGACATCGAATTTTTGGGTGGAATACAATACTTCCCCTACTTACCAGTAGAGAAAGTCACAACCCAAGTAATGGGACTGAAATACTTCGTAAGGAAATATCGGATATTTTACATTTTCCCCAGATTTTGAAAAAAGCAAAATGGTGAACAATATGTTTGTCCCATACGTAATTAGAAATGAATAGGAACTAATGCCAACAAATTTTATTTAATGCTGCACAGAGAAGAAGTTCTAAAGCGACTGAGAACGTTGAACGTCCAATTGAATAAGAAAGACACCCAAATGGAATGGCAAATAAAACAGAGTTTACTCGATTTTCCTATTAAGCAAACGTTGATTTCAAGAATACATTTACCGCTTAAGATTGTGTCTTTTAAACAAATATTATGATTTTTCTGTAATATTTGGCGTTTATGGGCTGTTTGAATATGATGTCAACATTGTCTGTGCCTGGAGAGCTTGAATGTTGAGTTTGTAGAAGGAAAGGACTTTACCAATGTATAACTGAATAATTTTTTTTTTTTTTTTTTTTTTTCCTCGTATGGAGACAAGTTGAAAAAATCTTACAACACTGATAAGTAGTCTAAGCACCGCTTTTGTAATGCTTCTGTAGTTAAGGTGTTATCTGATATACGAAACAATGTAAATTAGGGCTAACTTTCACTTTGAAACTATAATGTCCTAAAGTTCCAGTGATATTTGTAATAATGGACGAAAGGTCCCTGATATTCACAAAATGTACAAGAACATCGGCAGTTGTTCTATTTCTCATTACCTTTACTTATCTCCCCCTGACAATTTCCAAATACTTGAAGTGTTGCAAGTGTCTTTAAAAGAGTTTTGCGAAAGGCTAAGTAACTTTTAGATAGTCACAGTAGGTGAAATTTGAAACTTTTGTATCTTCCTTTTGGTCCCATAATTAATTATTTAACAACAAAGGCAACAGAGTGTTCGCATAAGTAAGCCTTTGACATCAACATTTAACAAAGTATGGGCAAAATTGGTGAATATAAAATTTCCCACTTTCAGCTCATCAATTTCAATATTTTTTGTAATACTTGATATGTAAGTTAATCATTGTTAACACACATTTGGTAGTAAAAGCTAAATTTACAATTCATTTATAAATTCCATGGCAACAAGGTTAAAACTGGCCGTCGGTCTGGCTGGCTCAGTGTTTAGAAACTGGCCTCTGATCCCAAGTTCGCGGGTTCAAATCCGGCCCAGACCGATGGTTTTTAAGTGTGCTTAAAAACGACAGCTCCATGTCAGTATATTTATTGGCATGTAAAAGAACTCCTGCGGGACGAAATTCCGGCACACCGGCGACACTGTTGTGATCCTGGCAATTGACAGGTCATTAATATTTACGGTATCAGTAGGAAATGACGTATTACCCAACAGCACAGTAAACTAAACGAAATAGCTTTTCATTTGTTCATATTGAGAATGCATTTGTTCTTAATGTCCAATAAAATATGGAAAAGCAATTTTGATTTACTGTTAGTTTTTACGGGTTTTTCAAGTATTGCAAAAAGCAATTGACTAACCACGAACTGTAAGTTACTTATCACATCTGGAATGTTTGGGAAAACTCGGCCCCGTGGGCCTCGTACTCCCAAAATGCATTCTCAACCTGATAAGTGTAACTTACAGTTCTTAGTTTGCAATATACTATTAGGAATTACATCTACTATGTAATCATTTCAGAAAAATAATACTTTCGATTACTAATTATTAATATTACTTGAGCAATTTCTGACATGTATTGGATAACTTTCTTTCTTTATATAATTTTTAATGTAGATGATGATGAGCTTATTTACAACATACAGGGGAAATGCAGCAAAGCTTTCTTACATACTATTAAAAAGGTTTGGCATTCAGCAATTTCATTAGAATAAATATTATTTCAGTCTGCATCTTCAGTACTTAAATAAAATCTAAATTAAACAAATGAGTATTGAGAGGTAGAACTGGAACTTAAAAATTCAATGGCACAGCTGGGATTTGAGCCACAGACCTCCCGCTTACTAGGCGTGTGCTTTCTTTAAGTTCCAGTTCTACCTCTCAAACATTGCCCACACACGGCTTGTGTGTTTAAAAACACCAACAGTAAGTTTGTTGGCATAAATAAATAATAAATAAGTATTGTTACCAAGAAACCGAATTGGAACTTTCTGTACATATTACTTGGAATAAAATAGTTGTGTTGTTCTTTACCTATTATTTTTACATGGATGTCCTGCAGCGTAACGATTATTTTCTACTCTATAGCATTCTCAACGAAAAGTCAAAGACATCTTCACAAGTACATTCCAGAATGCATATTCCAGTTAAATATGCAAAACCTCGTAGTATTTTGTACTTACATATATGCCTTTTATTGCCTAATATACAAAGCGGATAATATGCAATAAATTTTATTTCTTAATTTCCCATCTTTTGCATGTTGTATTTCTTCATCCTCGTGGGTTAACGCATGACTTTTTGAAATGTTCACCATCCTGTTGACAATCTTAAGTAACTCTGAGGGGCGATAGCACTAAAAAGCAGCTCCAATTGCTAAATCCTCTTCACCGGGATTCTTATTTTTTGGAGATATTGAAGAGTTGTCTGAAGAACATCGTCAGTAATTCTGTGAGATGGGAATGGTATGTATGCTGTAAAAATAGAAATCTCCCATAGAATGTAAAGAGTACTACCCTATGCTCACAGTGTTACATCCTTTCCTGAACATGTTTAACTGAATAGAAATTCTTTAGATGATATTTGTGTTGCTGCTGCTTTGTAGGGATGCAGTTACTCAATGATGAATGGATTGACCTTTTTCTTGAGTCAAGTTTCCGTCATGTACAGTACAATGATTGTGTCTATGAAATCAAATGAATGGTCGGCGAAAACCCGTCTGAAACCAGTTTCTTGCATTCAAGCCTGTTGCAAAGTTTTCCTTGAAAGTTTAGTAACTGGTATTACCATTCACTGTTCATTTCCTCAAACAACTCAGACCTTTTGTATTAGGGTGCGATGTAGAGGTAAATACTGCAGCAGAGGTCTAGCTAGACTTTCCCACAGTATAAACATACTAGGCAATATTCTATGTCAAAAAATAATAGTTTCCCATCGCATCTGTTGCATCTGTTCCCCTCAATGTAGATGAAAATGTGCAGCAGTGTCCAAATATAAGTTAAGGTTGTGCATATACGTGCAGGATGAATGAATACCTTCCTTTCAAAGGACAACTCTTCATAAGAGGAAAAATGTTTCATACACTTTTGTTGCGCAGATCGTGGTCATAAATTAAAATGCACTCATAATTAGAAGATGATCAATTGCTCACTCTTGTCTGTTAGTCCAGGATAGCTGCAATGAATTCCTTCTCATAGCAATTGATTTTGTTTTTCTTTTTTCCCTCACAGGTTAACATTAATGCAACAAGTTAGAATAATTCCCACGTGTTCCATAAATTTACTTGATAATTTTATGAGCATATGTGACAGGGTGTTGCTTCAAGTCAACTTGCAACTAGCTGCGCGACGAGCGGAATTTTTATCCTATTGCTACTTAAGTTATAAATACAAGAAATTATTAACTCCAAAACGACGTATATATAAGACATAATTGACAAGATTGTTTTTACTTCTACTACACATTTACTGAAATTGCTATTTTCAAAAAATTCCAACCGCTTTAGTTGAATCTTTGTCACGCATTTTTCAGCATTATTATAATATGAAATTAATTACTATTTGTTCAAGAAAAGAATTTTTAAAGAATGAAAATTGTGTTACATGTGAAGTTTCCCATCCCAGAATAAATATTTGAAAACCGATTGTCAAATTGCAGTTTTTTTATCACTTATCTAGGGTACGTAGAGAAGTATTGTGCTACACCTATAAATTACGTATGGGTCCTCTGAATTCCCCTGGAATACTTCTTCTTTACCTGATTACGCTCTCCTAATGTAGGACCTACACCCCCTAGGACTTACAACCTAGTGTGCCTACAGTTAGGCGCCAGGAACCTATGGACCAGACAGAGTGAAGACCTGGAAGCGGCTGCTCAGCCAAGCATCAGGTATATGATAGTGATATAGATGATATGAAATGCAGGCGAAATGGATTACTGGAAAGGTGATAATGAAGCACTTGGTGGAATGAGTGCGGAGGAAACCGGAGAAAACCTGCCGCTTCGTCCACCACGAAAACCACATGAGGGTACCTGGGATCGAACCCGGGACATCTTAGAAAAAGTTCGTTGCGCGCCCATGTGGTGTGTGTAAGTGTGTGTGTGTCTGTATGTTTGTGTGTGTATGTGTGTGTGTGTGTGTGTGTGTGTGTGTGTGTGTGTGTGTGTGTGTGTGTGAACAGCGCAAATGAAAATGAAGAGTCGGATGAATATATACTAATGTACGTACTTAAATCCAGCACATTTCAAGAAAATAACTTGATTTTCACGAAACGCCACCCTACCCCCGCCCCAAACTATGGAATTTTTTTCATATAAAACAAATTTAATGGTCTCTCATATTTTGAGAGACTGGCAGGAGGATTATAAGACGTAGTATATATGGAATTATTTTGAATAACTTTGTGGGGTAAGTACTCTTCAATCTGATTGGGTTTTGTATGTTATGACTGGGAGATCATAGCGTTTGAACTTTCGTAGACTCGGGATCACGTCGTCTGCAGGATATGAATCTGAAGGGAAGTACTTTCACATTGCTATGTCAGGCTTAGGAAGCCACTCGGCAAAATATGCTTTTGCAAACATAGTAATTATAGGGCAATTGAATCGTCCTATAAAGGAAAGACGCAATATTTTTAAAAAATGATATTTTATTTAGACTTTGATTTTCGAACGTCAACCTACATTGAAAGAGCTCTCGTGATTGTAATATTGGATGAATGATAAGGGTAGTAATATTCTGTTCCCTGAAGGAGGTTCCAAGCCCAGGACTAGTGACCATACAATAGATGTTGCAGTAACTGGTAATTATGCATTCTTAGTTTGTTGTTGAATAGCTGGACTTTGGTGTTCATTGTGCTCATTATGGACAGCTGTAGTAACGAATTAAAAGTGATTTTTTATCATATCATTGTGATTTATTACTCCTAGTGTGTCTTACACTAAGTGTTGTGAAAGAATGGAGACAGCAGAAAACAATGCAACAAAATGACTCAATCCGTTATCTTTTATTACTATTTTTTATTCATTTCCTTACATCAGAACTGGTCTCAAATGACACAAATTAACAGGTATATAAACTATTTTACTATTTTTCTCACAGACTCACTGGAACTAATTAAATCCTTGGCAATGTGACGTCAGGCGTAAAATAACAAACTAAACACGACTCTATGGTACCAGCCAACTCCGTCGCACGACGCTTAGCGTTGCATAGCTGTTCTGTGCCAACGCGAAAATAATATTAATAGGGGAAGGAAAGAATTGCCAAGTCAACATTCCGGAAATGTAATTAAAGAAAAATGGTGAAAGTAAAAGGACCTGAATGCACCAAATGCAAAGGAATAATGATTCCTGTTCCAAAGTCTGGCTCTTCTTATAGCAATTAAACTATTCTGTTATATGTATTAAAACAAAATTAAACTCCTATTGCGTTTCACATAAACTACTTTCATTATAAGAGCTGTTTAGTATTATAAGATAGCCAGCATATTGAAGGAAATTACAGCAAGGGATGTTCCGAATGTGATTTCTTTTGGAATCAGCAGTTTGATGCATTTTGTGTATGCTTCTCAGATGCCAAATAACATAGTTACGTACAATCCTATTAATGGACTTATTAGAAACACTTTCAATGTCTTGCAAGAAGAACCCCTAATCTTCCAACCAATAAAATTCAAATAAAACAAGCCCAAAAACTATATCAAAAGCCTTTTTTTTTTTTTTTTTTTTTTTTTTTTTTTTTTTTTTTTTTTTTTTTTAACTTTATCGCCCAAGATTACGCAGAATTCTAAGGCGACATTTTTAAGTGAAGTAAAATGTAATGACAGTAAAAGGAAGAGAAAAAGCACTTGTCAAAATTACAAATGCTAATTTAATAGTCTTAAAAACCTACTTATCAAAAAGTGTTTTTGTCAGATAGAAATAACACTAAAGAAGCATGTCACTGAAAAAGAAATTGTTTTGATCAAATGTTGTAGTATCCATAAAGCTTTTTTTCATTTTCCCACAATTTCAGGAAAATAGACTCGGGCAACTTTCACTTTCGGACTGTTCAATTAAAGAATAATGGTCGATTTCAGTGCATTCTAAATCAGTCTTGTTGCCTTGTTCCTCTTAACACCAGATATGATAAACAAACAAATGAAACACGCGAACTAGATAAACGCAGTTAAGCAAACTCTTAAGCTGGTTTTAAATGAAGCAGATTAGTGGCGAATATCTATTAGCACCGTCAAACGAATTAAAACACACCTGAGAAATCTGACAAATCGCCTCACTAACCTCTCTGCATCGGTCATTGGAAAATTCTGATATATTACATTCATATCACCATCCCTGCCCCTTCTGCGCAAACTATTCTGAAAAAAGCTTTCTTTATTTTAATCTAAACAAAATCATGCCACATAAAATCAATAAATTGTACTTCACAGGATATTCCCAAAACATTTCAGAAATGTGTTTTACTTGCCGTTAAACGTGTAAATAGTGGTATTTTAGTAAAAATCGTTAGAGCTATTTTTAACAAAATCAAAAACAACAAATGTTTCATCTAGTAGGGAGCTCAGAATGGTATTTTTGTCTTCGTATCATTTTTGGAAGACAGCTGAACACCACGTTTAGCACTTTGTTCGACATTTAATTTTGTATTTATGCTGTTCACATGCATACACACATATATGCACACGCACACAAAATCGAGTTTTATGTTTGGACGCTCTTTAACTGCTATCGTTCTCAGCGTTCAATTCCATATAAGACATGAAAGACCGCTTAATTTTGATCAAAGGCAGGACTGACGAACATTACTTCGCAGGTGTGAAGACAGGAGTCCTCCCTCCACAACTACAGTAGTACGTGTTGCTAGAACCGGTTTTGCGTTTTTGTTTTCCCCCGCTTTTCCACTTTCATAGTCACGAAGAGAGGGGAGGTAGGGGAATGTTTTCACACCTACTGAATAACGTTCGTCAGCCCTGCTCAAAGAGCTTTCGCCGGATTTGAACCCGTAATCTCGGGAGTTAGACGTTAGCATGATAACCCTAGATCTCGGAGTACGACACACACATACACACACAAGCACTCAATCTGTTATGGGACATTTTCTATTAAAAACAAAAAAAAAAAAAGTTTTCCATTCTGGGCCCTAAAAACGTGTATTTTGATGTCTCGGTATATAACTCCTGAATGAAAGCAACACCATCTCATCTGCTTACTATTTAGGCAGGTGATCGAGGAAAGTAAAAATGAACTTGAAAGGATCTTCCAACGTCCAGAATACTTGTCGAGGATCATCGATGTCTGTTACTGATAAAGACAGGCCTGCTTTAAATTTGCTGGAAAGTTTAAATTTGGTTAAAATTCAGATTGCTACCTATTAATATTAGGTTTACACATTAGTCATTTAGTGTTATGATCATTAACACTGTACAATATCGGCAACCTCGCCCCCCCCCCGTTCCAAAAAAGAACGTTATTCTATACTGCTATTCATAAACAATGATCATGTTGTTACTTGCAATGCTTTTGGCTAAGGACTAAGTTGTGCAACAATGCATTAATTGGTATTAGAAATCAGGTTATGCGCCTCTTCCATTCGGTCATTGGCTGTTATCAGCTTGTTCGCTACAGCTGTTCATGCCTTTAATGTAAACCCGTAGATGCTCATGACTCAGTTATAAGAGCCATTTGCCATCACGTATCTTCCTCAGTTTGCCAGGTAACAAAGAAATGCATCGGCACTGCCAACCTGACGCGACGTCTGCCATTAGAGCTTTTGTGTAAAACACCTACACAGCTGTTAGCATGGCAAAGTGCATTTACATGTCTGTAAGATCTGGGGTCACGGAGGTGCATTGTAGTTCCACTATCACTGTTAAGAGCGCTCTGTATTCGTTTAGTTTTGCTTATTGTTCGTATTGGTGTCTATTATAAAATTATATTTATCCGGATAACTTTTACCACTTACATATGGCATTAAGAAGTAGGTATCTACGCATTCCTATAAAAAAGTGATTCCGAGATTTCGACTCAAAATGCCCATCCCCTGCACGTAATGTGTGTGTGTGGGTGTGTGGGTGTGTGGGTGTGTGTGTGTGTGTGTGGGTGTGTGTGTGTGTGTGTGTGTGTGTGTTTTATAGCATGCCCCATTCCGTATGAATACTACATGCTTGCATTTATTTATTTACATACAATTTTCATTTTAGATACATGTATATATTGTTGATGTTCTATTTGAACATTTACACTTTTATTTACCTCTAATTTTTTATCTACCTTAGTCTATTGAATACTTCTCTATTGTGCATATTTACAATTTTTTTTTTTTTTTTTTTTTTTTTTTTTTTTTTTATGTTTGTTGTTTAATGCTATTTTATTTTGTTTGACCTTATTTCTTTAACCTAATGCTATTTTACAAATCATAAATCTAGTACTTATCATATAGTGAAAGGCAAATATAATTATACTCGTAACAGCAGTAGAGTATTGAAATGTGTTTGGACAATGATACTGGTTGCAATCTTGGTAAGGGGTAGAAATTATATATATATTTGGACTTAATCATTCTATTTCTGTGAATTTTATAACATTAATGAAGTTAACGAAAGGTTGTATGAAATTGTTTCCAAGTTCTTCTTTGTTTATGGGCCAAGTAGCACCTTTACTTTTTATTTTCCTAATCATGTCGTTTCTCTGGTTGTTTAGTATTTTGTATCGAAATATAATGTGGTTTACTGTTTGGTCCTCTTCTGTGTATGTGTGTGTGTGTGAGAGAGAGAGAGAGAACAGAAAATCCAAAAACATCAAACCGCATACTATTTAATCCATCATCATTCAAGGAAGCAAATACTTTCACAAAGCTCCACATTAAAAAAAAAAAAAAAAAAAAAAAAAAAAAAACTAACTTTTTATGTTCCACAAAATCATTCTTAACAGTATTTATTAAAAATGCATCTATTTAAGATAACGGCAAGCACCAAGTATCGATCATATAGATTTTTCCCCCTTCTCTGTTACTTTCACGGGATTCGTAAGCTTAAGTTATACCAGAGGTGAGGGGGGCTAAAGGCCCCCCTTCAGATGCCTTAAACCGAAACATTGCAGATTCATTTTTATTTTCCGTAAACCTTTTTTCTTTTACAGTTTCGCATAATACCACGAGTATTATTGTTAGTGAACAGATAAAACAAAAAACATTAAAACTATGCTAAATATTGGGGGATGATGGGGAATTTTATCCATTCTTTTGGAAATGTAGCATTGCATTGTTGGTGGTAACATGAATAAATGGCTCGCTCCTCTTTTTTACCGTCTGCCTTCATTTAGTTACAAACTTACCAGTTGTTAAGAGTACCTCTCCTGTTCTTGTGTAATGAATATGGTGCTTTTGAGTGGGTTCCGTAGTCAATCTGACTGGTAGTCCTGGCTTCTAGGATCATTATATATTATGGTAACCCATTTGCAGGCTCCTTCCACTGCACAAGATAACCAAGAGTCGCCGGCGAAATGGTGCGACAGAGGCACACTAAAATCCCTTCCTCACAACCAGGCAGTATATCTCCCATTGTGTCATTAAACAAAATGGGACATATTATTCTTCTAGAACAGTAGAGGACGGATAGTGCCAGTGTGGCATCAGGTCACACAGTTGAATACGTTCGCACTTTCAGCGTGTGACGTCACGGCGCACGGCGCTCCTGCTGCCGTAGGAGAAGAGAATATAGTTTGAGACATGTGGTATACAGCAAAGTAGTCCCGACCAGCAGCGCCCCAAGCGCGTCTCAAAACAAAAAACGCCGCCATATCCCCTCACCACGAGAAACACCTACGCGCCGCTGAGGGCACAATTTGATGCAGAATCCGACGACGAGACGTCAGAGGATCCACCACCACAACCCGCAATAGCCTCCACCTCTAGAGACCCCTTCCCCAAGCTACCCCCCACCAAAGCCCCCATTCAAACACAGACACAGAAGAAACACACCACCCAGCCCACCATTCCCACCCCCACTCCAGCCCCAAGCACATCCAACAACGCAGCAAAAGCATCAGACAACCAGAAACCACCAAGAATAATAATCCCTGACGTCCAACACACGGTAAAGGTCCTCCGCATCCTGAGTGGCTCCCTTCCTGCCGGCACATATAAATTGCAGACGACGAGGGACTGCCTTAAGCTCTTCCTCCAACGGAAGCAGGACGCGAACCCGACAATGCAGCTCCTGAAGGACGCCGGAGTAGAAAACTACAGTTTTACTCCACGTGGGGACCAACCTCTTCGCTACGTAATCAAACGTCTTCCAGCTGACTTAGAGGAAGATTACGTGAAAGAGGACCTGGTCCTAAAGGGCTACACCGGCGTCCAAGTACGACAGATGATTTCACGTGGGAGGCCTCTGCCAAATTTTCAGGTTAGTCTTGACAGGACCACCGAAAACCAAAAACTTCTACAGGAACGAGAGGTGTGCCATATGATGGTCACCGTGGAGGTCCTGAAAACAAACCAAAACATAACGCAATGTTACAACTGCCAGCAGTTGGGGCACACTTTTAGGAACTGCAATATGACCTCCCGGTGTGTCCTTTGCGGTGACCTCCACCGCCTGGCTGATTGCCCGAAAAAGGCCAAGCAGGGCGTTGTACCCCACTGTGCTAATTGTGGGGAAACGCATCCTGCCAGCTACAGGGGGTGCGAGACGTTTCGCAACGAACGTCACCGCCGTCAACTGGCATCCATAGCCAGGAGCTCTCCCAGTGCTCAGCCAGGGCCAAAACCCATCATACACGCGGCCCTGGTTCAAACAGGTATCTCCTATGCGGGAACTACCGGAGGGCAAAACGCACCAGTGCCACCACAGAATGGTTCCCCTCCACTACCCCAACAGCATCTCCCGAGAAAAGCTCTGGTGCAACTAACAAAGATATTTAACGCCTGTTTGCAGCAAGGCTATTTCCCCTCTACTTGGAAACGAGCTAAGGTTATCATGCTCCCAAAGCAAGGGAAAAGCACCAGACAACCGCAAAACTACCGTCCCATTAGTCTTTTGTCTACTATTGGTAAACTGCTGGAAAAATGTATCCTTTCTCGGCTTCAAAAACAAGTCTCGGCAACACATGAACTCTCAAATTCACAGTTTGGCTTTAGAAAAGGACATTCCACTGAACTACAGCTCCTCAGACTAACTGATGACGTAACAGAGCAATTTAACAATGGGGCTTCAACGTTGGCGCTATTTCTGGACGTAGAAGCTGCATTTGACCGGTGCTGGCACAATGGCCTTATTTATAAACTGCACCACAATTTCCCGGCTCTTCAAAATTATCTATACTTGCTGCACAATTTTCTAGAAAATCGGCAGTTTTACGTCCAAGTGGGCCGCTCCTCCTCACGGGAGCGAGTGATGCGGGCTGGCGTCCCACAAGGGGCAATAATGTCCCCTTTTCTGTATATATTGTTCACCAATGATTTCCCAGTGGACGCCAGATGCAAGGTCGCCATGTATGCTGACGACACTGCAATATACAACCACCATAGAAATCCACGTTTCGGCCTTGCAGAAATGCAACGTTATGTGAACAACTTCCTCTCATGGCAACATGACTGGAAAATCAAAATTAATCCCGACAAATGCCAGCTGATTCATTTTTCTAAGCGGCGTCACACTTTGGCAACGGACCTAACGGTCGGTGGTCAAGTATTGCACTGCCGTCAGCAAGTTAAATACTTAGGTGTCACCTTGGACCGCACAATGTGTTGGTCCACCCACATAAAAAATAGCGCCAATAAAGGCAGACAGCGGCTAAAGTTGTGCGCCCCCATCTTCCGTAGTAAACAGTTGCGACTAAAGTCAAAACTTATACTATATAGGTCATTTATTCTCTCGGTGGTCCTGTATGCATGTGTGGCCTGGGCTAATGCCTCCAAAACTGCCCTCAAACAACTCCAAACCCTCCAAAACCTCTCCCTCAGAAAAATCCTCTCTGCTCCACTCCTCACCACCACCCAAACTCTTCACCTCGAAACTCATATCCCGTTCATCCCGGAGGCAATAGACAAAAGAGCAATGGCGGCATGGACGCGCATTAGGAACCACGAAAATGACGTGATCGCTAACATCGGCAAAGGCGAGCCGAAGCACCGCAAGCATACTAGGATAAAAATGTTCTAGAAGCGGCTCGGCTCGCCGACTAATGCGCGTCCACGCAACCTCGTCCCTAAGCCACATACATGTTCCGGCAGAGGCCCTCGCCTCGGAAAATATTCAGGAGCTGCCACCGCGGGACAGTGTATATAGTGTAAATAGTGTAGTGCGCTGGGACGCATATTTCTGGTGTGCCCAGTGAAGATGTGTGTGTATGTGTGTACGAGTGTGTGCGTGGGTGAATGCGTGCGTGTATGTGTCTGTATATAATTTGTAAATATGTACATATGTATATATAACCCAAAGACGAAACAGACAAAAGACAAAAGAAAACTATTCTCGGTGACCTACAGATGGTCACCGTATGGGTTTTTGTATATAGCGAAAACTGTAAATATGAACAAAGTCAACTGTAAATCAATGTAAATATAGCCTGTAAGCCGGGCCCAATGTACCGGCACCAGGCCAATACTTTTAAAATAAATAACTAACTAACTAACAGCAAAGTAGGAAAGACAGGAAACATATCTGGTGTTAACACAAACATCTTGGATATTGTAATATTAATTATGACTGTTTTAATTATTTAATTGGTCACAGATTATAAACAAATAAATTTCGGCTCTAGGTTATGCAAAAATATATAACAATTCTAGTTATGTGAAGGACAGCCATGTTATAAAGTAAATAGAACATGTCATTTTCTCTGCAAATTAGGAGAGCCATACAGAACAAAATTACGTGGACATTTTCTGTCACTCTGTTTCGTTTCTTCTCTAATTAGTTCATCAATGTTAGGACGTATTGACTGGGAAATATGTAATCGAAGACAGCATGTTACATTGTGATCTGACGGATACTTGGGCATTTGAGCTTTTCCTATCAGAACCAGATAGACACTGTGTGCTCCATTTTACATACGAGTGTGGCCAAGTTATCGAGAGCGCTACACCTGATTGAACCCTTCATTTCCGTACTCACAGTTGCCTTATCTAGGCAACATGTTATCACACAGTTCTGGCCTCACGTCACACGAATATATAGACTTGCTCTTACAATTAGTTCCAATGTGTCTTGAAGTACTTCCTCTGCTCTAATCATAGAGAGGCGCTTCAAGAAAAAGAACAGGTTTTTCTGAAGCTCAACATCAACTGTACTTACTTTGTTTTTATCAGAAGAAATTTTAACTAATAAAGGAGTCAGACAAGGGTGCCCAATGTCACCGACACTTTTTAACATCTATGTTAATAAAATAATCCAAAATTGGAGACAGAAAATTGACGCAGGCATAAAAGTAGCCCAAGGAAAAAAATTAAATATTTTATTATATGCAGATGACGTAGTAATTATACAAGAAACAGAAGATGATCTACAACGTTCAATACACCACCTTAACCAAATATGCAAAAGTTTTAATATTGGAATATCAATAGAAAAGTAAAAAATAATGACAAACTGGGGTAAAATACCAATAAGGTCGAAAATAGTCGTTAATGATAAAGTTCCAGGTATCCTCCTTCAATTATTTAGGGTGTGAAATCAGCAATGAGAAAGATAATGATACGAACAAAAAATTAATGAGATTTCAATCAATCTGTGGAACAATTCACAAAACCCTAAAGAATAAAACAAGATCTGAAACAAGAATAAAATTTTATAATACCATGGCGGTCCCAACGTTACTTTATGGATGCGAAAACTGGGTACCTACACAAAGAACCATCAGCAGAATACAAAGTTGCGAAATGAGATTGTTGAGAAGAACAAAAGGATCTACAAGAGAAGATAGAATTAGGAATGAAAATATAAGAAATTAATTACAAGTGGAAGCTATCACCTCAAGAATGGATAGGTACAGAAGAAGATGGTTTGAACATGTTGGAAGAATGGATGATACAAGACTGCCAAAAGTAGTTTTCCAATATAGTCCTAAAGGAAAGAGGGACATAGGGAGGCCGAGGAAAAGATGGAAAGAGACACTAAGACGGAACAGGCGAGAGCCTAATTCATGAAGTGAAGAAGAAGAAGAAGAAGAAGAAGAAGAAGAAGAAGAAGAAGAAGAAGAAGAAGAAGAAGAAGAAGAAGACTTACTTTGTTCAGCTAGTTCGTTTATGATGTTAGAGGCGATTACTAAACTAGTAGCGATTTAATCTAGCTTATTTTTTTGTTGAAATTGATCTAGAATGATTCTTGTCTAATATCAATCAGAAACTTCAATCTAGATTTCCTCGCACAATGGAAAGAACCCGCGAATGGTTTACCATATCTTTTAATAACCCTACATGTACTCTTGTTTGCCTTTTGATCCTATAGATAATTAAACATTTATTTGTTGGTCATTCCGACATAAATATTTAAATTAGACATTATACCCTGCCCAATAATCTCGTTGATATCCAGTTGACATTGATAAATCTCTGAACAACTGAATAAAGGTATGGCTGACTTTTGTTTCAGTTATTTCTGTTTCTCTTCCCACCCTCTTATAGCCACTCTGGTGGTTATAAGTTTATGATACTGGCATGGCAAATAAAATAGGAAGGCTTTGTTTGAAATAAGTTCCGGTGTGTAATACAATAAGAACAGCAAATATTGTGGGTAATTTATATGTTATTCTATCCTACATATCTTAAGGTCTCTTTCAGCACATTTTCAGTCAGTCTCATCACAGGGCACAATACATTTTTGCGGCTCCTAGAATTTCGCCGCCAGTTTGTGTAATCAACATTACTGTACCCGGTAGGCATCTCTAGAAAGCCCGTTTTTCGACCTAATCACATTTAGTGCCTCACTGAAGGTGTTCTACATTATCATAAGTAATGTCTTGAGTGATTGTCAATTTATCTAGAGAATTTTACTATCACGAGTTAATTTATTAAAACTGTTACTTGAATGAAAGGATGATATAGACTGTGAAATGTTATTTAAATGCTATATTATAATTACCAACCTCCTAAAAGAAACCACAGGAAGTGATAATCAAATTTTTCGCAAATGAAGGCTGTCATTGGTTGAAATATGAAATTGTTGTATCATGATTGGTTGATCTTAACCAAGTCTGTACGAGTGGAATAGTCTTTGTAACTGACAGAATCCCAACGATTGTCTGAATAACCAGCTTGATGAGAAAATAATTATGTTCCTATCAAATTAGGTATTAGGCTATCAACCGTCACCAAACAAGCCCCGCTTTGTGGCCCAGTTAACTGAACGCTGAATTTCTATGCTAAGGGTTGCTGGTTCGATCTCAGCCTATGCACTTAAATGTACGACGGTACATTTTCTGAGATGCAAAGTAAATCCTACGGATGTTTCCTTTTGAAAACTAAAATTACAGGAAACTTATTCATTGATTTGTTAGCCATAAATCTGTAAGAACTTCAACTACATAAATCCTCTACTTTGTGTTTATAATACTACTTCTATTTTACATATAGTATTTCTGTCATGTCTTATGCTCTTTCAAATAATTATATCATAAAGAAGAGTTTGCTTATAGCACATATTAAATTATTTTTGTTCCACCTCAGGGATAAGCTGGGCAGTTTTAAAGAAAAATGTATATTGGTTTATTGTTACCTGCTCTTTAAATTCCTATTATTCCTCAGAGCATTTCTCGTGTTTGATATCGTGCATACTCTGTGGCCTAGGGATAACAAATGATAGTGCTAGTGCTGCTCTCTACCTATCGGCCGGGCGGGCGTTGCGTGACCTCTCCGTGACCCCGACATAGCTCCGGATCGGTATCTCCACAAACAGAAATAGAACACGCTCCTTATCATGTTCCCTGTCATTACCAGCTGTTTGCCGCCTGTTTCTTGCGCCACATGGATGCACGCGCCCCGGAGATCCCTCTGCTTATTTTTATGAAGTAAAATTTGCCGTTTCGGAAAATGTGAACATTACATTAGCTAACACACTCATGGATCAATACAAAGTGTTCACTTCGAATATCTGTGTATTTGGTATCAAAGAGGCCGCCGATGGAAGCGTTAACCCTTGCCTGAAAATGAGTTATGTACATAATTATGTAAAAACTACTTTCATTAGGAATGAAAAATTCAGGGTGCTACTCTAACCAACGGAGCTACCATGGCAACGTGCCGGGACAGCTTTAAATTCCCCAAGAGACTCACATTTTCTCGATAAATCACTAAGCGTTCTCAAATTCATTTTGAAATTACGTATGTGCCCTAAAGGCGACTTACAATTTTGCAAGCACTTGAATCCCAAGTTTCATAGTTAACACAATTAGGTCAATCAATATCAATCTTCTGCCAAGCGTAAGTTCAAGAACTGGTGTCTTGGATTAGAACTGTGACGCTGGGCGCGGCGCACAACAAAGGACGGTCGGGAGCCCGGATGCCCCACCCCACTGGCGTGGTGCGTAACAAAGGCGCTCAAGGTCAAGCTTTCCCACACCACACACGCGAGCAAATATCTGATTAACAGTCAGGATGCAACACAAAAGGTTTCTCAGAGTATTCGAGAAGTGTCCGGCAACGACTTATTTGTAAACGTTCGAGAAAAGCGGGCTACGCCATCGCCGATATAAAAGCTTGCGGAGGCGTGAAGGCAAGGAGTTTTTGAGTTGGTCAGATTGCGAGTGCGAGACGACTTGAAAGATACGTCGCGTCGAAGTGAAGAAGCTTTATGGAGTGCTAGTGATTGTATCGTAGGAGTTAATGCTTCAGAGACAGTGAAAGGAGTGAGTCAAGACTACGAGAAGAAATCAGTTGTGAGTTATAATACCACGAAAGACTGTACACTGTGTTAACGTCAGTAGAAGAGAATTGTTTTTGTGCAAAAGTGTAGAAGAAAAATAAAGTGACAGAAAAGTAACCACTGATTTTGTCATTTTGCCACAGTACTAATAATTTAAAAATAAATATAGATAAAACAGATGGCTCAAAATGTATAAACAAATAAATAATGACTCTGTGCTCACAATAACTATTATAGAATTGCAATTAAAAGGTCAAACTAAAATTTTAGGTCTATGTGTTCAAAATAGCTTAAAATGAGAGATTCATGTAAATTATCTGGTCAAAACAATGAATAGAAATATGTATGCAATAAGAACTTTGGCATGTTACATTGATAAAAAAACCCTAAGACCTACGTATTTTGATAAGATACCGTATTTTTTTGTAAGTTACCACTAGCAAAAAGAATATTTATTGTTCAAAAACCAATTCTTCGAATAATGACAGCGAATAAAGTAAGAAACTCTTGCAGATCATTTTTAAACAATTGGGTATTTTGCCTGTCATCTGTATATTCTGGAAATATTTTTTGCAACACAAAATAACTCTCAATTTCAATTTAATAATGAAGTGCAGGCTTATATCACTACGTGCACATTCTTTCAGAGAATACTAAATTAACGGAAAATACAGTAATTTGTGCAGCCATAAAAATATACAGTGCTATATCAAATGAAATAAGCAAAAGCTTAAAACAAGTTCAGCATTTTTAAAGCCAAGACTAAAATATATTTGTTGAAAACTGTTTCATAATGTGAGTATCTTTGTAAACAATCTGGATAAATTGTAAACTTTTGTGATGAATGATTTATATTATCAGTATTATTAGGTATAAATTAATAATTGTAGGTATAATTTTAGTAATTGATAGGTTTAAAATGTAAGACATTGTACGAGGCGTGTTTTTAAAGTAAGTACCGATGGGTGTTTAAAAATAATATTATGTTCCAAATACTTAATTATTCATTAGGCTTCTACTACTTCTCGATGTAGTCACGGCCTGCGTCAAAAAATGATGCCCCCTGTGATGAAAGTCCAGCCTGCACCGCTTGTTTCCCATCATCATCATCATCATCATCATCATCATCATCATCGTCGTCGTCGTCGTCGTCGTCGTCGTCGTCGTCGTCGTTACATAATCCAAAATTCCAATCCCGAAACGACGGATCTTCAGCTTACTGTGCCGCTGCTCTAACCATTTGAGCTACCATGCGAACATGTTAGACGACGTCAAATTTAATTTTTCAATCTGATTTTAACTTTTCAGTTTTAGCCTAAACATGGCATGCGTGGAAGGATAATTAATCAATATAGACATTTACAGAGGTTGATTAACTCGCTATGAGGTATTTTTTGTAGTGTTTAACGTCCGCTTTTACTACTACGGCACCGCAGGCGGTGACAATGATGATACATGGAATGAAGATGGAGCACCGATGGAATGAGATGGCGGGGGGAACCGGAGAACCCGCAGGAAACCCGCCCCAGCGCCGCTTCGTCCACCGCGAATCCCACATGCGGTTCCCTGGGATCGAACCCGGGTCGCTTTGGTGAGAAGGGAATGGTCTAACCACTCGGCTATGGCGCCGCCGCTATGTGGTATGTAAACTCCCACTTGCAGCAATGGAACATTGGCAATGATGAAGTCGTTCAGCTTCAACTGGCTTTGAATATTGTTTTTATTTTAACATCTTCCTGTTACAGTTACGGCTGCCAAAAAGACAAAGAATACTTATACGAAAGTAACAAAATAGTTAACAAAACATAACGAATATAAAATATAAAAGCTAAAATTTGTAAATGACAAAGAAACTATCTCTTAACACGATAAAAAGTAAATAAATAAGAAAATTAAAAAAAGAAAAAGAATCATGGTCCGTACTAGTGATTTCTAACAATTGTGTATTGAACGTTGTAGATCATCTTCTGTTTCTTGTATAATTACTACGTCATCTGCATATAATAAAATATTTTATTATTAGCCCTGTTACACTGATGGACTCCAAGTGATAGTTTTGTAATAATCTATGGTTGGTTCGTAGATGCGTTTTTTCTCCTGATTCACTTCGTCGCCGTACTCAAATCTGGTGGTTGGGTCGATGATTTGACCTTCAGGGGAATTTATAACATGCGTCACGTTTGAAGCTGCTCTTACTGACAAATACGTAATATAGGCACAGTTGCCTCAGAAAGTTTTCGTCTGTACCTAATAAGAAAATATACACATAAATTAAAAAATGTTAGCATCGAAATAAATGGACAGAAAATTCTGATAAACTGTAATATCATGTTTTCTGAATGATCAAAAATAATTAAAAATAATAAAGTTTAAAATACGTATACAGTCAATATAATATATTTTCACAAATAACGAAAAATATTTCAGTCAGAGAGATTTGAATTGTCCTTTGTCCAAGAATCCATTTCGCTTACTTTACCGGTTAATTAGTTTGGCAGACGGACTTCTGGAAATAATCAACAAAATCTCAGGTTTCAGTTTTCTAAAATATTTTCCAGAAATTGAGAAATACATTAATACACAGGAATAATTAGAACTCCGTTTTGCAGCACCACCATCAATTCCTCTGATATTCCTTTAAAATTAAAATATGGGCTTTTGGAAATGTGCAGTGACAGTTTGCTGAAAATAAACATCGAAAACATGGCAGTTTGTATTTTTGGTGTTATGCACGCAAGGAGCACAGTAAATTTATTGACACTGCCATTACATACCTTCTTTCATTCCCTTCCCTCTGTGTTAGCAGGGTTTCTCTGTATTGACAACAGTCAAAACGAAACAAAGAAATTGCTTGAATCCAGAGCCGCCATTGATACTCGTACTAAGATTCAGCTACCAATAGAGGAGCTGATGTCCATAAGACAAATTCACACAAATTTTTGTGTGTGCCATCTCTAAGGTAGAACCTGTATTTTTACTTTCTCTACTGGTAAGTAGGGGAATTATTGTATTCCACCCAAAAATTCGATGTCGAGATTTCACCGGAAATATATGTTTTGAGGCCCCCTGAATCCAAAAAAAGCATTTTTAGAAAAAGGTCCGTGTGTGTGTCTGTGTCTCTGTGTGGCAGTCTGTCAGTCTGTGGAGAGCATAACTCAAAAACCAAAAGTCTGTTGAAAACCAAAGTTGGTATTTAAGTTTAATGTCTTTCAAAGATGTAACACGAAGATTTTGAATAAAATAGCCCCATCCTAAACTACCCTTTACATGGAAAATTTTTTGAAAATTTTGATTTTCTTGAAAATGGCTCTAACGATTTTGATCAAAATGTCGTATGTTTGAGATATTTTGATGATAAATAAAATGTATATCTCGAATTTTCTGGCTATAGCTCCTGTAGTCGTATTTACTCTGGATGACTTTTGCATAACTGGTAAACCGTTAGAGATAGACCAAATCATACTACACAAAAAATGTAGATCTTGCTAAAATACACAATTTATGTCGGGATAAATTTTCTTGTAGGGTGAACCATTTGGGAAATATACCTTGTTATGTGTGTGAGTTTCGGAAAACTTGGAACTTTCGTGAAAAGGATCATCGTTGTTCATTTTTTTATATGTTAAGTGGGCAAAGGCAACAGAATCCCAAAGCTTTAAAACATTTGACTATCGCACAAAGCCCACTGTATTCTAATATTCCCCTTATACCTACAAGGAAATAAGCAATAAGATAAGTTATACAAATGTTTATCTTAACACGAAGAAGATATAAGAATAAGAGTTTGTAAGAATGGTTAGTACAAGAGTAGAGAAAGTCATGTGAGTGCAACACATCAGATTTTTATTATACATTTATTAAATAATCCTCTCTTTTAGTAGGTATTTAATAAGTTAAAAAAGTTTAAATCTATTTTATGTATGGTTGTATATAATTTGAATTAAGGATAACTCTAGGTCTAGGGGTACAGGCTGGAATGGAAAATTGTCTTTGGGGGCAAGCGGAGAAAAAAGTTTGAATACCACTCTCTTATGAGCTGCCTGTCGATGGCTCGTTCGTCGCCTCCAGGCAGCTCCAGCAGTACGACAGGTCTTCGAACCTGGAACTGTTAGCGAATTTCATGGCCTGTCTTCCTGCGACCTATAGCCTCCTGTGGTTTCTTCACTTCATCCGTTCTTCCTGGGAGAGCCACAATAGATGTATGAAGGTCACAGTGTGCAAGATGTCCTCCTTCGCAGTATAATCTATAGCCAATAAGAACAGGTGTTAGACACTGATAATACAGAGGTATTTTTAGACGTGGCGAATTGCTAGGATCTGCGCGAGTGACGTATTGCACATTGATGGGAGGGGGACAACGTCTCTGTTTTCTACTTGAAATAAACAAGACACTACTGATAGTGCGAGCAAACAGTGTACTTAATCAGATAATTACGCACGCACCCGCAATGATTACACGGAAGTAGGAAAGATACTGAGTTGATACCTTATTGGATTATAAAAACAAAAGTGAATTCGACCATAACTACTGCGCAACTTCAAGCCATTCGCCACGTCTAATAAATACTTCTGTACATTGTGAAGTTCTGTTGCAAACATTGTGCTACAATTAACAATAATCATCGGAGGTTACAGTGCAGTAATTACAGACCAACTCTACGAGTTTGTGTCCAAATAAAATAAATTCTTAGCACTTTACATAGTCATTTTGTATGAGTTTAAAATGCTTATAGGAGTTTTTCAAATAAAATAAAAGTATAAACATGATAACGATGTGCATGGGAAAATCAGCTCGGTTACTCATGTTGCAACATTCGGTAAAGAGTCAGTATTTTGTCACGTTAGATAGCGACGGAATGTGTAAATGTGGCAACACGGCAATCACATTCATCGTGAGTCCTACTTGCAGTTAAATTTCCCCTTTAGGCATGACATGACATAGCCACTACCCTCGTGATCACATTAAAACCAGACCTGCATGCAGGTCACAGCTGACCTGACTGGACTGCGAACTTTCAATTGTGTTGCACACGTATAAATGTAGAAATGCATTTCAGATACCTACTCTAAAATGGATTAAAAAGCGAATAGTGTAAGATTATATGGAACTAACGCATTTTTCCCTTTCTTTCTTTT
This sequence comes from Tenodera sinensis, assembly GCA_030765045.1. NCBI lineage: Eukaryota > Metazoa > Arthropoda > Insecta > Mantodea > Mantidae > Tenodera > Tenodera sinensis. The sequence goes on from CM060966.1 coordinate 150,151,315, forward strand.
GTTCATTTTACGTGTCAAAAATATAAAATGTCAGCCAAGTATAATAATGTCTTTCTGGGTTTAGTTGTGTTTAAATATGCATCGTTTATGATATCAGTAATTGAACGTGTGATGTTATAGCTATATACATATATTTGTCGGTCTGGGTGGCTCACTTGGTTAGACGCTGCGCTGCTGATCCCAAGATCGCGGGTTCAACTCCGACCCAAAGCGATGGTTTTAAGTGTGCTTAAAAATGTCAGCTCCATGACAGTAGATTTACTGGCATGTAAAAGAACTCCTGCAGGGCAAGATTCCGGCACACCGGTGACGCTGATGTGATCCGAGCAATTGACAGCATCGTTAAACAACAAAATAATTTGAAAAATAATTTTAATTTCTATACATATATTTCTATTGAAGCAATATAAAGATCCGGCGGAGAAACGAGAGATTTTACACCTCCTGTAACCCGATGAATAACATAAAAACTTGGCATTCTGTTACTATGGCAATAAATTAAAATCGCCCGTTCCTCTGCCTGACCCTATAGGTACAGCCAGCTCCAAATTTTTTCCGAGCCACATGCTCCAGGTCACGGGGAGAAGCCAGGATAGCTTTATCTATTAGTTAGGTCAGGTGGTCTCAAAGGTCGACTTGCCAGCTCATACCTAGCTCCAAGAGTGAGGGGACTAATGTGTTTGTAAGTCCAAAGAAAATATCATTCCGACATTCATCTTACACTTGGTCCTAAGAAAGTAACCTCAATGTAAAGAAAACAGCATTAGCGTTTCCAGGAAGAACTCGCAGCGAGGATGGAAACTAAATATTGGGCATTAGAGGCGTCATATCACGCTATAATTGAATTAATTTTAAAACATTTAAATAATTGTAATATACGACGTTTTTAAGCTATTCGTGGAGACACACGCAAGCGCGCTGTAAAATTTACAAGTTGTATTTATTCAGCGAACACGAAATCGTGCACCCATTTGACCTGAAATTTCACATCGAGGTTTAAAACATTGAATGTCTGCAGGAAAATATCAGGAAAATGAAAGTTTAGCGTAACACAATTGAACTACTGCAAATTGCGAAAGAGCATATTTCAAAAAACTATGAGGCATCAACCACTATAGGTTACGACGTATCTCCACCCCTTCAGCTTTCTTGCGTATTACCCTTTAAATCTGAACCGCCTGACCTATTATTATCATCATTATTATTTATTATTAATTATTGTTAATTATTATTTATTATTATTAATTATTATTATTATTATTATTATTATTATTATTATTATTATTATTATTATTATTATTATTATTATTATTATTATTATTATTATTATTATTATTATTATTGTTGCTTTTGTTGTTGTTATTGTTATTATCATCATCGCCATCGCCATCGCCGCCGCCACCGCCACCACCACCACCATCACCACCATCACCATCATCATGATTATGATTATGATTATTATGATTATCGAAATGGTTCACTCTACAAAAATATTCATATAATATAAATTGTGTATTTTAGCAAGATCAAAATTTTTTCTATAGTAAGATTCGGTCTATCTCTTACGGTTTACCAGTTATGCAAAAGTCATCAAGAGTAAACAGGACTAAACAGGGTATAGTCAGAAAATTCAAAATGTACATTTCATTTGTCATAAAAATATCTCCAACATACGGCATTTTAATCAAAGTCGTTACAGCCATTTTCAAGAAAATAAAAGTTTTCGAAAAGTTTTCCAGCAAAGGGTAGTTTAGGGTGAAGTATTTTTCTTCAAAATCTTGCATCCGTGAAGGACATTTAACTTAAATACCAACTTTGGTTTTTAACCGACTTTTCGTTTTCGAGTTATGTTGTCCATATACACACACGCGCGCGCGCGCGGACCGTTTTCTAAATTTTTTTTTTCAATTCAGGAGGCCTCAAAACATATATTTCAGGTGATATCTCGACATCAAATTTTTGGGAGGAATACAATACTTCCTCTACTATACGTATTAGAGAAAGTAAACATGTAGATCTCGCTAAAACACGTTACCTAGATCTTAATGCATTTTTTGTGGACTGAACCATTTAGGAAGATATTTCTTGTTTTCTGTGTGAACTCTGCAGTGCTTAAACTTTTCTCAAATGGAAGGTCGGTACTCACTATTTTATTTATTTGGCTGTTAAAAGAGAATTTCAAAGCTTTAAAATAATTGATTATCGCTCAAAGACCACTCTATCACCATATCCCCCTTGCAGTAATTAATTTCTGCAAATGTTTACCTCGACTAACATAAGATAATAAAGGAATAAGAGTTTGGAAGAATAGTTAGTACAAGAGTAGAGAAAATGTGAATGCAACACATCAGATTTTCTTCTGCTACTTATGCATAGAGAACAGAATTTCACAGCCATCACAAAGAAGAATGCGAATAGTGATTTTCAGTTGAGAAGGTAGTATTGGTGCATGCTGCCATATTTTGTTGTTAAGTTTGGGGGTTTCTGAACTCCCGGAGATCTGGTGAATTTTGGGCCGGAAAGCCATTGACCAGTTGGTAGCTAAAGCCGAAGTGAAACGCGCGACCATTGGCCGTCGTATCAGAAGGCAGATCGATGTGAAGCTTAGCTCCAAATCACACGTGCCACCGTTGCAGCTACGAGAAATATGTCACCAGTTGTCCCCTGATCGAGGAAGTCTTAAGTTATTGTTTCATCTCTTATATTATGCTCTAATTTAATCAAATGTCTTATTACTCGCGTTAATTGTTCATAATTATTTACCCCTCCGCTATCCCCTCTCTCTCTTCTTTCCCCTACATTACCTTTTCTTTAGTGATGGGGTGAACTGGTTCATTCATGAGAACTACTTCTCTCATGGTATCGCAGTATTGAAAATTTGATAATGTTGCTCACAAGTGATTTTGTTAATCCTGATCTCATTCTATATCAGTGCCTAATGGTAAAATAGCAATGTACAAACAGCGTCAAGGAATGTATTCGGCGGATTTGTACCTATTGTTTTCTGAGGTCTTTTGAGGTGAGAGCTACAGAGCTAACCTGGTTGCTCCAAGTTTTCCCCTTAGATTTTAACGCCTTCAAAGGCGTGTGCTGCACTAGCCGATATGATATGACTACCAATCATGATAAGAGGTCTGTATGACAAACTGAAAACTTTCTCTTTTAGCCAATACGATCGAGAGCGTAAATATATATTTCGTTTCTACATCATTTTGTAAACTTTGCTGTGGTTATATTTACCAGAAGGCGTGGCACACCTTTGCACCGTGACCTGAAGAAACCAGTGATATGATCATGGCTTCGTACAACGATAAATGATGTGACGTAGATGCGAGATGCCAGAATGTAATAAAATCTCATCTATCGACTTTTGCTTTAATTTAAGTTCATCTATCGAGTTTTGAAAAAGTACCTTCTATAGAGGGCATGTATCGAGATATGCAAAATATGACTTAACATAACGATGCAGGGGGTGCAAATTATACTGATACTATTAAAGAGCCATAGTAAATTATCAAAATACATACGATGTATTTTGGAAGTTCAGGTGGCTTTGAAACCACAATACCCATGCCCCTTCATTTGACACATTATTTCCTACCCGAGTTCATGAGGTGCACTAACTTCAATAAAAACAACCTATACTAGCTCAACACTTCATTTTAGGAAAAAAATAGAAGTTGCTCAGTTTATTGAGGTGAACCACAGTTCTAAAAAGACATGGTTTTACTTCAAATTCTGAGGTCAGCACGCATGTGCCGCATAAGGGATCCCATAAAAATATTTTATATCACAATATGGAATTCCTTGCTTCTAACAGATTTGGAAAGCTTAGTGCTTGAGTTATTCTATTCGTTTAAGAGTTATTCACCTGTAACATTTTATATTGAGTGTATATAAATAAATCAAATTTTGACTTAAATTAGAAACAGTTAACAAGTAATTACGCTTGATAACTACGATGTGTTCCCACCTCCTTTTCGTCATTTTTCTTACTTCTTGTACATGTACTCCCTAGTCTGTTATTTCTCATTTCCCTACTATTTTCTCCCTCCTCCAACTCTTAATTTTTCCCTATATTTATCCCCCTTTCCTCTCATCCTTTTATTACTATTCTTCCCTCTGTTTGAGATCGACACCATGCAACATTAAATAGTGTGAAATGATGTAACCAAGGGATGAACTCACAATAAAGCAGAGGGTGGCTGTATCCTTGGCAACCGGGCTATTGTTTACATTCCCCACCATCTAGGGCTTTAATCTTGAGATCAGAAGCTCTGATCCTATGGTAATACACCTGTGCTCCATTAGTAATCTTCCGTAAGTCACTTGTTTCAGGATACTTCCTCTTCGAGATTAAACTCGACCTGAAGGAATGTCCGTGGGTCCCAAATTAGAGACTTTGACTCCAAAGAGGCAGGGAAGATATACAGGAGGGGCACACAAATCTTTAGACGAAAAATTAAACATTTATAATAACAATAGATAAGTCCTGATGATGATGATGATGATTATTATTATTATTATTATTATTATTATTATTATTATTATTATTATTATTATTATTATTATTATTATTATTATTATTATTATTATTATTATTATTATTATTATTATTATTATTATTATTATTATTATTATTATTATTATTATTATTATTATTATTATTATTATTATTATTATTAAAAGAAGCTAGCTTATTAATTTAGAATTTTAAATTTTCAGTCATACATGTTCTTAAGGCGAATGAGTATACTAACTTTTAAAATATTATAACATCACGTTTACAGGATTTTAAAGGCAATGTACGCATTTGTATTTGGACAGAAAGACAAATCTTTCCTTACTAGAGGGTACATGGTAATCCAAAGCTAAAGAATGTCTGCAGAAATTTGGGCTTAATCAGCACGCAAAGTATATCTACAAACTTACTTTGCAGCCCTAATACACCGTATGATGTAATTGGTGCGATGAAAACAACAAATTTCGTCAAACCTCCTCAAACAAGAGAGAGAGACTACCTAATGTTTATGGTTGTAAAATATATTTTGTCAGTTTCTGAAATTTACTTCATAATTTTTTTCCTGATATAAATAAAGAACTTTAACCATACTAATATTCTAGTCTGTAATGTTCGTTGCATATTCGACAGCAGGGAATAATATTAAACAACAAAAATGTTTAAATTTATTTTGTGAAGTTTAAGTTGTTTATCACAAATAATAACCGACAAATTCTCGAGCAGAGCGAGAGAATTTATTTGGGAAGGTCAGCCTGTCGAATGATGCTTATCTGGAGTATTTCATAAATCAAATATAGATTTAAATACTATATCGCAAAGATTTGACCAGAAAATGTTAAATTCTATAAAAAATAATCTAAAATATATTCATTTTGATCAATGTAGCTCGACCAGCACTATCAACCAAGGAAAACGAAACCCAAGAATTACATGTATTGCGATCTTCTCTTGTTTATAATCCGAAATAAATTTCACTTCATTTTCAACATTGACAAGTAACCTTTCTTCTGGAAAAATACATTAACTATTATAAGAACAATTGTTAAAAACAAGTTGTCAAATTGAAATGGAGTGCCTTTTTATTGTTAATCGATGGTAATGTATAAGACATTGTTTTTCAGCGATTTATGGGATAGTTGGTGAAACTGAATAAACAAAAGAGTGACCTATAGTAGTGATAATTTGTACAAAACAAAAGAATGACCAGTGATAATTCGTATTTCTTAATTTAACGCCTCTATGTATGAAATAGTCCTTGAAGTGTAACTCCTTATTAAAATTAATGTATATATGGGAAATAAATTTTGCGTCTATTTTAATTTCAATCATTTGTTACACATGTATATCACATCCTTATAATGTGTAAAAATTATAAGAAATTGTTATACTACAAATTGCTTTGCGTTTAATGACCATGAAGTAATCCTGGTTTTGGCCATGACAATCTCCATTAGTGATTCTTCATTGTTTATAAACGTAATGTTCTGAAATCGTCGTCTTGTCGTCAGACACTACACACTTAACTCTATTCGACATGTTCCTTGAGGATAAAAGTTGAGCGTTTCTTATCTCTGCCTCTGAACAAAAGACGTACACGCGTGTCTGCTGTACTTGATACGGAAGTCAAGTCTTGAAATGCCGTCGGAGCGATCTGGCCTGACTCTAATTACGATGATGGTGGCGAAAAGCGGCAACCCTGGAGCAGGAGAAAGTAAAAGCAACCTTTTGTAGATCAGCTCTCGCGTGTACTGCTACGTCACACACGCGTACACATTCACTTCCGCACCGCGACCGTGAAAAGTGAAGGTTTTTTCATGCGCAAGCAGACCGGCCTTTAATTCAAAATTTTGATAGAGGAAACCAAATGAGTGCGTGTGTTTTAATTTAATTACTCACAACTCCAAGCATACGTTTTTTTTGTTTGTGTAGTGCCAGCTGGTGCGATGCAAGTCACTTCGTACAGAATTTAACAGCTTTTACCTGTTAAAAATTCCAATGTGTAACACACTGTTTTCTCTACCCATTAGGTACCAGTTTGCAGCAGTCTTTAATGAGCTGTTGAGAGGCGAAGTGAAATCTCCTAAAAAATCGTCACATAATTATTGCTGATTTTACAGGACAAAGGATTTCGAGTTACAGCTGATGAAAAACCTACTATTGAGAGTTACAAGTAAAGATGACTTTATTAAAATACATTTATACAAATGAAATACTTTAATGAATACGTGACCGCCTCCGTAGCGCAATTGTTCGCACGCTTGCCTCTGGCGCGGAGGACCCGGGTTCGAACCCCGGTACCAGCATGGGGATTTTATCCCCTCTGGGAGGTCTGGCATGGGGTGCACTCAGCCTCGTTAGATCCCAGGGGACCGCCGTATAACTGGCGCTGACCAAGTCCCATCCTCCAGTACTGCACCCCACCAATGACGCCTGAAGCGGGTAGAGGTGGGGGACGCAGCGGCTGGGCCGCTGGGCCTTGGTCCTTCATGGTTAGAGGTAAGAAAAGGTAATACATACGTAGACAATCAACACACGGTTTAGTTGAACAGGTCTGTAAAGCAGCAGGGGAAAATAAAACGTACAAAAATAAAAATATGCACTTTACAGTACGTTCATATAAAGTGGTTCTTCCTGAAGACAATCACAACACAGCTTTGCATCGTTTCAAATAGGACAGTATGGCTTAGTTACATGCATACTTGAGATTATTTCTTATAAACAGTCAGCTCAAGCAGAAAAAGGAAAGTCACACATTTTCAAACTTATTTAATATAATAAATGATCTAGTAAAGTCGACCTTTAACTTCAGAAGCTTATTTCTTTAGCTAACAGTAAAAATATCAGACAATGAGCTAAATAAATAGTTTTTGTTAATCTATATGGAATACATTACTTACCATTATTTGTTTCTTTCTTCGCTGTGTTGCGTATTTCAACTTTCTCTCTTCATCTAAGATACAGAAGGCATTGCATTTGGCACAAATAGATGCTTTGAGAACCTATGTGAAAAATAGTATGTAGGTGTCTGGCTAACTCATAGCCTGAATAAAAGTTAAACATGCCTACGAATTCCAATTTTGGTATTTAAGTCAAGTACCTTCCGACTATACAAAGCTAAGTTCTTGAGGAATTTCTCTCTCTCCAATAAAACCTTGACATGAAAAGTTCTCGTATTTTTATTTTTTCAAAAACGGTTCCTATAATATTCATTTTCTATACTCATGACAGGTAAAGAAAGTCTTATTTTCCACCCAAAAGTTTAATATGGAGATTTTATCACAAATACATGCTTTGAGGTAGCATGAAGTCAGAAATGTGTAGTAGGCCAACGCGCGTGTGAGAGAGAGAGAGAGAGGGGGGGGAGGGGGGAAGGCAGACAGAAAGAATCAGCATGACACCAAAAGAAAAGTCGGATAAATGCAAATTTGCTATTTCAGTACAGCATCTTTGAAAGATGGAAGATGACCAACAAAATCGCCTCAACCCAAAGTATGCTGGAAAGAAAGTATTTCTCTCTATACTTTTTAAATGACCCTTAGGACTTTCATAAAATACAACGCGAAAGATGGGACGAAAATTATAAAGAAAGTCATCCCACTTCAATCACACTTTTGATGGAAAAAATGTAGCTTTCTATTTTTTATTTTTCCAAAAATGGCTCTTAAGGGTTTCATTAAAATCAAATTGGTTAAAGATATTTGCATGACTAATAATTTATTTATCTTGTACTTTCTGCAAATGGTATGTATTCCTTTTCATGTAAATGAACTTTGTTTAATTTTGTGTAACTGATAAACCATAACGGAGTGGCAAAAACTTACTTACCTACACGAAAAATGTAGTCAGTGCTGTCCAACTGTCTTATGTGCTCGGGCACAATTAAGTGATTCTTAAGAAGGTGTGGACGCCATCAAGTCACGTTAGAGCAAGTACCCTTCTTTTGACAGGAAAATGGGAAGTAATGCGCTCAACTTTAGATTACAAAAACACACTTCATGGGGGTGTACTGGAAGATATTCGGAAGGAAATAGTTTTGTCCTGAAATTTGAATTAATATTAGAAATCGTCGGAGTAAAAATTTACTTACGAAGGGCGCCAGAAAAATGCATCAGGGGCACCGTGTTTAACAGACGTGATGTAGATCTGTTTAAAACACAATTTATCTCAAGCAACATTATTTGTGTCATTAACCATTTCCGAGATATTTGTCGTTATTGGTTTGGATTCTCCAGCAGTTTAAATAGTTTAAGTACTTAGTCACTATTCCTTTGTTTTCGTGATGTCAGTTCATGGAATTTCAAAGCCAGCATATAGAGATATACCTTTTAAGAAGCTGTCTAGCGCTTCGACTTCTCTCATGTGTAACAACATTTAAAATAAAACCTTTGGTTGCCTCAATACAAATCAAGATAGAAAAACAAGCTTTTGTAAGAACAATTTGTAAAAACTAAAAATAAACGATAATGGGTGCAGAAAGTCATGTGAATAGATCGCGTCAGACTTTTTAGAATAGAGCTAATTTTGAGATATGGAAAATTAAGGGTGTAAGATTTTTCTTGAAAGCGCCTACTAAGCATTCCTATTCTTGTGACAGTTCATACAAATAGGAAAGCGTAAAATATTCACAAAATATACGCACTAAAACAAAACAACGTTAGCAACTTTAATATATAATATATAAATAACATTTTATGGCATCCTAAAATAACGATTGATTACTGTAGGTAAGCTCAATTTCAGCCAAATTTTAAACAGTGCGTTTTGAAATGTTAAATTTTTTGTGTGTGATTTCTCTGCAGCTGGTGATTAACATTATCAATTTGTTCTATGTTTGTAAATAGTTGAATGTAATCACATCTCAAAAAAATTTATATTTACTAATTAAATTTCCCAATTTAACTCTCAAAGTTAATGTAAATTTTAGAAGGTTTTAAAAACCTCAGTTTATAATTTATTAATTTACTTTATTTACAGAAAACATTAGTATATATTTTTTATTAAATGCATTGGTTGGGAACGGATGAAGATTTCAGCATTGCGGTCTGTTGTATCTATTTAACCTCTAAGAGAGAGAGTACAGATGACAGAAGGCACAGTACAGACATGTCTAGGCGGGGACCCTAATGTTTTCAGATGTAACTACCCACGCCGTAGTTTCCCTGAGTCGGTAGGCGAATGTTGGGGCCATTCCTCTTCTACCATCATTTCCTTAATCATTATCTGCCCCCAGATTGAAGGACCAAGGGAAAGTGTTCAGCGTGCTGCGGTTGGCCGGTGGTGTACTTTGTGAACGTTTCTTCATAGCGTCGGTTGGTTTGCTGATGGACCTGCTCTCTGTGAGCGGATTCGCTTAAGGGATCCCAGAAGCCTCGGAGCATGTGAGCATGTAAAAGGCGTCGGATGCGTTCAGGGACCCCGTCCACGCTTGCTCGCGTTCGTCTCCCGGGTCTGGTTGTCCTTCGGATCTCTTTCTCGTCTCCTCCTCCCGAGGGTCGCGTCCGAAGCGACATTGGTCGATGTGTGGAGCTTTGCCCCGGTTTCGGGGGTAGCTTAATGATTCGTACCCCTATCTTTTAACTCTGTGTCCGCACGAACAGGTTTGAGTAGAGGGCTCTCTCAAAGCCTCCCCCCCCCTCCCCCATCCTCGCGGACACAGAAAGTCCAGTGTCACATGAAAGTGTAGAAACCCCCTCAAAACATATTTGCCGCCGTATGCCGTATCCACAGCCCTAAAATATGAAGAATGAGGGACGTGATGCTCAATAACCCTGTCAAAACGGCCGGGATTTGAACTGGGTACCCCCCTAAGGCAAGCTTAAAGCCTAACTGCATGAATCATGTCGCTTGGCTTTTTAAAGAGGATACTTAAATATAAATATTGAGATTTATGCATTTTCTACTGTTCAGTACAGCAACATTATCAAAGTTCCTAATTTTCTATATTATTTTAAATCGTCCACGAAACAGTTGAGAAAATTCAAAATATTTTGTACAAGCATGTAATTCTTTCTCTCATTGCGAAGTATTGCTGAACAAGGCATTTAATTTGATAATTGCACTTTTAAATAACGTCTCTATACTCAGATGTAATTTGAAATTTTCCTCATTTAAAATTTTAAATTTACTATATTTTGCTGTTATTTTCACCACTTAAAATTCCCTCGTCAACAATTTATATTTATTCTATAATTAAATCTTCACAGATCTGATTTGCATAATGTTCCATTATTTAGTTACCTTCGAAACTGGGTCGTTGCATAATTCAGCTTTACAATGCAAGTGCGAATAAATATAACATATAGAGCGAGGGGAATGCAGAGCTATTAATCTGAATATTCGAAAATTTGTGTTCAGGGCTGGAAGGACACAAAAACAGAGCAACATACGACACAGAATTAGAGCGATCGATAGCACGTTTGCAAAATTGTCGTCAGGCGGCACTGCGTAACAGTTTGTTTCCCTCTGGATCCAGTTTTCATACAGCTCGCCCCTCAGAAGTGACAGATCCCTGGTCCATCAGTTGTGAAATAATGCACACCTACGAAATGGAAGTGGAGGACATCGTGAAACAATTGGGGGTGTTTTCACATTATACTCCTGTCGAGTTATTAGCGTGACGTTATGTCAATCATTCGATATATCACATCCCCCACACAAAACTCACGTAAAGAAAACAGGGCTTTACCGACAACAATCGTATATTTCCTAAGTAGCAGAACAATAAAATAAATCGAAATATTGTTCCAGATTTTTAAAAGCATTTTAAATGTTTAAAATCAGCATTTATCCAAATACCATTTTCTCAAAAACATCATTTTCTTATTTATTTTTATTTTGCGTGTTTATTTTTACTTTTTTTTCCATTATAGATAAGTGCTAGAAAATTACTGAAGTTTCTTTAGCATCTAGTAATTCTAGTACAAAAACGAATAAGTAGCCTGTGATTTTTTTTTTTTTTTTTTTTTTTTTTTTAATTCTGACTGAATTGGAGAGTATTTTCCTAATGACATTTTGAGGATAATCATTCGTATATATCGATTATTTATTCATAGTACGCTTGAAATAAAAAGTGATAAATACCAAATTTGAACAGTCAATTAAAATTAAGGTGTACAAGTATATTCTTGTAAGATTCTTACGTGTGTTTTGAGATTAGGTTCTTTGGATTGAGTTCGCCTATGACGGTGATTTGTTTTTAAACAGTTTCGATCAATTTTTTTTTTTTTTTTAATTTTATAATTCAATGTATATATTGTTCGTGGATAGTGCAATTTTCTTTTTTCAAAATGAGAGCCTGCTTTAACATTCGCACGTAATAATACTCCAAATAGAAGAAGGCTAGAGAAAAAAATCAATAGCGATACAAATAAGAAATTATTAACAATAATTTGATATCTAGATGTAATATTCAAGTCATAGCAATTCTCGTTCCTTCAGACGCCCTTGCCATCCGTTTTGGTCATGGTAATGACTCCACACAAAGTAAATAAACATAATAACGAAAATTCCCTAGTAATGGTTGGCATTACCGGGCGTGACCTAGTTGCAGGCGGGCAGCCTCGTGTTTTGGTGCCTCGCCTGGGTGAACGACCTCTCTGCCGCTACCAATCAATGCCTTGCTCACTCGCTCGCTCGCTTGCTTGCTCTGCAGTGTGACGCGCTCACACATAACCTCGGCTTTTGGTGTCATTGCATTTTGCAAGGGCCCTGAAATCTGTGTTTGTATCTCACAGGACAATGACGGCATGCTTGCTCATTGTTTTTGCTTCTACAGTCAGATTAAGAAATAAGACATTGTAGAGTATTTTAGTACGAGCCTGAAACATTTGCGAAAGTACATGGTGTGCTTAGGTACTTTATTAGCCACATATCCTTGTAATTTCTCAAAGTACAATCAGCTGTTACTTTGTGTAAATCGCGTGTTTGTAGTGAAATTGGAAACTATAGAGTTAATTATGTCGTGTGCCATCTATACACCAAACAAAGCAAGTTTGCAAATCGGAAACCTATTGAAGGAGAAATTGAAATAAATATTTTTTGTAATACAGATTTGCCACATATCCAATGCCCTTTACAAAGCAGAAACAAAAAATAATACAGCGTACGATGTATTTTGCTCCTGAGAATTTCGCTAAGTGAAGAACGATGCTGTTTTTCCTTTACTTATTATTCTTGACAACTCGCTATGTAAACTTGTCTTGCCTACACGATATACGAGTCGTTTTCCGATGACGAAAGCCAGCATAGCGAGGTGAGAGCTTTTTAAAGCCTTTGTGTATATCATGGCATTTGTTTCCTTAGAGTAGTCCTCGTAACATAGTTTAAATCGCAGCAACTTCGATATGGCATTTCTTCTATGTGGGATAGTCGCCAAACATTAATATTGTTTTGTGATCTGAGATATATGTAACACTATTATTAAGATTCTGGTTAGTTAAAAATCACCGCAAAGCTACCTGATTAAAGGAAAGACAATGTTATTAGAGTTACATTGCGATAGTTGTGAAATCTGTGATGGAAAAGAGAAAATGAGAATCCCAAATATAAGCAACTTTATAGAAAATCTAACCGTACAGATGAAATATTCCAAAAGGGGTTTCAAAAAGGGCTGACGTTAGAGTGGGAAAATATCTGAGTGATCTGTATTTTGTTGATCTCTTATGGTTTCCTTGTTAAATAAAATTATGCAAAATTCAGCTACATTGAAGGCTAGTCATAGAAAATACAAGACATATTTTATTTCTCTGTGTCGTATCAAACCTGATATATTAAACAAGATCGTTACAGGTGGCTTTTGAAAAATTAGAGAACAAGGAATCTTTTTTTTTCCTGTAGGGTAGTTTGAGGCGGAGACATTTTTTAAAATCTTCGTGGCGCTTCCCTGGAAGTCGTGGAGCTGGAATGCATTTATCTTATCTTTCATTGTTTAGCTATGCGCAGGAAGATTGTTCTTTGTGGTTTTAGAGCCCTCAATACGTATTTCGGTGAAATGTCTTAATGTTTAGGTGGAGTGGACTACTTCATCTAAGCGAACAGAAAAAGTAAATGGGTTGAGGGATAGTAAGGATTTGAGTACGTACACAGAACGTACGGATGTTGCATATGGCTCATCCAACTTTTCTTTCCTTTTTTTCGCAGATATGTAAATAAAGAGTCAAATAAGAAATATTAATATCACCCTTTTGGACGAGAAAGATAATGAAAGAAATCCTCCAAATGAACACAATGCCTGATCGGAAAATCGGAAAAAGTAGAAACACCCAAAGAATTTTTCTCCGAATGGACAAATCCCCAAATGGTTTCTACTGCAAACTACCTCCAAACAATATTTGTTTCTAAAATTCGAATTCCCTATTAGCTATACTGTAGTGTAAAAAGGATTATAATGTCACGGCCGCAGAAATGTTAACTGTACAGTATGCAAGAAGTGTCAAAGATGAATAACACAGAAAGTACGCGTCACGCTTCAGCCGAGAAAGCGGCGAGAGGAGGCCGGTAGATAGTGAACTAAACAACGGCATTCTAGACGCGTAATTCCCCGACTACCTACTCTACTCATAAATGTTCATTGGGCATGTACATAATCTTTTTATGGTACTAACAACTTTTGAGTAGTTGCTCAAAGTGGTGTCCATCGGGATTCACACGTTCCGACAGCTTTTTATGAATTTGGCATTCATGCACAACTGTTATTCTTCTTCTCTAATCATTCTAATTTGTGGTCTTATATATCTTTCAGTTCATCCACATAGTGTAAGCTATTTATTTGTATCCTATTTTGTAGGGTTCCCTACAAATAATAATCTTATGCAGTAAGATCTAGGGACCATAACCTTTTAGAAGTAATTCTATCTTCAAAAATCTCCCTTAGAGCCTCCAAAGAATTATGAACAGTATGGGCTGTGGCAGAATCTTGTTGAAAATATCCATATTGTCTCTCCTGGTAAGTTAATTGTTAAAAATCTACTAGTATTTGCGTAAGAGGCCTTTTTATTCTCCCAAAAAAGACAAGATTTTGTTTGAAATGCCATTGTTTCTTTAAATTTGCACTCTTCAGTCACTACGTAGTTTTTGTAGGGTAAAACGTAGGTATGATCATTTTTAAGTAACTTCTCTGTTGTGCACTTTTACACTCCTATGCTCTTAATTATTTTTAATCTGTTATGCCTATTGTTATGCCAACTACAGTTACCTTTGCGAGGAAATGTCCGTCTTTTTGGGTCAGTACTGTGTTTTCGCATTAATGGAGATAGCGATGAGTGAATACTAAAATAATCCGTTTTCCAGTCATAAAAGAATAGTTACTTTTTAAGTTGACCATTTACCTTAAGTTTTATCGTTCCAAGTAGCTCTATTTTACTATTACACGAAATCCCAACTGCTGACGTTATGAAAGTAATGCCGATATTACAAACAGGCACGTTGTCAACAATGAGGCATTGGCTCAGAGCGTGAAATGTTAATTGCATTACCAAGGTTAACACCACATTAATAAATAATATTAATGAATAACCAACAATAACAAAATTAATGACTTTACCATAGCCAAAAACGTTGATAAATGTTCTCATTGCATAAGAAAGCCTAATAGGCCCTTAAGCTACTAAAAGGCACACACTACGAAAATAGACTTTATAAAATTAGTATTAGGAGAAAAAACTACCTACATGCATTTTTCGTATTTTAATGTTAGAATTGCATTCGCTTTCGCTCACGCACTAAACGTATACTCGTGTCACAATCAGTCAGATTACTTACTAATTACATAAGTGATTATTTTAACCTTTCTTATTCACGTGTTAAATTATTTTGTTTAGGTTTACTGGCAGACTGTCTTTATGGCAACCCTAAAATAGGACAGCTGTCCAACTATTGGGTTTTCTGTCTCTTATACTAGTAAGCAAGAAAGATAAATAACGTTTTGGCGAAGACGTTTGAGGTAAAGGAGTGACTGACTGACTATTGGTTGCGGACATTAGCGCAAGGAGAGTTTGTGCCCGTTCCAATGCTCCAGTTTCACGGCTGACCTCATTCTTCCCTTGGCTAGGCCTCTCTCCACCCACTTCCTTTTTTTAACCATATAGATGAGTTATTACGGGTCAGGGTCGTTGGAAGGCCATATCGTTGATCCACTGGAAGCACCATTAGCAAAACACTGCAATAAAGCAGACACGTGCTTGCTTGGTAGTCTCCGGGTCTGACCTAGTTCTGCACACGCCAGCTCCTCCCACATACAGCACCAGAAATTCTCAAAAAGTAAGGAATACCTACCGCATTATTTGCTCAACTCTGCCTTCTGGAACGGATGCAAGAATATGGAAATGAATTTGTCTATCATAGCTAATGCCACGATATGTTTTGAAATCATCGATAAGTACTAGTGCTTCAGCACGAAATATTTATCTGATTAAATTCGAAGGGTAGGTATATACCGGAACTACTGGAATCAAATGTTTTTAAAATATAAATAGTACCATGACTATTAAGAAATAAACAATAGGATATAAAACATATAAATATGGTAAAATATTAATACAGCACGGATGTTTAGGTATTTATAGCAATAAAAAATCAGGCAAAAGAGAAGACCACTAAAATGTAAGAAGAAGCACAGAATTCTATTGTGTTGCATTCACGCCCTTCCTCTACTCGCTGTTGTACAAACAGTTCTTACGAACCAATATTCTTCTATCAACTTCATGATTATTGAGATAAACTGTTGCAGGAACTTTCTCATTGCATATTTTCTTGTAGTTCAATAGGCTTAAGCGATAGTTAAATGTTTTAAAGAGCAGGTTGCTGTATGATGTAGTTAATATGTTGTCTACGGTAGTGTCTTTGAAATTCTGTTCTTTTTGCATGGCCAAGAGAGAGAGAGAGAGAGAGAGAGAGAATAATGTCTTCCCATTTGAGAATATAAGTATTTTAAAGTGCAAATCATTAACCAGAAATATCTCAAAAATGGTTAAATCAAAATAAAAGGCATTTCACTTAAATTATGTGCTAAACGAGATGTATATTTTTTGTGTACGAAGATTTTGTCTATCTCTTACGGTTTACCAGTTATGCCAAGTCATCAGAATGAAGAAAAGTTAAGATATACATTTATTTGTCACGAACATTCTACACATATGTTCTTTTTATCAAAATCATTAGCGCCATTTTTAAGAAATCAAACTTCCGAAAAGCTTTCCATGTAAGGATACTTTTTAGGGGTGGGGATTAATTGAAAATTTTCTTGTCACGTTGCTGGAAGATGTTGAACTTTGGGATTCCGTCGACTTTTCGTTCATGAATTATTTTATTCGTAGACACCAAACTTTTTTTTCTAAAAGTGCATTTTTGAATTTAGGGGATCTCAAAACGTGTATTTCCAGTGAAATTTAGGTATCGAATTTTTGAGTGGAATAACTTATCTACGTGGCAGAAAAATTAAAAATACCTTAAAAATTCTAAAACTCTTAATCACAATATAATCAATGACCAATGTTTGGTTTAAAAATTATACAAATTCTACAGTTTTATCATAGCATATTACAGCAAGACATATGCTTGTATTAGACACAGTCGGCATCATGTATACAAATACATACATATAATGAAATATATGACCGACTGCTTGATGTGACAATGACTGTTGAAAGTAGCCTTATTTATTGTCACCACTCTTCAAAGAGGAGAGTAGATGTGTGCAATGTAAAATACATGGTGATTAATTGTATTTTCAAAATCTTACGCAATGAAACTGTTCCATTAATTGAACACACGTGGACAACAAAGTCACTGACACAACTGGTTGACTGAAATTAGGCATGGTAGCTGAATAATGTTATCTCTACTTTCACGTGACAGTAACTGACCATAACCATTCGTCAAAATGTTCTTCCTGATACTAAGGAACCCACTTTCAGGAGAAAATGCTGAACCCTCAATTCAAAACACGGTCGTGTTCCAAAGTGCAACATAGAAGGGTGGCTATCATCTAGTTTCGGAAATGTAATAGAAGCGTTAAAATAAACAAAAAAATTTTAAGTTAATTTAAAAGGGTAAAACTCGGCATGCATGGCAAAGTATGCAAATAAAACTGTTCTCTCTTCCAAATGTCCTCGAAACATAGCAACATAGCTTTTGATTTATTACAATTTGTGTAACATCCGGGCTCTTGTTGTTGTTGTTATTATTATTATTATTATTATTATTATTATTATTATTATTATTATTATTATTATTATTATTATTATTATTATTATTATTACTATTATTATTATTATTATTATTATTATTATTATTATTATTATTATTATTATTATTATTATTATTATTATTATCATTATCATTATCATTATCATCATCATCATTATCATCATCAGTATTATCAGTATTATTATTATTATTATTATTATTATTATTATTATTATTATTATTATTATTATTATTATTATTATTATTATTATTATTATTATTATTATTATTACAAAATCATGCACTCTCACAAACTATTCTTATTGTCATTAACTCAGGAGAATGCATTTGAACGCACCAATCGTGCTGTAGCTTCTTGGTACGATGTAAACACCAGCAGTTCAAAATTACTATCTATGTGCAAGGCAGTTGGACTGTAAGCACCGCCAGTGTTGTTACAATGGTATATCGTGTTGTTCTTGAGTCTCCAATAATCATAATTCATTAGTGATATTACTGAAAATATGATCATATAATAATGCTTGGGGCCCTAATGACTAAGTTGTCGACGGGCTATTAAACCCGACACACTCACTCACTCCTGATCATAATGCTTTGTTTGATGGGGCAATATAACGTATTAGTGATGCTCTTTCGCATAATATTTATTGTACCGGGAAAGAAAGGATAAGTTACAGGTTGTAAAACGCCAGCGCAAGAGGAAAATCTGATGTGTTGCACTCACATGACTTTGCTACTCTTGTACCAACCATTCTTCCAAACAATTATTCTTATCTTCTTCGTGTTCGTCGAGATAAACATTTGCAGAAATTATCTTACTGCTTATTTCCTTGTAGGTGCAAGGGGAATATTAGAACACAGTAGGCTTTGACCGATAGTCAAATCTTTTAAATCTTTGAGATTTCGTTCTCTTTGCACGGTTAACATATAAAAAATGAATGACTATGTTGCATTTGGCCAAAGTTTAAGTTTTCCGAAACTGACACAAATAACAAGGAATATCTCCAAAATGGTTCACTATATTAAAAAAAATGTTTGCACATAAATTGTGTGTTTTATCGAGATCTACATTTTGTATCGTAAGATTTGGTCTATCTCTTACGGCTTACGAGTTATTCAAAAGCCATCCAGAGTAAAGAGGACTACATAGACTTTATCCAGAAAATTCAAAATATACATTTCTTTTGTCATAAAAATATATCAAACATATCCCATTTCAATCCAAATTGTTAGAGCCATTTTCAAGAAAATTAAAATTTTCGAAAAATATTCCATGTAAAGGGAAGTTTAGGGTGGAGGAATTTTCTTCAAAATTTTCGTGTTGCATTCTTGAAGGACATTAAACTTAAATACCAACTTTGGTTTTTAACCGACTTTTCGTTTTTGAGGTATACAGCTCACAGACTGACACACAGACACACACACACACACACACACACACACACACACACATACACACACACACACACACATACTCGGACGTTTTTCTAAAACTGCTTTTTTGGATTCAGGGGGCCTCAAAACATATTTCCGGTGAAATCTCGACATCGAATTTTTGGGTGGAATACAATACTTCCTCTGCTTTACTATACGTAGTAGAGAACATAAAAAACAACAGCGCGATGTCTCAGGTTCATTTGTATCAACCACAAGGTCAAAGCTAAACTCCTGAGACAAATACAGTAAATTGTTCTTTTATCTACATTGTTAATCCACATAAATGTTTCCAGAAACGCTTTTAGTATACATTTGGTGAAGGATAGAGTGGGCTAATGCGATTATGTGATCGCTTTGAAATGTCAAGTTCCTTACACGTCCACATGGAAAAGAAATGGTGACTGAGCACCTGAAAAAGTCTCAGTAGATTTCACATGACTTTCTCCGCTCACTGTTCTACAAATTACTCTTACAAAAGCTTTTGCTTGTGTCTCCTTTTTGTTGATCCAGATAACTTTCATTACACATTTACACATTTCGTGGTAGGTATAGGGTTACTGCAAGCTAAAGCAATAGTAATATTTTTTAAAAAGCACATTCTTAATGGTGTCTTTGAAATTCCACGCCTGCATAACCACGACGAAAAACGAATAGCGGTGTAAAAAGTATAAATACTATTTTAAAATCCAAACCAATAACAAAGAATATCGGTATCACAAAAAATCCAGTTGACATAAATACAAGTTTTAAATTTGTATAGTATGAGAGTACGATTTTGTCTATCTCTTACCGTTTACGAATCGTAAAATTCATTCAGCGTGAATATGACTTCACAAACTGTCGCTAGAAATCATAAGCTACACATTTTACTTATAAAAATATCTAAAACATAGATATGTTACTTTAATCCAAATCGTCAAAGCGTTTAAGCAATTTTCTAGAAAACAACAAGTAATAAAATTTTCCCTCATAGAGGGCACTTTGGTGTGGAGAATTTTCCTAGAAGTCCTCGTGTCGCATCCTTGGAAGAGCTGAACTGAAATACAAAGTTTGATGTGCATCCGACTTACCAATTTTTAATTACGCATTTCACACACAAACCTT
Organism: Tenodera sinensis; assembly: GCA_030765045.1. NCBI lineage: Eukaryota > Metazoa > Arthropoda > Insecta > Mantodea > Mantidae > Tenodera > Tenodera sinensis. The sequence continues at coordinate 150,171,581 of CM060966.1, forward strand.
TTCTCTAAAAAATGCTCTTTGGATTCCGGGAACTTTAAAACGTGTATTTCCGGTAAAATATCGGTATCGAATTTTGGGCTGGAAGTAGCAGAGAAACTAAGAAGTATAAAGTGTTTGAAAAATCAAACCAATTATCAAAAATTCTCGGAAATGGTTGTCACAAACACATTGTTTGATATGAACTGTACAGCTAGTTTTTACTTTCTCTACTGGTAAGTAGGGGAAGTATTGTATTCCACCCAAAAATTCGATGTCGAGATTTCACCGGAAGTATATGTTTTGAGGCCCCTTGAATCCCAAAAAAAAAAAAAAAAAAAAGCATTTTTAGAAAAAGGTCCGTGTGTGTGTCTGTGTGTCTGTCAGTCTATGGACAGCATAACTCAAAAACCAAAAGTCGGTTAAAAACCAAAGTTGGTATTTAAGTTTAATGTCTTTCAAGGATGTGACACGAAGATTTTGAAGAAAATATCCCCACCCTAAACTACCCTTTACATGGAAAATTTTTCGAAAATTTTGATATTCTTGAAAATGGCTCTAACGATTTTGATTAAAATGTCATATGTTTGAGATATTTTTATGACAAATGAAATGTATATCTTGAATTTTCTGGCTATAGCCCCTGTAGTCGTATTTACTCTGGACGACTTTTGCATAACTGGTAAACCGTTAGAGATAGACCAAATCATACTATACAAAAATGTAGATCTTGCTAAAATACACAATTTATGTCTCAATAAATTTTCTTGTAGGGTGAACCATTTCGGAGATATTCCTTGTTATGTGTGTGAGTTTCGGAAAACTTAGAACTTTCGTGAAATGGATCATCGCTTTTCATTTTTTTATATGTCAAGTGTGCAAAGACAACAAAATCTCAAACATTTGACTATCGCACAAAGCCTACTATATTCTAACATTCCCTTTGCATTTGCACCAACAAGGAAATAAGCAATAAGATAATTTGTACAAATGTTTGTCTCAGCTAACAAGAAAGAAGATATAAGAATAAGAGTTTGTAAGAATGGTTAGTACAAGAGTAGAGAAAGTCATGTGAGTGCAACACATCAGATTTTTGTCAATATCTTACGGTTTACCAGTTATATTCAACTGTGCAGAATTCCTTAAAGATGAGTGGAACTTCACAAGCTATTCTCAGAAAATCCAAGATACACCTTTTGCCATGCAAATGTCTTAAACAGGTGGCATTTTAATCAAAATTATTAGAGCCTTTTTAAGAAAATTAAACTATTATGAAAAATACTCCACGTGGAGGTATTTTGGGGTGGGATATTTTCTTGGATATGTTCTTTCGTTTTTTAATAATGCTGTTCTCTCTCTCCCTCCGTCTCCTCCACCCCCCTCTCTTCGTCTCTCACCCGCTGTCACACTCCTATGGATATTTTTCAAAACAAGCGTCTTTTTATTGAGGGGATCTGAAAACGTGTACTTCCTGTGAAATCTCGACATCATATTTTGGTGGAATGGAATATTTTCTCTTCTTATAGGTAAAGTAGTAGAAGATACAAACTTTTATGTAAACTTACACCATTTTAGTCACAAATTTGCCTTCATCCGTCGTGAGGTATGCAATTCGTATAAAAAGTCGTAGTTATCCACGTTATGTTATTCAGTTTTACTCGTAGAAATGATTAAAAATTGTACAATAAGTGCTTAGTTACACAAAACATGCTGAAACAGCAAGCAAAATATGTTTGTGTATGGTAACAGAGGCTGTTGCAAAGGAAAGAAAAGAAGAGAATTGCAACTCTTATGCTTTCCCATCTTTGAGCGCGTGTCTTTGAACAGCTTAACGACAAAAAAGTGAATATCAAAATAGAGTACCAAAAATAATTACCAACTATGATATTTAAGTTCCGATATCATGATATCTTCCGAAGATGCGACACTAGAATTTTAAGAATATTCCTCCACCTCAGGCTATCCTTTACATGAGAAACGTTTTGGATACGTTTGATTTTCTCAGAAATGGCTATAACGATTTTGATTAAAATAAGTATATTTAAGTCCTTAATTTATTACACAAAATGTGAATCTTGATTGTTCTGGGAATACCCTGTGAGATTTACTTCCTTCGGGATGAATTCATGTAATGTTACAGCTGATAAACCAGAAGATGGACAAAAAATACCACACTAAAAATGTTGATCTGTTTAATTAAACTACTTACCTCAAATAATTTTTATGACGTCAGCTATTTCCGAGATACCCATTATTTTTGGTTTGAATTCATTATTTCTTGTTATGTCATAGAAAGAGCGTAGTATTTCAAGGACACGTATATAAACCCACTTTTAAATATATCTATCAATTCGGTTTCCTGTATCTCCCTTGTACCTACAAAAAACAAAAAAGTAGGTTCTCGTAGGGATAATGCGCAGAAGCTATACAGGCTATTAGTAGTATAACTAGATATTTGTGCTGATAATTGAGGGCAAGGTACAGAACAATGTTACATCAATATTTGCTTCATTTGCGGACATATAATTTTCCTTATTAAAAGTAGTATGTTTTCAGCTTGATTAGTAACTTCAAGTTGGCGTGCCACAGAAAACATGACGCAGAGTGGACAGAACGGATGCTGTTAACGCGATAGCGAATGCTGTGTCGCCACCGAGTTCAAATGCTTTCTGCAAGACCAATGATGAGCTATGCCTAGACCAATGGGTCGCACATTGAGGTATGAAGCAAAATGCACATCACAGGTGCAGTTACAATCATGCAGAAAGCATCAGGTAATAAACTATGTGATTGGCTTATGGGAAAACTGTTAGACGAAGAGAAAAATATCTGATGTGTTGCACTCACATGACTTTCTCTACTCTTGTACTAACCATTCTTACAAACTCTTCTTCCTATATCTCCTTCGTGTTAGTTAAGATAAACATCTGTACAAATTATCTTATTGCTTATTTCCTTGTAGGTGAAAGGGGAATACATTAGGCTTTGTGCGATAGTCAACTCTTTTAAAGCCTTGAGTTTCTGTTCTCTTTGCACACTTAACATATAAAAAATAAACAACGATGATTCATTTCACGAAAGTTTTAAGTTTTCCGAAACTCACACACATAACAACGAATATCTCCAAAATGGTTCAGCCTACAAGAAAATTTATTCAGACATAAAGTGTGTGTTTTAGCAAGATCTACATGTTTTGTATAGTATGATTTGGTCTATCTCTAACGGTTTACGAGTTATGCAAAAGTCGTTCAGAGTAAATACGACTACAGGAGCTATAACCAGTAAATTCAAGATATACATTTCATTTGGAATAAAAATATCTCAAACATATGACATTTTAATCAAAATCGTTAGAGCCATTTTCAAGAAAATCAAAATTTTCGAAAAATTTTCCATGTAAAGGGTAGTTTAGGGTGAGGCTCAAAATCTTCGTATCGCATCTTTGAAAGACATTAAACTTAAATAATAACTTTGGTTTTTAAACTGCTTTTCGTGTTTGAGTTATGCTGTCCACAGACACACATACACACACGAACCTTTTTCTAAAAAGCCTTTTTTTGGATTCAGTGGGTCTCAAAGCATAGGTATATTTCCGGTGAAATCTCGACATCGAATTTTTGGGTGGAAAACAATACTTCCCCTACTTACCAGTAGAGAAAGTAAAAACAACTAACATACCGAAGTAGATACATATTACAGTCCCATTTATCAAAATGTTTGCATGTATACTTGTAACATCCTATATAAACTAACGATAGTGAAAGAGAAAGGCATGAGCGTCAGCGGATACACTTATGGAACCCCTACTCTCGTGTTCAGTTAGTGGCATTACCTACATATCATAAATATCTGCTGAAAGTTAAATCCGCATTATAGTTAATGAAAATTAAAATCGTAAGAGATATAAACAGTTTTAAACAACTGGGTTATGTTTTAACTATACAACACCGCAAGGCGTAGCAAGCCTCAAATTGGATGTTGTATTGAGCCACCCACCATTAAAGTTTGAGTCAGCCATAGTTAAATCTCCTTTTGTAATTTGTTAAAGCCGATGGATATTACTTTCTCTACTACGTATTATAGAGGAAATATTATATTCGACCCAAAATTTCGATGTAGATTGAAGGACTTACAACCAGTACCTAGGGTCAGACGACTGTAGGGTAGCATAGAAACCTATGGACCGGACAGAATGAACAACATAAGTAGTAATAATCACGGAACAACTAGTAATTCTAGCAATTCTAGAAAAAGTATTTTTATTACAGAATTAACAAACTCATTGTTGAAACTGCACCCACCTGTTCTGTATTAATTTATGAACGAAAAGCATAAATTACTCTAGAATGACCGATAACAATAGCGAAACAAACTGAAAAATTTACGTAGCGCCATTGCGATTGGCAATGTCCACAGTTCAGAAGAATACGTTGTCGTTATGTTGAATACATTGCCATTATGTTGTGTGTGTGGTAATCGCATTGTTGTCACTTCCTTACATTGCTACGCTACGCTACCTTGTAGCTGTTAATCCTATAACTTAATTTATATACTTTTTTTTTTTTTTTTTCGTTTTTCGAATAATCCAAACATTTCCGAATCTAAACAGACCACAACCCCAACTATTTCGGATTAGATGTATTTACATCCCCATGTTCACCCCAATCAGTACAGCCAACAGCAGATCTTTATAGCTTTCTTCCTTTCCTTCTTTGGAAGGTGAGACGGAAAATCAAAACCAAAAACACTAGATTCAATTTCAGCTTTCCTCGGAGTACAAGAGAAAACTTCCTTATACTCTCAAACAGGTGTTATAAATCCCCGAAATGCCACTATTATTGCGTCATCAACAATGAAGGACCGCGTTGACCACGTCGTTGTCAATATGGGTTGCGGTGGGTTCAAGAAAAGAGGGTGTTGGGTTTAAAATGTTGCGAAACGCGAATCTTGAGAAAGGGGAGTGATCTGACATCTGCACCCCTTGCTGAAGTCCATGGTCCTGCCCGGACTGTCAGTGACGATCTAATGAAATTCTAAGCTGTCATGTTCTTCCTCAGACTTTCCGTTTTAAGAACTTTGTCACGTCCTAATTCAACCACTTCTCATGTTCTAGCAATTTTACTTCAGCATCTTTACAAAAATGTTTCTTTATTCTGTGCAACCGAATGGTGACATTTCTTTGCAAACTGAGTCTTTCGTTATATGTCTTCCGTTATGCTTCGGGCAATTTCTATAGGTATAATGCTCAGTTCATTCCCGAAAGCCAGAATGAAGAGAGATGAACAACAAAAACAAATTTCCCCTCCTCTTCTTTGTCATTTCCCTCGCCAATTTTATGCCTTCTTCCTTAGACATCATTATTTTTATTGTTTTCTCATCTTCTTTTAGAAAGACGCCCAACTCTCGGAAATAGAGTGCTTGTTTTGTCTAGTTTCTGTTTTCTCTCGTGTCTGTCAACATCCTAGCTAATGGTTTATAAAGCTGAACATGCGTGTTTCATGTGAGACTTGTCATCTGGCAAAGGGAATTTCTAAAAGTTTATTGTTTCAGCTAAACTTGCATTTTATGAACTAAAAATCTTCGAAATAGATTCGCAGAAAACGCGGAAGTAGCACTATATTCTGATGCAAAAAATAATAGTAAACAAGTTGTCTTTATAAACTAGTAGCAGTCTTATCCGACACTGCACAAATGCAGAGTAAGGTGTTTAAAATAAGGATAGGATAGTTTTTGAAAATTGTGATTAGCTCGCAGCTTTTGCTCGCATGGTCGCAGTTGAAGCTTAAGTGACCAAAATGTATTGGTGCGATTTGTCAACGAAAGAGGTTGAGGCCTTTTGCAGTCGTAATGAAGGTCTTCTGTAATTTTCACTAAGTGCTATAGCCTCACGGACCGCCTCCGTAGCGCAGTTGGTAGTGCGCGGAGGACCCGGGTTCGATACCCGGTACCAGCACGGGGATTTTATTCCCTCTGGGAGATCTGGCTCGGGTTGCACTCAGCCTCGTTAGGTCCCGGGGGGACTAATTGAGGAGCTACTTGACAGAAAAGTAACGGCCCCAAGTCGTGAAGACCGCATTACTGGCCACGCTGACCACGTACCACCTTCCAGCACTGCACCCCACCAATGACGCCTGTAGTGAGCCGAGGTGGGGGACGCAGCGGCTGGGCGGTAAGGCTTTGCTCTTCACGGGCTGTGGTAGTTTTCCTCGGTTGATAAGGTGAATGGTGGGAATTTTTGTCTTCTATTACAAGTTTCCTTTCTCTTGATCATTTGTTTCCTCTTTCATATCTCAGATAGGGTTAGGTACTCCGCAGTATCGGACAGATACCACATATGCTTGCTCGATGAAAAGTTCTTCTCGGCCCCGTCAGGTGGCAGCCTTCTCTGAGCCACCGCACGTGTACGTCCATAAGAACAATGCTTTTCAGTGGTGAAGAAGTATCAAATTAGATTGAGTATTTGAGATTATCTCCTCCCCTCACACAAGTGCGCACGCGTTTACGCTTTATAATATTAGTATAGAACAGTGGTGCCCAACCTTATGCGAAAGAGGGGAGTGTGAATTTGTGCCCTAATGCTTGGTCACATGAGTGAGTGAAGGAGAAATGTTTCATGCCCAAAACAAAGGGAGTGGAGTAGAGTGACAAGGTGACGTCATTTGCACATGAGAGCCAAGGTTGTGCATCGCTAATATAGAACCATCAGGTTCAGATTATTTTCTTTTGGGAACCTGTAGAAATATTGCAATATCGTTAGTTCCATTATTATTACGCCTGTGTTTAGAATAGACACCTCGAACTATTATCAGTTAAAAGAAACATAAGTATTAAGAAATATAACTCACCAGTTTTCTTTTCAACATGAGGTGCTTCACCGAAAGCCATGAAGCATGTTTGAGTTTTTTTTAGGGAAAAATAAGTTTTCCATTGCTTTCCGCACAGCTGTCTGCGAGATGCTCGTGAGCGCCAGTGTCTTAGGTTGTGCAAGCATCCAGTAGTGCTGCGGTTTGTTAACAATATTGACTTTAGTAAGCAAATGTAAGGTGTATTTTATTTCGGAGGTTTTAGCGTTTTAGGGTGTTTTACTTTTTTTAACTTTTTAGCCGCTTACTTTATTAAGTTACGTTATAACTGTTTTAGATTTTAGCTATTGTAACTTTCACTGTTTAGCTTTTTAAGGATGAGGTTTTAACAGTTGAGTTTCCCTATTTTTACTTTCTCTACTACGTGTAGTAAAGTAGAGGAAGTACTGTATTCCACCCAAAAATTCGATTTCGAGATTTCACCGGAAACATGTTTTGAGGCCCTCTGAATTAAAAAAAAAGGAATTTTTAGAAAAAGATGTGTGTGTGTGTGTCTGTCAGTCTGTGAACACGAAAAGTTGGTTAAAACCAAAGTTGGTATTTAAGTTCAATGTCTTTCACGGATGCAACACGAAGATTTTGAGGAAAAGTGCTTCACCCTAAACTACCTTTTACATGGAAAATTTTTCGGAAATTTTGATTTTCTTGAAAATGGCTCAAACGATTTTGATTAAAATGCTAGAAGTTTGAGACATTTTTATGACAAACGACATGCATATCTTCAATTTTCTGGCTGTAGTCCCTGTAGTCGTATTTACTGTGGATGACCTTTGCATAACTGGTAAACCATAAGAGATAGACCAAATCTTACCATACAAAAAGTTTTGATCTTGCTAAAATACACACGCTATGTCTGAAAACTGTTTTTGTAGGATGAACCAATAACTTTGTTATTTGTGTGAGTTTTGAAGAACTTGTACTTCTATCAAATTGAACATCGTTATTCATTTTTTATATGTTAACTGTGTAAAGAGAACGGAATTTGAAAGCTTCACAGGATTTGACTATTTACTTACTGTAAGTACATAGTAAAGTAAATAAAAAAAACTTTTTCGTGTGTGTGTGTGGGGGGGGGGGGAGGGGGGGGTAAGGGTCCTTAAAACGTGTTTTTCCAGCGGAGTCGCGGTATCGAATTTTTGGGTGAAATACAATATCTTCTCTACCTATGTGTTTGATAGAGAAAGTAATAAATAAACAAATAAATAAAATGAAATTATAATAAGGTCTGAATAAAGGAGGTACATAGCTGTGAGGAACAAGACTTTGTTTTTATTAAGACTTCGTTTTTGTGACTTAAAGTGGTGCAAGTTCTACTAAAATTATTTTTAAGCTATAAAGAAAAGAAAAGAAAATGTTAGATTCGCTTGATGTACATTTTACAATTATATTTTACTGTAATTACTGCGTATAATTCTTTTTACATGAATGAAAATTTTCTAAGCACGCCTGATTTCCAAGTGCTCACCCAAGAAACCCTTGATTTCATACCTCGATGCAATACGATTACATTTCAATGGCTTTATTTGCAACAGATGCACTGTAAACAAATTTTAAAAGGCAGTCAGGTTAAAACAAAATAGTGGGTGGCCCTTAGAGGGGTATATAGGGAATTCACCCCACTCTTACCCCCTCTCCTATCTCTCCAGCTCCCTCCCTATCACTTTCTCTTTCTCGCTCTCTACAGAGTTCATTGCCCCCGAGTTGGAGCGTTTCCAAGTTTCGTGCCAAAGATCCATTCTCGGCATAATCACCAACACGTGGTGAACACTGTTTTTTAACGTAAACCTTTTTTTTTTTTTGTCATCGTTGCCAATTTTAGAGCTATATTCTTAATTGCATCTGTTTTAAATATTGTTTCAGATGCAAAATTAATGGGTTTTAGTTCAATGCATCATTTTCAGATAATTTATCATTCACGTGTAACCTGTCTCTAGTTACTATAACTTTGAATGACAGAGAAAAGAAATATAATATGTTGCATTCACATGTCTATTTATTTCCTCTGGAAACTTCTCTTACAAAAACTTATTATTCTAGTTACTTTCATTAGCTCATATAATATTTCAATTCATATTTACACATTCGTTAAACGATATATATGTAAAGGGGTAGTCAATGTTTTACTTCTCTACTACGTATAGTAAGTAGAGGAAGTATTATATTCCATCCAAAAATTCGATGTCGAGATTTCACCGGAAATATGTTTTGAGGTCCCCTGAATAAAAAAAAACAAAAAAAAAACATTTTTAGTAAAAGGTCCGCGCGCGTGTGTTTTGGATAGCATAACTCAAAAACGAAAAGTCGGTTAAAAATCAAAGTTGGTACTTAAATTTAATATCTTTTCAGGACGCGACACGACGATTTTGAAAAAAAAAATCCTCCCTTATATGGAAAATTTTTAGAAAATTTTGATTTTCTGGAAAATGACTCTAATGATTTTGATTAAAATACCATATGTTTAAGATAATTTTATGACAAATGAAACGTATATTTTGAATTTTCTGGCTATAGCCTATGCAATCCTGTTTTCTCTGGATGACTTTTGAATAACTCGTAAACCGTAAGAGATACACCAAATCTTACTATAGAAAAACCATATCTCGCTAAAACACACAATTTATGTCTAAATTATTTTTTTTTGGGGGGGGGGGTGAGTGAGCCATTTTGGAGATAGGTATTCCTTGTTATTTCTGTGAGTTTTGGAATACTTGGGTCAAATGGAAGATTGTTATTCATTTTTTATATCTTAGCCGTACAAAGAGAACGGGATCTCAAAGCTTTAAAATATTTGACTATCGGTCAAAGCCTACTGTATTCCCATATTTCCCTTGCACCTATAAGGAAATAAGCAATAAGATAATTTCTGTAAATGTTTATCTCAACTAATACGAATAATATATAGGAATAAGAGTTTATAAGAATGGTTAGTACAAGAGTGGAGAAAGCTATGTGAGTGTAACACATTAGATTTTTAAAGAGCGTGTCGCCATTGGATGGCTTTGAAACTTTATGCTGTTTGTATGAACCACGAGAAAAGATCCGAAGGGTTGCGTTCACATTACTTTCACTGCCAATTCTTAAACAAATTATTATTACAAAAGCTTAATCTTATCTACTTGATGTTAATCGAGATAATATTTGTAGAAATTGATGTACTGTGTATTCCCTTGTAGGTGCAGATGAATGCAGGCTTTAAGTGATAGTAAAATCTTTTAAGAGCCGGTCGTTATGTGATGGCGATTCTGTTCTGTATGAATGACCGAAATAGAGAGAGAGAGAACAAATAGGGATTTTCCTCTAGTACATATTTGAACATTCTAACCAATAACAAAGAATATCTCGGAAATGGTTAACTCCACAAACAAATTTATTTGACATAAATTGTGCGCTTTAACAAAATTTACATTTTAGTTTATTAAATTTTGTCCACCTCTTACAGTTTGCCGGTTACGCAAAAATAATTAACAATTAAGAGGACTTGAGAGAAAATTCAAGATATGCATTTTATTTGTCATGAAAAATCTCAAAGTATGATACCAAAGTCGTTAGAGCCATTTTTAAGACCGTGTCGCATCCTTAGAAGATGCTGAACTTAAATACCAAGTATGGTATTTGACCTAAAACCTTTCGTTTTTTAACTAGGCTGTTGACGGGCAGACTCGCAGATGTTTTTTTTTTTTTTTTTCTAATTGCTTTTATTTAGAGTAAAACGTGTATTTTCGTTGAATTCTCAGTATTGAATTTTTGGATGAAACGCATTATTTCCTGTATGGCAGAGAAACTAAAAAAGATTGAATTACACAGAAACATGCAACATGTTTGTTCAATTTACCATACATATTAAACAAGAAGTCAAATAAGAATCTTCACACAATTGTAATATAAATATCTCGATATTAATCTGCAAATAATTGGTACTTCATTCTCTCATATTTAAGTTCAAAATAAAACCAGGTTTAGTAAAATCTTGAACGATCTTCCTTTAACGAGGTACTATACCTGCGGCGAATTTTTTACCCACTTCCACCACGCAAGTTAGGGACAGGAGGTAGCATTTTGCGGGCAGAGCCGGAAGTCCATTGATATGTTTGTCTTCAGTCCAGCACTGATTGGATGGAAGGAGTCGATCCTTTTAATCAAGAGCCAGATGGGTGTGTAGTTCTCTTTACAACATACCTACATACTTCTCTCTTCTTTAGGCATGAGACAAGTTAAAGCAAATGCGGTATGTAAGTGCGATTTTAATGTACCAACATTCAATTGTGGATAGACCTTTTAATATTAACATTCGTTCGAATTCACTCTTTTTATAGTCTACAAAAATATTGAAGGTTTAATATTAATTAAGTTTTCAAAATTGTGCCAACCACTTCGTCTCTCTATGTAGATGGAGGAGGTACTGTATGCCAACCAAAAATCTATACCGGGATTTTTCACCAGAAAGACGTGTTTTGAGCTCCTAAAGCCCCAAAAACCATTTTTAGAAAAGTATGCGCATGCATGTATACATAACTACTTAAACTACGCAATATATTACAAACTTAGCATTGAGATTTTTTGTATTTTTTTCCTTAATGCACTCATTTTCAAAATCAATCTTCAGTGCATTTTATAATTCCAAAATTCTCTATAATGTTTAGGTTATTTTATGGCTTAATTTTCAGTCAGCTTAAATTTCATATAACATATCAAAGATAATATTTATGTTTATAGGTACTCCTCAGCATGTGTAACGAAAGAGTCGTCTGATTTGCGATGTCAATTCAATTATTTAAACTAATTTATGGACTTAGCCATGAATGAAAAACTAAGTAAATTAGGGTAGAAGAGAATGTAAAAGATAGATCGTTGTAGTTTCCATGTCGCTCGTAGATAGCAGCACTTTCCATGTGCCCTCAGAGAATTTGCAACACAGTACCGACATCTGTGCCGATCTTTTGAAAACAGCACCTTTAGCCAGAAGCAGATTTTTGTCATTTCAGTGTGGATCATTTTTCCCCATTGTTTGAAAATAGTACGGTCAATTATATATCTGAAAAATACTTATTACTTATTATTACTAAAGATCTTTTTTTCAGCACTACTATCAATAAAATTAATATTCAATGTATGTAAATTACCTTACTAATGTTTTTAGGACTTCTTCTATCGGTTACAATTCAGTCATTTTTCCCTCCCGATTTATATGTCGCCCTTAACGTCTAACGTGATATTGGTGGTTTTTCCTTTGGAACAATCGGCAATGATGTTCACTCATTTACTATTTGTGTAATTTTGGGTTTCTTTATGTTGGATTTTCTTTATAAACATTAAATTCTCACTCACTCACACACGGATACACATGTTCACCTCACTCGCACTTCCAGACTCTAAGAGGGTTGGAGAATAATCCTGACTAAAGAAAAACCCCACCCTCCATCCGGAAATCGAAACCGGGACCTCTGGATTTGAAAGCTATTATGCTAACCACCAGACCACACAGTCTTTAGTAATTTTGTATCTGAAAACTAGACAAATTTAGGTCTTCTCGAGCGTTCACAGTTTATTAATGCTATATAATGTTTAAAGCGTTATTTTTCAGATTCTGATCATAAGATACCACATGATTCTCCTTATACCTCCGGTAGTTTAGCTTGTCTCTAGGACCATAAAACTGGAAGGTCTCTTCCATTACGCCAGTTAGGGACAGGGGGTAGAAAAAATGTTTTGCGTGCAGAAACGTCAGAAGGATGTCCATACTTGCCTCTTCAGTTTAGCACTGCTTGGACAGAAACAGCCAAATTTTCTCCCACCTTCCCCATAACGGACACAGAAGGGTATCTGCGTCTCTTTTCAACATATTTCTGTACCTTTCTTTAGACCAGCGACAAGATAAACCACACAGGGTATAGTACGTTACATGATAGCTATTGTTTACACTACAAAACAGTCGAAGATTTGTTGCAAAATCGACAGATGTCATCATTGAAGTAGAAGCAAAATACTCCGTAGTTGTTAAACTAGCTGCTTCACCCGACGTCGTACGGCAGCTATATTAATTCGAATGATGAATTCATTTTGGTTATCTTCCACCTTGCTTTATGACCTATAAGATGTATTGTAATTTCGCACAGATGCGACTATCCCTAACAACGGATGAAAAATCTCCGATATTCACGGAAAAGGAAGTGAAACATTGGCGGGCCTTAACCTTCCCCGACAGTCTTCCACGTTCTGGAAATGTTGTGCAGCCTGTACGGGGGCGGTTCAATGAGTGCCTAACCATGTGAGGAACGAAGATGCCAATTTTTTCAAACACAAATTATGGCAGACACAAAATTTAATGACGACTGATAGATCATCAGTATCAGAAAAGCTTGTTCTCTTTCCTGTAGCGCAAGTAAATTTTATGGGTGCAAGTGATCTTTATACCACCGGCTTTACAGAATGATTTCACAGTGTGTTCAACTATACAACGCCGCAAGGTGCGTCAAGCCTCTGTTGGTCGTTGTGTTGACCAACTCCTCTTGCCATCCGCCATTAAATGGTGTCTGCCATAATTATTTTTCAACGTAGTCCCCCTTTCAGGAATATCACTTCTCCCAACGTTCCTGCCATTTGTTAGCCCATCCAAAAATAGAATTGTGAAGCTCTGCAAAACACGCCTCTGTCTTGGTGCTGGCCTCATTTGGTTTAAATTTTCTTCCCGCGAGTCATTTCATTTTTGGGAACAAGAAGAAATCGCAGGTCAGGAGAATATGGGGCGGGGGGGGGGGGGGGGGGTGGAGGATACGACAGCAATTATCCGGCGACAACACCGGATAAATGTCTGGTGCGTTGTCGGGGTGGAACGCACTTCCTTCTTCGCCAAAAGGCGCCTTTAACTTCTTGTCGAAAAGGCCCTATAACTGTAGCATTGCCCAGCAATGTTTTTCCTTTTTTCCAAGAAATCAATTAGTATGACACTCTTCGCATCTCAAAAATCGCCACCATCACTTTTCTGGCCGATGGGACCATCATTGCCTTCTTTGGGACAGATTCACCAGAAGCAACCCATTGTTTTGAATGTTGTTTTCTTTCCGTAGTAGAATGATGAGTCCAGTTCTCATCGAGGTGCCAACTAGACGGAAAAAGTCCTTCGGATTCCGCTTAAATAACTTCTAACACAGCTTCGAATGTGAACGCTGTACATATTGTCCAATGTGGGTAATCGCGGCACCCATCGGGCCGACAACTTTTTCACCTCCAACTTAACCATGCAAAATATGAATTACCGTTCCCGTCGACACACCTATAGTCTCTGGCGCTTTGGGAACTTCCGTTCGATGATAAGCGAGAATCATATCGTGGACTTACATAGTTTTCACATAATACAGAAACTTTTAACACATATATTCGAAATAGAGGTAATTAAGGCTGAATATGAAGATCCCCCATTCCCAGACAATCAAGTTAATCGCTTTGGAAAATACATTGTTACCACCCGGAAGAATATCAGTTCACTGATATCCGATGTTAGCAATTTTCTCTTGTACAATTACATAAATACCCCGCTAACAAAGCTGATTACACCAGAGTACAAACGAAATAAATCGTTGATTAAAAACCAAACTTGTTCTACCAAGCGGGATGACTCAGGTGGTTTGGTCTGACTCGCAATCAAGAGGTCGCGGGTTCGATCCCAGTGCCGGCCTGCCTGGCCCATGGGTTGCAAGTATAAATCAAAACTCTCTTATACGTGGGCTATTAAAATATTTTGGCACTATCGCATGCGTATCGTACGATGTAATGAATCAGCTCAGCATTCGCCTGGCGACCCGGGGAAAACTCCGAAAAAAACCATGCCTTGCATATAGCTATATGCAAGTATAGCCTTTTTTTTATATACAATTTGCACTTTATCACTAATGCAAAAAAATCATCACCCCTAATCATCCTCTTCCTCACTCATACCATGGTGCATTGAGAATACTTTGGCCTACCGGGATTCAAAATTCCAATGCATTGCTTTTTATAACAGACGCAGCACCCTACATGATGAAAGCTGTTGCTTCTTTAAGTGCACTCTACCCAAAAATGGTGCATGTGACATGTTTAGCGCACGCATTACACCAGGTCGCCAAAGAAGTACGTGCAAATTTTCTTGAACTGGATAAATTAATTGGATGCGTGAAGAAAGTATTCTTGAAAGCCCCCTCTTGAGTTGTAGCATTCAAAGCAGAAGCTCCAGAAATTCAACTACCCTTTTCACCTGTTTGGACTAGATGGGGAACATGACTCGAGGCTTGTAGTTATTATTGCAAGAGCTTTGACGTTATGAAGAAAGTAGTTGATTCTTTTGATAATGCTGAGTCTGTGTCAATCAAAAAGGCGCAAGAACTGCTGGTTGATAATGAAATTGCAGGTAAACTTTCTTACATAAACACCAATTTTGGATTCCTTCCTGATGCAATAAGTTCTCTGGAAAAATCCCAAGTGACATTAATGGAACAGCTACAAATAGTGGATAAAGTAATGAATGATTTGAGCTGTGTATATGGTAAAGTGGGTAATGCAGTGGCAATGAAAATAAATAAGTGTATAGACAAGAACAGGGAGTACAAAACATTGTGTTCAATTGGCAGTGCTTTGACTGGTGAAGTTTTCTCTTGCTGACTCTGAGTTAAATCCAAGAGATATTGCTTGCTTTCAGTATGCTCCAATTGTTTCCGTTGAAGTAGAGAGGAGCTTTTCCATTTATAAGTTAGTACGAGCAGACAACAGACAGTCATTTTTGTTTGAGAATCTCCACCAATTTGTGATTGTTAACTGCAACTCAAAATTGTTATAAAAGTGCACTGAAATGGAATTTCTTCAATAAAAGATACTCTAACATGTACATTTATAATTTTCTTGTAATATTTTGATTTTATGTTATATTTTATGTAACTTAGTAACAAAGTGAGTGCTTAATGTAGTAATAATAAAAATAAATAGCATTTTTATTGGCAATTCTTTATTTTTTGGTAACTTTAACATATTTGGGGTCATTTTTGGGTCATTTTTTGTGATTTTTAGGTCATAAATGTATTTTTTACCAAATTATAGGTCATTAAATGCCTTGCCCTATTAATTACATTTGATGCCTGTGTGAAAGCTACCTAAATGTATATGTATAGAACAATCTCACAAAAGATGCCATTCATTGCTAATTATAACTAAATTAGAATTATGTTATAACTAAACAGTAGGATGTTGTAGCAGGAAAAGCCTCGAGAAAGTTTAAAACAAAGTTAAATCAGTAATTTTTTTTATGCCTATAAATGTATTCTATATACTACTCTGTGTATCTATTGACACGATTATACATTTCAATTGACATATTCAATGTTCACTGACCTCTATGACTACTTGTGAACTCGCTGAGTGCAATCCAATCTAATTTAATCCAATCCAGTGTGCATATTGGGCAGGTGATTTTTCAATATACACAGTAACTAACAACTGTTTAAACCGCTTTAAAACTGTGTTATACACATACAATTTTTGGATCTTAATTTAATCACATTGCTCACTTCCATTGATATTTTATATCATTATAAATAGGATATGAGAGACTACTTAGGAAAAGCATTGACAGAAAGATCATAGTAAAAGAAAAGAGAGCAGCTCTGAAAAGTAGAGATAATATTCCTCCTGCCCCATGATCACCTGTTCTTATTCCAATTCTTGTTATTATTCTTTTGACATGGCTCCAAATGACACTATCCCTCTTTATCCAGAAACAATTTCTTTTTGGCACCTAATGAAAGCAATATATTTGAAGTCATCAGTGATTCACCACTTCAATATAATTCTTGCTTCTGAAAACTCTTGATAAAGAAAGAAGCAAATTCTTTTAAAATATACTTCACTACTAGTTGGAAACTTCTGATTTGGCAAAACAGAGTTCTTCCTAAAGGAAGAACTGCACTGCACAAACAAACTAGAACAGTATTCTCATATGCTACTAATGTGAAAGGTGATGATAGGCCTGTGCCGTAATATTAGTATTTCATTTTTGTCTACAGCCCATACAAAGTTGTCTTGTGATTGGGCTTCTGGTTTTCTGAAGCAGAAGTATCCTGTCTAGTATTTCAACATTTAACATTCAGTGATCGAAAGAGATAGTTCACAAAGAATCCAATTTAAATAAGGCAGCAGAAGATGGCTACTGTTGTTGAAATGTTACACTGGCTCTTTATGCACTTGTAATAGAAAACATTTACCAAATCACTTGTTTCAGACATTTCCCCAAAAATGTAGACCAGTCTGATAAGAGTTGAATGGCCAAGCTGTCATGTGTGAAAATTTGTGATGTTGACAATATACCACAAGGTCCCTCACATTGCAGAACAATTTACTTGTATGCTCATCTGTAACTAATGTCTGTTTTGTCCACAATCTTAAAATTATTTACAAGAATATACAAATTAATCAGGACTAAGCAATATGGAAACTGAAAGAAAGGTCAGCATGAAAGGAAGGAGAAGTGTGTGAAAACTCCAAGCTCCATTTATTAAGTGTATCAATGTTCTAAGAGGATAATTTCATAAATGAAAAATAACAAAAAAAAAAAAAATAAATAAATAAATAAATAAATAAATATACAAAAAAATTTAAGAGGTAGAACTGGAACTTAAAAATTCCAGTTTTACCTCTTAAACTTTGCCCACACACGGCTTGTGTGTTTAAAAACACCAACAGTAAGTTTGTTGGCATAAATAAATAATAAATACAAAAAAATATTTACTCAACAAGATTTTCCAAAAACCAATCATCTGAAAATGTAATAAAAAATAAAGCAATATTATATGTATATTTCATCCAATTGTTTTTGGTATCTAACCATAAATAAGAGCATCCAAAAATAAAAACTGTTTCAATTTTTCTGCACGTCAATTTTGTGGTTATCTCATGCCACACTGCAAAGTTCAACTCCAGTTCAACTTACATCACACAGGATTAAGTTGGGCCACTGTAATGTCTCTGATTTCACTTCTAATATTTTATTTTAGTTCTTCAAATGTATGAGGACTTGTCTCACAAACTTTAATTTTCAGGTTACCTCACAAGTAAAAGTCACACACTGTTAGATCAGGGGGAGCGAGAAGGCCATATACCAGCACTAATCACTCATCTTCAAACACTTCTCTAATTTTGTTCATGGACTCCTCTGCTGTATGGGCAGTAGCAGAATCTTGTTGAAACCTCCCATATGATTTCTCTTCTTCTGTCAGTTCATGATAAAATGGGGTCAAAATGTCATTTCGGTACCTCTCTGCATTTACAGTCTGCTTGTAGAACATTGGACCCATTATGCATCTAGCGCTTACAGCACAGCAAACTCCAATTCTCCGATCATAATGAGGGATTTCTTGAACATGGTGTGGATTTTCAGAGGCCCAGTACTAACTGTTATGAGTGATGACATGACCATTTAGGTGGAACCATACCTCCTTGGAAAAGAACAGAAGCTGTGGATCAATTAAATTGACATTGACTGATGAAAGAAACCATTCACAATAATGCATTTGTGACACTGGGTCACCTTGTTTTAAAACATGAACACTTGTACACTTATACAGGGCAAATCCTCATACATTGGAAGAACTAAAACAAAATAATAGAAATGAAATCGGAAACATTACAGTGGTTCAACTTAATCCCGTGAATCAGACTGTGCTCCCCTGATATGCTTGTTTAGCCAAGAGTGGACAACATTTCCAGCATCTTCTATAAGGTAAGAGTGTTATACATGCTTTACACATGGAGTTTATGTAGAAGCAAAGCCGGCTGTGGCACACCCAATTGCCCACAGGCAAAATGTTGTGCACCCGTTAGGTTTTAAATGAACTCTGTATATGGTAACTCAACACTTCTTTTTGGGTTCGTCTACTAATGGTTAACTACAAAAGGCTGAAAAATTGGCAATAATATTCTCTGACTTAATACCTTTGTTTAGACCACAAATATCAGTTAAGAGCTCCTTCAAACCTGAGATTAAAAACATCACTGCTGTGAAACAGCTAGCTAATCTACTGTTAACTGAACTTATATTGACTTCTGCTTATCTTGAAGTATGTACTATTTACATGTATGTAAATAACTATTCCTGCTACAGTGGCCAAGGCTAAAAGATCATTTTTTAAAGTAAAACTGATCAAAAACTATTATGGTATTTTCTTGTTTTTTCAGATTGTTGGTGTTACAAGATACACTAGGGAAACAAATATATGGAGGTAAGTGCTAATAGTTGCAAGAAATAGAAAAGCCAGAAAGTGGAAAATGTAGTAGCGATAACCAATATGAGGTAACATATTTTGCTACTGAAAATACGTGCAAGAACTTAGGACTATTCATTGACAACAGGTGTTTAGATTTTATAAAGCTTGTAGTCCACTAAACAAGAATTAGACAACATCAATTTCTGCAGTGAAGTAGAGAATGCCTTGCAATTTACTGGAAAAATACAAGTCAAATTGGAGAATTTAATGCCATAGTGGCATGTTGCTATGAGTACCTCAGTTAGACAATATCTTACCTGTGCACACAGTTATTTTCTCCGAGTAAAGTCAGCTGTGTTACTTCTTCATTCAGCTTAGGTGAAACAGTTAAGTCAAGAGCTAAACAAAACTGTATTCTGAAATAGCAAGAAAAATAGATGCACACATTTGAAAAGAAAATTGTGGAGCTTCTCTGTTATGTCTATCATCC
This sequence comes from Tenodera sinensis, assembly GCA_030765045.1. NCBI lineage: Eukaryota > Metazoa > Arthropoda > Insecta > Mantodea > Mantidae > Tenodera > Tenodera sinensis. The sequence goes on from CM060966.1 coordinate 150,191,134, forward strand.
TTTGATTTTGGAGACATTAATATGCTATACAAGATTTCAAAATTAACACACTTGGTAACTTCCCATCATAATGTACGAAAGCACAACACTTTAATATACAAATGAAATAATAATTAAAAATCCACAAAAAACAAGAATTAAATTTTAACGTCCTTTAATTATTAACAAATTCTAAATTCATATCATCTGTACTTATATTATAATTATATTTTAATGCATGTTAAGCTTAATTGATTCATCTTTTTTATTTTAATTTTTGTACTATCAATAGTATGTTTAATTAAGTCATTCACAAGTTTCTAATTTTCAACTAATGTTGAAATTTGAAATTCTTAATGTTGCTTAATTTTGACTGTTTGTTTAAAAATATTGGTGATTGTGTAACTTCATGTCAATTTACATTGGGCAAAATTATTGTCAAAGAAAATTTGTGTGAGATGCAAGAGTTGCTGATTGATCAAACTAAGAATTAACTAAAATTGAACATTTTCATTCAGGCAAAATGTATACATTCTTTTATTGGAGTAATAAAATAATGTAATGGGGGAATTTTGATACTGAAATTATAGATAATTTAAAAAAAATTAAGCATTTAAAAATAATAATGAAAATAATATTGTAATAATTATTAGATAATAATAAATATACAGAGAAAACGAACAAAAAGGGGGTAGGTAGCCTCATGGGTTGGAACGGCGAAGTAAGCCAATAGTTTTTCATAGCTTGGCTTCTCTTCATAGAACATGAATAGTCTGTCGAAGGGTACAGACATACACTTTGTTTTCACATCAAATTACTTAAAAACCTACAGACATAAAGTGAACATCATACTTATTTGTGTATGTGAATAGGGTTAATTGGTTGGGAATTATGCAATAATACACGTAAACTGGTCAGCAAAACCTCCTGTGAATAGAGTAAAAAAAAATTATTATTCATTAAAAGATGTTACAGTCAAAATTTGTGTCATCCTTTTGAAACCACTCATGCAAACCCAGAGAGTTCTCATTGCTTCTATTAACGGAAAAAGGGCTGATTCAAAGGAATTTCTAGACATTGTTAAACGGTGGAAAGCATTGTCGCTTCAAATAGTTGACTCACAATACTGTGTGATCCTGCTTCAGGGTTCACGTAGATGAGAAGTAATATTGCTTCAAACTGTCGCACCTACAGGTGGCAAATTAGATGCTATTTACATTGAAAATACTGAAGTAAAATAATATTGCTTCAAACTAGCACATCAATGTGAGGCAAGTAATATATTGCTTCAGGCTGCAAACTGTTAGTGGAATAAGTGCATTCACTTAGCTGTTTATAGAGACAAGAGAACTAATAGTAAGCTAGAGCAAACATTTGCTTGTTTCATAGTTACTAAAAGAAGTTTTGGTAAGGTATTTGGTCTTTCTTGCTTTAGTGTAGTGTCTTTCTTATGATGTCAATATATCATGGCAGCAATAAGTATACTTTCAAAAGAAGTGTTTTATAAGTTATGGACACAATTACGATCTGAGAGGAAGAACAATGTGAACAAGCAATACGATTTGCAAATTGCATTAAGGAAAATCAATTAAAGATAAATGTAGAAGACAATTTATGCAAAGACAAGGAGGCTTTGCTGCTTGAACTTTCCAAGTTATGTTAAAACTGATGAAGCAATAGCAGCCATCCTGCAATTTGACTTTGATGTTCTTTTACATAATCATTATCCCAACCAAAAGTATAGCCGATCTGTCTGGGTGTTCCCAACATTTAGGGTCAAAATCACAAAGACTTCTAACTGAGCATTTTTACATAAAGAACCTGTGGTCAGAAATTAATATTTTGGTCACCACACAATCTTGAAAGTGAATGTGAGGGATCTTCAAAAGCTGCTTTAATTTTTGAAACAAATTGCCTGGCACTTTCATTTATCATGTTTTGCACAAAAATCTGTCTGATGCTTTCATTTATTTGCTTTGTTTACACTGCATGACTGACTGTTGAAGATGAAGCATTGCTCATCACAGGAACTTGCTGACATCATTTAAAGTATGGTGCCGCAGAATTTAGCTCCTGGAGAGTTAAACCAATGTACCAAGACAAGTTTCCCAACAAGCATCATCCAATTGGAAGAAATTTATTGCCACAGATAGGAACTTAGAGATCTAGCCAGGGAGCAAAACAAAGAGCTGTTCTAACACCAGAATTTGAGAAGATGGTGTTGGATTGTGTGGCAGACAAGCCATCATTAAGTACCCGTCAACTTGCCCATAACCTTAATGTTTACCAAACTGCTGTGTGGGAAGTGCTAAAGGAGCAACAACTGCACACTTATCATTGCCTATTCCAAGCACTGGGCAGAGCCCAGTTCTGTCAATGAATTAATCAGTGCTGTACAATAGTACCACAGAAAATTAGTTGTTCTTTCACAGTAGCTGTGTGTAGGACAAGGTTGGAAAGGGGTAGAATGAGACTGAAAAATTCAGTGCCAGGACTTGAACCATGGATGTTCTGGTCTCCATCTGGCTCCAGCTACAGAGCTACCATGACCAAGATGCCAACATGACATTACACTCTCCAACTCACTTGCATTAGAGTCCACTGATTAGAGTCCGGAGACCGAAAGATCCATGGTTCAAGTCCCAGCTATGGCATTGAATTTTTTAGTCTGATTCTACCTCTTTCCATAGTACCAAACTTTCTACAGTTTGTTTGTTCACAGATGAGGCCACTTTCACCTGTGAATATATATTCAATTGCTGAATAGCCATATCTGGAGTGACAACAATCCATTCCAACCATATGCCTGGTCACCAACAGAGATTTGCTCGTATTAACATGTGTGTAAGAATTGTACAGAATCATTTCATAGCACTTTATCTTCTGCACCATGTTTGAATGGTCAAAGCTACCTCATATTTCTACAAGATGTACTGCCAGTGTTGTTGGACACTGCACCGCTTGTTGCCCATGAAAGGATGTGGCTACAACACGACAGGGCTTCTGCCCATTTCAAACATGATGTCTGCACTCACCTGAACAATGTGTTTCCTAATCGCCAGATTGGAAGGGGAGGTCCTATGCCATAGCCAGTGCTATCACATGATCTCAATCCTCTAGACTTTTTATGGAACCCTGGGCAAATATTACTGTATGAAACTTCAAAAGAAACTGCTTCCTAAGGTCCTAGCTGTCACTGTCATTGTACAACAGACACCAGGAATTTTGGAGAGGATGCAACAAAATGTCATGTTTCATTGTAATGCATGTATTGAGACAGGTGACTGCCACTTAGAACACTTGCCGTTAGCTCTAGGTTAGTTATGAGCAGCTTGAAAAATTGAACTTCATGATACGGTGGCATCCAAAATATTTATTTCCGAACAATGGTGCTTTATCAAAATGCTCAGTTTAGAAGTCTCCATCATCCATATAATCTTGACCCTAAAGGTTGGGGACACTCTGTATATCTCTTCTCCTCACCATCCCTTTCTCTTTCTCTCTCCCACCATCAACCTAAACACCTTTACTCTATGCAACCTACATGAGAATTTATAGTTCGAAAACCAGTAATAAAACTGCCTTTTCATTAAAAATGAAATAACATTTTTAACAGTATATGAACTTGCACATCTTCATTATTCTTGCAATGTGATAAGAACTATATTATTTCTGCACAAATAATTCCAATTAAAAATTATTATAACCTTTTAATATTTATTCTATAAAAAATTTGTAAGTAACAAAACTTGTTACATTAGAAACTTTGTGTTTACAAATTGTTGTGTAGTATTTTTAAAAACTAATAAGTAAGGTATTTTGTACTAGGTGACAAATCCATAAGGCATACTGGAAAGAATGTAAAACTGTACAGTTGTTTATGCGAGCTTATCGCACATACACAAGTAAATGTATGTACGCTCTGTTCAGATTCAATCATACCTTCAGGACAGCAATGTGTCCTAAATTGGCAGGCATGAGAGATCACCCTTTTTTGTTGCATTACTCATTGTACGCCAAATTTCTAGTACTTCACTGTTGTAGTAAACAAGATAACAAGCGAACATAATGCTCTTACAACCAAGGTCAATATGCCTAGTCACTTTGCCACGTACTGCAGTGGAAAAAAGTTAAACATCAATGTACGACACACATCAAAAGGACATTCAAGATAACCCGAAATCGAATCTTAATTAGGGTGAGTTATGTAAGGTATTTTCTGAGGTTTTCCTCATCCTGAAAAGATAAATGTCAGGTAACTTTAAGCTCTATGGACCTTGATCTCACTTAAGCACCATTTCGCTGATTTATCATCCGATATGACATTATGTGGGAAGATGTTCACATAAAAAATAGTTTCGCTGTGACTCTATAGGCATCGTTTTATTTCTCAACTTTCCATGTGGAAATTTTCAGTTGTCCAAGGCCAGTCTCCCAAACTAAGAGATATTCGTAATTTCCAGCAGATGATGATCTGTTTTTGTCTACACCTACACCTGCACGCGCGCACACACACACGCACGCACAAGCACATACACACACAAACTCATTGGAAATCTTTTTCTAAAATTGCTTTTTTCCCTGGGAGTCTAAAAGCTACATTGCCAGAGAAATATTGGTATCAAATTTTTTAGTGTAATGTAATATTTCTACTCATTTTAGGTAAATAGTAGAGAAAGTAAAAATAAAAACATTATAAGTAGCTTACTTTCATTTATGCCCCGAATTTGTTTTCTAACATATTCTCTCACACTTGTAAATTTCATTCACTGAATAAATAGATTTTTCTTAGGCATTTATCTAAATGTGTATGGACTTTAAATCAATTTTAAAAATATTTAATATTTAATATAAAATATTTTGCAATACAAAACAGATAAATGAATTTCTAATGACATCTATTCATGCAAATGGTTCTAGTGGAGGGTTACTAGTTTGTTCCATAGCCGTATATACTTTCCAAACTTCTATACAAGTACCATTTCTGACTTCACCATACCCCAATATATATGCAGTAATGGAAAAACTACAGAGTGTACTACCCTGAAGGAAGTACACACAAACTGGAAACAAGGAGTTCCACAAGGTTTGAAACTAGGTCTGTTTTATTTTTAGCATACATAAATAGCATTCCTAATATAAAAATCTGATGTGTTGCACTCACATGACTTTCTCTACTCTTGTACTAACCATTCTTACAATCTCATATTCCTATATCTTCTTCGTGTTAGTTGAGTTAAACACTTCCAGAAATTATCTTATTGCTTATTTCCTTGTAGGCACAAGGGGAATATGGGAATATAGCAACCTTTGAGCAATAGTAAAATCTTCTAAAGCTTACAAATTCAGTTCTCTTTGCACGGTTAACATAGAAACAGATGAATAGCGATGTTCCATTTGACAGAAGCGTAAGTTGTCCAAAAGTTACACAAATAACAAGAAATATCTCTGGAATGGTTAGCTCTACAAAAAATTATTCGGACATAAATTGTGTAGTTTAGCAAGATCTACGTTTTTTGAACAGTAAGATTTTGTCTATCTCCTACAGTTTATGAGTTATTCAAAAGTCTTCCAGAGTACACAGGACTACATAGGCTATAGCCAGAAAATTCAAAATATATATTTCATTTGTCATTAAAATATATTAAACATATGGCATTTTAATCAAAATCGTTCAAGCCACTTTCAAGAAAATCAAAATTTTCGAAAAATTTTCCATGTAAAGCATAGTTTAGGGTGGGGTTACTTTCTTCAAAGTCTTTGTGTTGCTTCCTTGAAAGACTAACACACACACTCACGCACTCACACACTCACTCACACAGACCTTTTCCTAAAAATGCTTTTTTTGGATTCAGGTGGTCTCAAAACATATATTTCTGGTGAAATCTTGACATCAAATTTTTGAGTGGAATACAATACTTCCCCTACTTACCAGTAGAGAGAGCAAAAGATAGCATTATTAAACATCCAAAAAACAGTTAAATTAAAAAAAAACTGTACTAACAATTTGGAATTTAACTGTTCCATGTGTATTTATGAGAGTATAGCAAATATTATGCAAGCAAAAGAACCAAGAAATTATGGTATACACATAAAGCTACATAACTTAGAAACAATGATGATTAATTCAGATCCTTATTTTGGGGTACGCTAAATATGGTAATAACAAGCATGAGAAAAGAACTCATAGGTTATCCAAAGAATTTAAAGTGATTAATAGGACTGAATCCAATAAAGGCAAATAAATATTTAGTAGCAAATACATTTTATACCTTAGAAGAGTTTAAGTTTGGCATACTATAAAGGTACAGCCTAAATAAAATAAATGAATAACAGTCAGAAAGGGATTTGAGTTGGAAAACATGGGAAGCATTCACTGACCTGCATTCATAATAAACTAAACCCCCAGTGCAACAACCCATGAAGGGCTTGCTGCTCAGCCGCTCCATCTGCCCACCACAGGTGTCACGGTGCAGTATTGGAGGATGGGACACGGTCAGTGCCCAGAGTCCTCTCGGCCAGTTATGCGGCCTTCACAACCTGGGGTCACTTCTTCATGAAGTAGCTTCTCAGTTGGCCCCTCTAGGACCTAACGAGGCTGAGTGCACTCCGTACCAGACCTCCTAGCAGGGCGGGAAAAAATCCCCATGCTGGTACCAGACTTTGAACCTGGGTCATCTGTACTAGAGACAGGTGTGTAGTGGGTAATACACAATTTAATACCACCCTGCATTTATTTCAAATCTAAGTAATAAATAGATGTCCTTTAGTTTGTATACATGGTAACAGAGCAGTGTAATGCATGTGTCTCATAACAAACACCTGGATCGTGGTGCATGTGTTTTTTTTTTTATCTGTATAATTATTATTTAACATTAATTTGTTAAATATATGCAGTGCAATGTTTTCTATGCATAATGTATGCATTAATTTTAAGACTTCCACGCTTAAAATCAGAAACAGATTACTCTGGTTTCAAAATAAATGTCATATTAGTAAGAATTCTAAAGTGGAAGACTAAAGCAAATATTTAATTACTTAAAACTGGATATGCAAACTCTCTATCTCATTCTTCAGGTATGAGTGGTGTTGGCATTATCATAGCCACATTCACAAATTAGCAAGTAAACTTAATTCTGTGTGCTATATGCTCAAATGTCTAAAATGTACAATAAATCTTGCTGGACTGAAAAATGTATATTTTGCCCAGTTTCGTAGTCGACTAAAATATGGGATAAAATTTTGGGGGGAAAATGTGAAAGAATATTTATAATCCAAAAGAGAGCTGCAAGAATTTTAAGTGGAATAGACAATAGTAGTTGTTGTTGTTTTCCAGTGCCTTGCATCTGGCAATGAAGCCATTAGCATTCGTGCTTTCCAATACTTTTGAACTGTAGTTTCTTCTGATCTTAATGCTTCACAGGCCTTCAAGTGGTCTTCGTTCATTTCTGCTGGATCGTTACACAGGACACATATTGGAATAGACAATAGTACATCCTGTAGATCTTATTTTAGGAAACATAACAATCTACCTCTAGCTTGTATCTTTATAGCTGAAGTTTCAAATCACATTAAGAGAAACCAAGGAGAACTAGACACAAATATGGATATCCATTCTCATAACACTAGAGGGAAAAATTAGCTTCATGTTCAGTTATGCAGAACAAATATTCAAAAAAATAACCTGACAAACTTAGGCATTAAATTATATAATAAACTACCAGCAAATATCAAAGAAATAATATAAAAAAATTTAACAAAGAAGTCAAATCCTTTCTACTACAACATACCTTTTATTCAGTAAGTGAATATTTGACATTGTAACTTGTAAACATATCATTATTCTATAAATCTTTATTTAATAAGTGAATACTGTAAAATTGTAAAATTAGTTCTGTAAATCGTATAGAAATTGTTTTTTTGATGAAGCCCATATCATGTAACATGATCTAAGTGGTGAATAAACATAAACATGTATACTTTGGAGTTCTGCATGATGCATTATTAATCATACTGACTTTTGCTATGGCTGAGCACCAGGGTTGCCAATGTTTAAAAGTAAAATTATCGTACTGGCCACTCAAAATTATAGATTTTGATTCAAAGTTGTCGTACCTCATAAACCAACTTATGAAAATGTAATAGTATTGATGTTTATGGTATCCACTTGTCCTCAATCAGTATTACAACTTCAGCACTTTGTTTCTCGCACTATTCATCTGAAAGTTCACCATCTTCCTCAACTGTTGCAACATTATACAAACTTGTTGTTGAGATAAACCTTAATATCTCGGCAGCTTGTAGATTTTCGGACCCACCACATTCTTTCATAAGCTGAGATGACCAATAAGTACATTTACCGTATCTAGCGCCAACCTATTTCTAATTTTGGTTTTTATTATACCTAGTTTGGAAAAAAAACTTTCACAAGAAGTGTTTCTGTGAGGCAATGAAATCACTGATAGTGCAACCTTTGAAATCAGTATTTCCACCAAGGTGACGTGTGTTAAACAGCACTCCAGAAACGGTCAGGTTCAGGCATGTTCTTTATTTCACACGGAATATCACGTATTCCGAGTTTTCTCCATTGATCATCAATTTTCTGAACAGTGCCTTCTTCATTGAGATTATCAGATCTGGGCACACTGGCAACAAGAGGATAAAGTAGAAGGATTAGTAGAATATGAAATGGTTGCCTTAGAGGAGTGGAGATAGACCATGAGGGCAAAAGTGGTGTCACTGTTTGTAATTAATTTCATTACACTGGTGTGACAAACCAGTGAAAGTGATATTTAGCCGATATCGAAATTATCGTACACTGCCATAATTATCGTACAGGTTGGCAACCATGCTGAACACAGACATTAAGATGAAGCTATAAGGAGATCTATCCTTACAACAGTGAACACTGCTGGATACTCTGTCTGTGAGCAAGAAAGAGACAGAAAATACAGAAAACCCAGTGCATCACAGTGACACAACATGTACAAAAGGTGTACAATTTATTTTCCACATGTCTCAGCCAAGATTATAGTCATCTCCAGTCTAAAGGCATGTAACAATGCATATAACATAGCATTACATCAAGAATGTTGTTGTTGTTAACTAATGCTGGACTTCTGACAATGAAGTCATCAATCCTCCCGCTCTCCAATATTTTTCACTGATGATATACATCAAGAATGTATAAATACAGAAAGCTGGCCCTAAAATTCAATGTTCACTAATGTGAGGACAGATCTTATACCTTTGTCTTTGTCTTGTATTCAGCCATTCAGCAGTCAGTATGACTGCATCATGCAGAACTCCAAAGTGTGCATGCATGATAATGCCAGCACCATTCATAGTTGAAGAATGAAATACAGGGTTTGCATATTCAGTTCAGTGGCGCTGTGGCCGAGTGGTTAGAACATTCGACTGCCACCTAGGTGGCCTGGATTTGATCCCAGGGACCCACATGTGGTATTCGTGGTGGACAAAGCAGCGTCAGGGCAGGTTTTCTCCAATTTTCCGGCTTCCCACAAATTGCTCCATGATCATCTTCCCAATCATCTATATTGCCCGCATTTCATATCATCCTCTTCCTATCATATCTGGTGCTTGGCTGACCACCTGCTTGCAGGTCTTCACTCTGTCTAATCCATAGGTTCCTGTGCTCCCCAACAGGCATCTGATCCTAGGCACCGGCTAGTAAGTCCTACATAAGGGGAGGGTAATCGGGTAAAGAAAGAAAGCATATGCAGTTCTAGGTCAATTAAACATTTGGTTTAGTGTTCCACTTTAGAATTCTTACTAATATGGCATTTATTTTGAAACAAAACAGTGTAATTTGTTTCTGTTTTTAACCACAGATGTCTTAGAATTAATTGATATTTTATGTATGGAAACCATATCAGATTGCCATATATTTAACAAATTAATGTTTAATAATGATACTAATAACAATAAAAAACATATCCACCACAATCCAGGTTGTTCCAGTTACGAGATATATGCATTTCACTACTTTATTACCTGCACACAAATTGAAAGACATCTTCTACTTATTGCTTAGATTTGAATTAAACACAGGTGGTATTAAATTGTATGTTGTGAATGTAGCATCAGCAAATGCTTCCAATGTTTTCTGAATCAAACTTCCTCTCTGGTTGTTGCTGATTTATTTTATCTTAAACAGTATGTGGGCAGTGATGTAGCCAAGTGGTTAGACCATTTGCTTCTCACCCAAGCGGCAGGTTCGATCCCAGGCAACCACATGTGGGATTCGTGGTGGATAAAGCGGTGCTGGGGCGGGTTTCCTCTGGATTCTCTGGTTTGCCCCGCCATCTCATTCCACCAGTGCTCCATCTTCATGCCATGTATCATCTAGGTCACCACCTGCAGTAACCATAGTAGTAAAAGCGGGCGTTAAACACTACCAAAAAAAATAATAATAGTACGCCAAACTTAAACTCTCCTAAGCTATCAAATGAATTTGCTATTAAATACTTCTTTATAATACCTAGACCATCTTGTGACATCCAACACTTACATGACTCAGAAACGTGATCTTAGCGATCCATTATGCCACGTATTTTGCATTGTAAGATTTTCCTCTGGGACAGTAGATGATTGCTTTTTACTTATTTGTAGATGAAAATGTCACCTTGTCTGTGAATATAACCCTATTCCAGTTATTGTTGGGATTTTCTTCTGCAAATATGAGGCAACATAATATTGCATCTACCAGAGACCAGATGGAAGAGGATGCCAACGACGCCAGTCGAGCTGCAGTCAATGATAGAAGCAAGAACTTCCGAAACATGTAGTGTTAATTTACAGAGTAAGTGAAGCAAATGTGTTCCAAAATTCGACTACATAATATACCCCTGAAATCTAGTATATTTAAGGGATGAATTAAGTATTTTAGCTAAAGAAATACAGAATGGGCTGACACATTCTAAAACACTTGCAAACCAATTTTTTGGTACATATTCTGGATAATCTGAATGAAATCTGGCATATTCTGGCATGTTCCAGACAGTTCATTTCCAATTTTAGTTCTACTGATGGCCAGATTTACTAAAGATTGTCTGGCATAACAAAACATACCGGAAGAGCAAAAAACCTCCAAATGGACTGTGTGGTGTTTGGTTTCTTGGCTTTCTCAGTGCTCGTTGCTGTCTGCCGCTATCATAGAAAGGCACGGATGAAACCATGCAACATTTTAAAACTACTTTTAAGGGCTTTATTGACCAACTTTATGAAAGAATATGCTAAAACTGGTCACTGTTATCCATACATACTTTTTTGGCACCTCTTGAGGAAACTATTCATCACTCGCCGTAGTTCACAGTGAGAAATGCTGGCAGTTTCCTGGCAGATGTCTTGTTTTAATTCTTCCAAGGTGTGTGCGTTTGTCTTGTACACTTTATGTTTTAGATTGCCCCAGAGATAGAAATCACAAGGGGTTAGTTCAGGGAACCATAAATCTCTAATAATTCTGTCCCGAAACACACTTTCAATAAAATTGTTCTTGTTGGAAGATTGGATGTATGAACTGTTGAGGAGTCTTGTTAAAAAAAAAAGACAAAATCAAGCTCCCTGTCTGTTAATTCTCTAAATAAAAGGGGAAAAATTGTATTCACGTAGGGGCATCAACTGTTGACTCAAAAAAAAAAAAAATTCGTCCAATAACTCATGAGCCAACATAGCCCTTCATGAGAAAAGATTTTGTGTATGGTGTGCCATTAATGGAGAAAGGTTTCTCAGAGCTCCAATAAACGATTTCTATCTCTGGGGTAACTTAAACATAAACTGTACAAGACAAACGCACACACCCTGGAAGAATTGAAACCAAATATCCACCAGGAAATTGCCAGCATTTCTCAATGTGAACTACGGCAAGAGATGGATAGTTTCCTGAGGTGCCAAAACTGTATGTATGGATGAGGTGACCAGTTTCAGCATATTCTGTATAGGAGTTCTTTTATTATCCTGCTGTGACTTAAGTGCAAGTATAAAATATATATATTTACCTACTGCTTACACATAAAAATGTGCTCATGCAAATATAATGTTTAATGATATATGCGGAATATATATTGTGTAAGTAGAGTTCACCTTGAGGAAGGCAAAAGTCGGGACACTTATATTTATTTTATAAATTAAACTTCAAATGTTTAAAATTTAAAAAAGGAACTATAAACAGTAAGTTAAATATTTCTAAAGGTATTGAAGTTAATGTTTCCTTAGTAAGACCATAATTCTATGCACAAATATGGGGCTGGAACTATAGAGGTATTTATTATCTGATGCAAAGCCCTTTAAAAGTTCCTTCTTATGTGAAGCATATTGATGAAATTTAGAATGACTCACGTTATACATTATTTTAACCATAAATTAAATTTTCACACACTTTATGTGAAGTTTGTTTCTTTCTTCTGTCCACATTTTTTCATTGAAGAAAACATTTCTGCATGTACATTACTCATAGCAACCGAGAACACAAATTTCATTATTTTGATCAAGTTAGGGATTATATATATATGTTTAAAGCAGACCATGTTTGGTCGGTTAATAAGTCTAGGTTTTTAAGAGTTTCAATAACATTTCTTTGAACAACAAACTCAACGTACCTACAACTCACCACTGTTTTCTTCTATGCGCTGGACATTTACAACTTCTATTAGGCTATCAAAGATCACTACTTCTTTCGTATTCAAGGAAGCAGGGTTGTTTTTTCTTTTGTTTTTTTAAAGAGGAGGGCTCAAATTGAACCGTTCATTTGAATAATGATGACTCCCCTGATATACATTGGCTGCAGTTCTTCTAAATATTTCCTGGTCCGATTTACTAACCCTTAACCTCTTGCCATTTAAAACCTCCGCGGATTGAGAACTGCTACCCAATATCCAGAGCAGGGCATTTAAATTGTTATATGTGCTAAAAGTGCTTCGTAAATACACAGCTGTATTTTTCGTAAACATTAAGTATTTTAATGAAACTCGTTATATGCAGTATACATGTACGTCATCAGCAAAGTAGAGCTGCATTAACAAATCATTGAAATGGCACTATTTTGTTTCACTGTGGTGAAAAGTTAACTTTCCTCTGTCAAACGCATTTAATATAAGTTCTCTGAAAGAAACAGTAGCCAACCCATCGTATGTGTGGTCTGTGAGTCATCAGAATAAAGCATGTTTGCAACTTCTCTTTATGCGTGTTTCGTAACTTGGGTAGCAGGCCCATTTCTTTCTTTGTTGATATACATACATATACTTTCCTGCTTGTAGCTGAAGTGAGAAGCTTTTCAGTGTTACATCTCAGAGCTAAAACATGGTATCAACAAGCAGCGCCGCAAAAAGGTTAGCGAGTGGTGGAAGTGTAAGGGCTTCTGAAATTACACAAGATAATGTGGAGGACTTCTTGCTGTGTGACAGCAATTTGGATCCTGATGGCAAATTTTCCGAATTTGAGGGGGTATTGAGGACATTATCCTAAATGATACCGCCAACAGCAAAGAAGTCCCGCCCATCTTGAAAGTGTTTCGTGTGCTGCAAGAACAGAATTCGCAAGGAAGCTGGGATGATGTGCTGTGAATGTGGAGATGTGTCCTTGTGTGTTTATCCCTGTTTTGAGGCATATCACTGCAGAAGGAACATATAAAGGTAAGCCAGTAAAGTATATAGAATTTAATTAAATGTTTCATAACAGGGGAAAATTAAAATAAGTTGAGTTTGATAAGGGATAAATAAGGGTTAAATGCACAAACGCACACGATATGTATACATGCCATTAGCACTTATCTGCCATTTTATATGGACGTGATTTTACATCCATAGCGTTCAAGAGGTTAAATGGTAACATCTGTCTCTTAGACGGACATCAAAATTCTCAATGCATGGTGGATGTGCAATGTTAGTTTGATATAATGTTTCAGCAATGTATAAGTATATACATGCAAGTCACACCGTCTCACAGCCTGATACTACTGTAAAGGTAACATAGACTAATATTTAATTTTGTAAATTTTTGCATAATTTCTTGCTACATAATTATGATGTAAACTGGATCAAAATATTCATCAGGCTTTTAAATTGTTGGATTCAGTAAATTGGACATAAAATGCAAACTTTTGTCATCTTAGACTCTCATATAGATGTTACTGTTAGCGCCATTTTCTCACAAAGGCTAACATATAATTTTGTATTTTTGCATAATTTATTGCAATATATGATGTAAACGGAATCAAAATATTGGTATTAATAATTCATCAAGCTTTTAAATTGTTAGATTCACTAAAGTGAGCATAAAACGCAAGATTTTGTCATCTTAGTCTCCCAGAAGGATGTTACTGTTAGTGGCATATTTTCACATGTTACCATTTAAGGGTTAACTTATTTAATTTTGAGTAAATTGAAAGCCATCAAATGCATATTTTAACTTACATAAATGCTCTTATATAGGGACACTCAGATAGCACAAGGAGCTGTTAGTTGAATTGTTTTATTTTTGGGTTGTAAAATTATTGTTATAACATAATTCATTCTTAGAATAGGAAACACACCCTGCCCCTTATTTGATCTTCCATTCTTGAACTTAAAACAGTTATCAGGAAAAACTGTGAAAAAGAAAATATATAAAACTAAATTATTGCACATACTACCTTACATAAAATCTTGAGAAGACTCAATAATAAACTTGACTTGTAAATTAAAAACAGAAAAGTAGGAACATTTTTCTTGGACACATGAATTACAAAAAATAGGGACAATCCTAACAAAATCAGGATAGGTGGCAAACCTATGTGTAAGACAATAATTGTTAAACATCTGGATTATACTTAATTGTTGAGTTTATTCATCTTTTTAACTCCTCAACTGTGAATATTTACTGTTTATAAAACCTTGCCATTGTATGTTCTGTAGCCTGTGAAGATGGGTATAAGAATTCAACATACATCACATTACAAAATTGAACATTTGCTGCTGGTTTTCTCCGCTGGAGTGCATGATATGTTCAATAATCACATAGTGTTGGGGAACAGCATAAGTTATTCTGTATCCAAGTTCTATAGTGGCAAGACTGTTTCTGTATGACATGTCAGTATCCCTGAGCTCTGCTCACTATGGAATCTCCAGAACCAAAACAAAGAAAACCACTGCAAATGGCCTTAGATACAATGCACCTTTGTACCTGCATCCACATGAATTTGCACCTTGTGCACTTGCAAAATTAGCAGAAACTTTATTTATTTTTAAGAACATGGGTTAATTAAATCAATCACATATAAGTGAAACTACAATCTTCCTATTTAACACTAAATTTGATACAAAGTAGCAAACTAAGATACCAAGCATATCCTCTAACTGAAGTGGAAGCTGTTGGATTCACTAAAGTGGACATAAAACTTTTGTCATCATAGTCTCTCAGACAAATGACAATTTAAAAGCTTGATGAATTATTAATACCAACTAATATCTTGATTCCATTTACATATGTTGCAAGAAATTATGCAAATATTTACAAAATAAAAAATATTAGTCTATGTTACCTTTACAGTAACATCCATCTGTGAAGCGGTGTGGCATGCGTATATACACTTATAGAACAACACTATTGCAAAACTAAGACAGTGACGTCCACACAATACAAAGTTCAACTCTCAACTGAAGCATTGCCGAAATATTAGATCAAACTAACATTGCATGTGTCCCACTATGCGTTGAGAATTTTGATATACAATGTCTAAGAGACAGATGTTACCATTTAAGTGTTAAACTTTTCATTTGCATTGCATTGACCATGCTTAACTCACTTTTTGTAACTGTCCAGCTTTCGCTTCCGTAAGTATTGGTTCTTTAGCTGTCAACAAGCATCTCCCTATCTACAATTCATATTAATCTGCATTCCAAATTATTTTGCTTTTCGAAACCTTGGAATACACACAACTGGAACTGCAACCTGAGAAACTTTGGCATAAAGAATTCTTACTATTTTTTAACCTGTTCATTGCATACTGAGCTTGTATCAATTCACAAAATTTCAATTAATGTAATGTTTATTTCCAGAGTGGAAGTCCTTCCGTTTGCAAGGTACACATTTATACACCTAAACACATCTACCATAAAACGGTAATTGAATTTTTTGTTGTAAAACTGCTTGTTGTACTTCTTTGAAACTTAGGATTGGTAAGCTTTGAAATAAAATGGAAATGAAAATTATAAATGTATTTTGCCAACTTTTTAAACATCATTATCGAATGTTCATCACTTTTTAGTATTTATTATGTCATGCCGTAAAATAATCTCAAAACTACATAAACAGAAGAGGGCATCCCAAATTGTTATCCCAATTGGCGTACATGAAATATAATAAAACTTTATTCTAAAACAAAATTTCAATAGTTTTCACTCCACCACAGTGAAATATGTGCTTGTTTCTTACACCATTGGTAACAGCTTTGACATTTCCAATATTGCTTGAAATTCTGGAACCTTCATTTCTTTCTTACTACCCTACACAAAACACTTCACACGTAATGTAAATAAAAAGAAAATAGATAAATGATTATAGAATTGTTTCCTTGTGACTATTTTATAAATTCTTTCCATAATGTTATTTATTTTCTGCAATTATAAAGCCCTTCATGAAACACTACAAGTACTTCACGAAATTCTTTTGATTACATATTCCCATTTACACAATACTCCTGAGAAATAAAACGTGGAGAAAAGCAAATTTAACTATATTACGTTCTTATTTTTCAGGTTATGAAATTATAAATCATTTTATTTAAACAAACTTGCAATTTGAGCAATAAAATGCTCATGCAAAATAAACAATAAGTTGGTATGCATGTACAATGTATTGATTTAGTCACTTGAACTACTCTATTAATGTATCAGAGTTTTAAAGCATTTTAACCATTTTTAATGTATAAGTACAGAATAAAATCCTGATAACAACTTTATATTTTATTCTAACTTATTATTTTTAAATATAATTTTTATTATGTATCAAATGGGACTGGTAATAATATGGATTTGCATTTGAGAGAATGTTCCAGAAATTGATTTGTCAATAAACCTCACCGGAAGTTACCCCTTCCACAGGGTCGCCAAATGACATTTTCCAGAACAACCCAGAAACGCGGGAAAATTTATAAAAGGAAATGCGCAGCTGCCCCAGCAGGTATTCCGACCTGTGAAACGGAGCTGATCTTGGGCTTTATTGTGAGTGAGCCGCCAAAGCGACTTAACATTGTTGACAGATTGTGTTATATTCTGGATATCTACAAAGAATTTAGTAGTAGTTGATTTGTAAAGGTAAGCTCTAATAGAAATGTATTTCATGAACATTGTAGATGTTGTTTCATGAGTGGAAATTCAATTTCTTTTTAGATACACTCATATACTGATGGTATGTATTTTTTCCAGATGCCGGAGGACGTGCAAATGCAGGATGCGGGCGAGGTTGAGACTTTTGCCTTTCAGGCAGAGATTGCTCAGCTTATGTCCCTAATTATCAACACTTTCTATTCCAACAAGGAGATCTTTCTTCGGGAGCTAATCTCAAATTCCTCAGATGTAAGTACAAATGGCATGGAAGGACTCATTGTTGGCTGCTGTCTTATAGAACCTTTATTTTTGATTGCTCTGTTTATATTTACTACAAATTGTGCTTTTTCTAGATTGATAGCTCTTTGAATTTCGTTAAACTATTTTCTGAAATTATCTGCAATTGGTGCTAAATTTGCAAAATAGCTTATTCTTTGCTCCAGGCCCTTGACTGAACTCTCTTTCCATCCGCCAAGCTTATTAAACCTGTGTCAATCTGTAGAAGTGGAGAAAACTGAGATAATGGATTTAAAAAAAAAAATCCTGGTTATTGACGGCACGAGCAGTTTTCTCTGTTACCACAGGACCTAACGCAGAATAATTTGTTTATAGGCAGGACTAGCATCCTCTTTGTATACACTTGCTGACATAGACATCATAGTCTATGGAGATTCTGTAGCCTGTGAACAGACATGGAAAATTTGATGCAGATATATAGGTTTCTCATTCCATTGCCACAGAGAACACCAGGCAGAGTTCTAGTCTGCACACTACTCACTGGTAATTTTTTCAGCAAAGATAAGTAGATTACTCCACAAAGACATCAAAACCATCCATATGCCACCACCTAAATTCTGATACTTGGTCAGGTCAGCAGAAGACAACCTGCCTTCTAAGTTGATGGGGTACCTGGTATCCATATTCCTTGCGAATCAGGCACAGCATATATTGGCCAAGGTGCACTATTGTTACACACGTTAGTGAACACCTAAGAACCATCAGGCTGATTCAATCCGAAAAAACTGGGCTGGTAAAAAATTCTATTCATTTAGGCCTTCAGTGGTTCTTTAATAAAATGACTTTAGCAATGGGCTCTTGATGCCTGCAAGGGGGATGGTGACAATAAGACAAGGTTTAAATCAGTGAAGTCTCAAAATGTGAAATTTCAAGTATTTATTTGTAATTGATATCCAAGGAACTTGCCATTATCTGTTAAAATTTGAATCCTTTGTTAGGTCTGGAATTTTATTAAAGCACAGAGCAGCTTTAATGATTCTGAATTGAACAGAGGCTGAAACTACCTAGAATGTCATGGAATTAGGCTAATATTGAAGGCCAGTATACTAGATATAGATAATTTCATCTTCAAAAGTTTAGTATTGATGCTACATCCTTTGGCACCAAACATTATGTAGGACGTTTGTGTGCATTGTTTCTCAGTGATTGCCATGAAATACTCTCATTTTTGTTGAAATTACTGCAATTTTGGCCTAGGCTAAGTTGGATTCTTCTTTAGAAAAGGTCCCGTAGCACTTGCCGGCCAAATTCTAAGTCCGAAGCTACTTACTGCACATGCGCTGACAGTGGTTACCAGAACTGCCACTAGGTTGCGCTCTGTCACTAGCAGACGATTTTCAAATCTGCCAACGTTGCTTTTACTATACTATTTTTTTGCATACACACTACACACAAATGAACTCGCACGTCGTTGCCGCCACAGACACTGCTAGTGCGACTCCGCATTATTCTGCACATTATTTGCCCACACAGTTATATATCGCTAGTGTGATATATATTTGTGTGTATTATTGTGTACATTACCCTTATTGCCTTGTTACTGGGTCCACGATTTTTGTGGAGGAAAAAATCCATTTACAGTGTCCCATGCTGGGATGGCACAGTGGGGGGACTGTAGGATTCGCCCGAGGGCACTACCCACTTAAAAAAAAAAACTCCACCGGAAGTGCTAAATTAACACTGATTAATTAATTAACATTAATTAATTTTTGTTATGGGGTGTAGCAAGGCACCACATTCCCTGTGTAGCATTCAGGTTCTCAGCAGGTCCTTGTCGTAGAGGAATTGTATACATTGTTCCTCATTATAACACAAAGGTGCTAAATCTACTATGCTAATGAAGCGATTCATTGCACCCTCACAACTTCTAACAAGTTCACTAGCATACTGCCGGGTCCGCTAAAGCATTCAAATTTAAGATTGGCAACAAATTGCAGGAGAAATAGTGCTGTTGGCAGCACTTAACACTGCAACTTTAGGCGACTTTTGTAAGAACTCGTCCACATTGCCAAGTGGGACTTAGCCGAAATTCTGAGCAAGTGCTCGTGGGACCTTTTCTAAAGGATATCCATAAGTTGTTTAGAGCATACCTTTGAGAACAATGGAAACGAAAGCTGGGTGGCAAATTCTAGTGAACAAGCTACTGTACTCGGAGGAAAATTAAGTACCTGCTCTATCTTCTGTCAACTTGTTTACAGCACTCCACAGGCAAAAGCTACATTAAAAGGACTAACAAATTCGACCATTCATATCGAATGCAAAGAGTACTTGAGGGACATTTTTATAAGAGGAGTTAAGCAGTTGTAAAATGTAGTCATAGGGTCTGAAGCCAAACCACAGCTTTGTTCCCAAGCTAGCATATTTCATCCCTTCGTTACATTGGCACTCTCGTCCCTGCATGTGCAGCATCATCAACATGACCTGGTTTACTGTCTTCATGTCATGATTTTGTTGTAAAAGATAATCCATAAGAGGCAGGCAGGTGGGTTATAGGATTCCAACGCAGGGAGCAGAATTCCAGGGGGGAATGGGTAGGATTCTCCCACCAATGACTTTATACCCAAAATTATTCCCCCCCCCCCTCCCAATAAAATATCCTAGGGTAGTTTTTATAAGAAGACAAACACCAAAACATAGACTGCTAAAATGCTTTCCCCCCACCAATTTTTAACGATTTCACATTCCAAAGTGGTACTGTCTCCGTCCTATGTAATTTCTGATGTATTATTTATTGTTGCTTTTATTACATTTCATTTTCTCCCACTGGGTACAGTAGCTTGTCCATTGCAATATTTTAGTTAAAAAAAAAAGACCTAGGGTTTTCAAGTAGTATTTTCATCACTAGATGCTAGCTTAGCGGCACTGCAACTTGGTGTGTGTTCAGCTTTTGTGTCAGGGTTTTTGTGTAACATCTGGTTAAAGTTCATCAACTTACTAAAGCTGCTAATCAATTCCAACCTTCTTGACCCAAAGTTGCAGATAAGATGATTAGTAGTGTATATAGTGGATACATGGTTGAAATTTTCTTCTTTCAGGCACTGGATAAAATTCGATATGAATCGCTGACTGACCCATCCAAGTTGGACAGTGGAAAAGAGTTGTACATCAAGATCATCCCTAACAAGAATGATCGTACCCTGACCATTGTGGATACGTAAGTGTCATTTTAAACTCGTTCATTTGTCGTAAGTAAGCTTAGTAGTTGAGCTACCAAAGGAACGAAGTTATGCATGCTTTATCTGTACAGCAGATGGGCAGAATGAGTTCCCCACACTGTGCCATCACATGCACTACGAATGCTGATTCCTCTTAATGTAGCTGGACTACTAAGCCTAGTCATAAGCCTGATGCACAATTGCTCTGGGATGACACAGGAAGATAAAGAAGGTACAGCAGGCCTAACCCCATTTTAATATTTAAATTTGTCAGCTTCTTAGACTCTATAATAAATTGGTCATGGAAATGCGAATGAAAAGAGAAAGCACATAGGGAAAGTGTGTGTGTGTGTGTTTATATATCTATGAACAAGTAAAAGAGAGATAATTTGCTTAACTATGATCAGTTGCATATTTGCATCTTAGTGTGAGCCTATCAAAATTAAAAAATCTTACGTCACATTCACTTGGCTTTTTCTACTCTTGATTAGTGTTTATTATTGTCACAAAAGTTTATCTTTCATCTACATTTTAACTGAGGCCAACCTTAGCAGACAAACTACATTTCACATTTTATTGTTGGTAACAAAGGGAATAACTGTAGTCAAAGGCTCAAGAACTAGGCAGCCATATGCTGATTTGGTGCCTTCCTGGCCTGCTGCTGCCAGCCAAGTTGAATATTTGCAGCCCCTCAGCTTGGGTGCATATAATAACCACATACCTTTTCTTAATAGTTACGAGATGCGTGGCAGCACAAGGATGCCTTTTCAAACATCTGTGATAAAGGTATATAATTATTGTATGCATGTAAATTTATGCACTTGAATTGCCAGCGTGCTATGTGCTTGAGTTCAGGGTGTGCAAATATTCAGCTCGGCTGCAGTGTGCAGTCCTGTGGCAGCAGCAATGATAGGACTAGGTTAAAGCAACTATTTAATGAATGAGAGTGCTAAAATAAATTAACTGTACAAAATGCCTTCCCACTGAAGAGGACTTCAGATGTTATTTTCAGAAGATTCAAGATGCACACTTTGTCTTGGAAATGGTCACCACAAAGATTTTGAGATGTGGGGAAAACTAAGGTTGATCTACTTGAATGGATTGCACCATTGTGGGCAGTTTGCATCCCCCCTACCCCCACAGTTCATAGTTAGCAACCTCTAATGTGGTGACAGCCAGTTTTTTAGAATGAAGCTGGAAAGCGCATTTTTGCGTATGATTTTATAAAATGTTAAGTGGTTTAAAAGATATCTAAAGGCTTGAGTGCTTGTGACACACTTATGGGGATGTTGTGCACAATCATTAATTGGCTTTCAAGGATTTAAATGGCCCAACTTCATTAAAGAACAAGCTTCATAGTGGTATTCTGTCTACAGCTGTAACTGAAAACATAATTGGTGCCAACCGAGAAAGAGATTGACAATTCATGGTGAGGGAGAGGTGACGCCACTTATCGCAACCACGTGGAGAGTACTGTATATATGTTCAAAGAAGATTGCACCTGGAATGTTGGGTGCATATATTTGTATGTGAAGACAACTATAAAATACTGAATCTATATTCAAAGGATAGAACGTGCAAGTACATTGTTGACTAATGCTAAATTTCTGACAATGAAGTCATTAGTCCATGCAAGTTGCAAGCGCTGATATCCCTCTTGCTGTTCTTGTTACTGATTCCTGCAGCACATGGGGTCATATGGAGTACATTAGGGATTGGAATAAGAGGCCACCCATTCAGTTTTTCATTTGGCAGCACTATCTTCAATATTTTTCACATTGTGAAATACTCACTAAGAGTGTTAACACAATTGCAAAAACTTGCGACACACGCACAAAACAGACTTAGGCACACATTATACAAGGCAAATCTCTTAACTGATGCAAACATTGCAAGCTTAGGCTACAGGAAGGCGTTTGTTTATATGGAGCAATAAGAACAAAACACAAGCAGGTTGTTACTATGTGGTTCCTCTATCAGCCACATGCTAGTTACTTGTTGCATTAAAGCAAGTGTCTTTGCATGTACTGTTGCTATGATAACTGCTATGGCATCCTCCTGTTCATTTGTACCTATCTCTCATGTGGGTAACATCTGTCAATCCCCTTCTTAATTGGTGCCGAATATAATTGCTGTGGAGAAAATGTTCATGTGAAAAATTGGTGGCACATTTAAAGAAATTGACATAACTAGGCAAATTAGATTGCCAGCAGTTTTGAAAATATTTTGTGACTTATCATGAAGATATTCTGATGCATGCCACCCAATTTAACTTATGTGCTGAAGTACACCCATGTTGAATGGTGTGAAGAAATGGTGGGCAGATTCGATGTAGGCAATTCTCTGTAGATTTCGGGCATTGTCACTAGTGATGAAACCTGGATTTACCAGGTGGATCCAGAGATTAAGCATCAGTAGACTGTGTGAAGTTTTGCAGATGACTATCTTCCAACCAGTAAGTACCCAGACAGCATTGGGAAGAAAATATTGGCTACTTTCTTCTGTAGATCTGTGGGTACCATTCCTTTTGTGGTAGGACAGTTACTGCATATAGTACACAGCAGTTTGATTAGCACAAGATTCTGATAATTGGTTGACTGTTCCATTTGTTTAGCTGCTGACCTACTTATCCCAAGATTGCGGGATCAAACCTGGCCCAGCTTGGTGGTAGTAACAAAATATTTGATTTCTTACAAGTTTCTGAGAACTTGAATTGTGACCAAGGACAGTACTGCGAAGAATTCTCCTTTGCAACATTGCCTCTGTGCACACAGCCAATGCAGCGATTCAGTTTCTGGAGTCCAGAGTTGAAGCTGACAACTCATCCCCCCCCTGAATACTGATTTGGCTCTATGTTGGTACCTTTTGTTGCCTGTAGTAAAAGGTCGCATGCATAGATTTTCAAACCCTGAAGAAGCAGTTGCAGTGTACGAAAGTTACCTTACAGGCCTCACAAGAATGAGTGGTAGGAGGACTTTCAAAAGTGGTTTGACTGAATAAGGAAGTGCATGCAGTGTGGTGGTGAATACTTTGAAAAACTCCCAGTCATACTGATTTGAATGTAGTTTTGGGTATCTCAAAACTTCAGTGGCCCTCATATCTTAAACTTAATTGTATTCCAAACAAAATCATTAGAATCCTTTTAGGAAAATCAAGGTTTCGTAAGTGTCCATGTAAAGGATGATTTGGGGAAGGGCGTGGGAGATTTCTTGAAAAGTTCCTTTATATACATATGGACCTTTTTAAGCGCTTTTTTGGACTGGGGCAGGAGGGAGTCTCAAAACCAAAGTGCTGCTGTTGGTAGCATCTTGCTGTTGCTTCCCGCCACCTTTGTTATGGACCATGTTCTCCTTTGTTTTATGCAATGAAGACTGCTATTATTGAGAACTGGAAACCTGAAGCTACACAAACTTACCTGTTGGTACTCCCAGGCTGCTTGGATTTAAATTTTCCATTTATTGTGCATGCTTATGTCTGGAATTCTATCCCCTCCTGGATAATTGTGCACTGGGCTTTAGATTATGTTGGTATATTGAATAGAAGATGAACTTTTTTTGTATGAGTATAGAGAGAAGCACAATATGGTGTATTATGTTGAGAGCTTTGTGTACCAGAGCTGTCAACTTCTATACATGTGTTGCAGTTAAATTTATGTCCATGCTTTCTATGTATATACAATTTCTTCATCAGCTTATGTGGAACAGATAATTTTATCGCAAGACAAATTTGCAGGCAAGAGCATTGTGAAAATGTTAGCAACATGTTGTATATTCTGTAACATATCCACTTTAAACTTGTCTACTTTCAAAATAAATCTTGTAAGTGATAAATATCTAGGTAATGTGATGACTCCAACAATTTGTGGAGATGGGCAAATGCATTTTTTTGGGTGTGGCATACTTGGAAGGTAATAGAATGCGTCACTTATGTTCATGGAAATCTTGCGGGGAGCAGAGCTCAGGGGATATTGATAGTGTTGTGCAGTAAAATAAAAAAAGAGCATCCCATTGTATTATTTCCCTTTTCTCCCCTTCTCCCCAGAAAGCGTCTTTATCGTAGTAAAGGCTTATAAGCATACAGTTTGGGTGTTCACAAATTTTAGAATCACCCCTGTTGGCAGTCTAAATACATGGCATGACTTTCTTCTTATGATGGAGATGGATGTGAAATTGAGGCTGTAATGTTTCTTTTGGCATTAGAAAAAAAGTACTGTATCAAGTAGGTGTTTCTTTTCCATATTACATTGCATAATATTTGGCATAAATTCCTAAATTTTTCATGGGGAGAATGAAAATGCTTGGTGTGAAATGTGTACATTGAAAAAAAAATTAAGTCATTTAAGTTTGATTTCATAACTGCAGCATATGCAAAATACCATTTTAAGCAAAGAATTCTGAAGTACTAAATCTTTTTCCCGTTTTTTGTACATATATTGCTACTTTTACATACCACATTGTAATTGTGTAATGCAGTGCTAGATTTCTAACATTTAGTAACTACTGAAAATTACTTTGTTTTTATTATGTTAGTGCTGCAGCCTCCATTGACAATGTTTAAGTTTCATTTTTACCATGCTTTACAGTTCATGTTATTATTTCTAGAATTTAATTCCCATGACATGTTCATGTTGCAAAATTCTGATTCTTTTAACCGTACATTATTCATACTCTAACCGTTGAATCTACTCTGCATTGGCAAAATTCTGCTATATTTGATTTTGCTGTTCTCTCAAGAAATTGTTTTAACATCTCAATGTATAATCTCAAAAGTGCATTTACTTGACACTATTTATCCAGGCTCAGTACCAAAAGAAATCCACTTTGGCTAAAGGAAGTAAACAAGGTTTAAGCAAGTATGAATCAAGAATTTGTGATCTCTATTCTTGCTAGTACCAATTCTTTTTGGACAACTATTTGTGCTATGGTAAACATTTTTGAGATTCTTTTGTGGTAGTCGTTCATGTGAAGCATTCATATATCGCTCCCCGTTATTATTTTTCCCATTTTTATATTTAACTTCTATGGTCATATTGACAGCCTTTCCTTTACAATATATAGCCTGTACACAATGATGTTAATTAGTATACAGTGGGTTCTGGATCTTTTGACCTTTTGTGTATTACATCAGATGCACACACTAACTCTTTCATACTTCCTGACTCTGGGGAGGTTAGGGAATAATCTTGGCTAGAGGAAAACTTCCCACTCCAGCTGGGAATTGGACCTAGGACCCTGCACTCCAACTCACTCTTTTGTAGAATTCATTAGTAGTTGTTTAATAACAAGGACGTTAAAATTAAAAGGATAAAGAGCAAGGGGTAATCTAAGAAAATGTCTACTGTGTAACGATTTGGTTAGTGGCATGTAATTTTAGATTGTGAGGAAACTAGAATTCTTAGGTAAATATTGAGAAAGAAGAGGTGGGCAGAGCTACTTCGAGAAATTGTAGGTAAAAAGCTAGAAGTAAAAAAGTAGAAAATAGGAGACTATTTGCATTTAGAAAGGAATAAATGGCTGAGGAAAGTCAGTAGTATGGAGAAGGAAGTGTTTTCTATTCATAGATAATAGAAATAAACTAGTAAATAAGACCCAATAGCTTGGCCGGCACGTAAGTTGGTAGGTGAGATAGGATGTGCAGTGGCATTTACTGATGACATCAACAGTGTCCACCAATGGGAGTCAGTGTATTTTTGACTCTTGTACAGAGAAAGCGGCCTCCCTTGTTCAACATTAAAGTGCTTTCTAATAGTGTAGTTATAGTGCATGTGTTACAGTTAATACATAGTACTTAGTGTACGTGATGGAAGCAAACAAAAAGAAGCAGCCGATTTTACACAAACAAGTGAGGGACATAATATACATGGTGCATTCCTTCTTTAAGAGAGAGGCGTCTGCCGGCAGGCCATTATGCAGCATTGCCAAATGTGGATATTGCACAGCTGAGGCTTTTGCCGTGGGCCTCAGAACGGTGCAAAGAACTGTTCGTGAGGGTATGTTATCAAAACAAGCTTCTGGTAATCCTGTATTTAATTCCCCTGGAAAATTATTGTTAGATAGTGCCATAAATGTTGTA
Source organism: Tenodera sinensis (assembly GCA_030765045.1). NCBI lineage: Eukaryota > Metazoa > Arthropoda > Insecta > Mantodea > Mantidae > Tenodera > Tenodera sinensis. The sequence goes on from CM060966.1 coordinate 150,217,958, forward strand.
ACTTCGTGATATGGCCCATTTTCATCAGAAAGAGTGTTTTGTCATTGAATATAAAATGTTTAAATTGACAGTGCAATGCTATTTAAAGAAAGTCAGATTTGACAGAGTAATAAACAGAAAAACACAATATAACTGCACAAGGGTGCATTAAACAATTTATAGAAGATGAATATGCAACTATTCTTAATTAACCTACACTAAAGCGTATTATGTAACTTTCTGTGCCATTTTCTATATGGATGAATCTATTGCTATCTTTTACAATTTTATAGGAATGAACCTTAAATGTTGTCTTTTTAATTCCTTGTCTCTTAGGTTTATTTTGCTATAAGATTTCTAAATTCGTATTTGTGTAAATGAAATGTATGTTTACTGTAAGAAATTAAAAACAATTGAGGTTTAAGGCACGAGTAATATAATGAATGTCCTATATATATATACACGTGCATTATAATGCTTTTCATTAGGGTACACAAAATTATGGATATACTTGTTGAAAAGAAGTTTGCTTTGGTGCAAGAAACTTGTTGTTGTTGTGGTGTTTAACGCCCGCTTTTACTACTACGGCACCGCAGGCGGTGACACTGATGATACATGAAGATGGAGCACCGGTGGAATGAGATGGCGGGGGAAACCGGAGTACCCGGAGAAAACCCGCCCTGACGCCGCTTCGTCCACCACGAATACCACATGCGGGTCCCTGGGATCGAACCCGGGCCGCCTAGGTGGTAGGCGAGCGCGCTAACCGCTCGGCCACGGCGCCGCCCCTGCAAGAAACTTGCTACACGCCCAATATATGGCAATGCAGCTATACTTGCTCTGTCTCTGTCTTCTGCACAAAGAACTGCCAAGCTACGTGCCGGTCAGTATAGGTTAATAGAATTACTACTATTGAATTTCAGGTGCAAACTATCTTGATTAATCTTCATGAAGACAGTTACTAAAGTTAAGATTTACTGTTGTGGGTTAAATGATCCTACAGTATGGAATACACATTAAGTTATTAATTGCTGAATTGTCCACAGCCAAGATGTTTACTTTATGAAAAGAGTAGTGCACCTAGTTTTAAAGCTCCAGTCATTGTTTCAGGTGATCCCATATCATTTATGTAAAGTGCAGTGTTTCACCTCAATTTCTTCGGCTCCTATACTTCGGCTTGCAAGTTCCATTGCTTTACTATTATGCACGAGAAGTTTTTATTTTAAAGAAAGTGCAGCATCTTTCAATGTTAACATGTTGCCACTTATTCCATATGTTACCTTTGGTAGAAAATTAAAGTGTGTTCCACCCTTAGAAGACAGTACACGTTAAATGGAGCGCAGTGTTGCAACATGTACTAGTTGCACATCTTTCTCTGCGAGCGACTCGAGGTGGCCAGAGTCCTGCACTTAGTCCTTCAATTGCTGCTTGGCGGACACTTAACTTTGGTATCCCTGCATGCCTTTGTCACTGTATGGCCTAAATTTACAAATGACTTGTCTGTATAAACAATTGATTTCCTCTGGTCCCTAAACCTTTTTACGTCTTTTAGATATTTATGTCACCATCTGATGGTATCGTCTCTTTCTATTAATATGCACTTGTTACCCCTTCTTTCACATTCGAACCCCAAATCATGTAAGAACCGACTAAGAGTGGCCCTTGAGAAATTTGGTAGGGTCTCATCACTGTTGAATAGTGACAAAATTATATTCAGCATGGGTGGATTATTTGCAAACTGTAAACAATGAACAATTCGCCCCACTCCACCTTGCACTATTCAATCATATTGCATTAACCTAGCGTTTTGTGTAGTCCCGCCCTTTTTACTTTCTTTTTCGATGGTGTTCTTAGAGGTCCTTTCATTAGTTCCTTTTTAATCATACACACTACTGCTTCTTAACACCCGATAGCCTTAGCTGTTTCTTTTACTGCCTTACACGCATTTTGCTTCAAAAATAATCTAACACATTCATAATTATTTGGCATTTCTTACTTCTTAATTCACCAATATATCGTCTCTTCCTAGCTTCCCCCTCCATAACTACAAATATTTACAAAAATATTAAACAAATAATGCAATAACAGCTCACAGTTACACACACGGTTTCTTTGGAACTAATGTTAGTGCTGCTCCTTATACTATCTTCTGTTCAGGCCTGGCGCTAGAATACACTGAATAGATGAATACCTTTTGTTTGCCTTACTGGATAAAAGAAAGAGGTTACTGCCTTTTGGTTTATTTTAAAAACTTTCTCCAACCTTCCTCAACATTTGTTCTTGCTGGTTCCCTGATGTAAACTCAATAACAAAAAAGTTTCACACTGCATAACTTCTGCAGTGCACAGATATAAAATTTTTCGAAAACATTTAATTTAAAAAATTATAACACTTAACTGGGTAAACATAGTAGGCAGGTAGTAGCACTATTGTTTACCTAAGAAAAAAATATAGATGCATTCTAGCAGTTAGTTTGTTAGTTAGTGCGTGATGAGTATAGAAACAGCAAATATCGGACTTCTATTGAAAAAAACGTTTTCTGAAGAAATTTGGGCCTATAGAAATGTATGACCCTGAAAAGGATATAACCTGATAGAGAAAAAAATTCGGCATAGGATTAATGTGTTCAAATCTGAAATTTATAACAAATGAATATTTATACATGCTATTAGGAATCTGGCAACAGCGCGAGGTTAGAAAAGGACGCGGCTAATGGCAACTTGTATGCGCTAGATAGAGACAGATATATCCCATTTAACTCCATACTGTCTTCTAAGAGTGGAACGCTATATCGATTCATTTTGGAAATATGGATTAGTTTGTCCCTGAAATCCTGGGGGGGGAGAATATTCAATGCTGAATTAAAGTACGGAAGATATTTCAGAAGTGGTAACGTTAGCTAATGCTGGATTTTTGACAATGAAGTTATTAATCCTCTTGCTCTCCAATATTTTTCACTGATGGAGTGAGTGAGTGTCAGGTTTAAGGGCCCATCGACAACTTGGTCATTAGGGCCCCTCACTGATGGATGGGGTGTTTGAAATGGCCGGGCATATTTGAAGGTGGTCTCGGTCCATTTCCTCTTGCAGATCACAGAGGACAGAGTGGTGAAGAATGTATCTCAATTCTGTTTAAATGTTTTGCCAATCACTTCTAGTGCCCCATCCATCAGTGAAAAATATTGGAGAGCAAGAGGATTAATGACTTCATTGTCAGAAATCCAGCATTAGCTAACATCTTTTATTTTTTGATTTTTCATAGTAATATTTTGCAATAATTTTTTTGAATTCAGAGTTGACTAATCTTTTAGCTGCATAAAATGGTAGATTAACTATAGATTTCTGCACATTGCCAGTACCCTTTTTTGCAAGAAAAACAGCTTTCTCATTACCACTCGGTCCTTAGTGAGCTGGTATCCATTGGAAGACTAGGTGTTTTTGAAGTGTGGTTATATGGCTAAGGATTTTCCAACATTCTATAATTGTTTGGTTTTTTGGGGACAACTTGGAAGTAATTGCTAGAATTGCTGCCCTGGAATCTGAGAGAATAGCTGCTTGATGAAAATGTGAGGTTCTATACCAAAGATTTTGTAGGGCCATTCTAATTGCTTCAATTTCTCCATCAAAGTTTGTAGTTCCATAACTTAAAAATTTGTAATAGGAAAAGAGGTGACACGTGACTCCAGCCCCTGCTCCATCTTGGTTTGATATCAATGATCCATCAGTATAAATATGGAGCTATTCGTGTTCTGGAAATCTAGTATGGATTATCTCTAATGCCAATAATTTTAGAACACTAGTTGGAGTATCACATTTCTTTACTCTTTCTGTCAGGTGTAAATAATATGTGATGTCTAATGTTTGTGTCGGATTGACTTTAGATATGAAGTTTTCCTTTGAATTAGGAAGGTATACATCGTTCTTGATGTATACCTTCCTAATTCAAAGGAAAAATAGTAAACAAAATAGCTACTACTGATATTAGCCCCAGTTGCTTCTCTCTTATGCTTGATTTTGTTGTGCACATGGATACCAAAAAGTTGGATTTCTGAATTAATAAAACTAAATTTATGATTAAATTTTCTTACAGTGGCATTGGTATGACCAAGGCTGATCTGGTGAATAATCTGGGTACAATTGCAAAGTCTGGCACAAAGGCATTCATGGAAGCACTTCAGGCTGGTGCTGATATCTCCATGATTGGACAATTTGGTGTGGGCTTCTACTCGGCTTACCTGGTTGCTGATAAGGTGACTGTGGCATCAAAGCATAATGATGATGAGCAGTACATTTGGGAATCCTCAGCTGGTGGAAGCTTCACCATCCGTCCAGATCCTGGAGAACCTCTTGGTAGGGGTACGAGAATTGTCTTGTACATCAAAGAAGACCAGACCGAATTCCTAGAAGAACGTAAGATTAAGGAAGTTGTTAAGAAGCACTCGCAGTTCATTGGCTATCCCATTAAGTTGTTAGTGGAGAAGGAACGTGACAAGGAGCTTAGTGATGATGAAGCCGAAGAGGAGAAAGAGAAGAAAGAAGGGGAAGAGGAAAAGGAAGGTGATGAGAACAAGCCAAAGATCGAAGATGTAGGTGAAGATGAAGAGGAAGATAAAGAGAAAAAGAAAAAGAAGAAAACAATCAAGGAGAAGTACACAGAGGATGAAGAGCTTAACAAAACCAAACCAATTTGGACCAGAAATCCTGATGACATCAGCCAGGAAGAATATGGAGAATTTTACAAATCCCTTACAAATGATTGGGAAGATCATCTTGCTGTTAAACACTTCTCAGTGGAAGGTCAACTTGAATTCCGAGCCCTTCTCTTTGTTCCAAGAAGAGCCCCATTTGATCTGTTTGAGAACAAGAAGAGAAAGAATAACATCAAGCTGTATGTGAGGAGAGTGTTCATCATGGACAACTGCGAAGATCTGATCCCAGAGTACCTGAACTTCATCAAAGGTGTGGTAGACAGTGAGGACTTGCCTTTGAACATTTCCCGAGAGATGCTTCAGCAGAACAAAATATTGAAAGTAATTAGGAAGAACTTGGTCAAGAAGTGTCTTGAGCTCTTCGAGGAATTGGCTGAAGATCCTGACAACTACAAGAAATTCTATGAACAATTCAGCAAGAACCTAAAATTGGGTATCCATGAAGATAGCACAAATCGCAAGAAGCTGTCTGAACTTCTCCGTTACCATACCTCTGCATCAGGTGATGAAGCTTGTGCCCTGAAGGACTATGTAGCCAGGATGAAGGAGAACCAGAAGCACATCTATTACATTACTGGTGAAAACAAAGAACAGGTTGCTAATTCATCATTTGTTGAGAGGGTGAAGAAGCGTGGATTTGAAGTAGTGTACATGGTAGAACCAATAGATGAGTATGTTGTCCAGCAGATGAAGGAATTTGATGGAAAACAGCTAGTATCTGTTACAAAAGAAGGTCTGGAGTTGCCTGAAGATGAGGAAGAAAAGAAGAAGCGGGAGGAAGATAAAGCTAAATTTGAACCACTTTGCAAAGTAATGAAGGACATTTTGGATAAGAAAGTAGAGAAGGTTGTGGTAAGCAATAGGTTGGTAGAATCTCCATGCTGTATTGTCACATCACAGTATGGCTGGACGGCAAACATGGAACGAATAATGAAAGCTCAGGCCCTGCGAGATACGTCAACAATGGGCTACATGGCAGCAAAGAAGCACCTGGAAATCAACCCAGACCATCCTGTAATGGAAACCCTGAGACAAAAGGCAGAAGCTGACAAAAATGACAAAGCTGTGAAAGATCTGGTCATGCTTTTGTTTGAAACTGCATTGTTGTCATCAGGCTTCACCTTAGAAGAACCTCAAGTTCATGCAGCTCGAATCTACAGGATGATCAAACTTGGTCTTGGGATTGAAGAGGAGGATACACCTGGCACGGAGGAGACACCCGTTGATGCAGAGATGCCAACTCTAGAAGGTGATGTGAGTGAAGATGCATCGAGGATGGAGGAGGTTGATTAAGTACAAATTTGGCAATGCTAGGTTTGTGGACGATGTATTAAGACTGTTTTGTAAATATAGGATATACATTTTTTATGTTACCCTATTTGTGATAGAATGAAATGTTCCTGAATTAATTTATTACTGTTCATCATTCTCATGATCATTTTACCTCAGTCATTCCATGAAGTGTGTATGTTGAGCTGAAATGTGAAAATATTTGTCTATTAAAGCTTTATTTTTTTGCTTTAAAATTGTTCTGTTTTCTGATACCCAAAACCAGTGTCCCATTCCTATGTCCCTACTGTGACTTTTCTATGCTGTATTCTGTTAGCATATCATGTATAAGCGAATCTTACAGTGCAGAAACTCATGATGCATGATGCCTAACGGTCTGCGCAGGCTCGATCCTAATTTGTTAAATGTTTGTATATATATAACTTTTTTTCCCCTAGTGATGTTGAAATGCCAGGAATAGCACAAATATCACACCATTTCTTTACTAGGAATTCTATAAGATTATCCTGTGGACATGTTTCAAATGCAATAATAAGTCAATGACTGGAAAATAATTTTGTTTAAATCAAAATTATGCAATAGGTCAGGTGGTGCACTATTACCTATTCTCGGTCAGAGGCTGGGGAGACCTAACGTCTGCCCATGCAGACCTCTAATGCAGTCACATAACCTTCCAATTGATCTGTGATTAGCAAGTTATTCATCCAAGAGATCTATTCTAATAGAGCAAAAATAAATAAATAAAGATCCAAGCTATAGCTAAAATGTGCTATCATGGATATCTTGGTTTGTGATTTGAGTAGTACAACTGAGCAAGACTACCTATTGACTAACAGGCATAACCAGATGTGTCTATATAGACCAGGTGAAGACAGGTATCGCTGCTGTGACGTCAGCTCTCTCAGCACACATGCCCGCAATGACGGCCAGTTACACGTGTGATGTCACAGCGTGGAAGAGGAAATGTGTGCGCGACATCGCAATTTAATCTGTTTCAATTACAGAATAGTCACATATTATAAATAATTACATTTTGGCTTTATGCCATATATATAAATTCTAGTTTATGTGAATAGTCATGTTATAACGCTAATAGAACAAAAATTATAACTATTTTGCCTGGGGTAGAGGAGAGCTATGCAGAACAATTAGGTGGACATTTTCCGACATTTGCCGTTTCACTTTTCTTTAACTAGTTTGTCAGTGTTAGGGCGTAATGTACGGCACATTTGTAACCAAAGACTGCATGTTAGATTGTGATCTGACAATATGCTTCGGGATTTTGATTTAGAAAGGTTCATAACAGAAAAGAATTGTTCACACACATACGTAGAACCAAACATACATAATACCCATGCAGCAAGGGCATACAACCTCAGAAATTTGGTTTGAGGAACATTCTTATAACAATCAGCCAAGTCTTCCTTGTGTTTATATTCGTCCTTCAGCAAATTGTCGCACTGTAAAATTATCAATTCAATTTGCTAGCTGCTAGAAACATTGTTAACATCCAATGAATACGGGGTTGCAAAGATCTGAAACGTAGTTGACAATGTTTCTACATCTTGAAGCCTGGTCTCAAACTAGTGTGAAACACGGGGAACTGAATATATGTGCCGCTGATTTAGGCAGCATAGCAATACACTGCTCTCCCCTGACGTCACATGAACGTACAAGCTGGCTCTAAGTTTAAATACGTCACATGGTCCGAGGTTGTCTTCCCCTGATATAGACTAATGTAACTAACTGGAGTACAGCAATCCAACTTTTTTTTCAAACAAATACTCTACACTTACAGGAAGTATGGAGTCACTCGGACACAAAAAAGCTTCACTCGCCTACTTATGCAGAATGTGTATCGTAAGCATCAGCTTGGATAATTGCAATAAAACTAGCTAATGGAGCAACCTGCTCCAAAGAAAGCTGAAAGTCTAAATCAGAGTGTGAACCTTATTACTTTTTTAAAAGTCGTTAGTGGCAATAGATCCAAATGTTTCATGTGCTGTACAATAATTTATGTGTGGGTGGGTGCGACTGTGTATGCATCAGAAAATCATCTGTTGAAAGACATTATTACAGAATACATACACTTAAGGAGACACTAAGAGTTTGCTACATCTTGCAAAAAGCATTTTTTATTCAAAAATGAAGTTTGCAGCAGTGTTTTCTAGGTCAGTAATAAAAAGAAAAGTCAGATTTGGTCTTCAAGAATTTAAGAATAATTTGAGAAATGAGTAGAGAAACTCATTTCTATTGCCAGAGTGTCTTGTTAGCATGACACTTCTACATGTAACTAAGCACTTCTTACTTAATTTTTTAATGCAAGATCAAAATATATGGTGGCAATGTTTAATAATGCAGGAAAGAGTCCCTAATGGGTGAATTGGGTTCAGGGATTGAAGAGAATTCTACAGGAAATTGGAATGGGGAATCTATGGGAGGAGAGGGAGCAATTGGCTAGAGGTTTTTGGAAAGAGGTAAGGAAGAGGGTGGAGGATATAGGGAGAGAGGAATATCAAAGCTTTAGAGAAAAGAAAAAGTCCTCACTTAATATGTTTGGTATGTAACCAACATTTTGTTTTTGAATTATGCTATTCACAGAAACACATGCGAAATGTTCTCTAAGAATCCTTTTCTTAAGAGATTGGGTTCAGGGGGCCTTAAAGCATATTTCTGGTGAAATCTTGATATCAAATTTTTGGGTGGAATAAAATACTTTCAAAGATTTTAAAGAAAATCCCTTCAACTCAAACTACCCTTTACCCTGATTTGAGAGGTAGAACTGGAACTTAAAAATTCAATGCAACAGCTGGGATTTGAACCACAGGCCCTCCACTTACCAGGCGGGTGCTCTAACCATTAAGCTACTGTGACAACCTGCCAGAATGACATTGAATATTCAAACCAGTTCGTATTTCTCCTGGTAAATCACAAAGGGAGTCTCACATGAGAGACAATTACCCCAATGGTGACTTACTATTGTAAGTACTTTAAGTTCCAGGATTAAATAACCTTCAGATAGTAATTATTATTTATTATGCCAACAAACTTACTGTTGGTGTTTTTAAACACACAAGCCATGTGTGGGCAATGTTTGAGAGGTAGAACTGGTTTAAGAATTCAATGTCATTCTGGCAGGTTGTCTCAGTAGATTAATGGTTAGAGCACCTACCTAGTAAGTGGAGGGTCTGTGGTTCAAATCCCAGCTGTGGCATTGAATTTTCAAGTTCCAGTTCCACCTCTCAAGTAACATTGCTTTTTGTGGTAGCATTAATGGTGTTTAAGAAATATGTTTAAACAATTCCTTAAACAAAGATAATGCATATGATGTATTCTTCATTAATAATAATAATAGATAGTCCAGTTCAGATTTAAAGGATGGTAGGCAAGAAAGCTGTTGTGGTTGATGCCTCATAGTTTTTTTTTAACATGCTCTTTTACGATTTGCAGTAGTTCTATTACTGGTGTTACGCTAAACTTTCATTTTCCTTTGAAGTTCTATTTTCCTGCCATTTCTGACAAACAACGATTCAATATTTTAAGCTTCAATATGAAATTTCAGGTCAAATACATGATTTCATGTATGCTGAATAAAACCAATTTGCAAACTTCACAGCGTACATGTGTGTCTCCATGAATACTTAAAAAGGAACGTGGTATATTAAAATTATTTAAATGTTTTAAATTTCATTTCATTATAGTGATAGAGTGATAATGCTGAATATTTAGTTTCCATTCTCACTGCAAGTTCATTATGGATTTATAACGTTAATGTTGTTTTCTTAACATTGAGATTACTTGTTTACAAATAAGTGTAAGAGAAATGTTGGAATATATTCTCTTTGGACTTACAAACACCTTTACGGTGAGCTGGCAAGTCAACCTTTGAGACCACTTGGCATAACTAATAGCAGAGCGTTTAGAAGGAGAAGTGTGATCACTGCTGTAGTTCATGTGTTCCGCCGCACAGATGGCAGTGCAACTGTTAGTGCGGTACAATGCTAATACAAACATTAGCACTTAGCAGGAAATTCACCTGGAAAAGTAGCAAAGGAGGAGAATAGTGTCGTTTAACAATAACTAATTCACACATGCACATTCTGACAGCCATTCACAGAAATTCAAGACAATAATGTTACCACTAGAATGCAAAATGGCATTAAAGGAATGAATTAAAATATAATCTACTGTGAATGAAGAGTTAACTTTGCTGCAAGAATAGTACAAGCCACTTGTATCTCTATTGTATCTTGATTTAACTTGGCTGTCAGTAGGTATTTCAGTCAATTTCTCCACAAATGTAATGTCCTTTCAGAAGTAAAAGTATTCTGTTCTTCATTAAGAAGTGATCTCCAACTCGTAAGTATATCGACTTTGTTTGATCCTTTGTACAGCCCATTTATAGGCAGTGGTGCATTTAATATATCTACGAGGCTCTCTGGTGAATTGTTCCGTTTTTTCACTTCCTTCGAATCCAGCAAAGTGTGTCTCCCGGAAGAATTTAATACTATCAGCCACAGATCGGCTAAACAGCTGGAAAGCAAGCCTCACATTATTTTTTTAAAATGTATTTGGGTTGATATGAACTTTCGTAAGTTTGGGGCAGACTCTCATTCTCGAAAACTGAGAACAAGTATCAGCTTCATAAAGGCGTCTACAGCACAGAAAATGTACGTTTTCATTGCTGTAAGAAACTTCGTAGTTTTTGTGCACATTATTTCTTATGCATTTAATTATGTGCACAAAGTCTGAGAAAGCCCAAAATCGCCTGCTTGTATCGGTAGGATGGGCTACCGAACATTTAACATTATTACGTTTGCCACATACTCCCAAACAATTCCATAGTTGCTTGTTAGATTGGCTCCCGTCTGATGTAAAACCAAGTATTCTAGCTCCTGAACCTTCCAGTTGAATGATAACCTGCATTAAAATGTGTGCCAAAATGTCCCCTGGAGTTGCGTTTCTACTTGTGCAGATAACTACAGGTTGCATCCAATTATACAATACCAGGACGTGATTGGTCAATTCATTTTTACTTTTTTCGGGGATTAAATCCCCCAAATCTACAAACCCATCCACTTTCAAAGAATTAGAATCTAATCGAACTTCTTTTATCTTTACTTTGTTAAAAATTAAAACTTCACATCGTTCGTTTTCATTATCCTTTAAAAATTCAGATACTGCATTTCCAGCATGGATATTAATCTCATAAGGACATTTAAGACCTTTGATTAACTTTCTTAAATGTGATGCTGATGGAAGTTGTAGAAGATTGTGATTTAAACAATGTATCTTTTGGGTGACTTGATTTTTTTTTTAAAGCAGGCTATAGAAAGGAAATATTTCATATTTCATGCCTTTCTTTTTAGTTGCCTTTGATATTTTCAAAATTTTATCAACAATTTTTAGTTTTTACTTAGGTATTTTGTTCCATCACATTCATCGATATTGCTACTACTTCCATTGGCTTTGCTTTCCTTTCAAGTACTTGAATCTTGGCATTGGATACTTTCATTTGGCATTTTAGTCTAATTATATTACGGTGTTGTTGATTTGACTTTTACTTAAGTAGTCCTACTTTATTATTAAAATGTCTACTGGTATCCCCTGAGAGGGGAAAATTAACAGTCGTATTTTGAAAGCCTTCTGCATGATTCCCACTGTCTTCTAAATTGGTATCTCTTTCAACCCTTTTTGATGGTCTCTGTGAAGGAAGTTTACGGGAGTCTATTGGCCTTGATAAGTATTTAGGAAGATTAGGAAAAAGCTATCTCTACATTTTCTCCATTAACTAGAAACTTGTCTACATTTATCAAAAGTTCTTCTGAAAAATGTGAATCACACACGTAAATATTAGATGAAAAGCACTTGTCCTTTCTTGGTATGGCCCTCTCCCATTTAGAAAACAGTAGTTTATATTTTGGAGGTGTAAAGAAATGTTTACGTTTAGATTTGTTATATCCAGATCTACAACCAGGCACTAAACACATAGGCATGTCGATTATTTCTGTAAATTCACAGTTTCATAAAAATTAACCACAATTCATCGCACTGTAACAAACACAGCAACCATACACAACAATACTCCAATGCAATATCCAGCGAAACGCGCTGTAAATAGCCACACTAACGACTTTGCTGCCACCTGACGGAGGCGCCAGGTAGCTCTTGTATAATCATATGGAAGAGCAGTGGAGTGATCACACTTTGTCTTTCTACTCGCTCTGCTAATAGATAAGCCATCCTGGCTTCCCCCTGCTGCAAGAGCATGGGAATCTGAAAACATTTGAAGCCAACACTGTACTTCAGAAATTGACACAAGTTACACTGGACAAAGGAATTAAATTGCTTGAAAATATTGAAAGATGGAGAGAAGACCTGAGAGGGACACGAGATTTTGGGGGAAGGAGTGGGAATTGAAGTTAACCCATGGCTAGAAAATCCACAACAGCTGATAGTGTAGTTAAAATTGCAATATTAATCAAATACTGTTCCAGAGAAAGGGATTTGAAAAATTAAAAAGAAATTGGAAAATATTTCAAATTCAAAAATTTTAAAAAGATTTCAAATTAAAATTTTTGAGAAAGATTTGATTAGAAAAATTGCTTCAAAAAGCCGGAAAAAACACGCTTTAATAATAAACCAAACTAAAAAGTGGAAAATAATTCTTAAGTATGAAAAGTTTGTTCTATAGGGATATGAAGTCCACTGGTTCATTATAATTAAAAAACTTGTAATATTATTATTTATTTATGCCAACAAGCTTTACTGCTGGTGTTTTTAAACACACAAGACATGTGTGGGCAATGTTTAAGAGGTTGAATCAGAAACTGAAAAATTCAATGCCATAGCCGGGATTTGAACCACGAATCTTCCGCTTATCGAGCGGCTGCTCTAACCACTAAGCTACCATGGCCAACTTGCCAGTAAAACATTAAATTCCCCAGCTGACTCATACTTTTTTCTGGTTAACCACAAGGGAACCTCAATGTTGTACTGGCAAGTACAACATTGAGATTCCTCTTAAACATTGCCCACACACGGCTTGTGTGTTTAAAAACACCAGCAGTAAGCTCATTGTCATAAAATAAATAATAATTACCATCTAAAGGTTACTTAAACCTGGGACATAAAGTACTTATAATTGTAAGTCGCCCTTGGGATATTTATCTGTGAGATGAGATTCCCTTGTGGTTAACCGGGAAAAAGTACGAGTCAGCTGGGGAATTTAATGTCGTACTGGTAAGTTGGCCATGGTAGCTTAGTGGTTAGAGCAGCTGCTTGATAAGCGGAAGATCTGTGGTTCAAATCCTGGCTATGGCATTGAATTTTTCAGTTTCTGATTAAACCTCTTAAACTTGTAATATGTTTAAAATAAGAGGTTATATTAAAAAAATAAATTTTACCCGGGACCTTTAAACATATTACACATTTTTAAATTATACAGAACCAATTATACTTCAAAATTATTTTCAACTTTTTAGTAGCTTATTCTTGGGACAAATTTTGAATAAAAAATATATTCTGGTGAAGCACTCTGGACACTAGAACTGCCATTGGTTTTTAAATTGGCTAATACTGCAAGTTAATCATAATGTTCCGCATAATGTATTTAAGGTTCCGGCCAAGTTCATATGATATTTCAGTGCTAACTCTCTGAACTTTGCAATCCTGTAAGCTTTTAAAAAGTTTTATGAGATACAAAGCTGTCTACATCTGTGTAACTACACCTGATTGATTAAGCCACTGTATGGAGCATGTACTAAACACCTCTCATATCAAAAGGTTGTTTGTACTGTTTCTTGCTTGTATATTTGTCCATTGAACGTTTTCAATGTTAATTTTCCACTTTATAAAATGGGATATTGCAACATCAATATTAACCTTAACTGCTGAAAAAGCACAAGTGATGTCATGTGTATCTGGCATCCCTTTGTCTTCAATGTCCATACTTTGCAATATTCATAAAATGTTTCTTAGTGGCATGTCACTGAAGTAGCAATTATTGAGCAGGTTTTATTTCATTACATACAGGAGTGAAATACATTCCCATTAATTAACAATCAGTTTCAAATTCTTTGTCAGTTGTTTCTTAACCTGGTTTCCCTTTACTACGCTTATAACAAAGCAAATAAGTGGACTGCTAGAAAACTTACGATTATATAGGAAATGAATCCTTGAAATTTGAAGAACAGGTTTTTATCCATCCCCCTTAGTCTGATATGGTCTTCTTGCATGCAGCAATAGCTGCTTACATTGATCAGTTGCACTGTACAGTGACTTGTGCTTCTCTTCCTGGTTACTCTTCCCTTGCATAAACGAAATTGGTATGAAGTTATTCTTAGCTCTCTATCTCTCTCCTAACATGAGAGAGAAAATTGGCAGTTAAAGCTGCTGTGGAACAAAATTCTGGTACACCACGAGCATTAATATGAACCATAGGGCAATTGACAAACCAAAATTTATCCTCCCTCAAAATGGTTGATTATAATTGTTCTGGATCATTCAGTGTTGTTAGGTCCTGTAGTCACAAGTAGAGCTAGGACAAATATCCTTTGCTTGCAATGTGCATGCACAGTATGTGCAGATAATGCAGAGTGGATGGGGGAGACACAGGTAACCTGAAACTGTAATCAAACAGGGTATCATAACAAATCTAATTTAAAAAGATATTACAAATACATAAATGCGTCTTCTTTCTTGGAAGTTGGAAAACAGTGTTGTAATAATCAATTTAAACCATAAAGATGAGTCGATTAATAACACTACACAACACTTATTTATAATTTACCAGAACATGTTTCAGAGGCTGACTTTCCTCTATTATCAACCGGACATTGACCAGTTCTCCCTAGTGTGGATGGTGATGTTTCCTCTGAGGTCTCCTCTGGTGAGGATTCAAGGAGCTTCCTGAAAATATCTTTCTTGGGAATGTCGAAATTGAATACTCTGTTTCTATTTTTCAAAATGAATATTTGTTCCCATGTGGACAACTTGTTTTCCTGTTACGTGTATGAGGAGTTTCAGTTCTGGCTTTATGTAATGGTTTTTTGTCCAAAAGTGGGTGGAAATTGCTGATTTTTCCAATTGTTTTTTGTGTTCCTTGGAACTTGTTTCTAAATTTCTTTTCGTTTTTCCTATATACACTTCATTACAGTCACTGCATTCAGTTTGGTATATGCCAGAATTTTTATTGGGTGGAATGGCATATTTGATGTTTGAGTTCAGTAGATTTTTTATGGAGTAGAGTTCACTGGTGATTGTTCTGTTCTTTGAAAACTTGAAAATTTTTCGAAGGCCCAAGGATGGAATGTGAATTCTTTTAATGTCATTTTTGTTTCTGCTGCTAGGAATATTGTAGGCAATGCTCAATATGCTTAACACATAGGTTGGTGAACATCCCCCTTCCAACAGTATAGAATACAAGGCAGAATATTGCAAAATAATCGAAATAGCACAAAAAACAGCTTCCCTAGTAGACAAAATAGTGAAATGAGCAGAAGCAAAAAAGTTATTGTTTATTGATGTAGTGGCCAGTTGCATTCCTGCCAGGGACCATGAGCTGGTGAACTGTACATATTTATGCAGCAAGCCCAAATTTAGAGTAGCCTCTATACCATAATGAAAGAAAATGAAACAAAATACAGATAAAATGTGTTAGTAATATGCTGAATCAGTTTAGATCTGTTCTGTTATTTGCTGTGAATATTAAGCAGTACAAGCCACCTCTGCCATCTGACTTATTGCAACCATCCTCATCTTCACTTTGTGCATTGTGGGTAGTATCAGTATTGCATCATAAATATGTGACGTTTTGCGACCTCTGGTTTACTTATTACCTAATGAAGTTTTTTAACTCGGGATAGCATAGTTTGTAAAATGGGATATTAGTATGTAGCATTATTTTACACAGATCTTCAAAGAACTTCATTTTTCTGAGTTGTTATTACCCGACAAAGCAACAAGCAATTTTTTTTATTAGGTTGTTTTAACAAATATATTTACAATTTTGTATTTCTCAATTCAGTGAAATTATTTTACCAAATTATTCTACTAATGTCTTCATTATGGCAGGACAGGATTCTGACATACAGAACTTTGTATAGCACAGAATAGAATGTAAAGAGCACACGGCAACCAACTCTGCACTACCAGTGCTGCACTTTAACTATTGACTGAACTGTACAGCCCTGGATCTGTGTTCAACTGGGTAGTGTTAGTTCTGTAGAACTCCCTACTAAGTGGATATTTGTCCTAGTTCTGGTTACATGGACAGATGTTATTCATACTGCACCATACTCCTTAATTTGTACACAAGATGATTTGTTTTACAATATGAGCAAGTCTGAATTTAATAAATTAAGGGTCCCCTCAAATTCCAAGTAACATTAACTACAAGCTTCTTTTCTTACAGTCACTCAGTAGGGCTTTTCCATAAGACAGCAGATTTTCAAGAGCAATAATCTAATATCTGCCTATAGTCAGGTTATTTTTGCTAGTACAAGGGAGAAAAGCTTGTCGAGGACATATAGTAAACTAAAAACAGTGTGGAGGAGGGAAAAGTGAGTGTGATAAGCTGGGAGAGGATTTGCTTGGGCAAAGACAGGAGTTAGAAATTTGAAAGGTATTGGACATAAGGGTAAAGAGAAATGCCTAATGTGTGGAGAAAATGATAGGGACTGGCATGGTACAAAGGTTTGGAGAGAACAAATTTGGCAACAAAAGCAGAAGTTTTAGGGAGGGGGAGAGGTATTACTGTTTAGTAAAATGTTGTCTAAAAGAAGAAAATAATGTAAGAAATATAGGCAATTATTTGAGGGAAAGTCGGAGAGAAATTATTAAGAATAACCAACAATTAAGGTTGGAGAAATTGGAACAAGGGATATAAGAGAGTAGATCTCTACATGGAAAACTAGGGGTTGTGTGTACTGAGACAGAAATTTTAGGCAAGCAGGTAGGAAGGGTATATTCGGTGTGAACAAGAAAGTTTGTATGATAGAAATGTTGTTAATGGTAATGTATTAATGAATGTATAAAAAAAGATGAGAAATATTCTATTCTAATATAGATCATGAGGCAAGACAAAAACAATTCCCCTACCTGCACAGTGGCAACTATTCACCTGAAAGACATGTGGGAGAAGTTGCACAATCATATGTGCATGTTTCCATCCATGAAGAAGTGAAGTTTGCTACCATAGCATTAGTGCATATTGCTTACATGTATAAAAATTAGCATTATAACGAACAAAGTGATTTGGTTATAATTTATAACTATGAGCTAACAATTACTACTTGGTAAAGTGACAAGGCATATTGATCTTCGTCGAGTGCTGTGATTGCCTCATATCTTGTTCAATAAAAGAGCAAAATATTAATTTGGCATATAGTCAAGTGATGGTGCCTGCTGATACCAGACTTTGCTGTCCTGAAGATATGATTGCATCTGAACAGTGTACTGTTTATTAAAAGACCGAAATATTGACTTGTCATATAGTCAGTGATAAAACACATGATCTCTGGTGCCTGCCGATACGAGACTTTGCTATCCTGAAGATATGATTGCATCTCAACAGTGTACACACGCTGTCTCATCTTGTGAGATAAGCTTGCGTAAACAGCTGGACAATTTCACGTTCTTTCCGATACGCCTCCTAGATTTGCAAAGTTATACTTTCATGTGAACTGCAAGTGTTTCTGCTGCACACTGTTATAGTAACACTTTGTCTGGCATCAAGCTCACCTACCTTTCACCCCTCTCAGCCATTGCAGTGGGGGAGGGGAGGAAAGCAGCTTCCCCTATGTGCAAGATTTGTTCATGTCTCGCCTCACAACCTATCTGCCTATGTACCATGTCCACCAACCACAAAGTTTGGAAGGTTTTTTACTGTTATGTGTGTATGTGAATGTTGCAAACTCTGGCGACTTGCCACCACATCTGAAGCCTTGGAAGCAACAGAACTAGGGACCTAAGACAAATTAGGGTAACATTTGAGGCAATTCAGGTGGAGGCAAGTTTGGCTCAGCACACTTGCTAGCCGAGAAATAATTTCTAAATAACAAATGTAATGTTAGCTAATGCTGGATTTCTGACAATAAAGTCATTAATCCTCTTGCTCTCCAATATTTCTCACTCATTGATGGGGTACTAGAGGTGGCCGGGCATATTTGAAGGTGGTCTCGATCCATTTCCTCTTGCAGATCACATAGAGCACAAGAGTGGTGAAGAATATATCCCAATTCTGTTTAAATGTTTTGCCAATCGTGTCCTGGTTGCAACTGCTGTTTTTCGAGGATACTCGGGAATTACTGTTTGAATGTTCGGTAGTTCCCATCTTTTCTTTGATTTTTTCATAGTAATATTTTGCAATAATTTGTTTTAATTCAGAGTCGACTTATCTTTTAACAAAAATCCTTTTCCTTGAGAATTGCAGGCAATTCCTTCTCAAGTGAAATAGACAATTTGTGGCATAACTGAAACGTTACTCAACAGCAAAGCATTTCCAATGCAGGCACTCTGAGTACAGCTAGACTGTTACAAACATGCAAAGGCATCAATTCCCTCTTTTCCATATTGCAAGGCTTTTTAATGTTACACAATTAAAACTAAAAAAATGTTTAAATCTGAAACTGTGCCAGCTATACATTGTCTCACCCTTAGATGGCAGTATGGAGTTAAGTGGGATGTATCCAGGGCCGTATTTACTTAAGGGCAAACCGGGCAACTGCCCAGGGCGGCACAATTACTGGAAAGTTACATAAAAAAAAAGGCATAGACATGAAACATCAAGTTCCTTTTGATTCTGGATAAATTGATTGGAGAACTGAATAACAGTTTCTTCCTACAAGGAATTCAGTGAACCATTTATGTTTTTGACAAATCTGAAGTTGCTTAGTCCATTTGAAATTCAGGAAGCATCATCCAGACTTCAGAAAGTCTACAGTTCGGATCTTGAAGATTCAGCATTTG
Source organism: Tenodera sinensis (assembly GCA_030765045.1). Taxonomy (NCBI): domain Eukaryota; kingdom Metazoa; phylum Arthropoda; class Insecta; order Mantodea; family Mantidae; genus Tenodera; species Tenodera sinensis. Next base: position 150,236,904 of record CM060966.1, read on the forward strand.
TACTTGAATGCTTACACTTCAAAAGCTACATAGAAAAGAATGAAAATGCGATGCACTCTCCTACACAGCTGTAAGGTAACTGTCTAGAGAGTTAAATTAAGTAAAAATTGAAGCTATTAACAGTGAAGCAACAAGATTCCAAAATAAGAACAAATTAGAAACTAAAAACTTCACTTATCTTAGTATGTTGATATTCTTTTTCTCTCTTGCTAACCCAGGGGTTTCAAGCTATATCCAGCTCATTCTCAAAGCCATATTCCAAAATAAGAACAAATTAGAAACTAAAAACTTCACTTATCTTAGTATGTTGATATTCTTTTTCTCTTTTGCTAACCCAGGGGTTTCAAGCTATATCCAGCTCATTCTCAAAGCCATATCAACATACTAAGATAAGTGAAGTTTTTAGTTTCTAATTTGTTCTTATTTTGGTGTCTAGAGAGTGTTTACCCAAACTTAAACATAGCTCTACAAATATACTTGAGCACTCCTGCTTCCAACTGCTCAACTGAGAAATCACTGCTCTAAGACACATAAATAATTATTTAAGAACATCACAAGTGAAGGGTCGTCTTAGTTATCTCGGTGTTCTTGCAATTGAATCTGACTTACCAGTGAAAATGGACTATAACGAACTCATAAACTTGTTTGCAAATGACAGAGCAAGGAGGAAGCCTCTTGTTATTTAAACCAGTGGTGTCAAGGTCACAGGCCGCTGAGAGCTCCACTGGGCATCTTGTACATGCTGGGGGCCAAACATGATGTAATACGTATCAACACCAGCAGCGTTATCACCTGATTCCTGTTTACTTGCAACTTGGCTGCATCCACGGATAAAACCTTTCTTAGAGTGTGTATATATTATGAATGTTTTCCTTTAGAATTGCCCACAAGGATGCATAACACAGATACAAGTTGGATCTATGAAGGGAAACGGTACTTCTCACACGTAAAAGAAAACTACTTGACAGTTATTCCAGTTGATTAAAATAGTAATATAGTTGCAACTTTCTGATGATTAGGCTGAATTATAGGTATTATTAAACCTACTCTAGCCCTTGGGTTAGCATTCCCGTACTGTGAAGTACACCATTCATGCTCTTACATACCTCTTATAGATAGACTTTTCAATCTCAGATTTAAAAATGTCAAAATTGATTTTCAAATGAATGAATGAATAAATAAACAAATAAATAACAAAAAAAAAAAAATAAATAACAAAATAATTATACAGTATTAATAATAGTGTTTTTATACAAACCTATACCTATACATGCTGACCTGTCATGGCATGTAATACGTCCTCTGATTGGTAATCAGAGGATATGGTCGGTGAATTTATTTTGATAATTCTCCCGGTTAGGTCGGTGAGGCCCGTAAACCAACGACAGGTGTGGTCCTCCAGACATTCTGGGGGTTGTGAGAGAGCGATGTGACCGCCAAAACATAAAAATATGGTGCTCTCTAAAAAGCGGTTACTATTACTGCTATTGCTCTCTTCAATATAAGTGAAAAATATTGGAGAGCAAGAGGATTAATGACTTCATTGTCAGAAATCCAGCATTAGCTAACAACAATACCTATTTTATACAAAAAGTAAATGGCAGCTTTGAAATCCTGTTATCCCTTAAATGGATATTCTTAGCTATTTTGATTAAACATAAATGACAATATTTATTTGGATTATCTTCAAACAAGTGAAATAACACGAACCATTATTAGTAACAGGAGTTGATGATTTCCTCCAAAATTAAAGGGAAGAATTACAGGCAGGTTGTTTGAAAACTACTGTCCTTAAAGATACATGTTTTAGTGTTAAGCGTTTGCATAATGAATTTAAGACAATCTTACTAAACACCTAAGTAAAATACCACATATTACACATTTGGAGGAACAGTCACTTGGCATATTTTTGAATTCACACACTTTTCAAAATTTGGCTCTATAATATTACAAAAACAGATTCTAAGACTGGATGCCAATTGCTATCCGAGAGTCTGTTTCTGTGGCGAGTTTTCAGGAGCTTCATTATACAGAAATCCTGTTCACAAAGGTAGGTACTACCATACATTGTCATAGCTTTTGCTGTGGTAGGAATCAAATTTGGGAAGCGCCTATTGTCAAGTTTCTGGTAAAATTCAATCAGTGCGTCTGAGCATGAATAATTGTCAAATTTATCTTGAAGGCGACGATCACATTGTACTTCTATTGGCTCCAGCTGAACTGCTGCATTATTTACTTTATGTTCATAATGTCTATGTATGTTATATTTTTAATGCAAGACACTGGTTGCATATTAGGTACTGAATACTACTACCACAACTTTGCAGAGGAACTGTTTTCCCCATTCGAAACATGCGAATCCAAATGAGTCATGTCTGTGCTCTCGGACACAGCCATTGCTCTGCCTGCATCACACGGAAAACTGCACTGAACTGGTTTCTAACAGACTGGCCCGCCATGCCCAGGGCACAGCGACTTGCTCTCTCTGTGGCATTGCCACTCGGGGCCATGATTGACACCACTGATTTAAACAGTATATGTTCTGACATCTAATAGGAGCATGTAAGTTCTTTCTATTAAGCTGTTCCTACTTACATTTTAATAACCTCACTTATGGTGTTTGACACTCATACTTAAGTATCCAAACTAGTGAGACCATTCTCTATGTTGTGAAAATTTAAGTATAATATATGTATTGCAAGTTGGGGGGGGGGGGGGGGGGGCAGCAAATGTTTTTTTTGTTCAGGGGCATCACGAGGTCCTAAATTCGGGCCTAGATGTATCTATCTAGAGCATACAAGTTGCCATTAGCCTTTTCTACCCTCGCACTCTTGCCAGGTTCCTAATAACGTGGTGTAAATATTGAGTTGTTACAAATTTCAGGTTTGAACACATTACCCTAAGCAGAATTTCTCTCTCAGGTTACATCCTTTTTAGAGTCATACATTTTCATAGGACCATATTTCTTCAGAAAACTTTTTCGATAAAAGTACGATTTTGCTGTTTCTATGCTCATCATGCACTAACAAACTAGCTGCTAGAATATGTAACCTTTCTTCTGTCGAGTAAGGCAAACAAATGGTATTCATCTATTCAGCATATTCTCGCTCCAAGCCTAACAGAAGATGGTATAAGGAGCAGCACTAACATTAGTTTGAAAGAAGTGTAACTGTGTGGAATCTGTGAGCTGTTATTGTGTAAATATTTGTAGTTATGGAGGGGGAAGCTAGGAAGAGATAATATATTGGTAAATTAAGATGCAAGGAATGCCAAATAATTATGAATGTGCTAGATTATTTTTCAAGTAAAATGAGTGTTAGTAAGGCAGTAAAAGAAACAGCTAAGGCTATTGGGTGTTCAGAAGCAGTAGTGTATAGGATTAAAAAGGAAGTAATGAAAGAACCTCGAAGAACGCCATGCATAAAGGGCCAGGAAAATAAAAAGCACTACATAAATAATATGATGGAATAGTGCAAAATGGAGTGCAGCACATTGTTCATTCTTTACCGTTTGCAAATATTCCACCCACACTGAATATAATTTTGTCACAGGTCAACATTAGTGAGACCATACCAAATTTCTCAAGGGCCACTCTTAGACAGTTCTTACATGATTTGGGGTTCAAACATGAAGGGGTAACTAGTGCATATTATTAGAAAGAGACGATAAGAGACGGCGGCATAAATATCTAAAACATGTAAAAGGGTTTAGGGACCAGGAAGAAATCAATTGTTTATACAGACGAGTCATTTGTAAATTTAGGCTATAGTGACAAAGGGGTGGAGGGATACCAAAGTTAAAGGTGTCCATTAAGCAGCAATTGAAGGACTCAGTACAGGACTCTGGCCACCTGTGGGTTGCATGCAGAGAAAGATTTGTAACTATACTCTGTTCATCAAGAGATTAGAGGAGACGTAAACAAAGCCACGTGCATTTTGGCCACAGTGCGCCCTCTTGACGCTTTCACCATGTAAATAGTCCCTTGAAGAAATACTGTTACTGAGGTCTGAAATGTCAATGTTTGCTAAAGCATGAACTAAATGTACTATGTACAGTCCGTCTGGTCTAAGTTGGAACATGACCTACTTAGCGCTACCCCTCCCTGTGATAGGGGAGGGATGACAACACATCGCCACAGCTATCCGCAACTGCCTAGTCTGCCTTTGTCGGTAATACGTGTTTCGACGAGTGTACAGGCTGCTTATGTACATATAGCCCTTAATATTGAGAGTGAAATATGAAAATGCTGGTGATGTGCTTAGTCCTGCTCATTGTGTTGGCAACCGTATTGTTCCAAGCTGGTGTTGGAAGAAAGGGGAAACCTATTCAATCTGATGCACAAGAAGTTGTATGTTTGGTACACAAGTGTTTTGCTGATGAACTAGAGGTGTTAACATCGGGTAAACCAACAATATCCGTGATACAGGTCATGGAAAGAACCGCCGCAGCTACTGGTGTATCTCGCACTTCAATATACAGAATTTTGCAAGAAGAAAGACGAAAATGGGACCGCTGTTAGAACAACAGGAAGGAAACGACCAAATAGACAACCAACAAGCACAACAGCCGATTCGTTTACAAAGGCGACTATTTGTAGTACAATTTATAGGTCGTACACATCACATTTCTTGCCCGAAAATTGGAATGCTGTCTGTGAGCATGTGAAGCACATAGAAAAAATGTATTGGGAAAAAGACGGATTAATGGGCAATATATTGGACAGTTTCAACATAAATTTAGAAGACAGTCACTCTGAATCGGAAGATGCGTGTGAAGACTGCGGATGTGATCCAGCATCCGATATCCATGAAGCCGAAGATCTTACCAGCTTACCGGGACCCTTCAAGGAACCCTTCTTGGACGGGAACTGTTACACTGCCGCTATCTAACTGCAGTTCTTAAAGCGCTGCTCTTTGATAGCTGCGATAGTCAGGCAGTCAATCTCACCGTTGCATGGAACTGATGCGAAATGAGATTAGGCAGTCATGGAGTACCCACAAAAGCGCAGGCAGTAGTGCGTTCTCTAATTCCCATGTTTCAACATAAACCAAATTAACTGTAAGCATAGCTAAAGTGTAAGAGTATGCAGTTAAGTGAATCCGTAACCAGCCTAATTCATTCTGTACGCGCATTATTCAGTATGAAAGTAACATGGCGGAACAAGTGAGTGTTGTGAAACGTAAGTGCTGCAAACCGTTGCAAGGTGGTGAAAAGACAACAATATTAAACGTTATTTATTTATGCCAACAAACTTACTGTTGGTGTTTTTAAAACACACAAGCCGTGTGTGGGCAAAGTTGAGAATTTAATGCCATTCTGGCAGTTTGTCACAATAGCTCAGTGAGCGTCCGCCCGGCAAGTGGAAGGTCTGTGGTTCAAATCCCAGTTGTGGCATTGAATTTTTAAGTTCCAGTTCTACCTCTTAAATATTGAACGTGTTTAACAAGGTCTGCAAGAAATATCCCGAACTTGCTATCGAAGACGTGATGAAATTAACATCTGAGTTAACCGGTGTGTCAGTTACAAGTATTTACAGCTCGTGCAAAGAAAAATCCTTATTTGGTGGTGAGAATTCCTGGCAAAAAAGTGACCATGTGCCAGAGAAATGTTGGACATAGTTTGTGACGAATTTGAGATCTACAATCCGTCAAAAAGTTCACCAGCCCTTTGTTAACAATGAATCCCCACCTTAAAGTGCTGTTGGCAGTTAACTTTGATCCCGATCTTCCAGATTTAAGACGAACTTCCTTCCATAAGCTGCTTTTGGAGATTGGTTTAGAGTTTGTGAGCAGGAAATGAAAAAGTGTTATTGCGGACAGAGATGACGTAAGTAGCAGTTAATTTCCATGTGCTGCACATTATTTGGATCAATGTAAATATGTTCTTTTAGTAGTGTAAAATGCATATTATACCTACACGTAGCGGTAGGTAACTGTGTTGCATCATTGTGAATGCATGTGGCCACAGAGTGATACAAACCAGTGCTTTGTTTAAATCTCCTCTAATCTCTTGATGAACAGAGTATAGTACATGTTGCCAACACTGTACTCCATTTAATGTGTACCCGTCTTCTAAGAGTGAGGTGTGCTATATATAGAAATACCCTTGATATTTTAAGAAGTGGGCATTACTTGCCCAAAATGCTACAAAACATGCAGACATAAAAATTGATACAATGGAAATGTGTATACATGTCCTTTTTGAACATTAAGTTCAACCATCATTTGCTGCTGAAATGATCAAGGAGCAGAATTATGGAACTCAACATTTTTTTTTAAACGACTATGAATACCTTTTAATCAAGTATATCGATTTGGTAACTAATGCAACAATGATATGCAAATCAGTGTGCATTTTGTGAAGCACATTCCTCCAACTCTCCTCCTGGTGTGTGGACAGTGCACCTGATGCCATAAAGAATTACAAGGAACATTGCACCCCTCCCTCCCCAAGTTATGTTGATGTGAACTCTAACTAAAAGACAAATCTGATCAGATATTCTTTCTTAACCTCCAATTTACAATATTAAGGTTCCAAAAATTATGTAGTTTGAAGTTGGTAGGATAAAGAGGATGCAAAGGAAATAAGTTTTGCATGAGCAACACTTTTTTATACAAAAAAGTTTATTTTAAATCCATACACTCCACTCATTTGTATCAAAGATTCACTCACACATTAACACTGGAATGACTAAATAAATAACAAAACAAATAGGTAACAAGTTACAAACCAGAATGCAGTAAATAAAAGTCAATTGGTATTTTGAACACAGCCTTGATGTACTTTATACCTAAATAATGGTATTAATCTACTTCTTCCATTCTTGATGCATCCTCGCCTGTATCACCCTCCAGAGTAGGCATTTCAGCATCAGCTGGTGCCTCCTCTGTACCTGGGGTATCCTCCTCATCAATACCAAGACCAAGTTTGATCATCCTGTAGATTCGAGCTGCATGTACTTGAGGTTCCTCCAGTGCAAAGCCTGACGAAAGCAATGCAGTCTCAAAAAGCAGCATAACGAGATCCTTTACAGCTTTGTCATGCTTGTCAGCTTCTGCCTTTTGTCTCAGGGTTTCCATCACAGGATGATCTGGGTTAATTTCCAGGTGCTTCTTCGCTGCCATGTAGCCCATTGTTGACGTATCTCGCAGGGCCTGAGCCTTCATGATTCGCTCCATATTGGCTGTCCAGCCATACTGTGATGTGACAATACAGCATGGAGATTCCACCAGCCTGTTGCTTACCACAACCTTCTCTACTTTCTTATCCAAGATGTCCTTCATTACTTTGCAAAGCGGTTCAAACTTAGCTTTGTCTTCCTCTCGTTTCTTCTTTTCTTCCTCATCTTCAGGCAATTCTAGGCCCTCTTTTGTGACAGATACTAGCTGTTTTCCATCAAATTCCTTCATCTGCTGGACTACATATTCATCAATAGGCTCCACCATGTACACCACTTCAAATCCACGCTTCTTTACCCTTTCTACAAAGGAAGAATTGGCAACCTGTTCCTTGCTTTCACCAGTAATGTAATAGATGTGCTTCTGGTTCTCCTTCATCCTGGCTACATAGTCCTTCAGGGCACAAGCTTCATCACCTGATGCAGAGGTATGGTAACGGAGAAGTTCAGACAGCTTCTTGCGATTTGTGCTATCTTCATGGATACCCAATTTTAGGTTCTTGCTGAATTGTTCATAGAATTTCTTGTAGTTGTCAGGATCTTCAGCCAATTCCTCGAAGAGCTCAAGACACTTCTTGACCAAATTCTTCCTAATTACTTTCAATATTTTGTTCTGCTGAAGCATCTCTCGGGAAATGTTCAAAGGCAAGTCCTCACTGTCTACCACACCTTTGATGAAGTTCAGGTACTCTGGGATCAGATCTTCGCAGTTGTCCATGATGAACACTCTCCTCACATACAGCTTGATGTTATTCTTTCTCTTCTTGTTCTCAAACAGATCAAATGGTGCTCTTCTTGGAACAAAGAGAAGGGCTCGGAATTCAAGTTGACCTTCCACTGAGAAGTGTTTAACAGCAAGATGATCTTCCCAATCATTTGTAAGGGATTTGTAAAATTCTCCATATTCTTCCTGGCTGATGTCATCAGGATTTCTGGTCCAAATTGGTTTGGTTTTGTTAAGCTCTTCATCCTCTGTGTACTTCTCCTTGATTGTTTTCTTCTTTTTCTTTTTCTCCTTATCTTCCTCTTCATCTTCACCTACATCTTCGATCTTTGGCTTATTCTCATCACCTTCCTTTTCCTCTTCCCCTTCTTTCTTCTCCTTCTCCTCTTCGGCTTCATCATCACTAAGCTCCTTGTCACGTTCCTTCTCCACTAACAACTTAATGGGATAGCCAATGAACTGCGAGTGCTTCTTGACAACTTCCTTTATCTTGCGCTCCTCCAGGAATTCAGTCTGGTCTTCTTTGATGTGAAGGACAATTCTTGTACCTCTACCAAGAGGCTCGCCAGGATCTGGACGAATGGTGAAGCTTCCACCAGCTGACGATTCCCAAAGGTATTGCTCATCATCATTGTGCTTGGATGATACTGTGACCTTATCAGCCACCAGGTAGGCTGAGTAGAAACCCACACCAAACTGACCAATCATGGAGATGTCAGCACCAGCCTGCAATGCCTCCATGAACGCCTTTGTGCCGGACTTTGCAATTGTACCCAGATTATTCACCAGATCAGCCTTGGTCATACCAATGCCACTGTAACAAAGTATTACAGAATTAAATGCAACATCAGATACAAATTGAATAAATACCATATTTACTGTTACTCCTTCGTTTAACAAAGCAATAGCTAGTCAATGTTAAAAGACAAAAGACTCGCAGGGAGTTAATCTGCCCATTATACAAGAAATTGTAGCTCAAGATTAAAGGTCCCAAAAATGCATATGTGGCAAAAATTAAATTTAATACACACTAGTCAGTGATCTAGCTGGAAAAATGACACTTTACTCCCTTAATTCCGATTTCCCAGATAATGTAAGTTTCAAGTCCAAGGATTTGAGAGGTAGAACTGGAACTTAAAAATTCAATGCCACAGCTGGGATTTTAACCACAGACCTTCCCCTTACCAGGCAGGTGCTCTAATCATTAAGCTACTGTGACATTCATACTGTCATTCTGGCAGGTTGTCACAGTAGCTTAATGGTTAGAGCACCTGCCTGGTAAGCGGAAGGTCTGTGGCTCAAATCCCTGCTGTGGCATTGAATTTTTAAGTTCCAGTTCTACCTCTCAAACATTGCCCACACACGATTTGTGTGTTTAAAAACACCAACAGTAAGTTTGTTGGCATAAATAAATAATTTCCATCAAGGATGTTTAGTCATATGTATATGTATACATATCTTTTCATTCATAGCCCTTAACTTTGAAATTTATTATAGCAATTTCTGAAACAAACAGGATGAGATTAGGCTGGTCCTGTAGATAAGTCAGTAAAGCAACAGCCCACTATATAAGGGGTCCTGGGTTCAATTTCTAGTTGGGCAGTGAGAATTTTTCCTCATGCTAAGATTATTCCCTAACCTTCACAGGGTCTGGAAGAATGAATGAAAGCAAATGTGTGCACTAATATACCAAAAACGCAAAACTATCTCAATGCAAGATACTGCACATTTCCTATTGATGTAATCTAAAGTAGCCTAATATCAAAACAAAGGTAGTTTGTTCTGGATGAGAGAACAGAAATTCTCTAGCCTGGCTGTGAAATGTAACACACAAGACAGGAAGCTAATCTTTCTTTGGCCATGAATCCTCAAGTCTACCTCTACCTTCACCTCCACAACTAGGTCTTTAACACACTAAGCAAATGAATGTCCAAATAACCTCTGTTGCCACACAACTAGCAATAACTGACCCAAGGAGTTAATTATTCAATAGTGTGACTAATGTGGCAACCTTTGCTTACATTTCTGTAGCCAGGGCCTTCCTCTTACCCTTTACACCTGTCATTTATCTTAAAAAAAATTGTGACTGTAGAAACAAGTTTAACCTATAGGTAGTGCTAGACAGCAAACAATCCTTATCTGCACACATGCATACATAGTCCAAAGCGAATTCATTTTACTGGACACTTAATAAATTCGTCAAGTACACAATGCATTAAGAACATAGCTCACATATGCTAACTTCATATGAAATGCCAAGAAAAGTTGAGGACAAGGTCAATTTTGTTTTTGAATCTCCAAGCATTTACAGGAAAACAATTTAGAACATCTAAAATAGTTAATTCTACAATAATAAAATTTGTAGTAAGCGAGTGCATTAACGAAATTACTGCCAAAAGTGTTACCTTGTAATTTATAAATTACATAAGCCTTTAAGAACGAATGACTGCATAGGTAATTAGACCGCTGTGACAAATTTCCATTTACAGACAATTTGGTTCAGGGAAACCTTGGGAGCCCACCTCTGCAACATGGTGGTAGTGATAGCATGTCTGGCTTATGCCCTAGAGGTTGCAAGTTCAAACCTCACTTAGGGCAAGTTATCCAGATGAGGTTTTCCCTTATTCTGAGAAGACAAATATCTTCCAAGTTAAAAGCCCTATGGGCCTAAGTTTCATTTGAGCATTATTTCCACTTCGTTCACCATTCGATATGACAGTATGTTGAAGGGCTTTAATAAAAGAGGGGGAAATAAAAAAAAATAACTGAAAATCCCTAATGTTATTTCTTCCAGAATGTTGAATACCAAGCTAGACATTGAAACCAAAATAATAATGTGAATATATGCAATTGATAATAGAAAGAAACAGAAGGAGATTCTAATCGATAGTTAAGGGAAAGACGTAATAAAGCTGAATAGATTAAAGTCTCAAAAATGGAAGCCTAGGCAGATTTAAATGAGTGACAAGGTAATAACTGTTGTGCGTGCAAAGCCCAAATGATTCCGTGGGCTGATCCATATCTTGCCATGATGTGCTCAAAAGTTGACCAATGGAAATCGCTTCTTGCGTGTCGCCCACGCAAAACGTACAACGTGACACATTCGTGTGGAACAGAGCAGACAGCACACGTGCAACTTCGTGATTTGTAAGTAAGCTGGCATGTATACATTTTTCGGTGGTCGCCAAAGGGTGACAAAGTTTAAAGTATTATAATGTTGCAGTTGAAGTTTAGACAGTTAAATTCATTTTAGATATTGTCCGCAGTTCTCTACAAATCTGGAAATTTGAAAACGAAGTCAAATGTTTAACTCTTAGCTTGGTTCCATTCCTACCACAACTCGCGCATAGAGGTATTTTATTTAGAGATGGCGTGTGACCTTGGTCAGATGTGCGCGAGTGATATCACGCAAAGTGATGGTGGGGGTAAGTTTCCACCAGCAGCCTGCTGGCTAGTGGGTTAGAAGTCAAAGAGATACTAACCTTTTATCATGCAATAAACAAGTGGACGACCATGAACTACTGCGTAACATTACGTCACACGCCACCTCTAAAAAATACCTCTGTACCTTACAGATTAGGACCTCTTGCTAGAGCTAGTCAGATACCGGGACACCAAACACAGGATAGGATATATCCTGGCGACAAGATCTTTGAGATCTTAAAGATGACATCTTCGACGTAGCAGAGAGGAACATTTGCATCAACATTTAACCAGCTTTCCAAATTCTGAGTAATGCCAATCAGACGGGTGGATCTTTTTCTAAAGAAGTCTGAACAAGTTCATGTCTAATATGAAGACATTAGAGAAATCCACATTCAAATTTTGTGTGGCACTACACACAAGTAGAGAGTTCAATGGCAAGAAAATTGGAGAAACGAAGGTCAAGCAAATATACTGACACTAGAAAAACAATTTTATCCAGTAAAAAGAATTCCTTTGGTCAAATTTGAAAGGTTTCCACCAATCTTTGGGGGCTGACCACAACAGTTTTACATTTGAAATGAATACTTACGTATCAATGATGGTGAGGGTGCGATCATTCTTGTTGGGAATGATCTTAATGTACAGCTCCTTCCCACTGTCCAATTTTGATGGATCAGTAAGAGATTCATACCGGATCTTGTCCAAAGCCTGAAAATTCCAAAATCATATGTTAAAGAGGTACTAAGCCAGAAAAATGACTGCTCTAGTAATAACTGTAGCAGTCACCATTTTGACACTACTTAAATCATTGCATAAATTTTAAATACTACTTAGAGAATGTTTTTTTTGTAAACATTGCAAATATGAACTCTCCCCAAGCAGGTTTACTTTTACTGCTGAATCTGACGTATATTGATCAAACCGCTATATCAATTGCACAAACATCTAGAACGTTTCCCTTGGTGCTGCAAACTGAACATTTTCACCCTGAACTTAAAACAGCATTTGGGCAGGGGGTTAATTGGAGTGAGCAAGTGTGTGGGGTTTAACGGCCCGTTGGGTTAATTGGATAGGTCATCGAACATTCCATGGATATGACCACACGGTCCATAGAGCTTATAATGTGATAGCATGTGTGGCTCTAAATTTAGGGTCAGTTTCAACAATAATGAACTTAACTAGAGTTAAAACAGCTGTTTCACCAACCAAAGTAATTGGGGGGCCATAAATCCAAAGCTGTACCAGACATTTTCCAGTTTATGAATTAAAATCAGTTAGCAGAGCAAAAAGAAACATGGTATAAGAAATTGATTAGGTCAAAGAGAATATGGACAAAGGTGATTAAGCTTGTTAGCTGTATTTGGCTTTAAAAATGGCTTTTCTAATGGAAGGATGGACAAGCAACAGCTCATATGGCCAATCTTTCGATGACAATTTCAAGTTTGTTCCAGGACAAATTAGCAAGAGATTTGCAGGCCCCTGCAACTTCTATCTTCTGGAAGCTATCAGTAACTGATCAATTTAAGTCTTGACTATGCTTCCTCTAATTTATGCTTCACCATTGCGATCATGAAGATTTCTGTAAGAAGCAAAGTTGGCATGCTCTTTGTGATATTCTTGCAGGAGTATAGCCTTTACAAATGGACCATTCCAATAAGACAGATCTGTCAGTTTAACCAACTGGTACAGCAAAAATATAGATGCTCATACTTTCAAATACTTGAGGCATGCCGACACCATGAACAGTTCTGTGATACACAGAAACCAAAGCACCCATAAAATATAGTACCTTAAATGTTGGCAATTATCCGAGAGTTTAAGATGCATGATAATCCTGGTAAAGACTACTTGAATGTAACGTGATATCAGTGCCATTCCTGAAACTCAAGAGTAAATATTCTGTTGCAACAAACAGGCACAAGTCCATGTGGCATTTGTGTAAGTTGCAGCCAATATGAACACCAGGTTATCATGGAGGAATACAAGGTGTGGATCTAAGGCTGGATGGAGTATAGAGCATAACTTATGCAGCAGGAGAGTATAGAGCATAACTTATGCAGCAGGAGAGCATTGGCTGCCTTGCTTCAACTGATTGAAGATAGAGAATTTGGCTATTCTGTATTCAAGGGCTACATGCACATTGAGCAAATTATTTTAAGTCCAAAGTTGCATTAATAAATGGTTTCCAAACAAATCACCCAATAATCGTTTTAAATACATCATTACACCAAAATCTGAAGTTTTACTTCAAAGCCATACTGATAAACTGGGCGGGGGGATTATCCACCTTGTGTCCTATCCAATATGACAAAACAAAAATTATGTACAGAAATTCAAAATACATATTAGTGCACAAAGTGAAGCACTTGGAAAAACTTATGCATATTCTTCACTATTCGGATTCAATTTATTAATGGTAAAAAAAAAAGTGTAGAATAACATAGGGTTAATATTGTGTTTTGGCTAAAATGCAATTTTTAGCATAAATCCAGAGATTGCCTCAAACTCTTAGGAACAATCTTTTTTCGAACCTAGTTAACCATTCACTAGAATGAGTTTAAAAAATAAGTGCAGATGTTGACAACAGTGACAGGAATGGGGAAGGGACGAACAGGAGGAATGCTCCCACGATTGTTTAGGTGAACCGAGTTTGCAACATAATCTTCAATTTCTGAAATTTGTGCAGTTTGCTGTAAGTACATTTTAACCCTTAAATGGTAATATCCATCTCTCGCACGGATATCAAAATCCTCAAAGCATAGTGAGTACATATGCAATGTTGTTTGATCTAATATTACAGCTATGCTTCAGCTGAGAGTTGAACTTTGAATTGTGTTGAGGTCACCGTTTTAGTTCTGCAAAATTAATTTTTAATTAAGTATACACATGCAAGCCACACTGCCTCACAGGTGCATATTACTGGAAAGGTACTAATTGATTTTGTAAATTTGTGCATAATTTCTTGTAACACATGATGTAAATAATCAAACTATTAGTATTAATACTTCATCAAGCTTTTAAAGCGTTAAGATTCACTACAGTGCACATAAAAGGCAGATTTTGTCATCTGTCTCCCAGACATATTACTCTTAATGCCATATTTCACATGTTGCCATTTAAGGGTTAAGGACATGCAAATAGCATTATAAGGGTGTAAATTATTGTTCCTAAAGGTGTGTTCTCAATACTTTTGCAATAATAGTGCTAAAAATCAACCTATACTCAATCCAGCCTTACATCCACCCCTTGTTTCCTTCCGCGATAACAAGATATTCATATCATCTGCGACTAACACAAACAAACGCCATGTGGACTCGTGCTTCGTGTTTATGATGCAAGAGAGCTATATTTACTTGGGAGTTTTAGAAATAGCACTGCTATCGCGTTACATTAAAGTAGTCTTCACCAGGATTGTCATACATCTTGAAAACTCAGAAAATCGCCAATTATTTAAGGTACTATATTTTGTGGTGTGCTTCGGTTTCCGGCATATCGCGGGTTAGTTGTTGAGGGCTTGTGTTTACATCAGGTGTGGACCTAAGGGTGGAGTGCTTTTAGCATTTCAGCAAATACACAATATTAACATAAAGTTGTTTCCATGGGGAATATAAATTTTTTTAACCCCAATACAATCTGCATTTCCATGTTGAATTCAAACTGGAATGCAATCGATTGCGCAAGGCCCAACCATAAATAATTCAAGTTTTATGTTAGCAAACCTGTAAAAATGTATTTTCTGTAAATTTTAAGTAGGTTTTGAGGTTAGTGAAAGTTTTTTTAAAAGAGCATATTACAAGATTACAGAAACAATACAAGTGGCTTTGTTGTGCTCTATCACACTACTGCTTTAAACATGATGTGCATGCTGCATGTCGCAAGTACTGTAGAAGTTGGCATCTTTAGCATACTCAGATCTACATGAAACCCATTGGCATTTCCATAGGCAGCACCGCAGCCAAGCAATTAGACATTTGCCTATCAACAAGGTAGCCTAGGTTCAATCCCAGGGATCTACATGTAGCAGGTTCTCTCAGTTCTCCTACCATTCATTCCACCAACTGCTCCATTACCTTTCCAATCATCCATTTCATCTGGATTTCATATCCTTAGGGATGGTGATTTTTAGCATTTTGATTTCAATATTTAGCCCTTTATAGCATTTTCACATTTCTTATATAGTGTTTTGCAGCATTTTACACAAAATATATATTTTGGGTTAACCCAGATAAGCGGGCCATTTTTTAACAATGTAGTATTAAATCCATTATTGTAAGAAAATACTCCCTAAATGCAATAAAAACAAATATAATGGCAGTGAAGTGCGACTGTGACAGGGTTTTTCAGCTCTCTGACATTCACTAGTGTACCCCACCCCCTAGGGCTGGGCAGGTAGTAGAAACAAGGTCATGTTCGAAGTTAAACTTCACATAAGCACAGTACACGTAGTCGGTAGGCCTGAACAATAATATGCAGCTTCGAACTACCAGTCAGGTAACTTGAAACGTTGTTGGACTGCACGACTTTGAGAGGAAAAGAGAAAGTGTATTGTGGATGTAATTTTAAACAAAATCTGTCCTGGAATTTTCTACGACTAACAGATAATAGGCTTTGACTAGAGATAAACCGTTTTGATGGACAGGATGGGTGAGGTCAAAGACTTATTTCTTCAATTTCCTGCCTGCAACCAAGCTTTTCAGCGTTACATGGATACAATATTTGTGGAAGCAAACCTGTTAGTATTATCATTAAATCATGTAAAATACATTTTTCTTTTCTCTTAAAAAAAAAAAAAAAAAAAAAAAAAAAAAAAAAAAAAAAAAAAAAAAAATCATATTTAAATGCATTTTGGTACTCATTTAGTATTCTGGGTGGACTTCACGTTTTTCGCATATTCAAAACACATCTAAAGTGAATTGATAATTTTCGCACATTCAAAACAAGTCTAAAGTGAATTAACTGATAATTAACAATGTAAATATGCAAATATAGCCTTTTTTTTTTAATATACAATTTGCACTTTATAACTAATGCAAAAAAAAAATCACCCCTAATCATCCTCTTCCTCACTCACACCTGGTGCCTGGGCTGATCACCTGCTTTCCAAGTGTTCACTCTGTCCAGTCCATAGGTTTGTCTGCTCCCAGCAGGAATTGGGCCCTAGGCACAGGCTTCCAAGTCTTAACTCATACCTATGGGCACCATCACAACCACTGTCAAGGAAGTACCCTTCCTTTGAGAGGAAAAAGGAAAGCACTGATAAAGAAAGAAGACCCATTCTTAAGATTTTACCGGATAAGCTTTAAAAAGTGTCCCATGAGAATTTTGTCTAAGTCTCACTCAGCAGTGTGCACAAAATCTTACGAAAATTGCAGTGTTAATTCAGCGCTGCCAACAGCACCATTTCTCCATTTATTTATCTGAAAATGGCATGTTTTAGCGGGACCCAGGCAGTATGCTAGTGAAGTTGTTAGAAACAAGTTGCGAGAGCCACGACTCGCTTCATTAGCTTAGTTGATTTAGCACCTTTATGCTACAATTAGGAAGAGTGTGCGCAATTCCTCTACGTTGAAGGCCTGCTGAGAACTAATACTATGCAGGCACATGGGGCTCCATAAATGGATTTTTTCTCAACTCAAAAATAAATTTAAAAAAAAAAAAAAGCCAGTATTTCGTGGACACAGTAACAAATGCATGCAAAAATATTATGGAGTCGCACTAGTGATTACATCTGTGGCGTCAAGATGTGAAAAATAGATAAGCTGACGCTCGAGTGCATTTGCGTTTAGTATGTTGGCAACAAAAACTAGTATGGTTGAAAAAGCAATGTTGGCAGATGTGAAAAGCCTCTGCCAGTGACTGCAGCACAATCTAGTGGTGATTCTGCCGATGACTGCACATGCTCAGTAAGTACCTTTGGACTTAGATTTTGTACGGAAAGTGCTACAGGACACTTTCTAAAGATGGGCCGATTTAACCTCCCCCCTGCCCCTCTCCTCCTGGATTAAAAGGTGAAACCCTGTACAGCTTTGCTTTGTCATCACTACATAAAGGCTACAGCTGCTCAACTCTTCATTAACGATCATCCGAGCTATGCTTTGCAGCTTCCCTCAATACCTGAGCTACATCTTGCATCTATACTTATCCAAGGATAACAGGGTTTGTTAGTCTCCTGTTGTCATCACGGCATCTGCAATGCCAGTGCACACATAATGCAGTACACAGCAGACATGAATGAATCAAAGCTAGAGAATATACAAATTTTTTGCCATACTTTCCAACACAAATAGTGCTGAAACATTTAATGAAGTCTGTTCAGTGAATGAGAATGCAGTTGCTTCACATAGGAAATGTGCACAACTGCCATCAAATCCATCTCCAAGCTTCAGAAAAGGGAAACTATGTCCACAAGACCTATAGCAACCCTGGAAGTTCCAGATATTACATGCTGACTCAGTTGCAGAAATTTGGAATTCATCCTTTTTCTTTTATTAGGTGGAAAGGCTCCATGATAAAAGGTTGCAACCCTACTGAAAGGAGGGGCCTGCGTTGTAACACAATTCTTAGGATGCCCAAAGGAGACAGCCGAACTTCACATACATTGACTGAACAGACTAGAGTGGTTAGTATGAAATACTACTTACATCTGAAGAGTTGGAAATCAGCTCTCGCAGGAAGATCTCCTTGTTAGAATAGAAAGTGTTAATGATAAGGGACATAAGCTGAGCAATCTCAGCTTGAAATGCAAAGGTCTCCACCTCGCCAGCATCTTGCATCTGCACGTCTTCTGGCATCTGAAATGAAAGCAGTACATACTTAGTTTGTTCACATGCTTTTATACTATATGTATTCCACTCATTTTGACTAACACCTTTCTCCTTATGTTAAAGATTGCGTACGCGGGTAAAACACTTGTTTCGTCAGAAACATTTACGTTGGTGAATCCTGGCAAGTGCAAAATTAACCAGTTAATAAGTAGTGGTTTAGGAACAAGATGTTGGCTCCTTCAAGTCGGAACCATCCACCCTCCCTTATGTGGCTTAATATCAAGCATAAAGCTCCCGATTGTGAATTACGCCCACTATAAGTTGTACATTAAAAGAAAGCGATATGGTTAATGTTGAACCCGATACGCAATCTTAGCCGGGGCGGTATACATGTATTGGACAACAAAGACCCAGATTTCCCATTCTTTGTCCTCCCCAGCAATCTCAAAATTAGGCGAAGTATAGCCCGGATCACTTGGCGCTTCCCGTATAATACAATGGGTTTCAAGCACGTGGATCACCCAGCACGAAGCTCGATTAAATCGAATACATAAGAAAAACATGGAATGTTCAACTTTTCATACTGATAAAAAGGAATCAACTTTCAACCAGCAGACAAGTACTGTTCCTCCGGCAGCCTATTAATGTACATAATGTACAAAATTAAGCATATTCGAAAAATAACAATGTTATCGCGTGTTATTGCTTCGCTGCACAAAATCCGGCATAACAATATTGGAATTAGTTGTTTAGTGTAATGTGAATTATAAATCTAAGGATGACTTGCAATTTTGGAAATGGCCACATTACTCACCTTGATTACAGCTTCAATTCAATAACGCAATATTACACACGCACAAGATAACTGCCTCCAATATCCAACTTCTCCACTTCGCGTTTGAGTTCAAATTGTCATCCCTCGCCACGCGCCACTACTCTTTTATAAAACCTTGCCGGCTCTTCCAGCACCATTCATTGGTCGTTCTTAGAGCACTTCCGGTGACGTAAATGAGCTCCTCCTCGAAGGTTCCGTAGTCAAGTAAACTGCCTCGTTCTATCTTATTCTATTTCTCTTATTTTTTTATGCAAGCTTACTAAAACTTGTCTAATAAATATAGTTTTCCTTTTTATGGCATAAATTTGCATTTATATACTGAAAATTAAAACAAAGTGGAATTACCACAAGAACTAGTGTCTGTTTTGACCAGATATGTACAAAGTTCCGGTTTGTGAATGTGACCAGTTCTAGAACATTGTAGAATGCTCTAGAACTTTCGAGATCGATTTCTTTACCTCGTGTCGCAGGGCAACGCTGACGTGTATTTTGGAGGGGCAAGAGGGGAATTGGAGAACGCTGCCGGCCCGGCTCCGGCCACTGGTGAACAAAGAACACTTCCAGAAATTATACATTTGAAAATATAATTGTTCTTATATTTCTTATATATATTCTGCAAAGAATACGCGTTACCTTTAGAAAATTATGACCGAATATCCATTTTGTTTAGACGGAAAATGAATCTGCGTGCAACAGTGTTTGAATAGTTTATGTAGGATAGCAGGATAATAATTATAATTATTATCGTACCATCGTGAAGAGATAATATACAAGGTGCAAATACGTAATTCAGGCTACTTTCAATTAAAATAAACATTTCTACAAATTATTGCTTATTTCCTTGTAGGTGCAAGGAGAATATTAGAATACAGAAAGCTTTGGTATCCCGTTCTCTTTGCACGCTTAACTTAAAATCTGATGTGTTGCACTCACATGACTTTTCTCTACTCTTGTACTAACCATTCTTACAAACTCTTATTCCTATATATTCTTTTTGTTAGTTAAGATAAACATTTATACAAATTATTTTATTGCTTATTTCCTTGTAGGTGCAAAGGGAATATTAGAATACAGTAAGGCTTTGTGCGACAATCAAATCTTTTGAAGCTTTGAGATTCCGTTCTCTTTGCACACTTAACATATAAAAAAATGAACAACGATGTTCCATTTCACGAAAGTTTTAAGTTTTTCGAAACTCACATAGCAAGGAATATGTCCGAAATGGTTCACCCTACAAGAAAATTTATCGAGACATAAATTGTGTATTTTAGCAAGATCTACATTTTTTGTATTTTGGTCTATCTCTGACGGTTTACCAGTTATGCAAAAGTCGTCCACAGTAAATACTACTACATGGGCTATAGCCAGAAAATTCAAGATACAGATTTCATTTGTCATCAAAATATATCAAACATGACATTTTAATAAAAATCGTTAGAGCTATTTTCAAGAAAATCAAAATTTTCGAAAAAATGTTCCATGTAAAGGGTAGTTTAGGGTGGGGCTATTTTCTTCAAAATCTTCGTGTCGCATCCCTGAAAGACATTAAACTTGAATGACAACTTTGCTTTTTAACTGACTTTTCGTTTTGGAGTTATGCTGTCCACAGACACACACTGACCTTTTTTTTAAAAATGCTTTTATTTTTTGGATTCAAGGGGTCTCAAAACTTATATTTCCGGTGAAATCTCGACATCGAATTTTTGGGTGGAATACAATACTTCCCCTACTTACCAGTAGAGAAAGTAAAAATGTAACTACTTGCTTGAAGCCGGAGAACATGCCTATATGAATAATAATAAGTATTGCAGATACTATATTGCTTTCTTATTGAATATTAAAGGATATTTTCCTTCTCTGAAACATGAAGGCTTGTAATTAATTTTGCATCACTATTGTTATTTTCATAAGAATAAACATGTACCGACCGTTGCAATTTTCAATATTTTCCAAATATTCTTTTTTTTTTTTAATTTGCACGAATGTTTTCACTTATAATGTGCGATATTTTAAAAATTAACTTGCCTTCATGCACTTTGTAGAGCAGTTTGTTTCTCGAATGTTTGAAAATATCAAAAAATAAATTGTTGAAATGAATAAAGGACATTAAGTGGACTTTTCTCGTTAATGCTTCGAATTTCATGACTGCGAATGCATTTCTAAACTGACTTCTGAAATTATTTGTTACCATTCAAAGTTGGCTAGCAAAAAAATTAATGGGCAGTAAATTCTCGTTTTTAAAGTGGGAAAGAACAAAATATTTATTTAGAAAGAACACTATCAGTTATTCCCAAAAATGATCCCAATTAGTGATCTGAAAAACAAGTCCAACACTATAATAATTATAGTAAGGTATTTAAGAGCAATATTGATGCTATATACTCTTAACAGAATAGTGCATATCATACGTGTTCTTGTTTTAAGAAATGTAAGACAGTGGAGATAATTGAGTATAGATGGCATTGCAAGTTCTTAATTGAGCTTTCGAGGGATGAACTGCAATATTGTACATAAAATCAGCCCTCGAATGTTCCTTTTTTTTTTTTTTTTTTTTTTTTTTTTTTTTTTTTTTTTTTTTTTTTTTTTTTTGGTGCAAAAATTAACGGAAAAACTAGTCATGGTTTCTCTTTTCCCAAACATTAATCGATATTACAGTTAACATGTCCTAACATTTTCCAGTTTTTCATTCATTTATTTATTTGTATAATTATTTTAAAAAATACATCGAGTTTTCAACGTTTTCGTGCGTGGCGCTTATTAAATAGAGAATCAATGTATTTAATATAGGTCATACGTGTTTAAAATTGTCAAATTCATTTATGAAGTCACAAAAATTTAGGCATTGATGAAAAAGTTCAGTAAAATTACCGACTTTGCCCCCTCCTCTCTCTCTCTCTTTCTCTCTCTCTCTCTCTCTCTCTCTCTCTCTCTCTCTCTCTCTCTCTCACACACACACACACACACACACACACATACACACAGAAGCTCACCAGAGCGGTCCGGGTTCGACCCTAGGTAACCGCATGTGGGATTAGTGCTGGAGAATCGGCCCTGGGGCGGGTTTCCACCGAGTTCTCCGGTTTCCCCCGCCATCTCATTCCATGTATCATCAGTGTCACCGCCTGCTGTGCCGTAGAAGTAAAAGCGGGCGTTAAATACTATAACAAAAAAAGACAGATCAAGTTCCATTTTCACGGCAATTTTAGGTAATGTAATGTAGCTGCTATAATATTTTAAAGGAATGGCGAGTACTTTCTGGAATTTCTTAATCAGTTCAAATGTTTCAGGTGGATACAATAAAAATTACCTAGTATGTGGAGGTAAATTAATTCTGAAAATAGTGTTTTAATGGTTTTAATCTCAATAACCTATGTTCAGATAGGGCTTTGACTTGAGAAACAATTTATGGTGTTATTACTCTTTAACTATAGGTTTTATCTTCATTTTTAGTGATTTCTGCTACTCATTCTAGCAATCGTTACTTTGTTCGGTATTTAACACCCGCTTTTACTACTACGGCACAGCAGGCGGTGACACTGAAGATACACGGAATGTAGATGGAGCACCGGTGGAATGAGATGGCGGGGGAAACCGAAGTTGTTGTAGTGTTTAACGCCCGCTTTTACTACTACGGCACCACAGGCGGTGACACTGATGATACATGGAATGAAGATGGAGCACCGGTGGAATGAGATGGCGGGGGAAACCGGAGCACCCGGAGAAAACCCGCCCTGACGCCGCTTCGTCCACCACGAATACCACATGCGGGTCCCTGGGATTGAACCCGGGCCGCCTAGGTGGTAGGCGAGCGCGCTAATCGCTCGGCCACGGCGCCGCCAGGGAAACCGAAGGAAACCCGCCCCATCACAAATCCCACATGCGGTTGCCTGGGATCGAACCCGGACCACTCTGGTGAGAAGCGAATGGTCTAACCACTCGACTAAGGCGCGGCCGTTTCTGCTGGGACAAACCTGCCGGTAGCAGCTGAGACGAAGTTTTTCCCACCCTTGTCTCTTGTCCTTAGGGTGAATGCCAGGTTACTTTGCACCCTGCCTCTGTGCTTTGCGCTTAGGTTTCGGAACTCGTTCGCACAGATATTTTACAATCATCCATCGTTCGCTCTGATCTGTCCGGTGGTTAAACAATTTAATGCGTCAGTGTCACACGACTTTGTCTACTCATTACAACTTAATCCCAGTGAAAACAGAATATTCACAATTTCAAATCTTTTATGTCTAATAGATTGAAAGTTAATTATACATATTATAGTACTTTGTGACCACCACAAGAAACAAAAGGTCTGAGAAATTTTTAAAACAAATTTATTTTATAACTTGAGTATGTCTTCTCATGTTTATAAAGGTGATATTTAACAGTGTTTAACTATTATTTTTTTACATGAATCGCATTAGATATTATGGCAATCCTATCTATAATCCAGAACTTATACTACCAACGGAGGTGACTAAATCTATTCCTTTTTTATTTTATTATTTTTTTACATCAATCACATTACACTGACGGGGCAGTACTTTATGGCCACTTTGGCATTACTTTATAACCACTTTCTCAAAAAACATTGAAACAAATACACAATTCAGCAGTAGAAACAGTGATTGACTGCTGTAAAGGCAGAATTAAAAAAAAATTACAGAATTACAGAAGGGTGTAAAGTACCTTCCCCCACCCTCCTTGGTAACGCGAGGGTTAAGTAAGTTTTTTGTTGCTAAAAACCATGCAGGGTGGAGGGGAGCGGAAGAACATTCGCCCAAGCTGCTTCGCATACATAATATAGGTCCCTCAAGACAGTTGAATAAATGTAGCATGTGCATACTTTGTAAACAGCTGTTACTACAGAAAAATCATTTGATATAAAATGTGTAATTTCATTGCCTCTACAATACTTTTACTTTCTGTATTAGGGCACAATTACACAATTTATTTAGGTAATTGTTATATCATGGGATGTATGTTATGGGTACAGTTAAGTATGAGCCATTACCCGGATATACGTGATATTGCTTTGTATTTTTCAAAAGTTGCCGTATTTTGAAGTGTTGTGCCTATGCAGTTGTTTCTCGCAATGCCATAGGAACATATGGAGTTGGAAGACCAGCTTCTGAAGACAAGCAACCGAACTCGGTTTCTTCTCTGTCCCTTATATCTACAGCGGCATGTGTAATTAAGCTATTTCTCCGAAGGTTAAACTTTTTTCACCGGCGACACATGATCGTAATCTTTACGTCCGCTTTTCCCGCGCAATATTCGCGCGCTTTTGGGATCTGAACACGCGTGGCTGAGACACTATTATAGCTATGATACTATCGTCCTTCAGTGCTCGAGGATGGAACCTGATGCAATTGTTGCCTATCTCGTAGGTATTAAAGAGAAGGAAAAAAGGAAGGTGGTGGTGGCGGCGGCTGCACCCAATTAACAATGACAGGCATTGTCATGGTAATTTTGATACATTGTATCCTCGACTCCGTGAATATAGGTGGTGACAAGTTTTTAAATTATTTTCAAATGTCAGCTTCTTCATTTGATGAACGTTAGTGTTTTTACTTTCTCTACTACGTATAGTTTGGTAGAGGAAGTATTGTATTCCACCCAATAATTCGATGTCGAGATTTCCGGAAATAGGTTTTGAGACCCCCTGAATCCAAAAAGAGCATTGTCAGAAAAAGGTGCTTGTGGTGTGTGTGTGTGTGTGTGTGTGTGTGTGTGTGTGTGTATGTGTGTGTGTGTGTGCGCGCGCGCGCGCGTGTGTGTAGACAGCATACTCAAGAACGAAAAGTCGGTTAAAAACCAAAGTTGGTATTTAAGTTTAATGTCTTTCAAGGATGCGACACCAAGATTTTCAAAAAAAATTCCTTCGCCTTAAACTACCCTTACATGGAAAATCTTTTGAAAATTGTTATTTTCTGGAAAATGGCTCTACAATTTGATTAAAATGCCATATGTTTGAGATATTTTTATGCCAAACGAAATGTATATTTTTAATTTTCTGGCTATAGTCTACATAGTCCTGTTTACTCTGGAGGAGTTTTGCATAACTGGTAAATCATAAGAAATTGGCCAAATCTTAGTATACAAAAATGTAAGTCTTGCTAAAACACACAGCTTATGTCCAAATACATTTTTTGTAGAGTGGACCATTCCTTGTTATTTGCGTGAGTTTTGGAATACTTAAACTTTCCTCAAATGCAAGATAGTTATTCATTTTTACATGTTAACCGAGTAAAGAGAACGAAATCTCAAAGCTTTAAAAGATTTGACTATCGCTCAAAGCCATCTATTTCCATTTTCCCCTTGCACCTTCAAGGAAATAAGCAATAAGATAAATCCTGCAAATGTTTATCTCAACTAACACGAAGATATAGGAATAAGAGTTTGTAAGGATGGTTAGTAGAAGAGTAGAGAAAGTCATTCTAGAGAAACACATCAGATTTTTTAAAAAGTATTACAGAATTTTGTACGCAAATGCAAAGTGGGTATAAGTACTATTTTGAAGAGACACTGTCATTCACAGGGTTTCAAGTCCTTCATTTTGAAGATAGTGTTAACATTAAAGGATACAACCGATATAGAAAAGGAATGCACTCACTAGTTATTTTGGTGAAGTTCTAAGGCAGAACAGCAAAATAGAAATGTGTATTAGGTTTTGTTTTGGTTCATTTTCTGTAGCAAATGCTGTTTTTTTGTTGCTACTAGTATGATCATAATTGCTTTGTTTTATACGCTAATATATTGCATAATTTTTTTTTAAATTTTGCTTAGAAGTATAAGCTTTGTTATTCATTGACTCATTGTTTCTGGTATTTATGTTTTGATTTTAATAACAGTGAAGGAATTTACATTAAATTCTTACGAATTCAAAATCTCGGCTTCTTTTGAGATCAACTTCTAACAATACTGCAAAATAAATGTTATTGGCAGATACAAAAAAGTTTCCCGACATGCAATCGGTGAGGCTACAATGGCGAATGCTTCCACTTTGAGTATCATGATAAATGGACTTGACTCAGTGACAACTTGCAGAGGGGGACTTAGTGCCTCGACCGAAAGGCGATCTTTTGTGCCTATGCCCCTGACGGATCACCCCCCGGGAGGATGGATGGATGAGGTGAATGGTTTCTAAGAGCGGCGGAACGTTGTCACGACAGAGCAGGTGGCAGAGTCCATACATTTTCCCAGTTAGAAGCACCCTGGTGGAGGCTGGCTTAGCTCCACTTCCTCCTCGGGTTTGTAACATCCCCTGGGGGAAGGGGTCGGAAACCAGTGGATCACCTTCCAATCGGGAGGGGGGTGAGGTTTCCAGAGCGCATTTGTTCTCCCCGCCGTACTGCTGCCTCGAAGCTCGCCAACGCTTCCAATCCTGATAGAAACCCAACAGGATGAAGGGTGAAATGGAATGATTAACGTAACGAAATAGAGGGACAGGAAATCTGGAGGATATTGAAATCCTTCCTAGCATACGCCTGACGATCCGGGGAAACCTCCGAAAAAATCCATGGGTAAGGAAGTGGATTGAACCCGCGACCTCTCGAATGTGGGCCTGAGCCATCGCCGGTATAGATGGGCTTAATTGCGTGGTCATCTTATTGAACTGTTTTATTTCTGTTTCTTTTATTCCGTAGATGTACAAATATCCCATCTGGTATTTAATTGGAGCTGTGGGAAACAATTCTAAAAATCCAATCAGACTGGTACAAGTCATAAGTTATAAGTAAATATAATTTGATTCCGCGAACATCCGAATGCTCATATGAGGGCTTGAGTGACTTTGCAGTTTTTCGAGCATTGTTTTGCTTTTATAGACTGCAGTTTTTAAGCGGGTTCGTTTATATTCTATATAGAAAGTTAAAGAGTGAACTAAAATTTTTTCTCAAACAATTCTAAGCACAAGGAACGTTTTAGATAATTGATTGGATACACTATTTAAAGGCGCTACTTTAGTAGGAGAAAAATGCCAGGACGGTATAAAAATATTCGGATAAAATGTTTCCTAAGCAATAATGGGCTGATGTTCTTATTGTGATACAAGTAAAGCTTTGCAGCGTGGTGAAAATTAAATTCTTCGGTGTAATCCAGTAATTCACGCACTGTGTTTCCAGAAAGTATTAGAAATCTATGCATGGAACATTTCTGCAAGATCAATAATGCTTTTATTTTGTCAATTTTCAGCACACTCGTTGAGAACCCTGATATGCAGAGAGAGATTTTGTGTGTGTGTGTGTGTGTGTGTGTGTGTGTGTGTGTGTGTGTATGTGTGTGTGTGTGTGTGCGCGCGCGTGCGTGCGTGTGTGCGCGCGTGTTGTTTAACGTCACTTATAATATCTCAGGTCTAGACGACGAATTCTCTCAAATGAATTGTGCGTTATCAGGCATTTGTCTTTTCATGACAGAAATTTTGGATGATTCACCCCTTCGTTGCGGAATTCTGGTCCTCCCTTTTATTAGGCAGACACTACACATTACACGTGTATTACGGTGTTAATTTCACCAAGGACTGTTCTATTTTCTGGCTCAGCCGTCCCGACTTGCATTTTCCTCATTCCCAGAGGATAATCAGGATAGGGAAATCCTTGACACACTGCTGCCCGGCTATTCTTTCTCGCGTTTTCACAGTTCGTTGTTCTGAATACAACCGTTCAAGAAAATGCCCTTGCTGTTTGTCACATGTTTTCCTTAACCCGTTTCCGGAGTTCAAACTTATGTATGGCGGGTTGAATTACAGTCAACTAGCCAGTTCCTCTCTTCAGCTCTCTTCCTTTCTGTTTCTGGGATACGATGCTAGGAAGATTTCAGTGCTTAAATTTATGCTTTTAAGGTTTTTAATATTAAACCCGAGGGTTAAGCCAAACTTTACTACATCCGAAGTGCGCTCTCTTGGCTGATTTTGTGTTATAGATACACTCTTCTGTTATAGATACTCCCATACTCGACAATTTTTCATTTTAAGGATGAAAATTGGGCAAAACGATCAGAATTATTGTAACAGACTTTTTAACAAATTACCGAAACCCGATCCTCTAGGAACTTCTTCGTGTAAATATTTTTTGTTATCGGGTGACAATGAGTGAGTTAGGTCTTTATTTAAATAAGTGAGCGAGTGCTGCAATATGTTAATGTGTTCCTAAACTATGTATTTAAAGCAAACATATAACTATTTTATAAAAAATGAGCAAACTTGCAGGCGAGTTAATATGAGGATTTTTCCAGTGCATTTTCCTCGGTTGTAATGTTTTAGGTATTTTTCAGATTTAAAATGCTCCTTACAATGCAGCTTTTGTAAGTTTATGTGTTTATTTATACGTGTTGGCAATGAAAATAGAGGCAATTAAAGCAAAGCACACAGAACATGAGGCACCTAGTAACCACCAAATCCATTTTTTGGCCAAACTGAGTGATGCATAGCTTCTGTTAGATTTTACCTCAAGGGATTCAACACAGCAAAAGCAAAACCCGACACATTAAAATACGTAGTAAACAATGAGGCTGAGTATCAATATCCGTCAAATCCAGCCCCTATATTGATATTTTTAGTTTTTAAGTCCGCCAAATCCCTTTGGGTCAATCAATGCCTTCCCTGACTTCCTAGTGTGACAAACGAAAACGGATACACATGGTGTGAAAGTGACTTTCCTGAAAATGCACGCACAATTTCTTCTTGTGTCTATCATCACAATAATGAACCGAGTTTTAAGAGAAAGCAGTGGTTATATGTTTTGTGGATGGGAGTATGGGCGATCAAAAAAAAAAAAAAAAAAAAAAAAAAAAAATAGAAATAATAAATAAACATGAAAGATAAAACACTATGATCGGAAAGTAGCTTGTTATTGATTCGTCTGAATAAGTTGATTGTGTAGGAAGAACACTTCCAATCCGATGGTTGGACGTGAATTTAACAATTCAGTTTCTTTCCATTTTTCTTTCTTTATTTGTCTTGGAAGGATACACGTCTTACCTTGTTATGTTTCAAACTCCTCTGGTACTTTAGCGCAAAATTCAGCCGAAGCTGCACTGCAATAGCCTGTAGAACTTCGTTAATTGTAAGGGCTTAGCTTTTAAATACTTTCACAGTTTCTTAGCTTGTTATATTTACAAAATATGTGCCTTGTGTGGATATAAGGAGGATCATAAAAGGGAAAGAAGGTCACAAATAAAGTCACAGCGTTACTTCTTATATGTCCTTTTGGGTGGTAAATAAAGTGATGGATTTTGTTTTGCAAATTTCGGAAAACAGTTTTAAAAATGATAAAAATGTACTATAAAATAAAACGAAAAGGAGGATACTATTCATATATATGAAATAAGTTCAATTCCAGAACAAGTTTCGTTTAATCATTTAAATTATATATATTTATTTATTATTTATATATTATTTATTTATTTATTTGTTTGTTTGTCTGTTTATTTATTTATTTATTTATTTATTTATTTATTTATTTATTTATTTATTTATTTATTTATTTATTTATTTATTTATTTATTTATTTATGTACGTATTTGTTTACTTTAATCCCTCTGTGCAACGGTGCACCCATAAGGTACTTTTAGGAGGCTTTTGATTTGAATTACCCTTAATTTTGTACTGATTTCAAACTAATTTCAAGAGATTGTTGTTGTTGTAGTGTTTAACGCCCGCTTTTACTACTACGGCACCGCAGGCGGTGACACTGATGATACATGAAGATGGAGCACCGGTGGAATGAAATGGCGGGGGAAACCGGAGTACCCGGAGAAAACCCGACCTGACGCCGCTTCGTCCACCACGAATACCACATGCGGGTCCCTGGGATCGAACCCGGGCCGCCTAGGTGGTAGGCGAGCGCGCTAACCGCTCGGCCACGGCGCCGCCAATTTCAAGAGAGTCGACAAATTTCCTTAAAGAGCAAATAGTTCATGCGTTTCAACTCATGCTCATGTCGAAATTGTCATCTCTAAGAGTAAACGTGTCGCGTGATTGAGAGTGGACTTTGATTTGTTCTGCTCTCAGAGTGGGGAAACATTTCTAAAAAGTTACTACTGAATTACAAGATATTATGTAGTCATGTGTCCTAATGACCTAGCTGTCGACGGGCCCTTAAACCCCATCCCTTGTAGTCTTGTGCTCGCGACTCCACGAGGAATGATTTGTAACAGTTGTAAACACGAGTACCAACTGACTACTACGAGAAGAGCGGAATTATGAATGGAAAATGATTTATCTTGACCGAGCCTGTGTCTGATAACGACGCTGATCTACGTTAAGTAACACAGTGATAACTCCGTCTCCCGTTAAGCGCTTATCAAATGCCTTGGCATGCATTTTGTTCCCACGAAGTGAAGGTCAAGTCATTGTGACGGCCGTAGAGCCTGAATTCTTATGTAATTAGATATTCTATTCCTTTGTACGCGAACACGTGGAAACAGAAAATGTCTGTGAATAGAAGCATGTCGTTGCTATACTCAAGTTTCATTTTACATATTTTTACGTATTTCAGCTTACTACATATTTTGCATAATCTTACACAAAAATAAAGTACCTGGGCGACTGAGCTTCGCTGGGCGTTTTTTATCCTATTCGTGCATAAGTTAACGCTTTGCTTTTCAAGTTTATTTAATAAAATATCTTCTCAGAAAAAAAAAAGGATTATGTGTCGTTTTTGGAAATGTATAAAAGAAGCTATAACATTATAGGTATATATAGGATTATTCCAAGTACTATATTGGTCTGTTTAGGTAGAATACAATAACATACAGTGAAATACCAAATACACCGTGTCCAAATATTTTATTTGTAATTTTTTTGCTGCAAATATTACGATTTCTTTTATTGGTTTTAACTTTTCTATTCTTTATATAAGGTTTTATTGTGTGTTGGTGCACAAAAGTTCCTGTAATACCCCTTGCGTATAAAAAGTACACAAAGGAGAGTGTATAAAAAAGGAACTACATATTAATACTGAGCTCTCAGAAAAATTGGGAAGGATAGCGATGTGTTAGTACATAATGGATACGAATGTACCTTCATAATCTTTGGTACCTTTCTAGGAAGTAATGTGCGAGCTGTGGGTAAAAATAAAACCAATATTTGAAGCGTTTCACATTTCCAGTGCCCATCTTGCCGGCCCCGTCTTAGTCTAGTCTAGACTATGTTTAAGTTGACGAGGAAAATGATGAAATTATTGTTTTTGGTTCTATTTGCCATTCGCATCAGAATGCCTTCCCAAAAATGTTATGTCCCTGTTACATCTAGTTTTTGCGTACTTTTCAAAAAATCCGAAACGACAAAGTACTCTAGATGAGTCACGGTCTTACGAATATAAGAGCAAGTCAACAAAAGTTAGGTTTTATGAGCAGAAAGGGAATTATTTTGATTTTGAGGAATTTTGAGGGCTTATAGTGGGCAACACCCCATGCGGCTAATAACGTTATGAAAACACGCGTGACTACATAAGGGTTGGGTTTAAGCTAGAAAATAAAACAATGTCGCAAAAATATACAAGTCAAAATTTGCATTTGTGCAAAATATGTTATAAGTTTGAGCAAAATGCTGCTAGCAGAAAATGTTATGAATTAAATTATTAATGAGGTTTTCAAAATTGAAATATATATGAATATATGAAATGTATGAATGGAAGCCAACAGTGCTCTCCTAAATGAAATATGATTATTCCTTTAAATTAACCTTTACTCATTTAGATCCACACATTTCACATATTTACCCTACAGTAAACTGTCAGTATTCATTTGCATATTTTGCATTACTTTGTGAAGTGATGGATAAATTTATTTTTAACGGTTTAAAGCAGTCGTTGAGAATAGGCAGCAACACAAATGATTATGAAATCATTCTTTATATCTAACTCAAATTGGGTTAGACTGAAAATAGATACTTCCGGTTCAAATTATAAATGTCTACCTAATTAGTTTATTAATGCAATTCTAAACGGTGATTGTTGACAAGAATGAATGAACCCTGCAGACCATATTAGAAATCGGTTCCACTAGCTGGGAGGGAAAGCGGCATATCGTGTGTTACACTGACATTGTTACGGCTTGTTAAAAGGTTGTATTGATAGTGTCTGTCGTTTGTTTTTGTGGCAGATTGTTGTGGCATTTTTGCGGATGTAACTTAAACCCTAATTTGAAATGACATGGTCTTCAGTATTATTTTAGTATTCCTGGATATACCCGAATTTTACCCTTTACCCGACTTTTGATAATTTGGTCGTAGCCAACACACAACCACATCCAAAGAGTGCTTTCTTATTACAGTATTTATAGATAAACATCTGACTTGCCAAAGAACTAAAACTTCGGCACAAGACCTACCGCCCGACCGTTGCGTCCCCCACATCCGCCCACAACAGGCGTCATGAGTGAAGTACATACTGGAGGGTGGGACGTGGTTCCTCCCGGCCGGTAAATACGGTTTTAGGTACCTGGAGTCGCTGCTTTTCCCTTAAACAGCTCCTGAATTGGCCCCCGTGAGTCCTCACGAAGCTGCATATACCTCGGGCCAGGTCTCCCAGCGAAAGAAAACCCCCCACAATGGTATCGGGAATCAAACCCGGACCTCACACACCTCACGCTACTACCACGCTATGGAGGCGATCCCTGACCTGTCGAACCCTTCCCTAGAACATGAAAGAATATGTATGGTTGATCTCGGCCGGTGTATAATGCAGGGTGAACCGGTATTTCCCATCCCTTTCACCTTACTTGGAGTTCAAAGACAGCATAAGAAATCCCTTCCGAGGTCATGGTCAAAGACCTATTCATGTTGAGACGAGCTTTGATCAATATTACTAGAACCCAGTGTTGCCAACCATAACTGAATTCCACTTCGCATAACGAAATTTGAGCCTTCCTAAGACCTTGCGACGAAAAACGAAAACGTGAGAAAATGTAATGACTTTTGTAATTTTGTTTTAAAAATAAATTAATGATTATTACTAAAATAAGCACATAAAATTTTCAATTCATATTCTAAAACATTAATTTAGTCATTTTAAATTTTGAAAAGAAGCATGTCTTTGAATGAATGAATCGATAAATAAATAAAGAACAAACTAAATCTCAAACTTGAGAATAACACTAAAAATTGATCTTCAAACAAAGGTAGTTGCTGTACTTAATATGCATACAATACTTGAAAATGTAAATAAATTTGGGAAACCCAAGTACAATTTTTCAAAAAAATGCTAGAGACAACAAAATCTGACAATCTTAAAATACTGTAAATAGCCTGCGTATGCACCCCCTTCAATGATTTGCTGTCATAGTTATATATTCGATTGTATTACACATTTTTATTAAGCCCCTTAACAGACTTTAATACAATATCAGCATCATCACCATTATATACTATTATTCCGTCGTCTTGGTCATCTGGCTGCTTTCTACAGGAAGGCGTGCTATTATTTGTTATAATAATTGTGTATATTTTTGTAGCGGAACTTTTTCTACCTGGAACGAGATTCAATGTTCTTTTGGTTGGTCATACTGCCTAAGGGATTAATACTGAATACATATTTTCAATCAGGTGGCTCCAAACTAGTCATATCGGAGAATTCGTTACTGTATTTCTTATGAAGGGAAGTCTCTCGTTAGGCCGATTTGGGCTTTAAGCTGACAATCGCTCCTGCCCAGCAAAATGTCTCACCCACTGAAACAGAGCGAGTCATCCTACTTGAATCAGTAAGTGTCAGTTGCTTTGCAGTTGGCTAATTTCCGTGACCCAGCACATTCATGTCTCCAGCAGCAGGTCTGGTGACCGCAGTCCCTCCCCATCTCAACCTTGAACCTCCAACCACGTGATGCAAAAGACGATTCTAGACACGGGATTCTCGCAGTGAGCGGAAGCTATTATTGTCAGTGTCCTTGACGGCAACATATAATGTTTGGACGAATATTTCGCATTCTTTGCTTACATTCAGCTATTTTCTTCCTCTTTCCCTCTTGTTTTCTTTACCAATGGTCACATCATGGTAATTACGCATGTGCTTCTTTAGCGCAGTTGTTCTGAAACGCATCCAAACTTTTGAAAAATGTTACCTACATGAAATTCTAGCTCAAGGACACTTGGGGCCCAGTTTTACCTTCTCTACTACTTACATATTTGAAGTATCGTTTTTCAACTGAAAGTTCAGTATAGAGATTTCGCCTGAAATGCACGCTTTGAGGCCCCTGGACCTAAAAGGACAACTAATAGAGGCGCGCGCGCGCGCGCGCGCGTGTGTGTGTGTGTGTGTGTGTGTGTGTGTGTGTGTGTGTGTGTGTGTGTGAGCGCGTGTGCGTGCGTGTCTGAGAGAATATCTCAAACCAAATAAAGCCACGTTAGTGATTTTAACATCCATAGATCATCTTCAGGCATACAATTAAAGCTCCAAAATAGTTGTTTTCTAAGCTTTTCTTTAATCCTTTCTGCAGGTTGAAAGTGAATAAAATGGCTTCCCTATCCTTATCCGTAATATCTATATTGCTAATGTTTCGGAATGCGTAATGTAACAAATGCGTACATTTTATAGAAGTTTCTCAAACAATAAAAAATTGATTTCAACCAGAAGTTGCCATTCATAAGGTGGATCAGATGCAAAGATAATTTGTCAGGATAGCTACAATGATTCCAGAAATTATATATATCTCAGTCAAATTTATGGAGAGAAAAGCCTCGTTTTTAATATGCAGGAAGATCAAACGAGATCACAGTTTTTAATCAAGGCTTCACGGGTGATCAGTCGTGTCAGATTTATAAACATTGAGCTTTCGGCCATTGTAGACTCCATGGCCTTCATCAGAATTAAAAAACTGAGTTGCTATTCATAAGGTGGATCAGATCACAGTTTACTCATACAGTTTGAAAATCTTACAGATCTTATTACATTAGTTTTATAACTTTTTGAAAATTATACTGGTTTTCAATTTCTCTCTCTATGTTGTTAACAAAATTATATCATATGCATCTATAGTAGAGCACCTTTTAATACAATTCCTTACCAATCACCGTTATATGATTTAAACTGAAGGAGAAATACCTTATTAAAAAAAAAAATAAGAGGAAATATATAGAGTGGCTGTAAAAAGTGATCGTACACACAGGAAATTACCTGGAATAGCAATGCATTGTTGGGATAAATATATAAATACCTTAATCACGTTCAGTAATGCATATGTAGTACTTGGTCATGCCTCATGTCACAAAACATAAACTAATTATTTCTCACAAAAAGTGATCGTACACCTACAATTTAGTAACATTTTTATAAATAAATATCATCATTCAATATTTTGTTGATTTTTCTTTTGCTTTTATAACTGCCTCCAGTCTTCGTAGCATTGATTCCATTAGATCCATTGTTATATTTGGTTCAATGAAGTCCCATTCTACCTAAAGTGGCTGTTTCAAGCCTTCTCTACCGAAAATGGCGTGGTTTCTAATTTTCTGGTCAAAAATAGACCACAGATGTTCTATATGATTGATATCTGGTTACTGAGGTGGTGTATGAAGTTGCTTTTGCGTGTTGTAAACCGAGTATTTTCAGCATTCATAACCTGAAAGGTTATAAGTGGCATTAAACTTTCAATAATGTGATATTTCTTCTTCTTTAACTGATCACCCTCCCCTTATGTAGGACTTACAAGGCTATGCCTAGGGTGTCAGACTTCTGTCGGGGAGCACAGGAACACAGGACAGAGTGAAGACGTGGAAGTGGGTGGTCAGCCAAGCACCAGGTATGATAGTGAGGGAGAGAATGTTATGAAATGCAGACGAAAGGAATGAATACCAAGGTGATAATGGCGGGGGAAATCGGAGAACCCGTCCACCACAAATTCCACATCTTTAGAGCCGTTTCTGAAATACCGGGAATATATATATACAAGAATTGCACTGTAGAAGTGGAAATAAAAAAATGTTATTTTTTATGTAAAATCGCGTTTTTTCGGCAATTACGCCTGTATAGATGAACTTAAAAAGCAAAACTGTATCTGAATACAAAATTTGATCAAAATCGTTAGAGCTGTTTCCAAGTTGCGCGGAATATATATACAAATACAAGAATTGCTCGTTTAAATATATAAGATTTGAAAGCACGAAAATAAAATTAAGATTTGTCCATTGTTTCAGAATCTATCCAGAAATGTTTATGGAAACATGCATTTCTAACTGAATTATCCACCTCATCCCATACTTCATTTTTCCATCTAGTTTTTTTATTTTTTATTATTTTAAGAAGAGATTAACTCCAGTTTCAGTACAAATAAAGAATGGGGCTACCAGGAACAATTTGACCATCCTAGCTTATAAGATAATATGTGTTTCAGTGCACTGTCCCCTATTATAATTTTAAACTTGCACTTCGGAAAAAATTGGTGCCCTCGCGCATTTTGGACACAATGAAGCTGTATGTTTTTTGCTGGAATATTTCACCTACGGAAATATTGTAATTTAAAACACAATGCAGAGTAATGTCATATAATATTTCTGACAAATCGAATGTATTATAAGAAGTTGGGAATAGAATGTAAAGCACAACAACATGCATTTGCATTGCTGAGGTGAACCTTCGTAGGTTCCATGGCCTCATAAAGCGCGCGAAGTTTCCCGAATAAACGCCGCTCCGAAACATCGATATTTTGCTGCGCTAGGGTTTTGACCCAGAAAGTCAACCGGCGCCGGCGCAAAGCGTTCTGCAGCTGTTGGCACTGCGATTTTTCGAGAATGCTACCCCTCTCCCGGAATGGAAAACTCGAACAACCTCGTAACCTTACCATAGTATCGGGGTGAAAGGTCACATACATTGGTGTACAGCTGTGTAATTCATGCCGGCTTAAACCACACGTAAAAGGGAAACATTGTATGAACATATTACATTATTGTCTACTACTAACATATACCATTAGGTATATTTTTAGCTGTGCTTTAGAATGGGAAAATAAGTGAACCCCCAAAACATGAAAGGGAGAGTTCTGTTTAGCTTTAGTATTGGTCAAATTTGTTGAAAGAACTTTAACTTACTAATCCAAAATGAAACTGTGTAATTTGCAGTTTGCCTAAAAATAGCAAATCCCAGGAGGCTGACTATAAACTAGCCATAATTTTGTATAGATTTCAACCAAATTTGAAGGACATGGACCATTTTACTTTTCCTACCTCCTACTTTCAGTAGGTAGAGGAAGTATTGTATTCCTCCCACATATCTATATCAAGATTTTATCCAAAATATGTGTTTTGAACTCCCCTCAATTAAAAACCACTTGTATGTGTATTTATGAACAGTACATTCAAAAAACAAAAAGTTCAATACAAAATTGAGTAGTTAAATTCAGCATTTCACACCATAATAGCAAAATGTTAATTTTTTTCAAATTTCATTTTCTTAAAATGGGCTCTTTACATCATATAAGAAATGGAGAATAGTGATTTTAAGCACTTCAAAAATATATAAATTGTTGGAAAATCAAACCAATAACAAAGCACACCTAAGAAATAGCTAATGCCATAAAACAATTCATTGGCAGAAGCTGTATGTTTGAATGATATCTAATTTTTTTGTGCAATCAGATCTTGTCTATCCTTTATAGATTATCAGTTATACAAAAGTAATTCAGAATGAAGAGAACTTCACAAATTATTCACAGAAACTTCACAATATACCAACTGTCTGTCATGCAAATATGTTAAGCTTAAGATATTTTAAACAAAACACTTGGTCATTTTTTGAAAAAATAAGGAATAAAGAAAAATGTTACATGTAAAGGAGTGGAGGATTTTCTTGAGCATGCACACGCACACACACCCCACACTTGAACAGTCCTTTTTCTATAATGTTTTATTCAGGGGTCCTCAAAACAAGTATTCCTGTTAGCATTTGGGTACCTGTTGAATATTTGACTGGAATGCAGTACCTCCTCTCCTTACTATAAAAGAAAGTGAAAATGAACATAAATACTTCAGTGGTTGTATTGGATTCCAGAACAGGCTATAACTTAATCCTTGAAGAAGGTGAAGATGTAATCCAATTTGAATCTGCAGTTCTTAAATGCTCTTGGTTAGCTCTCTGCTCTCTGCAAAGAATGAAGGAGCATAAAGAAAAGAAAAGAAAACAAAAACGAGATTAACAGCCTATGGGGCTGAAAATATCTTATCCTTGAATAAAATATATCTCTTGAGGGGCTTTGGGATTGTTATGTAAAATTTACCATACCCGATAGAATACACCATAGCAGTTAAGCTTCTTTAATAGACAATAAAGAACAGAGATGACAGGCACATCATCATAAACTTCCATCATTGACTTGATCAATTCTCGGTTGTTCCTAACGAGAAGAGAAGAGTGATTCAATGCTAATCTACAGGACATTGTTGAGTAAGGCTTCCTTTAAGAGCAGACTAAATGCCATCCCACCAGTGTTAAATTTACCAAATGACCCATAAATGATCCGTTATCTCAGAAATTGTTTGGGTTATTGGACTAATTTTTTTACAGGATATAAGTGCAGCCTTTAACTTTGACAAATTTCTTATTACAAATTTATTCACAGCCAATCAGCTGGTCAACAGCAAAGTAGATCTGTAACACCACTGAAGTATTATTTTTATCATATAAAAATTTAATTTAACTACTTTCAATAGTTCCTGAAAAAATGAGTCATTTAGAATAGAAAATGTAATTCAGAAAAACACTCTTCAAAGTAAAAATGGAGAAAAAACATCTCATTTACCTGCTAATTATAAAGTAAAAGTCACATTGCTTGGACATGCAGAAACTGCCATGTATGGAAGTGGTCGCAATTTGTAGAGCAAAGATTCCCCTAGAAGATGAGCTAAAATATGCCTCTTTATTCCATAGATTAACACATTTCTATTTATGTGAAGTGATGCAGAATTCTTATAAAATGACATATACACTATTATGTTTAAAAATATATTTAAAAGCAAAAGTATAAGTAAAAAACGTAAGCCTGTAGCACAACAGCCTATCTGTACGAAGGCCTACTGCCCAACCACTGCATGCCCCACATCCGTCCAACATGTCCCACCTCCAGTACTGGGAGGTGGGACGTGGTCAGCACCCTGGACACTCCTGGCCGGTTATGTGGTCTTCTTGACAAGTTCAAATATAAGTATTGTTGCGTCTAAAATGAGGAAGATATGTATCAAATTAAAAGAAAATTCCAATTTATAATATCTATAAAAATTAAAAATGTCATTTTTTTGGGCAACTTTTACAATTTAGACTCTCTTTAAGTAATGCCAGTTAAGCTGAAGGCAGCTGCAATTATTAAATAATAATTTAGTGTATCAAATCAATCTATAAAATATTCTTAATACTTTAAAACTAAATTGCTGGATATAGCATACGGGCATCACAAAAGTAGAATAACCAAACAAGGACAAAATTTACTGGGCTGGATGCCACATGTATAAACAGGAGGTAAAGAGAATTATTCACTGGAGCTGTCACAGCAGTTCTATTTTGTGGAATTACACCTTGGTCCTATTATCACATCAAGAAAGTATCTATGTAAAGATCATCCAACAGTTTGTCTTCCCTAAGGTTTGTAGTTAAATAATTTTGGTATCCTGCGTGTTGGCATTCTTTGGACATTATCTTTCATCTGTGTTATTCTTTCAGTTAAATTGAAGATTTTGAAATCTCTTCTTACATTTTCCATTTCCTTTTCTGTTGCAGAGTAACACGTGCTATGGAACATAAAAACTTAATTATTTCAACTTTTCTGCCATAAGACATATTCACTGTCAAGGCCACACATTCTAATGTTAACAATGGTACTACCCGTTTTCAAGTTGTGTAGATTGTATTGCCTTATCTCTTAACTTAAAGTATGACATATTGCCCTGAATAAGCCATAACACCTGTTTAATTTAAATGGTGTTTCTGCTGGAATGCCATAGTTATTCTCTTGTGAATCAAAATTTTAGTTATAATTCTTATTTATTTTCTAGTTATTGTTGGCTCTTTGGAGAGCATCTTCAGATTTAATAATAACTGCTAATTTAGTTAAGCACAGTATTATTACAGTCATATTAAATTGGTATAATTGATTGTAATTCCAATTCTAAAGTCTGCTCTCTGATGAGTGCTTTTCTCCATGAGTTTATGAATGGTAGCTATACATTTGTATATTTTTGTCTGGGAGATGAAAACCATTTCTTAGTTAAAGGGAAAATATTTTGTTAACATGTAGGACATAACAAAAGCAAAAAATCTGATGTGTTGCGCTCATATGACTTTCTCTCCTCTTGTACCTACTAACCATTCCTCCAAACTCCTATATTCCTTTATCTTCTATGTGTTAGTTGAGATAAACATTTACAGAAATTATCTTATTGTATTTTCTTGTAGGTATAAGGGGAATATGACCGCCTCCGTAGCGCAGTTGGTAGCGCGCTTGCCTCTGGTGCGGAGGACCCGGGTTCGATCCCCCGGTACCAGCATGGGGATTTTACCTCCTCTGAGAGGTCTGGCACGGGGTGCACTCAGCCTCGTTAGGTCCCGGGGGGACCAATTGAGGAGCTACTTGATGGAGAAGTAGCGGCCCCAGGTGGTGAAGACCGCATAACTGGCAGGGAGGGCTCAGGGTGCTGACCATGTCCCACCCTCCAGTACTGCACCTCACCAATGGCACCTGTAGCGGGCAGAGGTAGGGGATGCAGCAGCTGGGCGGTAGGCCTTAGCCCTTCATGGGCTGTTGTGCCGGGGTTTAGTTTAGTTTATAAGGGGAATATGGGAATACAGTAGGCTTTGAGCAATAGTTAAATCTTTGAGATTCTGTTCTCTTTGCATGGTTAACATATATGGAAAACGAATCGCCATCTTCCATTTGACAATAATTTTTCTAAACTCGCACAAATAACAAGGAATTTTCTGAAATGGTTCACTCTACAAAAATATTTATTCGGACATAAATTCTGTGTTTTAGCAAGATCTACATTTTTTGTGTTGGAGAGAATTTGCCACCTCTTTTCCTATTACAAATCTTTAAATTATGGAACTACAAACTTCGGTGAAGAAATTGAAGCAATTTAAATGGCTTTACAAAATCTTTTGTATAGAATCTCACATTTTGATCAAGCTGTTATTCTCAGATTCCAGGGCAGCAATTATAGCAATTACTTCCAAGTTGTCACCAAAAAACCAAACTATTACAGAATGTTGGAAAATCTTTACCCATCTAACAGCACTTCAAAAACACCTAGTTTTCTAATGGATACCAACTCTCTATGAACTGAGTGATAATGACAAAGCTGATTTTCTTACAACAAAGGGTACCACCAGTGTCAAGAAATCTATAGTTATTCTACCATTTTATGCAGCTTAAAGATTAGTCAACTCTAAATTCAAAAATATTATTGCAAAATATCACTCTGAAAAATCAAAAAATAAAAGATGGGAACTACCGAACATTCAGACAGTAATTTCTGAGTATCCTCGAAAAAAAGCAGTTGCAACCTTCAGGTTGATTACAGGACATGATTGTCTGGCAAAACATTTAAACAGAATTGGGATATATTCTTTACCACTCTGTCCTCTATGTAATCCACAAGAGGAAATGGACCAAGGTCACCTTCAAGTATGCCTGGCCACTTCTAGTGTCCCATCCACCAACGAAAAATATTGGAGAACAAGACTAATGACTTCCTTGTCAGAAATCCAGCATTAGCCAACAACAGCAACAACAATGCATTTTTTGTATAGTAAGATTTGGTCCACTTACGGCTTACCAGTTATGAAAAACTTAAGAGTAAACAGGACTACATGGGTTATAGCCAGAAAATTCAAAATATACATTTCATTTTCATAAAAATATCTTAAACATATGGCATTTTAATCAAAACTGTTAGAGTAATTTTTGAGAAAATAAACATTTTCGAAAAATTTCCCAAATAAAGGGTAGTTTAGGGTGGAGCAATTTTCTTCAAACTCTTCTTGTCACATCCTTAAAAGATGTTGAACTTAAATACCAACTTTGGTTTTTAACTGACTTTTTGTTTTTGAGTTATGCTGCCCACACACAGACAGCCACACACATGGATCTTTTCCTAAAACACTATTTTTTTTCGATTCAGGGGCTTCAAAACATTTATTTCCAGTGAAATCTTAACATCAAATTTTTGGCTAGAATACAATACTTCCTCTACTTACTATACATAGTAGAGAAAGTAAAAAGGGTATTGCTTGATAGGTATCCTACATTTATTTTTTAGCAAAATCCTGCACATCATAAACTAGAGCCTTCTATTTGAGCAACAGTTATCTGTCTGGTCACCCGAACTGGCACACACAACAGGTAGCTAGCAGGAACATATGAATCCACTTTTGAGCATACAACAAATCACAAAAGAGAGACATTAGTATTTTGGTGGTATCCCTGCTAACATTTTTGTAGACTGTTAACATTATACTGGATTTTTTATGCAATGCTATTGTTTCTTGTAAATTTCCACTGCAAGCAATTTACTTTATTTTCAGCTTTTTTTTTAATTGTTCCATTTATATCCCACCTTTAACTGCAGAGGTCATATCGGCAGCCTTTTTATGCACTGAAT
Organism: Tenodera sinensis; assembly: GCA_030765045.1. Classification (NCBI taxonomy): domain Eukaryota; kingdom Metazoa; phylum Arthropoda; class Insecta; order Mantodea; family Mantidae; genus Tenodera; species Tenodera sinensis. The sequence goes on from CM060966.1 coordinate 150,279,393, forward strand.
TCACACACACATTCACACTTTCATTCATACTTCCAGACTCAGGGAAGGATGAGGAATAATCTTGACTGACCCCCCTGCCGGGAATCGAACCTGGGACCCTAGCACAGCAGGCAGATGCTCTACCAACTGCACCATGGGGCCAGCCTAGCTTTTGCTATGGGTAATAAAGAAGAAAAAAAAATCTGATGTGTTGCACTCACATGACTTCCTCTACTCTTGTACTAACCATTCTTACAAACTCTTATTCCTATATCTTCTTTGTGTTAGTTAAGATAAACATTTGTACAACTTACCTTATTTCTTATTTCCTTGTAGGTGCAAGGGGTATGTTAGAATACAGTAGGCTTTGTGCGATAGTCAAATGTTTTAAAGCTTTGAAATTCTGTTGTCTTTGCACATTTAACATATAAAAAAAATGAACAACGATGACCCATTTCACGAAAGTTCCAAGTTTTCCGAAACTCACACATATAACAAGGTATATCTCCGAAATGGTTCACCCTACAAGAAAATTTATTGAGACATAAATTGTGTATTTTAGCAAGATCTGCATTTTTTGTACAGCATGATTTGTTCTATCTCTAATGGTTTACCAGTTATGCAAAAGTCGTCCAGAGTAAATACGACTACAGGGGCTATAGCCAGAAAATTAAAGATATACATTTCATTTGTCATAAAAATATCTCAAGCATATGGCATTTTTATCAAAATGGTTAGAGCCATCTTCAAGAAAATCAAAATTTTCAAAAAATTTTCCATGTAAAGGGTAGTTTAGGGAGGGGCTATTTTCTTCAAAATCTTCATGTCACATCCTTGAAAGACATTAAACTTAAATACCAACTTTGGTTTTTAAATAACTTTTTGGTTTTGAGTTACGCTGTCCATAGACTGACACACATTGACCTTTTTCTAAAAATGCTTTTTTTGGATTCAGGGGACCTCAAAACATATATTTCCAGTGAAATCTCGACATCGAATTTTTGGGTGGAATACAATACTTCCCCTACTTACCAGTAGAGAAAGTAATAAAGAAACAGAAAAATGTGTTGCATCCACCTGATTTTTCTCTACTTCACAGAATTTCATGTGTGTTATAGTGGTTCTATCTGTGTTGTGTTACAATCAATTTCTGATCAGAAATAATCCCAAATTAGGCAACATGGACTTCGTTACATACTCTTAGTTAATATAGAAAACAAAACATAACTGTTTACGTATTATAAGTCAATTTTTTGTTTATTATATGAGAAAAAAGTAACCTATAGGATATTTAAGATATATTTTAACATTGCAAAATTTAAAGATGTGAGAATTAATATTTCCCAAATGGCTAATGCTTCAAAGAAGTTATTTGACATAAGCAGATATTTTAGTTAACTCCACATCATTCATGCAATAAGTTTAGCCTATCTCACATTGCTTACCAGCCATATAAAATTCATTCAAAAAGAAGAGTTCATAAAAATGTCAAAATATACAATTTAGTAGTCATATAAGTATCTTAAGGGAGTACACCTGTGGAAAACCTAAAAATTCACAATTTCCACTTTGATGACCTGACATTTTTATGTTTGGCCATGTCATATGCCTATGACAAAGTTTGGATGGAGAACTTAGCACCTTGACCTATAGAAGATTTTTTGTGCCTATGCCCCTGATGGGGTGATCCTTGGGAGAGAGGTGAGGCAAGAGGACATGAGGGTTGTTCAGTTTGGAGCAGAGAGGAAGGCAGAAGACAGGGTGCCTAACTACAGACTTAAACCTTCCAGTGACAGCTTGTACAACCAAATCCCCTATGTCCATGGGCTTACACATCCTCTGGGGAGCCTGGACATGCAGAGCTCCCCCAATCTGGAGGATGAGACTTTACAGAGAGAAAATGCCCTGCCATGCATACCAAAATCCCTGCCAACACTTAGAACCCTGAAACAGTCATTCAGGATGAAAGGTGAAATAAGGAACAGGAAATTCGGGGATATAATCCTTTCCAGTATTTACCTAGAAAACCAGGGAAACCCCTGAAAAAACTAATGATTCAGGAAGGTTGGCCATGGGATTTGAACCCACAACTTCTCAAGTGCAGGTCACAGACACTACCATTTGAGCCAGCCCACTAGGAATGTAAATAACGATCACATAATTTCAATCAGATATTTGCATTTGTTTCAGATCTACTGTTTTTGTTCTGGATTTAATTGTGTTAATTAAAAATGGCTCTACATGTCAAATGGATTTTTATGTCCTACTAAAAATTTTATTTTGTCTTTAACAGACCATTATAAAGAACCCAACAAATGAAGCTATGCTAGAGAAGAAGGATAAGCACTTGCATTCTGACACTTTACTATTTTATGCATATTAGGCTTTGAAGGTAATCAATATAAAAAATAATGTGATTATAAAATTTCAAAAATGGCTATGTGCATCTCTTAAGTAATAATTTACGAAGATGCTGATCTTGCTAAAACACACAATTTATGTCCAAATGAATATTTTTGTAGAGTGAACCATTTCAGAGATATTCCTTGTTATTTGTGTGAGTTTTGGAATACTTAAAACTTTTGTCAAATGGAAGATTGCTATTCATTTTCTTTTAACTTAGATGTGCAAAGAGAACAGAATCTCAAAACTTTAAAAGAGTTGACTATTGCTCAAAGCCTACTGTATTCCCATATTCCCCTTGCACCTATAAGGAAATAAGCAATAAGATAATTTCTGCAAAAGTTTATCTCAACTAACATGAAGAAGATACAGGAATAAGAGTTTGTAAGAATGGTTAGTACAAGAGTAGGGGAAGTCACGTGAGTGCAACACATCAGAAATTTTTTTATGTCTTCTTCAATGGGTTGAAAGTATATCTAGGATAGTTTATGAATTTTAGGTATCCAATATCATTAAGTTTAATAAATTCTGAGCAGAAAGATCAAATGATGTTGCAAATGTAAGATATTAATGATCCAGTTTTAAAGAGTTTTGATCAAGCAAATGCAAAATAATTATCTTAATAAAAGTCGAGCAAAATCATTCACCAAGAATATAAAATTCCGTCTCTTAGCATTTCTAATTGAAAACTTTTTGAAAATGTCTTCAGTTGTGTGTTTATAAGCTTTCTTTGGAGATATCACTTCATTTAGGTTTACTTAGTTATGTGTAACTTGACCAGTCATCATATTGCAGTTATTTTGTTTCTTGATAGCATTTTTACTTTCTCTACCACTTGTTTATGGAAGGTAGAGGAAACGTTGCATTCCACCAAAAAAGTCAACTCTTAACTTTCACTAGAAGCATATTTTGAGATACACTGAATCCCAAAAACCAGTTTTAGAAAATTTTCTGTGTACAACATAACTCAACTACCAAATTTAGTATTAAGTTCAGCATCCTCCTAGTTTGCAACATAAATATTTTCAAGAAAATCCCCCCTCAAACTATCTTTTACATGGAGACATTTTTGTGCTTTTTTCCCTCTAATGTTAAATACAATTGCATGTGCTTAACTATTAAAATCTTTTTTACTGTTGCACAGTAAGATTTTCCCTTTTTGATTTACCAGTTCTGCAAGCAATTGAGGATGAAGAGGACTTCAGACGCTATTCTCAGAAAGTTAAATATATACGAGAGCTGTTTTCTCAACGTCTGATAGCATAAAGAAATCAAAACGAATGTGAATAGTAAAAGGTTTTGTTATACCCATAAGCTACTTTTCACATAATCACCATAAAACCATCTCCATACCTATGCATCAGGTTTCCAATACCTTCTGTTAAAATGCTTGCTGCCTGTCTCTTGAGCTGTCTATTAAGTGTCCTTAAGATTATTATATCAGAAATATTGTGCTTTGGACAGTTTTTCACATGTGGGCAAAGATGGAAGCCATTTAGTGCTAGGTCTGGGCTGTAGGGATGGTAGTAAACTATTTCCGTCTCACCAGGATCTCTTTGGACATTGTCATGGTCATTATTCCAAAAACGTGATGCCACATGTGATTTTTCAATCTGTTTATATTTTATGTATCAGATATGTTCTTTTAATTTAGTTCACAAATTTGTTTTAGTCTTGCTTTGTCACCGCCTGCACAATTAATCTGATAAGTACCTATGGGGGATTCTGTCTTTAAGAATGTGCACAGTAAATGCTGCATGCTCTGTTTCATAAGGCTTTATAAATATTTTCTTAAATCTTTGGTCTGCCTAAGGATGGTATGTCAATTTCTTATATTGGAGGACTTCTTTTTCTTTATCTGATTAGTCTCTCCGTATGGAGTACAAGCCAGTGCCTACGGTCAGATGTACCTATGGACCGGACATAGTGAAGACCTAGAAGTGGGTGGTCAGTCCAGCACCAGGTATGAGAGTGAGGAAATGCAGGCAAAACTGATGAACAGAAAGGTGAGGATGGAGCAATTGGTGGAATGAGTGGAGGGGGAAACTGGAGAACATGGAGCAAACCTATCTAGATGCCACTTCGTCCACCATGAATACTACATGCAAGTCCCTGGGACTGAACCTGGACTGCCTTGTTGATAGACAAATGGTCTAACCGCTTGGCCATGGTATCATCTTTTTTGTGGTAATCTCACTGATGGTTTTGAGTTTTTTGTTTAGTATTGGACCGACTTTTCATTTTGGAGCTATAATGTACACAGGCACATGCACACAGATGGATCTTTTGCTAAAATGCCTTTTTAGGGTTCAGGAGAATGCATGTTTTGAACACACATTTCTAATGAAATCCCAACATTAAACATTTGGGTGGAATAAAATACTTTCCTAGTAGAGAAGATAAAAGCTTTATTTTCTTCAAAACATTTAATTCTACTGTATTCTTTTTAAGTTCTCTAATACCTTAATATGAAATAATTTTTTTTCAACATCTGATAGTGTTTACAGGTAACCCAAGTAGTGATATGAAATGAGGAATTGTACAGTGTGTTTGGCTCTCTTCTTGCTACTATCAGCATCATTGCCAAAGTGAAACGGTTAGCTAAAGCTTGGCTACGGGCACTTAAAGAAGTATGTTTCCATAGGATCCCTCGCCAAATGTGAATTATACAATGTTATATTTTAAAGAAATTGGGACATAATTTAGTAGAAATTCAACACAGAGTGTGCTGAGTGTATGATGAGAAAGATGATGTGGTGCACCTAGCGACTTCCAGCTTTAATATACTTTTGGGGGGGGGGAAGGGACGACAGCATTTTGACTTTAATGATCTTAAGGGCACTATGCAGACTTGGCTCAAGAGAAGGCAAAAAGTGTTTTGCAAAGGGTATTGGAATACTGGTGGATAAGCATGACAAAGTTTTCAACCATAATGTTGAAAAGAAGCTTATGAACGTGAACTTTTGTCAATAAAGCAATTTTTCTATTCACATTGGTTTTGATTTCATGCTCTATTGGAGGCTGAAAGGAAAAAAAAAAAAGAAATACTTGTATGTCGAGAAGGCTATTGTATTCCTTCAGAAATTGCATTTCAAGATTTCACTTAAAACACAGTGACAAGAGAGAGTTCGTACATTATACTGCTTGCAAAAGTTAGACATGTGAACACTGGCCAATGCTCAAGTGGAGCGCTGTTGCCAAGTGTAATGTATGTACTGCCACAGGTTCTGTACATAAGAGCACGTGAGATGCGTGTACCACATTCGGCAGCGCTGGTAGGACGGGCATGCTTGGGATTTGCTGGAGTCTGCAGTACAGCCCGCCTCCATATGCCTGTAACTTTTGTGAGGATTATAGTGCATGTGGGTTTATTCTTCTTTGGCATATTCCATTATAGACTTTGTCCTGTTTCTGCACATCAGTAGGTGATAGTTCTCACAGCTGTTATTGCATAACATGCATTTCTCATTTGGGTCACATACTCTAATTTGGCTGCACACTTTAAAATGAAACCCATGGACGGCCATTCTTGTCACCAGGTGTTGCAGCTGGTAGTTAGGTTCTTTCCAGTTCTGGTTCATCATGACCTCTGCAACAGAACTCTTCCCATATTTCCTCCCTTTTCTGCTCTAGTTTTCTAACTGCTTCATTGTAGCTTCTGGTAGCCCTTAGAATTAGTTGGAGGCAAATATCTTCAATGAGAAGCTTTCTCTAGTTAGCATGTACGTCAGTCTAGACCTTGTGTATTTGGAAACGGCCAACACTCTTTTCAGGAAAGTCGCTTTTATCTTCTCTAGTTGGTATATTGTGATGTATTCCCATACTAATTCTAAACCATATGTTATAACTGGTAGGACCTTCAAACAGAATAATTTCATTGCAGTTTTTAATGACATTTCTTATTTCATTTATGCTTTTAATCGCTGCTATCATTCTGTCTGTTAAGTGTCCCCTGAAGTTCCTTGCTGTAGTTTGTATTGTTATTCCCAGATTGTGTATCTCATAATATTTGAGTGTCAAATAAATACGAAACTGTATGCAATTCTTTTAAGAACACAAAAATTTTCCCTCCCCAAACTACTCACACTCAACATTCTTCAATGATTTTGATCTACTAAAAATGGCTTGAATGACTGATTAAAATAATATAGGCTTGCATAAAAATAAAACATCTTGTATTTTCTTCAAAGCATGCTCATCCTAAAATTTTCATAACTGATAGACCACATATTGACCAAAATCATACCATTAAAAACTGTATATTTTAAAACAAAATTTATGACAATAACCCATTTCCAAGATTTTCATTATTTGTTTGAATTTCCAAATACTTTAACATATTCTTTTCCTAGTTGCTATTCCCCTTCCTCTCATGATCGTGGAATTTAAAATCACATATTGATCCACCGAAAAAAAATTTCTTCAGCTTTCCATATCAACAATGAAATGTGGAATTTGTGAATGTTTAATGTATTATATACAACTACTATAAAGGGAGTTCAAAATAAATTACTCACAAAATTAGATGGCAGGTGGCTACTTCCACCCAAAATTTCAATATGCAAGATTTCACAGCAAATAAGTATTTTGAGTCCCCAAATCATTTATGTATGCACTAGTAACTTAAAAAGTCTGATGCTAAGATAACTTACGAAAATATACCTTAAAGCTTCACTTGCAAAATAAAATGAAACACCTGATTGCTTTTATTAACATGTGTTCCAACACACTCATATGACTATAGTGCTGCCGAAATAAGGAAGCCACTTCAAGTATACAAATGCTCATGGTGGCTGTAAGCATACGGTTACAGAGAATACTATGATTGGTTCCTAAACGAAGTGGTGAAGAAGAAAACTAAATAGATCCATCTTTTATGTTACTGATGTTTACATTAGGATGTTAGGCCGGATTTACTATAATTCACTCAGAATGAGTTTATTAAAACTGAAACTATTATACGGCACATTCCTTGACCGACAGGAACAACATGTTCCCCACCAGAGGTACCCGTAAAGGGCCGGCAAGTCATGGGTACTAACTTGCATTAGACTTACCTGCATCACATCAGATGTTGAAATTGATGCCTTCAATGTGAATGTATTCCCTATACCTCCGAAAACAATTGTGGTTTATTCCCAGAAGTCCACGTTGACTGTTTGCCTGTATTTCACTAGTGATTTTGTCCTTCAGCTCTTTTAATGTGTATGGATTTAATGCATACACTTTATTCTTTACAGACATTTAGCACAAGATGTCAGCTTTAGTGGCAGTTAAACTTAAAATTCATGCTTTGCATTCACAACATCCTGTAAGTAGAGCTAATTATTGCAATTGGTTTCAGCAGTCTGTTCATAATGGTGACGTGGGCCCAATTTTAATGTTCTTCACTAATGAAGCGTGGTTTTATCTTCAATTCAAGGCCAGTTTCTACCCAGAACGATTGATACTGGGCTACTGAAAGATCATGTTCATCAAGTTCCTCACCACATGTAGAATTATCAGTCTCATATTTACGACACAAAAGTTGATTCACACGTTTATGTAAATTACATTTTGAATATTTTCCCCTGCAATTAACGAAACATGAAAGATTGTGTGGCTGGTTTCAGCTATGGCACACACTGCTGGTATTCTATGCAGGAATTGTGAAATGGGTATGGCGACAGAATTAGTCCAGGATTCTGCCCCCCCCCCGATCTATCTCTATGCAATTTTTATTTATAAGGAATTTTAAGAATAAAGTGTATGCATTAAACCCGCTCAAATTACAAGAACTGAAGGACAAAATCATGAGAGAAATACAGGCAATCAGTCAACATGAACTTTTGCGAGTAAACCTAAATTGATTTCAGAGATATAGGGAATATGTTTGCATTGAAAGACATCAATTTCAACATCTGATGTGATGCAAGTAAGTACAGCAGTTAAGTGTTTTATGCTGGTATTCGCATGGTCCTTTGCCATCGCGGAGCGGTCTGGCTAGTCAAGGAATGCACAGTAGAAATAAAATGTTACTAACCTGGGGGTGGGTGGTGGTGGCAGCAACTCTCCAGAGCACAGCCATCATATGGGAATTCCCATTGTCATGGGAAGTATACCAATTTTCAAAGGTATTATTCAGTGACCTGCTTTATATAAATTTGATTATTGCTTTGAGCACCATGGCCGAGCAGTAGGACAGTTTGCCTACCACCTGGGTTTGATCCCAGGGGCCTGCTGTGGTATTTGTGGTGAAGCGCCATCTAGGCAGGTTTTCACTGGCTTCCTCTGCCACTCATTCCAATTGCTCCATCACAACCTTTCCATTCATCCATTTCACCTGAATTTCATATTATCCTCTCCCTCACTCATACCTGGTGCTTGCTGACCACCCACTTCCAGGTCTTCACCCTGTCCAGTCCGTAAGTTCCTCTGCTCCCTGACCCTAGCCACTGGCTTTTAAGTCCTACCTAAGGGGAGGGTAATCAGGTAAAGAAGAATATTGCTTCAGCTTTATACAATTAAATGTATAATTAAACAATTTCTACAAAAGGTTTACACACTGCAAGAGGTAGATAAACAATTACAGCAGAGAAATCCTGTAAATGTAAGAGACATTTATGTGCTCATCAGTACTATAGCTTATTCGTAGCTTTGCTAAAAGCAAAGATGTCATGTCCTCAGCTAGTTCTTTGGATCTTATTACTATGCTAAATAAAAGGTTGGTGAATCGTTAACAGAAGAGAACAGGGAAGTGTTTTCCATGTTTAAGGGTCAATATTAATGAGACTGCCAAATAATACCAAAATCAATAACTTCAAATGTATTAACTGTTTAGCCCGATCTACAGAACAAAAACAATTCAACAGCTGAAGGTGCAAATGAACTATCTGATATAGTAGGAAAAGGAATCAATAGATGAAATAATAAGACCATATAGAATTTTGCATTGCATGCTTTATTTCAATAATACTTTCAGCTTCACTGGGAGATGTTTTCACCAGGTTTACTCTTTGGACTCTGCCCATTAGCACGGCTCTTGCTAATCTCTAATCAGCTCAGGAACAGCTGCTGCAGTAGTGCTGGAATGGATGTGATCATGAGGTGAGAACCGAATCTCCTGCTTAGTCCTCATAAACCCATGCTTGTGTTGCTGGTTTCCAGGCGATCAATTCTTTTTCACTAAACCACAGGTCGATTTCCTTATTTGCAGATTCCACTGAATCTGACCCATGGATTATATTCCTAGTAACAAGAGAATAATTTATATTTACAAGACGTCTTTTGAAATAATCTGAAATTACAAATGCTAACTTTGCATAACCTAGTATAACATTGATTGAAGAGCTCATGCATCAGGTAATGGCTGTCTTCAGTTATCGATCAGCCGGCAATTCCTATCAAGAATGAAGGATCATCACTTGCATGAAAACTTTGGTCTGAGCTGGTTCTCAACCCACAATCTTGGGATCAGTACAACAAACCTGCAGGCTATAACTGCTAAAGAAACAAGCTTTCTGTTGCACTATCAGTGTATAATGGCATAGTCAGCATCTGTGTGAATAATTTACATTGGGATTAAGGAGAAATAGAATAATCTAACATGTTAAATTGCATAGAATTGTTATGTTTGGGAGACAGATTTTAATGACAAAATTGTAATGCTGTCATTAAAATTTGACAATGCACTTCTTCTTGAAAACATTTTAACTATCCACAACTGCACTTTAAATTACAATTTTTGTTTGTTGGACTTCATGATGTGCACTAAACTTTAATTAGATTTTTTGACACCATCACTTACTTCAGCTTGTTTATTATGCTCATAGATGTCAAACTGCTTACTCAAATTAAGCAAATATGAGCAGACAGCCTTCTGCTGTTCCAGAAGTAGAAAGGTGGTACCATTTAAAAACCCATCTTGGTCGAATACATGAAACATTGCAAAAGGAAGAATTTAACAAGTGGCCAGAAACTTATCTTTTTCTGTGTTGTTTTTTTGTTTTGATTAACGTCCTCCAACATTGTGTCATACCGGACGAAGGAATGAAATGGTTGAAAAAATGCTCAAATGAGCCCGAGGTTCATGGAGCTTGAAGTTACCCGACATTCACCTTATCAGGGTAGGGAAAAAAAACTTACCTGGATAACTTAGCCGAAGCGAGATTTGAACTCGCGACCTCTTGAACGTGAGGCAGACACGCTATCACTCTACCGAGCAGGCTTTTTCTCTGTGAGGTGTTTAGATGAGCACACTCCGAGTTAATTTCATGATCAACCTTTTACTGCTACAGGAAGTCATACAAAATTATTGTAAATTAAAGAGAAACTCACAGGAAATTATGTATAATGTTGAAAATTTTCCAATTTGTTACTAATGTATTGCTGGATTTTTAAACACACAAGCACTATTTGAGAGGTAGAATCAGGACTGAAAAATTCCAATACCATTGCAGGGATTTGAACCACAGATCTGCTAAACACTCAGCTACCATGGCCAACTTGCCAGTATGACAAATTCCCCAACTGATTCACATTTTCTGGTAGACCACAAGGGAATCTTATATCCGTGATAAGCACCTCAAGGATGACCTACAATCTTAAGTACTTTATGTACCGGTTTTAACACTGAGGATACACAAGTGTAATCTTTGCACCAGGTTTTATGCACTTGATAGCATCATGTTATGAAAGTAGTGCTGTTACTGTTCCAATCAGAGTGAGAAAGTGGAAGGATACTTTTTAGGCATTGTTTACATCATGACCAATTCTTTTGTTGAAACCAGTATAGATTTGCCGTTGGCGTAAATCAAGAAAAACACAATTCGGTTTATGAGCAGCTGTTGAGGCACTCTTGCTAGTTCTATTCACTGTGAGACTAACAGTAACCAAGGACCTGCATGTGTTATAACAAGTTGTCTAGCTCAAGACCAGGCCATGTACTTTTTACAAATAGGCTTGGGTGAGTCAAATTTTTTCAGTTTACTTGATGGGGTTATTAATTGCAGACATTTTAAATCTAGTGCAGAGATTCCCCATATTGCTTTAGAACTATTTTATGCTAACTTTGCAACTATGCAAAAGTTAGATTTTTTGATAATAATAAATAAATTAAAAAAAAAAAAGCAAATGAAATAGGTATTATTGGAGGGTTGTTTACCAAGTCTGTTTTGTGGAAAAGCTTCATTATGGGAGATTGACAATTTGTTACAGGTGCTTTAGTGTGTTAAGTTACCATTAGTATCAGAATGAGAATGCAAGCAGAGTGCCTCAAGAGCTGCAGTGAAACCAATAAATTCGGCTTTTCTTGATTTATGCCAACAGCAAATCTAGAAAACATAGCTTGGTTTCACTTTAACTGGTAGACCTACTGGCCCTCTCACTAATTCTAAGGTTGCTATGCTACACATGACAAAATTAGTAATGTCATAACGGAGCCCATCAAATTAACTAGAATTACTGGCTGTTAAATTGCTAAGCAGGATTCATATACCTTCCAACTTGGATACAAAGGTCTCCTCGAATGGTTCCTGGGGCAGAATCCTTGGGATCGGTTGCACCCAGCATTACTCGTCCAGTCTTTACCACATTAAGGCCTTCCCATACCTGCAATCATTGCATGCACATTAAACACTGCGTTGTCAATTTAAGCAGCAATTCTACCATAATCAACAACCAACAGCACTGACATGCTACCCTACTTTTACTGCTTGCCAAGGTCTTTCATTCATCATGAACAATGCAGTACTTATTTCCTGTGGCAAATGAAACACTACCTACAATGCTTCAACTTTTATTTACATTTTAATTATAAATCGTACTACTGACTTTATTCTTGTAGCACCAGTAAAAATGAGATAAACACAAACTCTACTCTCTGTTTATGATACTAAGACAAACTCAAGAAAGAAAATCACTATACATCATGTTTTGCTTTTTTGCTTAAGCAAAAGAATTCAATAAAGTTGCAATATAGCTTCTGAAGTTAGAAACACGAGATCTCATGATTCCTTGCAAAATTTTAATTAATTTGTACACTTCGCTACTCCTGAATATAAAATTATTCATACTACGCACTGGATAATTCATCAAGCATATAGTCAACCATGCCCCGAAGTGTGCGTCCTCCAAACCGTATGTTTAAACATTTTAACGTGTTACAATTCTGATTAAGCCATTCAAGTGATTTCGAGCATCATAGCATACATCAGTATAAATAGTGGCTTCATATATCGTCAGCCGGCAATTCCTATCAAGAACTGGATCATCATTTGGATGCTATGGCACTCGCAGAATGGAGTAGACATTTTGGCAACGCCATGATGGTTCATCACCACGTGTTTCTATCGGTTTCTTAAGAACCTAAAACTCATTTTATAGTCAAATTATTACTAAAGTTTGGGATGATTTACAACGTGCAAACACGTGGCTTACATACCATGGGAACGACAGGACCTGATGACATGTACTTTACAAGACCAGGGAAAAAAGGTCGGCCGGCAAGGTCAGCATAATGCTTCTTCAACAACTCTTCTGACGCCTGCAAAAATAAAGTAAATTAAAACCAACTCATGTATTGAACAGCACTGGTGATGAGCACAACACGCAGAAACTTCAACAGGTTTTTATTGTACCTACCCACGTGAATTTCATTGCCACTAGTTTAAATCCTTTAGCTTCGAATCGTTTTATTATTTTTCCTATTATTCCCCTCTGGACTCCATCAGGTTTTACCATAAGAAATGTCCTTTCCCTAGCAGCAGCCATGCCTCTTGAAAATAGTGAGAATATTGCCAGTAATGTACAAACCACCATCCGACGTTGGCAAGAGCGGCTGCCGAGAAGAAATCAACCTTGACGGTTAAACGGGTACTGTGCCAATTCCATTGATACATGCAGGGCAAGAGAGCATTACGCTATAATCCGTTTAACGCGATTAGTGTTTAAATATTTGGCCAATAGATGGCATACTATTTTCTATAATTTTAGGAGAATTAACTATATACGGTCGAACAACTGTATAAATCTGCTCTGTATGTAAACTCTAAAAGCATATTCGACATAATTTTTAACTGAAATCACCTTTAAGTTTTGGTTACGGTACAAATTAGAGCTAGTTAGACCTAAAAGGTAACAGATGTCGCGCTAAGCGCGACGCTTCCAAGTCGTGTATAACTTTTTATTCATCAATGTATAAACTCATAAAAAATATTAATAATTACAAATTTAAGTAGTTTAAAGGAACTAATTAAAAACCCATTGATTTGAGGATATGAGAATGTAGCTGAACTGACCAGCCACATATACTTATCAAAGTTTATAAACGGCATTATGATGGAACCAATTCAAACTGTCCATGACCAACGGTTGGAAAATTAGCGGATAGGGTTTTTTTAGAAATACCAACCGTAATATTTTTAGTTACATTTCGAGCGGAAAGGTTTATGGACATGAGTGCCAAATACACATGGCTGCCGTTGTTTTAATGAGGAAAATAATGAACAGTTGTGTGCAAATATAAGAGGAATAACTGCGAGTAAAGAATAGGAAATAAGTAAGCAATCGGTTTGAATTAAAGAGTGTACATTCGCCTAGCAAAATAGCAGTTCTACTCATTTGAAATTTATTGAAACAAGAATTAAATGGCGTAATAATGTTTGTATGCTTAATTATAAAATTCGTTGCATATCTTGATTTTCAGGAATTATACATTTTGGGCTGTAGAATCTTAAGAGCTAACAAAATGTTTCACAACAAACCCAGCCACCAGAAGAAGAAAAGGAAACTAGAGGACAGAACTGGAGGCAAGTGGAGAGCAAGCAAACGAAGGAAACATGAGGCAGAAGAACCAAAAGTAATGCGTCCTTTGGGAGAACTAGCCAGACAGGAAGAAGAAAGGTATAAAAAATATTAAGAAAAATAATGTATCATCGTCATGCTTATAGCTAAAAATTATTACTTTGATTGCAGAGGAAGAGTGTTCCAATGTACATAAAATTTACCAAATGTGTGATGTACCTCTGACATGTTTCCCTACTTGGTCATTGTGTTCCAAATTTTTTTACTACCGGACGCTTGAGAACCCGTCATTTATCAACTTGCTGGCAGATGTAATTTGTTTACGTCCAGCCTTTTTAAAATGCAAAGCTGTGCAATTGCTGCCACATATGAGTAACAAACACTGCCAAACGGCTCATTTACTGTATGCGAGATGTTTAGGGTCCCAAGCTGCAAAGCAAAGCCGAGAGATTCCTTTTATAAGAAGAGTAGCAAGAAGTAGCAGCCAAAAGCTGCAAAAGCGAACAAACAACAGCCTAGTCTTAGGAGCAGTGTAGTTAAATCCCAATGGTACATGTTGGAAATCCAGCAAATTTTGGTTTTCATGTAGATTAGCAGTGCACATTGCGTATGATTGATAGTGGGGAAAATGGCAGTTGTCATTTCGTGATCATTTTGCTATAAAAGAAAACATCCCCAAAAGAAGGGGAGTGGCTTCTAGGCTCTAGAAGAGGCAACATGTGCTCTAAACAACACACCTAAGGTAACTAGGTGCTTCAATTTTATCACACTTTTTCTTGAGCCATGTGGTACTAAAAATAGTCATTATTTCTAACATTCGGTTTAATTTATCTCATCCACAATAACAAGTATATGTTGTGGTATTTGCCAAAGCAGCAGATAATTGTATAACATCAAGTTCATTAATATAAGGCTGAACAATGCTTCATGTAGCTGGTTTTGCAGCATGTGGCCAGTGAGACATGCTTAAGAAAATGCTCGTTACACTTTGCAATTCCTTCTAAAATACGGGAGCAGTTTCCTGATGAATGTTATTTTAAGTTCATCCAAAGTATGTGGATAAGTTTTGTAATCTTTCTCTTTTAATGCTCCATAGATAAAAGTTGCAGAGGGTAAATCTGGAGAATGAGGGGGACCATTTGTTGCTAGTGATAACTCAATTTTGAAACATGTAATGAATTTCCTATAATGAGAAGCTGGCCATATGTGCTGTCGCAGAGTCCTGCAGAAAGGTTGCAAAAACACATTCTCTCTCAGCTAACTGGCCATAAAAGGCTGCAAAATGTTTTGCTCATGTCTCTCAGTGTGGATTGTTTCCTGGGACAAAATTGAGCCATGGCTAATAGCACACCAAAGTCCATTTTTTGATCATGCAGGAGTTCCTTGTTTATTACATCAGGCTTTTCAGAACTCCAATAAGTTATTTTGTGAATTAAGATACCCACCTAGGTGGAACCATGATTCCTCTGAAAAGAAAATCAGATTAGGGGCAATTTGTGCATCATGCGCCCTATTCAAAATCCGTTCACAAAACTGCAACATTTTTGCAGCATCTCCCGGTTTAAGTTTAGTAATTTTATAGGGCTTTAACTTTAGTAACTTGGTAGCCGTTCAAAAAGAGTCGTAGGGAATTCCTGTTTGCTGAGAAAGAATGTCAAACTGATTTTCTAGGAGACCTTTCCAGAGCATGTTGAATGTTATTCAGAGTTTCTTTTATAGTACTGTACATGTTTGTACATGTTTCTTGTATAGAACACTTCCAGTTTCACAAAATTTATTTACTAATAGATTTACTAATACTAATGGAATGTGAACATCAAGAAATTGCTCTTGAAATAATCTCGTGAGACACATTGATTTTGTATGAATCATTCATGACTATTGTGAAGGTTTTTTGTTGCTTTTATATATTCAGGTAGACAATCACTTACTTGTAGTTGTAGATAAACAGGAGCGCTTTCGTGGAGGTTACGTCCACATCCACAAAAAGGAACCTGAATATTAGACTAAAAGAACACAGGAGACACATTCTCAACAAACAGTGTGAGAAATCTGCGGTGGCACACCATTTTTGGAACGAGAATCACAACATTGGAAACAACATCAAACTGCTAAAACCAGCCACTTCTGCATTAGATTTGGACCTTTGGGAGAAATATTTTATTCACTTAAACTCCAGTCATGTCTGCAATTTTGAAATTCCCTCTGCACCAGATTTGATTGTGTTTGTAAGTTCTACCACCGGAGCGAAGGAGAGTGTACAAGGCACCAAACTCAGACTTCAAACAACAGTTGCTACTGGCTGAGGATGTGGACGTAACCTCCATGAAAGCGCTCCTGTTTATCTACAACTACAAGTAAGTGATTGTCTACCTGAATATATAAAAGCAACAAAAAACCTTCACAATGATCAGGACATCACTATATATAATGCTTCTCCTTTTAATCTAAATACATTCATGACTACTCTTAGGGGAATAGAATCCTTCTGTTACCCCATTTCACGTGATAACTTTCCTCAATATGCTGTACTGTGTTGCTTAACAAACGTGCTACTTGTGCATTATTTCAACTCATACTAAAGCCTTGCGCAGTGGAGGGTAAAGGAACTTCTTGCCTCTGCTGACAAAGTGGCCGGTCCCGCAGTTTTGTCAAGTATTGCTCACTAGCACATTGAATGTGTATTAAAACTAAATTACTATGTGCAACTGAGTACAACTAATGTCCTTTTTGGAATGAGGAGAGATTGTAGCTGTATGATCTGTAAAGCTAAACCTCAGTGTTATATAATCATAGGAAAAAACTTGTTTTAAAATAAATGGGCAATATATATATATGTTTGTTTGGAAGGAGAGCTAAAAGGTTGTTTCTGTTCATTGGTTGGCACTTTTCCCTGTGTATGCACAGTTATAACAAAATTAAGTACTTTGTTGTTATTTAGCGATTTATTTTGTACATAAGGGAGTGTCTTAGAAAGGGGAGAGTGGATGGGTTACAGGCTTTTAAACTGTGTACTATAGGTAAGATTTTTCATTCTTTAAATACTTTTTCTTCTGCATTTAGATAGGGGATTTATATGAAATTGTAATGAACATGAATTCATGGAAAAGTCATTGAGATCTCACAATTTGCCAGTTCATTACTGGGGCTTTATTTTTTCATGTCAATCTCCTATTTCTTTGTGCACCTTTGCCAATAGTACAAGTTTTGTGACTGCAGTTCTTGCTGAAGAGCCACCACCATTTAAGTGAAAAGCAGAACAAAATGAAAAAGAGCCATGTTAAATGAACATAAGTTCTTAATAAAATGGAATGAAAAATAGAAAGGAAGAGATGAGTATGAGTGAATTTAGAAGGTTCTCTGATTTTGAAATTTACCCAAGATTAGGTTTAGATCTGTGTGTGTGTGTGCATGTACTCTCACTATTACTGTAGATATCAACAGCACTTTACAGGTCTTTCAGGAACGCTCTTCAGGCTTGTGAATTTTTAAATGTAAATGTATTGCAACTGCCTCTCAAATTTATAGATTTCTGCCCAAAATTACAAATACATTTAATAATATTAAAATAAATGAATGATAATCCTTTTTATAGCACTTACAATATCAATGACTACTGGTTGAATTAGCACATGTGTTTCCCAATCTACTCATCTTTACTCTTGACTGCAGCAGTAGTATACAAATTTGTTGTTTTTGTCATTTAGTTTAACACCTCAATGACTTGGATGTTTTGAGATCTACCACATTCTGCACAAACTGGGATGATAGAAGGAGCACATTTACTGTTTCTGGTACCAGAAAGTGTATTCCTAATTTCAAGTTTATAAAACCTAACTTCCTTTTTTCTTTTCTTTTTCTTACCTGTTTACCCTCCCTTTATGTAGCACTTGCATCAGTAGGACTTAGAAGCCAGTGTCTAGGGTGAAACACCTGTCGGGGAACACAGGAACCTAGGGACTGGACAGAGTAAAGACCTGGAAGCGAATGGTCAGCCAAGCACCAGGAATGATAGTGAGGAAGAGGATGATATGAAATGCAGGTGAAATTGATGATTAGAAAAGTGATAATGGAGCAGTTGGTAGAATGAGTGTCCCAGTATTTATCAGTATGATCCATCAGTATGATAAATACTGGGACAGGGTCATTAAGTAAGCGATCCAAATCAAATTACATCCAAACAATTACAATAGGGACCGCGGACTTCAACTAAGCCCTGCTTGGACAATAGCCATCAAACACATCCACAACAGCAACTACAGTGATTCCGGACCAAGTACTGACCCTCAAGAAAACACTGTGGCTGGTGACGAACATTGCCTGAAACAGCAGGCCCAATCACAAATTGTCACCCGCTCATTGGCCAGGTTAATGCAACCCCCTCCCACCTAACATTGTATATATATGGGGAGCGGAAAAACGGCAGTGTTGCTTGACGTGGAAAAGGCATTTTCTACCACTTGGCACGAGGGGCTTGTCTACAAGCTCATACAGCACGAAATCCCCCCTCCATACATTCACCTGGTGGCTAGTTTCCTACAGGAACGTAGCTTCCGAGTGAAAGTGGAGGGTTCATTTTCAAGAGAAAGGCCCATTGGCACAGGAGTCTCCGAGGGCAGTGTACTGTCACCGGCACTCTTTGCAGCTTACATGGCCGATCTCCCCACCCACCCAAACACACACATCTGTCAGTATGCGGACGATCTCATGATCTTCGCTACTAACAAGAACCCGCGCTACAGCTACTGCCAAGTACAAGCCCATCTCTGTGCCCAGCAGATGGTGCGAGAACTGGCGTATGTCTATAAATCTGGATAAAAGCTCTGCGATTCTCCTGGCAAACACGTTAGCAAACCAGCTCCCGTGAGACCCTGTACTTCGGCGCCGTCGGATCCCCTGGGTCACTATGACGAAGTGTCTCTGGGTCACGCTGGACTGGCGGCTGACATATAGACATCACGTCAGGGGCAAAGTGCTACAAGGCCAAGCTGCTCTCCGGCAGTTATATCGAATCCTGCACTCAAAAACCATGCCTATATGCCTCAAGCTCCAGCTATATCGGGCAATTATCCTGCCTATGGTTTTGTACGGATGTGAGATCTGGGGAGTGGTGGCGAAATCCACCTTCATCAGGCTCCAAACGTTGCAGAATCGGGCATTAAGGATGATCTATGATACTGGCTGGAGATTTCCTGCCCATATCCTACATGAGCATTCCGGCATCCCGTACATTGTCGACGTGATTAAAACTCGTGCTCGAACAATGTACAATAAACTCCAGAACCACCCTAATCCACTGGTGAATACTCTGGGATAATACGACTAGAGACAGCCACGCCGACTACCATCCAAAAGATTACCAAAGGACATCTTAGGTCCAGCGGTTTAATTTTGAAGATGGGAAAGGCGATAAGTACAATCTGTGTTTGAAACAGAGAGAAACACCTTATTCAGTTCACCTCTCAGTGAGTGACTGACGGCCAGAACCCTGGTGGGGATTAGCATGTCACCTGACTGGCTGGAAACGACCAATCAGAAGCCGCGCACTGCCCGCTCGCAGACCAATCCCTGCCAACCATCCTTTCCGCCCCTATAAAAGCCCTTGATCCCAAAAATTGTTCCCAGTATGTAAAAAATCACTGTAGTGAAACCATCAGAACTCATCGCGTAGGTTAAGCCGTGTGACGGCTAGGTACTGCGGTAAGGACACTTGGGCGGCGGAATCTGCATCCCCGCTCGACTCAAACTGCCTCTGGAGCCTCTAACCGTCATTTTTCATTCTGATGAAGGCCATGGAGTCTACAATGGCAGACAGCTCAATGTTTTTAAACCTCAAACGGCTGATCACCCGTGAAACCTTAATTAATAATGCTCGCTGTGAAAGCTTTAAATCTTACAAAGTAATAATTGTTCAATAGTTCAATTCATCTCATGCAGTGATGTTACTCTCATTTACATTATCAGAATTGTGTCTATTAGAATTTGTGCTTTCAGATTTCCTCTTGTATATTTGTGTTACTTATTGCTTTTAATGAAAGAATTTCATCTGTTAATTTGGATGTGAGCTCATATTCTTCGGCAGTTTTAGTTTTTCCACTCATGTACCTTGAATTACTGCTGCCCTTGTCTTCAATATGAACACATACTTTGCAAAGCCAGTAATTATCTGGGTTTCTCTTCTCAGTGTGGCAAAACCTTTTATGATGATACTCTTGAGTCACAGTTTTCACAAATAATGCCATTTCTCATTATTTTACAGCACAATCACAGTTAAGTATCTTAAATACTTTGATTTTATCAGAGTGCATTCTCAACATGTCTTAATTGACAACTGCCATTTTGCCATGCAAGAGTTTCAACTCCTATATGTGCTTTAAGAGCAACTAAGGGTGCTTCATAACCACCGACAACAGTAACGATAATCAGAACAAGAGACTTGAAATACATGTATTCAAATGGGAGTGTTCACAACCAACGCAAGGCTTCTCGGGCCCCGGGAATGACAAGCAAGACTTGGCCAACATTCAAGTTTGGTGTTGTTACCAGACACAGCATAATAAAGACTTCTTCTTCCTTCAGGGCAGAAATTCTTCGAGATGGCATTGGTCTGGGTGACTCGGTGACTGGCCTACAGATTCCAAGGTCATGGGTTCAAATCCGGTCCAGACCAATGGTTTATAAGTGTGCTTAAAAATGATAGCTTCATGACAGTAGATTTACTGGCATGTAAAAAAAAAAAATATATATATATATTTATTTTTCAAGGCAGCTGTGATGTAAGTGCCTGCTAGAGCTCTTGCTAGCTGCAATTCCAGGAAGAATTTTACACGAGGGTGAGTCGAATGAAAACTGGAAATTTTTTTTACAGCTCCTCTATTACAGAGGTGAAACAAGTGCACTATTTTCAAATGTAGTCACTTTGCTTTTCATTACATTTCTGCCACTGAGTCGGGAGGTCATGGATATCTCGTGGAAAAAAAATTTGTTGGCTGTGCACGTGGCCACTGATGCACCGTTTGTTTCACCTTTGTGTCAGTCACGAACTTGTTGCCAACTAAGTAGTCCTTTAGTGGGCCAAAGATGTGGAAATCAGAGGGTGCGAGTTCAGGGAAATAAGGAGGATGGGGGAAGCACTCCCGATGCAAGTTGTTAATAGTGGCCAAGATTGCACGAGCTGTATGAGGTGCATTATGTTGGATGAGAATGCCTGTTGAGAGGAGCCCGCAGTGCTTGGTGCATATGGCAGATTTCAGAATGTCACTGTGGGTGGCACTGGTCACCGTCTTGCCCTTCTCCATGTAATGTTCAACTATGTGACCCTTGTGGTCCCAGAACAAGGTTAGCTGATGGTTGGCTGTGGAACTTTTTCAGCTTTGGCAGTGATGGGTGTTGCTATTCCATTTTGGAGTGCTTGGTCTCTGGTTGGTGGTGATGGATCCAGGACTCATCCTCAGTACAGTCTGCTTCAAAAATGTGTCACCTACAAGTTTTTAGTAGCACAGCAGCTCCTGGCAGGCACCCACTTGCGTCTCCATTTCAGGAATCAGTTGACAAGTTACCCCTCTTGTGATCACTTTCTGGTTCATCTCATCATGGACAATATGGTGAGCAGAATCATGATTGACCTGTAATTGCACTGCAATTTCATCGATGCAGACACATCTATCCTGCAGAATCATCTCCTCTGCTGCTGCAGTTGCCTCAGCTGTCACAACACGATGTGCTTGGCCTGGTTTCTGTGTGTCCACCAAACTTGCTGTGCCGCTGCTAAATTTCATACACCTGAGTTGATGGATTTCTATTGGTTTCATACCTTCACTGTGAGGAAATGGATCACTTTGCACTGCCCTTCTTTGGTGCACTCCAACAGAGAGGCCGCCATATTGGAAACTCCCATATTGTGCTACTTGTTCACATGGGGTCACGGGACCAAAGCCAATTGATGGCAGGCAAGTCCACGTACATGCATATTGGTCTGATCGTAATAGGAGAAGTTTTAGATTTAGTATAGCTGTTTTCCAGTTTTCATTTGACTTGTTCTGTTATAACAATAAAGAACAACAAGTAATTTTAATGAATGCTAGGACGCTAAAGGACTGATTTCTCAGAATCCGAAATAGGAATGATGCTAATTATTATTTATTTAAGCAGTTTGTCACAATAGCTCAGTGGTTAGAGCGTCCACCCGGTAAGCGGAAGGTCTGTGGTTCAAATCCCAGTTGTGGCATTGAATTTTTAAGTTCCAGTTCTACCTCTCAAAGGAATGATGCTTCCTATTTTCTTGGAATTGGAAATACACAATAGCTTTGCATTTATATCTTCACTTTATTGAAATTTGGTGTTGGTTAACCTGTCTTTGACCGCCACCATAGTGCAGTTGTTAACGTGCTTGCCTCTGGCGCGGAGAACCCAGGTTCGATCCCCGGTATCAGCATGGGGATTTTATCCCCTCTGGGAGGTCTGGCACAGAGTGCACTCAGCCTCGTTAGGTCCTGGGGTTACCAATTGAGGAGCTACTTAATGAAGTAGTGGCCCCAGGTCGAGAAGAGTGCATCACTGGTCGGGAGGGCTAGGGGCGCTGACCACGTCCCACCCTCCAGTGCTGCACCTTACCAATGACGCCTGTGGTGGGCAGAGGTGGGGGACGCAGCGGCTGGATGGTAGACCTTGGCCCTTCATGGGCTGTCGTGCCAGGGTTTAGTTTAACCTGTTTTATGTTGGCTGAATTGGAGAGCAGGTTACATTTTCTTCATTGATCAAAGGAAATAAATGACATCCCAATTCGAAATATCCACTATCTATTATTGTTGCTGTTAGCAGGCTTTTTTAAACCAAAATATTTATGCTATTCCTGTTGCCATTGTTGTTACAGGGTGGTTGTGAATCAGCCTTTACTGTCAACTGCAAGCATAAATTATGCTTATGCTTATTTATCCCAGTGTAAATTGCTTTGAGAATAATTACTATGAACTGCAAGCATAAATGGTTTCAACCCAAATGAAATTGCTTTCAGAATAATTGCTATAAACTGCAAGCATAAATGCTTTCAACCCAAATGAAATTGCATTCAGAATAATTGCTATAAACTGCAAACAAGTTTAATATAAGTTTAATATAACACATACCATATCAGTAAACCATTTCAGTACACTATAATTTAAATAAAATGGTTATAAATTCAACTCTCTGAGTTTCTCTGAAAACCATTTAGCTTTATACATCTAACTTAAAAATAGTCTTACAAACATGTGTAATACCCATCATGCCACACTAAGATAAATTCAATATTATGCTGCTATTTTATTAGTTGTGAAGAAACAATATAGGAATGGATTTTCATTCTCATTATAACAGTGTTAATTCTTCTTCCTCTTCTTCATCCTCCTCCTCCTCACAGTAACATATCTGTCCTTGTCAATGAACTAACTCCCAAATTTGGATTCAGAGCATTAGCACTTGCTATGGTGCTCAGTATAGGTTAGGCATTTAAAAGTAAACTTTAAAGTGGCAATTAGAAATGTGTTAACGAAGCCACTACTTTTCAGCTGTTTTCCAAAACTGAAGCTGAAGCTTGAAAGAAGAGATGCTGTATAATCCATTGCAGTTGCATTAACTCAGATCGTCATTGAGGATGATGTCATATATTTAAGATTTTGCTTTGGTAATGTTGGAAATGTAAGTCTGAATTGCAAATTAAATGTATTTGACTTTTCAGTTTAAACAAGTTAAATACATACATTAAAGTAATATTGTTTAACTTAATTCCTTTTTAATAACAGCAAGGAATACTATAGTATAGTTCACACTACTGACTGGATGGCCAATGTTGTTAAGCTCTGGAGTTGTGAACAGCAGTTTGGTAGTTTGAATGCTGCCAGATCTGTCCTCTCTTACTGAGATTGTTTTTCTTAGTACTCATAACTGGCAAATGCTGTGGAGGTGTCATAAACTTAGGCCTTCAATGTTTCCATTCGAGGTTTCATTTCATCAGTGTTCACAACCTGAGGTGTGACATGCTATAACAAAGAGTATTAAGCACTATTCAGTTTTCCCCCATAAATATCATGCTAGTGCAGTGTAACTAATTTAAATGTGTACTTCTGATGTGTTTCCTGTCAAATAGTGAAAAGCATTCCCTTTGTTAAATTTTAAAATTTAAGTTTTATATATTGAATATTGGCAAAATTTTACTTCCACTTAGTGTTTTGCTCTTTCCTTCTGTTTTATAACTCACATTTTGTGAGTTATGTGGTATTGTTTCTTCAACAATGAAATTAAGTAGAACCACGTTGATCCAAATTAATTGAGTGTTTTGGAAATGTTTGGATTATCCAAAAATGAAAAAAAATGTATATTGTCAGTTTTATATTAAAACTACTTTTTCATCACCACAAATAAGCTTTTTATTGCTTTTTTGAATTATGATTTTGTGTTCAGATTATCCAGAATTTTGGATTGCAGGGTGTGGATTAACAGGGCTCTGATGCTGTATTCATGGAGATGATTGCCATATGTTTGATCAAGCCATTTGGTGTGGTTCTCTTAAGAAGTGTGATTTTTGGTTTGTCATTTTATCTTGCCTCGGTGATCAGTTGGTAGAGCTATGAAGATTTGTTTATTATCTCAGGTCACAGTTACAGAACAAAGCATTCGCTTAACTCCATTTAAATGTATTAGTATTTATTTGCATCTTTTTTCAAGTATTACAGTCAATATGTTTTTATATGCTTTCATCGCTTTCCTTACTGTTTCACATTTCTTTGGCACTTCTGAAGTAAATTTATATTATAATCTCATGAAACATTGAGAAATGTCTATCCACTTTAAACTCATTGATACTAGAGTTTAAATTACACAAAATCAAATTTCCCTGAACACTGACAAGAAATTACGTCCATCTTACTTGAATACTTTGTTGCAAGAGAGATTGGAAAATTATTTCATCCGTTTCCAAGACCATATCATCAGGATATTGTCTTGTTTGCAGTACCCTCTCATGATGTCGTTGATCATGTCTTGTTTTGCGTATAATATTCAACCATGCCAAGAAATTAATGTTGGTATACATTATAAAACTTTTAACACAAAATGATCATCAGTTACATAAACATAGTCAGGATGTTTAAATTGGCAATAATACTATCGACAAATTGATAATGTGCCAATAAACAAAAGAATAATATGGAATAAACGAAGTCAAATTAATGCTTGATTTAAATATTTCTTAGGGTACATAACTGATTCATACTACTGGTGCTTGGTTAAGTAAAACAAAATAAAATATTGTGCCATAAAGAAGATCATTACTTCTCCTAGACAACTAAATTAAAAGTGCATGTTCTTTATTTGCAGGTTGGAAAAGCTAGTTTTGGGCGATGGCGCTGATCTTTTTCTTGAAGAAGCAGGAATTTGCTCATATGATTTGGAGATGGAAGATTCAGGTGTGGATGAAGGAAATTCTAGTAGTAGCACAGCAATGTCTGATACTTTGGGCTCTCCCCGGCATCAGCCTGCATGGCATGACGAGGATGATGACAATTTTAAGTGAGTATAGCTTAAGCTAGCTTGTATGTGTGTAAGAGGAAACTTATCTAATTTTCATGATCTAATGGTTTAGCAGTTACACAAAAATCATAGAGAATAAAGAGGACTTCAAAGGCTATGCCCAGAATATTCGTGTCATAAATTTAATTTGTCATGAAAATATGTTAAGTATATGCTATTTTAATCAAATTCATTTGATGCATTTCTGAGAAAATAAAGATTTTTGAAAATGTTTCCATGTATTTGGGATGCAGGGATTTGTTGAAGATCTTATAGCATCCTTGGAAGTTGCCAAACTTAAATATGAAGTTTGGTTCTAAAATAAGAACAAATTAGAAACTAAAAACTTCACTTATCTTAGTATGTTGATATCCTTTTTCTATTTTTCTGACCCAGGGGTTTCAAGCTATATCCAGCATATATGACTTTGAGAATGAGCTGGATATAGCTTGAAACCCCTGGGTCAGAAAAATAGAAAAAGGATATCAACATACTAAGATAAGTGAAGTTTTTAGTTTCTAATTTGTTCTTATTTTAGAATCTTGTTGCTTCACTGTTAATAGCTTCAATTTTTACTTAATGAAGTTTGGTATTTAATCGACCATTATTTTTGAGTTATGCTGTTCACAGACACAGACATTTTTCTAAAAGTCTGATGCATTGTAACCTCATTACTTTCTCTACGCTTGTACAAACTATTTTTACAAATGCTTATTCCTATATCAACTTCATTAATTGAGAGAAACATTATCTTATTGCTTATTTTCTTGTAGGTGCAAGGGGAGTATGAAAATACAGTAGGCTTTAAGCAATAATCAAATCTTTTAAGAGCAATTTGCTATTATGCATTTTCTCTAAAACTAATGCTGAATTGATTTAAGGTAGTTAGGATGTACACTTGCTGGAATTTCTTCTGGTTTAATTTTAACAGCTTGTGGCTTGAAAGGGCTGTTGCAGCTTCTTCACGTTACAGCTGTCTTGAATAATTTCTACAGCGGTTTATCTTGTCTCATGCATAAAAAAAGAGAAAGGGATATGTTGAAAAGATGCAGATACTTACCCCTCTGTCTTGATTGTTATCAGTAAGATGAGGGAAGATTCTGCTCCTTTATCCAATCAGTGCTGGCCTGAAGAGGCAAGTTTGAATAGACTTCTGACCTTTCTGTCCAAAAAACATATTTTCTACCCCATGCCCTTAGGTTGGGTGGTGGAAGTGATCTTCTACTTTTATGGTCCTAGAAACAAGCTAAACCATTACAACTGTAATGTGCACAGCATGGAGTTAATGTATTGTCTCTTGGACAAGAAAAGAAAGTTCAAGTTTGACTTAGTCATCTTTTGCATTCCTGAAACCCAGGAAAGCCTTTTGTTAATTGCAAAGACTTACATTATGACACATGTACTTTACTTTATCATTCTTCTGGTTCCTATTCTTGTTCATTGTAAACCAGTTTTAAACAGTTACATTAAAATTATAAAAATTATTGTTAATTTGTGGTTTTGTAGCGTGGGGACAGCAATGACAGCACAGGGAAGGCCTGTGTCGGAGGTGATGGCTGGTGGTAGCACGGCAGTGGATAGTTATTTGCGAACTCTGAAGCACAAATTTGAGTCTACAATGGGAACTCCTGCATGGGCAGAACTTAGATATCACAGCTCAGATGATGATGTCTCTTCAGATGACGACTCGGGTTCCGAGATGTTAAGGGTATGTTATTTGCCTTATATTGTGCTATTCTTTTTAATTAGTATTGTATACTTTCATACTCTGAAATTAATAGATTGATTAACTTTACAGTTTTATTGTATATAAAGGAATTTAATTTTAGTATAAAACATGTTCATGTCAAAATAGATTGAATTCAAGAGATTGAATCAGAAACTGAAAAATTCAATGCCATAGCCGGGATTTGTACCACGGATCTTTCGCTTAGCGAGCGGCTGCTTTAACCACCTCTTAGACATTGCCCACACACGGCTTGTGTGTTTAAAAACACCAGCAGTAAGCTTGTTGGTATAAATAAATAATAGATTGAATTTTTTATCACTCACCTAACTGCTGTTGATTAGGATGAGTGCCCTAGAAAAAGTTCTACACTAAGTTCAGTCTTAGGTTTGTCCGCATTAAAACAAACCCATGTGACCAGTGCACCGTGGTACAACACGGTAGCAATACGTGCAGGGAAATAGTCCCATCCTAGTAATCTGAGTTTTAGAATGAATTTATCGTTAAATCATATAACATTCTACACAAATACCTAAGAGGTTAATTAACGCTGATGTATACTGATTAACAGAGCTACAAGTTCCAACATGCAACTCGTGTAATTACCTGATCCGAGTATTGTTTACAGCCAGCAGTTTCTATTTAGAATTATGGCGGACGCAATGGTGAATTTGCTCTTGCATCTTCGTTGACTCATGTAAAGCATAAGGTGGGAAAACCATTGAGTAATGGCAAAAAAACAATAGTGTTGAACGTGTATTATAAGTAGTATGAGAAATATCCAACTCTTCCCATCAAAGAAGTAATGAAATTAACTTCTGAGTTCACCGGTGTTTCAAGTACCAGTATAAACAGTGCTCATAAAGAAAAAGCTGAAACGGGAAAAGTGGTTACACCCGGGAAAAAACGAAAGCGTGCAGAATACGCCATGCAAGAATGTGACGATTTTGTTAAAAATGCAATTCATGTCACAGTGTACAATTTCTTTTTTAAAAATGAGCTGCCAACAATAATTGACAAAGTGCTACAACATGTTAATGATGATCCAGACTTGCCTAATTTCAGAAGAACCACCTTTTATAAAATTTTGTGTGAAATAGGGTTCGAATTTGTCAAAAGAGGCTGAAAAGTGCTGTCTTATCATCTCTAGTTACATGTTAGTCACACTAAATTGACGGAATAAGGGATCGTTTCCTTTCTATTCACTCACCACATGGTTGTGTCAGTATTTCTGGCGCGAATGGCGGAAGGATACATTATAACTGTGCACCGGCCACCTGGGTTCAGTTTCGCGCAGATAAACCTTAGAATGAATAGAATATAGTTCTAAAAATTTAGTAAGTGAAGGTTGTGTAAAGATAGTGTGACTCATTCTAAATTCAACATTAATTTTTATTGTTAGATAAAACTTGAAGAATTTGTGTTGCTGCACAGTGTTTTCCATTTTCCTTTAATTTTGTGTTGACTGATATAATATTAGACAGAACTGAGCTATCAATTTTGTTTCTATCCAAGGTGTATGTATGAAATGACAAAGGATATTAGGGAAGTACAGAGTGTATATAGGAAGGGAGGATAATTCAATAGCTGAAGTGCTGACATATGCCATTGTTTAATGGAAGGTTAAACTTAGAATACTGAATTTTGACACACATGGACAAAGGTAGCGAGCAAGTGAACATGTAAAGAAGAAAACATTAAAAACAATATGAATCGGTTGGAGAATTCAATGCAATTCTGGCTGGTTGTCATAGCCGCTTAATGGTTAGAGCAACTGCCTGGTAAGCAGAGGGTCTGTGGTTCAAATCCCAGCTGTGGCATTGAATATTTAAGTTCCTATTCTACCTCTCAAACATTGCCCACACACGACTTGTGTGTTTAAAAACACAACAGTAAATTGTTGGCAAAAATAAATCATAAATATTAAAAAGTTTTGAAAGAAATGGAGATAGGAGTATTTATTCAAATGTGTAATTAATGAACATCTAAGTTTTTAATTTTCCACTATGTAGTTTTAAAACCAGAATGGAGGCTTGCCTGCAGTTAGTAACCCCCCCCCGGCACAACAGCCCATCTAGGCCAAGGCCTATTGCCCGACTGCTGCGTCCCCCACGTACTGGGGGTGGGATGTGGTCAGTGCCCCAGTCCCTCCCGGCTAGTTATGCAGGTTTCTTGTCCAGGGGTTGCTACTTTTCAATCAAGTAGCTCTTCAATTGGCCCCTCAGGGACTAACCAAGCTGAGTGTACCCCTGCTAGATCTACCAGAGGGGAAAAAATCCCCATGCCGGTGCCAGGGATCGAACCTGGGTTGCCAGAGGCAGGCATGCCACCACTGTGCTACGGAGATGGTCTGCAGTTAGTAAGATTTTCTTAATAATTTTAAAAAATTGTTTAGTTTTGCAAGTAGAAATATTTACAATTTTTACATAGATCCAGGTTAGAATTCAGGTAAATAATGATCTACAGGACAATAGTCTATTTTATTAAAATTTTTTGGTTTTGAGTTTTCTTAAGAAGGAACAGTGGAATAGCAAGGGAATACAGTTTCAAAGTAAGCAGTTTGCTAAGTTGTAAAACGTGTGTTACATGGCAGAATTCTTGCTGTATAAATACTGGTGCTTAGATTTTCTGCCAGATTTAAGTTTATATTATTTGAAGTTGTTGGTAGAATCCTTTCTTATTTATAGGAAATCTGTCATCAGATTGTGTTTCTTCTTGTAATATATGCTGTCTTCCAACAATTGCAGACATTTCCTTGCATTAACAACATAAAAAACACATAGTATTCCATCCTAGTGTTTTGTGATGAAATATTAATGTGTATGGCTTACCTGCAATCATAACCCTACTCTTGCCTTAATTATTTTACTTTTATAGTTTTCATACTCTTGGTTTTTCAGTCTACTTGCTTTTATTTGTAAATAAAACTTTTTACACCTTTCTTTTCTTTAGTCATGGTTAACTCACCTCATAGTGATATGTACTGCCTATAATATTCTAAACTATTACATACAACCATAAACACAAAGTTGGCAGGAAGAAACAGAAAACAACTAACATACATGATACTTCTAGCCAACCTGGAGATTTGAACAAGAATCTCCCATGTCCAGGACAGCAAATGAAAACCTTAATCAACTGTTGCATCCACAGTTTAACATAGACATGAGCAATATTGATAAGAACCAGTGTGTCTAGATCAGGGGAAGACAGGTAACGCTGCTGTGACGTCAATCCACTGAGCACACATGTTCCCAGAGCAAGCCAGTTGAACGTGTGACGTCACAGCGGGCAAGGGGAAATGGCATATGGGACATCCTAATCTTAATGCTGACTGTTTCAATTACGGAATAGTCACAGATTATAAATAATTACATTTTGGCTTTATGCCATATATATAATTCTAGTTTATGTGAACAGTCATGTTATAACGCAAATAGAACAGAAATTATAACTATTTTGCCTGAGCAAGGGGAGAGCTATACAGAACAATTAGGTGGATATTTTCCGACATTTGTCATTTTGCTTTTCTTTAACTAGTTTGTCAATGTTAGGGCGTAGTGTACGGCACATTTGTAACCGAAGACAGCATGTTAGATTGTGATCTGACAATATGCTTCGGAATTTTGACTTAGAAAGGTTCATAACCAAAAAGAATTTTTCGCACACATACGTGGAACCAAACATACATAATACCCGTGCATATAACCTCAGAAATCTGGTTTGAGGAACATTCTTATAACAATTAGCCAAGTCTTCCTTGTGTTTATATGTGTCCTTCAGAAAATCGTCGCACTGTAAATTTATCAATTCAATTTGCAACCTGCTAGAAACATTAACATCCAATGAATACAGGGTTGCAAAGATCTGAAACGTAGTTGACAATGTTTCTACATCTTGAAGCCTGGTGTCAAACTGGTGTGTAACACTGGGAACTGAACACATGCGCCGCTGATCTAGGCTGCATAGCAATACACTGCTCTCGGCTGACGTCACACGAACGTACAAGGTGTGAAAAGTAACATGCTTAAGTGGATAACTCAGTTTATTTCACAAAGATTTTGTGCCACAAAATATAATACATTTCCAAATATAAACAAACACACCGAGGACTTCCACAAGGTGCTGTTCTGAGCACAACACTCTTTAACATATATATAAATGACCTTCCATCAATAATAAAAACTTTAGAAACCAAAATTGCTTTATTTGCTGACGATGTAGTCATTTGGACTTCAGGCTCTTCAAAAAAACCTGAATTAATTAAAGACAGAATAGAAACAGCCCTAAACAAAGTACATGAATGGAGCTCCAAAAACCTCATGACTATCAATGTGGAAAAAACAAATTATGAATTATTTACACTAAAATACAAACCAGTTAATATTAGCATAAATTATAATGGTAAACCACTCAAAGCAGTTGATGATGCCAAATACTTAGGCATCACTTTCGACAGAAAGCTAAGTTGGAAAAAACATATAACAAACATCTCAGAAAAGGTTGAAAAGAAATTGCAAATCCTGAAAAGGTTAGCTGGTGCTAAATGGGGCTGCTCAAGGAGAGTCCTTAACACAACATACAAAATGTATATTAAACCAAACCTCTTGTACTGTTCTGAAGCTTTAATAACAGCAGTAAATGCTAACATCAATAAACTTGAACAAATACAAAATCAGGCTCTTCGCCTAATCACTGGAGCAGTTAAATCCACACCTATTGATGCCATGCTTGCCTTAACACGGACCCCATCAATAACAACAAAAATAGAAGAACAAGCATTGCTCCAGCACGAGAAAATGTTACGACTGCCAAACTCTAAATGGACAAAAGAGAACCTCCCCCCTTCAATCCTTAAAACTCATAGTAGTTTCCTAGAAAAGGTAACACAGATTAAATCTAAATTGAACATTCCTAACACCAGAGAAAATCTACTTATGAGAGAAAATCCATTGGAATTATTGCAACCTACCTTCAATTTGGAATTAATAGAGGAAATAAGTAAATCAGACACACCAAAAGAAATACAAAAACTTCTAGCTCTGGAAACAATCAATACTAGGTATCCCACAGAAGAATGGCTGCACATATATACTGATGGATCCTCCAAGGAGAACCTTACTGAGCTGGAGTTACATGTTCACATTTTTCCTTTTATCATTCTGTTGGCAGAGACACAACAAATTATGATGGAGAAATAGAGGCTATATACATTGCTCTCCGACAATTATTAAATCTTCCCTTAAATAAATTTAACAAGGCAGTAATTCTTTCAGATTCTAAAGCTGCAATTCAGGGAATATGTTCAAATACTACAAAGAAGTCAACAAAAATTAGAGAATGCTACAAAATGTTAACACAACTCCAAAAAGTTAATAAGACTGTTCATCTCCAATGGATTCCAGCACACTGTGGAGTCATGGGGAACGAAGCTGCAGACTCACTTGCAAAGAAAGGCACAATAAAACAATAGTCTAAATTCAATTTCTCATATTCCTCAATAAAACGTTTGATCATTAAAGATTTTTGTCATTCATACCTACAAGAAATAGAAACAAATGCCAAAGATAAAAAATGGATTACACTACTTTCCAACCCAGATATAATCCCCCAGAGACCAAGGAAAACAGCTGTTGCAGCCTTCCGACTATTGACAAATCATGACTGCTTGGCAAGTCATCTCTACAGAATAGGTATCTCAGCCTCACCAATATGTGTCCTGTGTAACGATCCAGCAGAAATGAATGAAGAACACTTGAAGACCTGTGAAGCATTAAGATCAGAAGAAACTACAGTTCAAAAGTATTGGAAAGCACGAATGCTAATGGCTTCATTGCCAGATGCAAGGCACTAGAAAACAACAACAACAAGCTGGCTCTTCGTTTAAATACGTCACACGGCCCGAAGTTGTCTTCCCCTTGTCTAGATGCATCATTTCATATGACCAACAAACTCCAATTCTGTAAAATGGTGAACATAAGAGATTTCTCTGCCAAGTGATTTAACTACCATTTTTCTTCATGTGTCTTCATGATTTAGATTTATTCTTGTTTGTGTGAAAGGCAGTCTTTACTTTTCCAACCTCTCCATTTCTCTAATTTCTCTATAAAATCTTAACCCCAACATGCTGACCTGTCATGGCATGTAATACATCCTCTGATTGGTAATCAGAGGATATGGTCGGTGAATTTATTTTGATAATTCTCCTGTCAAGTCGGTGAGACCCGTAAACCAACGACAGGTGTGGTCCTCCACACATTCTGGGGGTTGTGAGAGAGCGATGTGACCGCCAAAACATAAAAATATGGTGCTCTTCAAAAAACGGTTACTATTACTGCTGTTGCTCTCTTCAATATCATTGTGCAAAATATTGGAGAGCAAGAGGATTAATGACTTCATTGTCAGAAATCCAGCATTAGCTAACAACAACAACACTTGAATTTTATATGCATGTTTTTCAATTAACTGAAAGGAACATAACTTGATGAGCACAGTTTGCAATGCTCAATTGCTCTATATAACTGCATTTAGTTTAGGTACCTTGTCACAAATGTCATTTGTATACATTTGTAATGAAGTGCTGACATGTGATGCTTGTTATTCTTCCAGTATGACATCAACTGTTTCAAACAAGGAAAAATAATTTTATTCTTAGTACTACTTCACTTGCTTCAGATGATGCTACACTGAACCCATTTTCCTTTCCCTCGCTGCCCTACATTCACTTTTCCCCTGCCCCTTCTATTCTCTCCTAACCTCCCTCTCTGCAATTAGTTCCTCTGTTTTTGGCTGGTTATCTGCTTCATCCTGCCTGTGTGCTATGAAGTTCTTTGTTGATGTATTCATTGTTGTCACTTCAAAGTTGGATGCACTCCATTCATTCAGCCTGTTGTCTACTCTTCTGCTTGCTTGCATTACCCTTTTAGTTTCTTTGATGTGCAGATGAGGAGGAAGGTTTGAGAAAACCGATACATAGTGTTTTAGAGTGATAGTGAAAATGGTGATTTTTCTAAATAGAAAACAGAATCAGAAGAGAGTTCTAATAACCAGTGATAATGAATCTAGCGAGGAAAATAATTATTAAACCAATGATGACACACCAGGCCCTTTGAAATGTATGAGGAAATTAATGCTTATACAACAAGGAATGTAGATAAGTATTTTTCTATCTTCTGGTCATGTATATGCTCAACTCCTTTGCATCACAAGGATCAGGAAAGAATAGGACAAGCAATAGGCTGTCTTTAGAACAAGCATTGTGTAGCACTACTGGAGTCTGTGTCAGTTCGAAGCCAATCTTCTTCCAACACAACCCCTATGACTAGTAAAATCATGGTCTCACTTTCCTATGCATATCCCCTTCATCAAAAACAAAAAAGGTACCAAATGGTTGCCATGCGCTACAGCAGGAGCAAATGAAGTGAATGTGAGGCAATGTAAAAAGCTTGATGTTGCTCTTCATTTAGAGGATTGTTTTGCAGTCTGTCACACACAACCAATGTACTAGGACAACAGCACTGGTGAGTTTCTGGCTTTAATATAGTACATGCAAATTTTCAGCAAAAAATACTTATTGGTTGATTTGAAATTTTTTTTAACATTGAACTGTTACCACCTCACTGCTAGGGGATTTAAATCTGATTTCTCAGTTAGTTGAATAGGCATTTAAATATGATTGTGTTAAGCAATTTTCCAAGAATTTAATTGTATCTTCCTTTCTTAGAAGTTTGAAAACTGTTGTTATATTCAATTTAATGTAAAAGATGAGTCAATTAATAACACTAAACAACACTTACATTTATAGTTTTCTGGAACGCATTTCGGAGGTTAACTTTCCTCCATTATCAACTGGACAATAACTGGGTTTCCATGGTGTGGATGGCGATGCTTCTTCTGGTGTTTCTTCTGGTAACGGTTCAAGGAACTTGCTGAAAATATCTTTCTGGGGAATGTTGAAATTAAATACTTGGTTTCTATTTTTTAAAATGAAGATTTGTTCCCATGTGAACAGCTCTTGTTTTCTGGTTATGTGTTTGAGGAGTTTCGGTTCTTGCTTTATGTCGTGATTTTTTGTCCAAAAGTGAAATGCAGCTGCTGATTTTTCTAATTGTTTACTCTTGATGTTCCTAATGTGTTCCTTGGATCTAATTTCTAAATTTCTGTTGGTTTTTTCTATGTATATTTCATTACAATCACTACATTTAATTTGGTATATGCCGGCATATTGTTTTCATTGTTGGTCTTTTTGAGAAACAATGAAATGTCAAGTTGGCCATTAAGTACTGCCCTGTTGGTATAATGTGATTAATGTAAAAAAGGAATAGTTAATGTTAAATATTATCTTTATGAAAATCTTTCGTTTTTCTTTTTCTTTACCCGATTACCCTCCCGTTATGCAGGATTCCACCCTTTAGTACTTACAAGCCAGTTCCTAGGATCAGACGCCTGTAGCACAGGAATCTGTGGACCGGACAGAGTGAAGACCTGGGAGTGGGTGGTCAGCCAAGCACAAGGTTTGAGAGTGAGGAAGAGATTGATATGAAATGCAGGTGAAATCAATGATTGGAAAAGTGATAATGGAGCAATTGGTGGAATGAGTGGTGGGGAAACCAGAGAACCCGGAGAAAACCTGCCCAGATGCCACTTTGTCCATCACGAATACCACATGCATGTTCCTGGGATTGAACTTGGGCTGCCTAGGTGCTTTATGAACATGACAAATGCACCCAATTTTAAAATAAATTATTTTAAAACTTGCTGAGACATTTTTTGTTACCAAAAGGTGCCCCTCCCCACCCTGTTGGTAGTATAAGTCCTGTAATAAAGATTGGCATAACATCTAATGTGATTCTTGTAGAAAAGTAAAAAAGGAATAGTTAAACAGTGTTATTACCTAAAACATGACAAGATATAATACCCAATTTTAAAATAAATTTGTTTTAAAAATTGCTGAGACATTTTGTTACCAGTAATTAACATGTCCTCTAGCCGCATTACGAGTGCGGTATAGAGTAAGACCAATGGTAAGGTTGATACCTTGTCTTTGGTCAATGAATGGGATAAAATAAATGCAGCAGAAATGAGATACCTTAGAGATATAAAAGGATGTTCAATAATGGATAAAATAAAAAATAAAGAAATAAGAGAACTAGGTTTTTGTCCAATAAGTGATAAAATAAACCAATATAGAGAAAGCTGGAGAAATCGTTTACAAAGGATGGACAATACCTGATAGCCCAAAATGGCATACAGTTACCAACCATATGGGAAGACATGAGGAGGAGGATAGAGACTTGAGGTCGGAACAGGAGAAGTTCTCCTAATCCATGAAGTGTTGATGAATGATGACATTTCATTACCAACGGTGGTAGTGTAAGTTTTGTAATAAGGATTGGCATAACATCTAATGTGATTCATGTGAAAAAGGAATAGTTAAAGAGTACAAACATAAGATATAATATCCAATTTTAAAATAAATTTGTTTTAAAAATTGCTCAGACATTTGTTATTAGTGGTGGTCACAAAGTACCCCACCCCACCCCAATCGATAGTATAAGTTCTGGAACAAGGCTTGTCATTGCTAGGATTAATGTATCTCAGAGCATATTTTGAGAACCTGATGAATAGAGCACCATCTCTCAATAACTTTTTAAAGTGTTTTGGCATAGAAAGTTGAGTTTTTTGGTGTTGATTGCTGTCATCACTGCACTGTTTCCAAGCGTGCTTAAACTAACTGGACTTTTGCAATATTAAATTAAGTTGCCTAGTTCCTGAAAACACATAGGACATATTTTCAAAGCCAAAGCTTGCTGTGAGACATTGAGACAATGGGTGGTATAAATAAAAGCAAGCACTAGCTAGTTTTTATTTATACCACCCAATGTCTCCCAACCTTGTTGTTTCTAATAAAATTATAAATTGAATATATATTATATGGTTATGTGAGCCAAGAAGTTACTGGTTACGTCAAACAGTCAACACAACTTCTTTATTGTAAGAAAAGGAAGGCATTTCATAGCGGGCTGCAGGCTAGTTGACAGTTACACATATGTGCACTCATCTCTCTGGTAATTGTCAACTGATGCCATTACAGCCGGATTGTGTTGTGTTTACAGTTGTTAGTCTTTTATGCAGCTAAAAGATTAGTCAACTCTGAATACAAACAAATTATTGCAAAATATTACTGTGAAAAATCAAAGAATAAAAGATGGGCTAACAAACATTCAAACAGTAATTCCTGAGCATCCTTGAAAAACAGCAGTTGCAACCTTCAGGTTGATTATAGGACATGATTGTCTGGCAAAACATTTAAACAGAATTGGGATATATTCTTCACCACTCTGTCCTCTGTGATCTGCAAGAGGAAATGGATCAAGACCACCTTAAAAAATTTTTTGAGTTTCTGTTACTGAGGTATTTCCCCACAGAGTTATGCCATATTTTATAACTGTATAATAAACCTGTTTTACTGTTTCATTATCCATTTCATTTCTTACTTCTCTCAAGATACATATGTCCTTATTTATCTTTTTTGTTATGTGAATTAAATACTGCTTCCAAGTTAAGTGTTTATCTATAATTGCCCCCAAAAAATTTGCACTTTCCATTTCATCTCTCTATTTGTAATTTAATATTTGATCCATGGTGTTTTTTTTTTTTAACATTTAATATCATATCTAAACTAGAGTAGTGTTCTTTTATAATTTTTAATATAGCATTTGCTTTTAACTCTACTTCAAACCCAGTTTTTTTCTTTGATGATTATTGTGACATCATCCACGTATACAATAGCAAACCCTCCATTCCTTTGCACCAAATCAAAGATGTCATTCACATATATTAAAAACATAAATGGGCCCAATTTTGAGCTTTGTGGGACCCCTTGCCTAATGTTCTGAAAAATTGATTTGATTTTTTCTATATTCCCATTTTTATTTCTGTGACTTACTTCCATACACTGCTCTCGGTTTTTCAAGTAAGAAGCAATCCATTTTCCCGCTAAACCACACACTCAATAGTTATTTAATTTCTTGATTAAAATATCTATATTTACACAGTCAAAAGCCTTTGTCAAATCTAAGAAAATTGCAACCACCTTTTCACGTTTATCTAAAGCACTTATTATATAACCGTTTACTTTATTTATTGCATCTGTCATTGATTTCTGCTCTTGAAAGCCATATAGCCATTTTGAAATTATGTTCCTTTTTTTGAAATATATTTGTAAATTTTCTAAATATATGCCCTCAATTATTTTTGAAAAAGTAGAACACAGTGTAATGGGTCTGTAATTTTCAGCATCCTTTGCATATTTTGGAAACTATTGTCCAGCTGTAGACTGATTGACAGGAACACCTGAAATCACTTTCTGCATGTATCTGGGAACAACTGAGTGATATAGGAACTTACTGAGTTCACTTATTATGCAAATATTATAACAATGCTGAGTGTTATAGGCAATTAAGTGAAATTGGTATTGCAAAAGTCAGGTAGTTGATCATCTGAGTTTTCAACTCAGTCACAGTCTTCAAACTAAATTTGTTACTGTTTAGGTTATTCACCTCATATTGAACTTGCAGTCTAAAACCTCAAAATAAAAATTATAGAGCAACTTAAAACACTATGTGTGCAAAAGATTAGCTGTCAGTTTTGACCACAATTTTCTGAACTTGAGTGCCAAATCACTCATTGGAACAGCAGGGAACTTGTTGACTGTACTAGAAGGCATAGACTGCTTGGCAGTGAGAGAGGGAAATGAATTGTGCAATGCACAGATCCATTTTGCCATTCTTCAAGATATGCAAGGCGTACCATTGTAGAATTCATGCTTTGATTTTGAGATATTGCAACTGAAGCTGGCAGCTTTACACGTGGATTTTCTGTCTCGCATGCTTATGAACTAGTTTCATGGGATTCCTCCCATAGAACCAGCTGACTGTAGTTAGCATTCCTTCCCTTGATGATCTTTAAACATTCTTTGCTTAACTTGCAGGATTACTGAAAAACTTAACAGAAATAATTAAAAATTATTTATTTCAGCGTTGTGGAAATATGATAACACCTCAGTCGTCTGTGTTAAGAAAGGGCGTTATTGAAATAAAGAGATTAAAAGATTTGAATCATCAAACTTACACTGAAGGGCCGATCATCAAAGCTGTGAGGTTCCATCCTTCTGCAACAGTGGCATTGGTGGCAGGCCTGTCAGGTGTTGCTTCACTTTTCCAAGTTGATGGAAAGACAAATACGAAACTACAATCTGTGCAGTTTGAACGATTTCCTATACGCTGTGCTCGCTTCACACCGTTTGGTGGGGAACAGTTCTTTGTTGGCTCACAACATCATGGCTACTTTCACTGTTACGACATGATGGTTGGTCGCAGTATCCGCATGGTTCCCAGCCATGGTCTCGGCATCACAAATACTAAGGTCAGTAAGTAGTTCTCAGATATTAATGTTTTATATCAAAATATGGAGATAGTTGTTAAAAACCACTGAATAAAATAGGAGCTCAATCAAGGAAAATTGAAGCTATTAACAGTGAAGCAACCTAATCTAAAATAAGAACAAATTAGAAACTAAAAGCTTCACTTATCTTAGTAATATTGAACTGGCTGCTACTGGCTGAGGATGTGGACGTAACCTCCACGAAAGCGCTCCTGTTTATCTACAACTACAAGTAAGTGATTGTCTACCTGAATATATAAAAGCAACTAAAAACCTTCACAATGATCAGGACATCACTATATATAATGCTTCTCCTTTAATTTTAATCTTAATTAGTAATATTGGTTTGGATAGCTTTGACAATGAGTTGGATAAAACTAGAAACTAGTCATGTTTGAAGAATTTGCAATATTATAAGATAAGTGAAGCTTTTTAGTTTCTAATTTGTTCTTATTTAAAAAAAGCAGCTGTTTTTTAATTCATAATTTTGTAATTTAATATCTTTTGGCACTTTTAGTATATTAATTTACTAAAGAGAAGTTATGAAAACCAAGTGTTACTAAGTATTAACATTAGAATAAGTCAGATGCTTGCAGAATTCACTCTCTGTGGAACTAGTTTCAAGTGCAGTTGTTCCATCCTCAGTGGAGTAACAACTTTATCCTTCTTTAGGGGAGGATGAAGTTCATTAGATGATTCTGTTTCTTGAAAGTAGATATTTTCTCTGGCACTCTAAACTTTCCACACTGAGCCTCCATGTCCTTTTTGTGAACTGGCAACTTTTGGCATTTTTATTTACTTTTGTTTTAAAGAAAAACATCAAAGAAATTGCATAACACATTATTTACTGTTGTACTGTGTGTCCTGTGGTATAAATAGCTTTTGGGCTGTGCAGTAGCTTGAATATTTTTACATATTTGAGAAAAAAATGTTTTTATCCAGATGTGTATAGAGAATGCATAAAATGACTTAAAATGACTATTTATATAAACACTAAGAGTTGTAATTCAACTTACCATAAAAGAACAAGAAATATGTCATTGCCATTGACATCATCATCGTCATCATTATGGTATGGATCTGTTGGTTTGTTCTGCTCCCATTAGAATTGTTGGCTCCATTGGGGTCTCCAATGGCCAACATAATTTCTTCCTTTTGGACAATATTGGAAAGCTATCTTTGGGAAATGATTCTCCTCCATTCAATCAAGGTGTCCCATCTGTTTATTTTGATAGTTTGATAGTTTTTAACATGATTTATTTCTTCTATTTGAAGTTTGTTCCTTATCTATTCATTTCTCTATTTTCAAGTCGTGAAAAGTCTGGTGCTGATTGCAGAAACGTCTCCTCAGAAGTTTCAACCAGTGTTATATCTTTGTCAGTGTGCACCATATAGGAGAATGCCACTGATTTATAACATTTTATATTTTGGAAAATGTAGAGTGACACTGAAAAATTCAGTGCCATGACTGGAATCTGAACAACAGATCTGCCGGTTACTGTCCAGCTGCTGTAACTACTATGCCACTACCCTTTCCCCCGGTCATGGCATTGAATTTTTCAGTCTCACTGTATACTTTGCAATCCTGTCCTACACACGGCTATTGTGTGGAAGAATATTGATCACATTTTATATTTATATATCTTTATTTCCAAGGATTTCTTTAAGGTTCCACACACACACGCACGCACGCATGCACGCACGCACAGACACACACACACACAGGCTTTTCTTCAGTATCCATTTTTTTAAAATCAGATATTTTACACCTTATGTATCAAAAATGTAGCTGGCTCAGATTTGAGATTCCCTTGAGGTGTACCTGGAAAATACAGTACCTGCGCATTGAGCAGAAGATCCGTGGTTTAAATCCCAGCTATGGCATTGAATTTTTTCAGTCATTCTGTCTCAAATATTTGTTTATAATTCACAATCTTCAAAGCATGCCGACTTTTTAAATTCAGTACTTTTAGAGTTGCTTCAGCACACATGCCACCCTCCACCAAAGTGCAGCCATTTTTGAATCTGTTGAACCACTCTTTAATTTGGATACCCCCATAGCATCTCCAAGTGCCCGCTGAGTTTTTAAAATTGTCTCTTTTTGAGAATCGCCTAGTTGTTAGCAAAATTTGATGCAGTATCTTTGTTCATTTCGTTCAGTCATCTTGTGAGAAAACTAAATCCGATGAACATTTATAACAGCACCTCACTTGACGACCTGCAGCCAACGACTGACACAAATGCGGTGAGAAAACGCAATAATTAATAATTACTATCTGAAGGTTATTTAATCCTGGGATGTAAAGTACTTACAATAGTAAGTCACCATTGGGATAATTTGTCTCTGATGTGAGACTGCCTTTGTGGTTTACCAGGAGAAATACAAACTGGTTTGAGAATTTAATGCCATTCTGGCAGTTTGTCACAATAGCTCAGTGGTAGAGCAGCCGCCCGGAAAGCGGAAGGTCTGTGGTTCAAATCCCAGTTGTGGCATTGAATTTTTAAGTTCCAGTTCTACCTCTCAAACTTTGCCCACACACGGCTTGTGTGTTTAAAAACACCAACAGTAAGTTTGTTGGCATAAATAAATAATAATTATACACATTTAGGTTCCTCCTGCAATCGTGGTCAGTGGTGCTGCCATAGCATCACTACTTTGTACACCAAAAATTAAGGTCGGATACTTTTTAGACAGGCCTCGTATTTAAATATAACAAAATTCATATTTGTACTTTAGAATAATTCCTCAATGAATAATTAAAATGATGTGTATAAGAACATTTTTGAGGACTTACATAAACTGTTACAGGCTGAAACATTTAACTTATTTTCAGAATTTTGAGCTTTCCCCAGATGGAAGGATGATAGCAGTAGCTGGTAGATTTGGAAACATTCATCTTCTAACTTCAAACACGGGGGAGAATATAGGTCTTCTGAAGATGAACAATGAAGTGACTGCATTAGCATTTGAATCTGATGGTTCACGCATATTTACATATGGAGGTGAGTTAAATTATAACTCATCACAGTCATTGTAACTGGTTTTTGATTTTCTTTCTCTTCTTGGCATTTCTGGGCAAATGTTAGCAAGATCTTTGTTGAAGCGTGCATTTATTTCTGCCATTGTGTAAAGAATATGTATGAGTGGCAAACCTTGTTTTTAG
Source organism: Tenodera sinensis (assembly GCA_030765045.1). Lineage (NCBI taxonomy): Eukaryota > Metazoa > Arthropoda > Insecta > Mantodea > Mantidae > Tenodera > Tenodera sinensis. The sequence goes on from CM060966.1 coordinate 150,322,434, forward strand.
ATACTCAAAATTAACACTGTTTCCCTATATTTGTAGCAATTTTTTTGTGGTGCATCTAACTTCAATGTGTTTAAATTAATTCATGGTCATCACGAAGGGGGAAGGGGAGGGGAAGGTGGTGGTTAATGAATGTGCAACCTTGCTTAAACTCTGCTGCCTGATATTTTAGTGCTGTAAATGAAGGAGCAGACTCCCCTAGAGTAGAATCTAGTTCAGCTTTAACGTTAGTTGTACTAAGACGTTCCAAATAAAAGTATTGTGTCACATAATGATGACCAGTTTTATCCATGTTTACAAATTCACTGAGAGCATTCACTATTGGAGACTGCCAAACAAATGCTAAACAACTTAGCATTGTCAAACTATTAACATAAGCTTTATAAGATTGGTACTTCTACCATAATTATTTGTTTGAAACAACTGCTATCCACAAGTCTGGTTAAAGCTAAAGACTTTTTATGACATAAATTAATATTTTACTGTTCTATGGATGAATACATCAGTGATGTATGAATTAGGTAAAAAATTAATAATTGTATAAGAAGGCTCAGAAGCTTTTAGCAATATCTGGAAGCAAACTACTACAGCTTGCATAATTCAGTGTTACCATTAGAATTGCTCTAAAAATTCTTGTAGAATTCTCTTGATATACACTCTTTTTCCAGGATAACAATTTTGTTTCTTTTGTCTTGTTTTTTGGTACATTACATCTCCATTGCTTAGAGATTTTTACATGTGTTTGTAAGAAATATTGCTGTGGATATCTTCATTGATTTTCTCTAAAACCTTCACACAGAGGATTGGATGATTTTAATATAATTTTGCCACCTTTCTTGGCCAGAAATAGGTTTTGTATGTTTGTTTAAAAGAAAGGCCATGTCCCCCAATTTAAATACTTTTATGTCCAGTTTTGAAGCTTCGGAAAATGTAAAAGTTGTAGAACTGTTTGCCTTTTTCAGATGGTGGAGAGATTTATGTGTGGGACATTGCAAGCAGACGATGCATGGGCCGTTATATTGATGATGGCTCTATTGGAGGTACCAGTATGGCTGTGGCTCCAGGAGGAAGATTTATAGCTTGTGGCTCACGCTCTGGTGTAGTAAATATATATGAGACGGCCACATTACTGTCCTCAGCAAAACATTCGCCTACTCCAGCTAAAATTCTGCTTAACCTTACCACACCTGCCACAGCAGTGCAGTTCAATGCTTCGTCTGAAATTATGGCAATGGCATCTGACGAGAAGGACAATGCTCTGAAGCTGGTAAGTCCTGAGATCCTAAACAAATAAGATTAACCAGATACTTCCAGTAATTTTGAACTCTGGATAAATAGTCTGTCCAGATTCTTAACAAATTTATTTCCAAGAAGTAAACGTTTGCCTACCCATCCCACCTCACACTCCCAGTGCAAGGTCATTAGAGAATACAATAGAAGACAGGCCGACTTTCCGGGGCAGCATAATAGTGTTGCAATATACTAGTTGTACATCAATTGTGTATTGCTACTAATGTAGTCAAGATGTTTCTCTTGAGACGGAGCTGATTAGTGAGGGCATTAATGAGAATAGAAGAATTAATGAAGGCAATGCAAGTGGTGAATTTGTAAATGGTGAAATTAGCGAATGGTGAAATGACCAAAGGCAATGTGAATGGTGAATTGGTAAATGACGAAATTGTTGATCTTCCAATCCAATCATCAGCTAGGACTCCAGCTGAAAAAGGGGAGTTAATAAGGAGAGGAAGTTAGATCAGCAAACAATGCCAACATGTTGATTAATTTTAGAAATTTTCTGAAAACTGTCATTGAAAAAGGGGATGTGCTGCCATAAAAAAACTGAACAAATTAACTGCCAATGCGGCTGGTGTAGAAATTACAATGATCAGAAAACTTGTGTAAATTGACATCGTTAGCTACAGCACTCCAACTAAAAAGAAATTAAATAAAACTATGTTTTCATTTGACAAGATTGACGACTTCAATTGTGATTTATTGTGTAGGACTGTGTACAATGTTACACAAAAGGCAAGTCTTCTCTGTTTGCCAATTGATGGAAATAATGCACAAGAGGACGGCTGGAAATGATTGTGTTTTCCCATACAGTAAAAGTACAGTGCATAGCCTTTTGATTTCTATGGGATTTGAGCATGGTGCTACCACAAGGAAATACATTAGAGCTGAGTCAAATGAAATTGTGGTATGGAGGTTTAAATATTTGGTTAAATCAGTCATCTTCGTGTACAGGGTTACAATGACATATTTAAATGAAAGGTGGTATGACAGTAACTCCTGCCATATGAAAAACTGGTCTGACAATAGTGTCAGTTGTTTCATAACTACACCCCACAGTAAAGGTGAGAGGATTATAACTATACATTATGGTGCAAGATCACACTTTGTGAATTACGCTTTATTTGTCACTTATAAATATGGCAAATGCATCTGCAGGTCATCATGGGTCAATAAATGCACAAATTTTCGAAGATTGGTTTGAAAATATAAATTAATTAATGAACAATTATCACCACATGATAGACTTAAGAGGTACGTAATTGATGAGATGGCTGCTTCATATGGGCATATTGTGGTAAGGTTACTCCCTTATCTCTATATTTTAAATCCAGTCAAAATGGTGTGGTCACAAATAAAGCGCTCAGTGGCATCCAGGAATCTAAAGAAGCAACCAGTGTGTGAAGTAATACAGATCTTAAAAGAAGCATGCAGCGAAGAGACTCTACAACAGTGGTAGAAATACATAAAACATGTGGAGGATGTGGAAAACCAATACAGAAGTCTTCAATATGTTTTTGACATGGGGGACAGGTTCATCGTAGATACTAACAACAATGACACTTCGTCGGATGATTCTGGTGAAGACTAAAATTCTCAGGTATGTTACTGCATTATAATTATCAGATATAATTATCAGAGATAACATTAATCATGCATTTTTATTATTATTTATTTATGCCAACAAACTTACTGTTGGTGTTTTTTTTAAACACACAAGCCGTGTGTGGGCAAAGTTTGAGAGGTAGAACTGGAACTACCTTCATTTGAAGGAACAGACCTTCAAATCCCAGTTGTGGCATTGAATTTTTAAGTTCCAGTTCTACCTCATGCATTTTTATATTTATGGTATAACCGTACCTACTGTATATTTAACTGATAAAATTTTAACAGCATTTAACTTTATATTATTTAACCACATAACATTGTATTTTACATTCTAATCACGATGGTATTATACTTTTAAATAAAAATATTTTACTCTTTGCCATTAAACTTTCAAAGATACAAACTTATGGACGTAGGCTAAATACATTACATGATGCATTTAAAAAAGTGTTTAAAAATTTATGTTGCTTTTAAGACAGTGAACCACAAATGTCTATTTGTCTGTCATTCTTAATTGTGCCATTAGCAGTCTAGCTTTCCAATATTTTTTTAATAATACTCTTCTCAGAGAGAAGTACAGTGCAGGATTTCAGATGATCTTCATCTGTGTCAGCATGATCATCACATAGGGGGCAGGGCGGCGCCGTGGCCGAGCGGTTAGCGCGCTCACCTATCACCTAGGTGGCCCGGGTTCGATCCCAGGGACCCGCATGTGGTATTCGTGGTGGACGAAGCGGCGTCAGGGTGGGTGCTCTCCGGGTGCTTTGGTTTCCCCCGCCATCTCATTCCACCGGTGCTCCATCTTCATTCCATGTATCATCACCTGTGGTGCCGTAGTAGTAAAAGCGGGCGTTAAACACTACTACTACAACATAGGGGGCAGGATGGAGAAGTCAAGAAACAAAGTCGATACAGGTGACTTGCCAAGCAGTCATGGTTTGTCGGGAGTCTGAATGCTGCTAGTGCTGATTTTCGTGGGTCTTGAGGGATTACACTCGGAGAGGATAGCAAAATACATCACTGTTTAGATTCAGCATGCTTTTCTAACTTTGATGTCCAAAAATGAGATATTTTACTTGAAATTAGGCATTTTATTGAAGGGAATGAGAGATTATTGTGTTCTTTCTGAAGAATTGAAGTACCTTTTCTGGCAATGGCATCACCAGTTTCATTCCTGGCGATCCTGCAATGTGCTGGGATCCATTGTAAATAGATAGTTTTTCCAAGTTTTTGTAACTGAGTAATCATTTTGTAGCATTCTGCAGTTAGCATTGATCTTCTGTTGGTGGAGAAGCAAATTACTTTGGTGGTTGCCCTGGAATCAGAAAGGATGACTGCTTCATGTTCCTCCATTTTGTGAATAACTTGAGTTGTTTCTGGTTCCAGTTAAGATTCCGCTAGCAATTTGGTGAGATTTTGGTAACTGATGGAAAATAAATTGACTCATTTAAAAAAATCTTAATTGATCTTCTATTAGGTTGGCTTCTTGTATAGTAATGTCTATGTCTTCATTGATTAAGATTTTTGTTACTTGGGACTTAGATGGTGACATACCTACTGCAATTGTAAAACTTTTAGCATATTAGAATTTTTCTAACAACAATTATTGCTCAAAGTTGTCTCCACACAGAAATGCAATTGTGGGACTATTTTACCTTTGGTATATTGAACTATTGAGTACTTTGCCATGGTGATTTGGCAGCGTAATGACTGTTTATTGTGGACACCAATTTTTACATTTTGGCAGTCACATCACCCGCTTGTAACCCCCAGCAACTGTTGAGGAACATCCCTGTCTGTGGTGGACAGGTCCATCGGACCTAGCTGAAAGGACTATATAAATAGATCCACCAACACTCCCCAATCTGCCACCTGGGGATGCCTTTTGAGGCCATGACAGGCTGGTGCAAAGGTTATTTTTGTTTGAGGTTTACTTCTTCTAGCCCTTAGCAAACCAATGCTTAATTGCAAGGCAGCAGTACCTGTTGGTCCACAGGAGGTATTTCATTTCCCTACTACTACCGTATCTGGGGGGCTTTCCCCAATCTGCCACCTGGGGACGTGCCCTCTATGGGTTACATGTTCCCCCGAGGAATTTAATTTATTTGAGTCTTTAAAATAAGCATGAAAGGTTTCAAAATGATTAGATGAAAACTGCATCGTGTGACATATTTTAAACATGCAGAAATGCTGAGTAAAAAAGGGTCTTAGAATCATGTTTTGAAGTTTTTAAAAAGATTAACCAAGTTCAAGGGAGATTAAAAAGTTGGGTGATTAGAAAAGTGTGCCAAGACTTAAGTGATTCTAAAACTATGAACATTGTGAAATTCTATTTTCTAAACTATATGTTCAATGTGGCTGAAATTATGTTACTCGTATATCAGTTTTGTGAATTTGAAGCCAAAATCTTCATTAGGTTTCATTTATTAATTTCATCCAAGTGGATTAGATGTGTAGATTATTATAATCGTTATTATTATTATATTATATTGTATTATTACATTATATTATTATTATTATTATTATTATTATTATTATTATTATTATTATTATTATTGTTGTTGTTATTGTTGTTATTGTTATTATTAATTGTTGTCACTTTTACCATACGTTAGTCTATGTCTGACCTCCCCTCTAGTAAATGGAGTCGAGGGAAAATTAGCCTCCTGTGAGTTACTGCTCTAAGCTGTTGTGTTCAGCATGTTTACAAAGAAGGAACAGTGATCTTGGCTGAAAATTCAGTATGCCTATGGTTATACAGATTGACATCATGCATGCTGTTGAGCATATGTGAAGATAGCATTACCATGCAGGACTGTGTATTAGTCTTCAATTGGGAGTGACTGCTTGGAACAGATGTCTCAGCTGGGTCGCCCGAGTGTTACTGAAGAGGCATATGTTAGTCAAGAAAGTGTGCAAGCTCTTCTTTCTTTACTAGATACCCATTGACAATAGACCGTATGTGACTTAGCCCTGGAGATAGGAACATTGCAAACTACTGTGTTTTGCATTCTAAAGAATTGTCTGAGAATGCAAAAAATTGTATCTTGGTGGCTTCTCTGGGTTTTGACAGATGTGTATTCTTATGGTGCATTGTAGCATTTGATGAAACATGGGCCAGGTTATACAAACCTCTATATAAGCACCAATCCAACAAGTGGCATCATTATGGGTAACAGTGATGTGTCACACTCCATAAACATGGAAGTTCTGCTGATTCTTGCATATGATTGTGATGGCATCATCCTAAGCACATATCGTCCTGCAAGAACAGAATGTTCATGCACAGTGTTTCCGTCATTTTTTGGAGAATAACCTGAGATCGGTGTTGTGAAGGAAGCACCCACATGTTTGATGGAATCCTCCCATCATTTTGCAGGTGCACACGTCATACCCTATAGTTGATCGGTACTGTCACTGGGAGTGGACATACTTTCCCATCCACCACATTTGCTGGACTTAATCTCCTGTGATTATGATTTGATCCCAAAATGAAGGAACCACATTGTTATGTTGGATTCCGGAGTGTTCCCAAGATTCTGCAGGCATTAGGGTGGCCCATCAGAAACATTAACAGAACAGGAGCTGCTACTTGGATACAACAACTTTCACATTGCTGGCAACGAGTTCTAGACAATTCTGGGTACTACGTTGAAGGACTAGAAATTTTTCAGATGTGTGACATGTATACTAGAAGTAAATGAATGGTTGTCACTATTAAAGTTACAGCCTTAGTACAAATAAATATAACAGGTAAAAACTGCTCTTTATTCCTCAAAATTTTCTTTGCTTTGGCTTTGTTTCTTATGTACTTAACACACTGCCTGAGTTACTGGATACACAAGTACCCATCAACCCATAAGTAGAGGAAGCATTGCATTCCACCCAAATTTAATATGGGAGTTTTACTGGAAATATGTCTTGAAGTCCCTGGAACCCAAAAAAAGAATTTTTAAAAAAGGCTTTTGTGTCATGAATGGTAACAAAAGTGAAAAAGTAAATTAAATCTAAAATTTATTATTTAGGTTTTGTTTGTATTAACATATTGTTGCGCCGGCCAAAGGCCTGGGGTGCTGCTGCTAAGATATGCCGATCTGGGCCTGAGCTCTGCTGGCAGCAGGAACGGACTGGAGGACCTTTACCTGCCCCAAAGACCTGGCCTCCAGCAGGACAATAGAGGCTCCAGAAACAATAGCTATTATGTGGTGGTGTGGTGTCTGGACTGTTCTCTCACAGCCACTCCCGATCATTCTGCTTCCAGAACATTTCCATTGTCTAAAGAACTATATAAGGGATCTGCTCGTGCCTGGATAAGGAGTAAAATAGTAGCAGTAAAAGTTGTTCCAGTCGTTCTTGTGGTGAAGTGTTGGACAGCACCTGTAAATTGTGCTGACTAGCAGTTCAGTGCGAGTTGTAAACTGACAGTTCTTTATTGTGATTCTATTCGACAGTTGTTGTGTTGCTCTGAGTTTGTGCAAAAGTGATCTAAGTGTAACGTTAGTGATATGCTAGCTGACTAGAAGGCAATAAAGTATGATTAGAAGTTACGGATGTTTTCTCATTTGTTACAATATTTAACATTAATTGCAGTATTATTGTTTTAGGTTCACACTCCAAGTATGACTGTATTTTCCAACTTCCCAAGTTCTGTGCAGCCCATTTTATCAAGGCCGCAATGTCTGGATTTCTCTCCTGGAAGTGGTTTTCTAGCCGTAGGTAACAACAAGGGTATGGCACTGTTGTATAGGTGAGTTCATATTTTGTCTTAAAACACATTAATTTCTTAACTTTACTGGTCTCAAAACAGTAAAAGGGAAGTATTTGACAGTGAAGCAATATAAATGAATAAATTACAATAAATATTTGTAACTAAAACTTCACTTATTTTTTATAATTATGTGATTTTTCAACAGAAAATCATTAAAGAATTATAAAAAGTGGGATGGTTGTTGGGGTAGCATGCTGATGAGTGTGTTATATGGTGATATGAGTCAATCATCAATCCAGCCATCATGCTGTTCCCCTGTAGAGCTGGATATATTACCTACTTTATGATATATTAAACACACGAGGTCTGTTCAAAAAGTTCTGGAACATTTGTAATTTTGCACCAATCGAGTGTTGGAGCAAAACGTGGTTGCATTCCAGCACGCGCCTGTGTTTAATGTGTACCTTTTGAAAGTTTCATTATTGTATGCTTGTTATTATTGTTCAGTGCTGCATTGAGTAGAACATTGTGTCCCACAGTTTGCAAATTTTGAGGTGGCACAGTCAGAGGAGCAATGCGTCTGCATTAAATTTTGCGTGAAACTCAAGAAAACCTTTACAGAGGCACCAGATGATGCAGGAAGCCTCCAATGATGAGTGCTTAAGCTGTACTCAGTATTATGAATGGCTCGTGTGTTTTAAAAATGGCCAAACAGAAGTTGAAGATGACCATCATTCAGGATGCCCTGCGGTGTCAACCAACGACACTAATGTCAGAAATGTCAACAAAATTGTGCATGCCAAAGACTGACTGTCCGAGAGACTGCAGGAGAATGTAACACTTAGTTGCATCATGTCATGAAATCCTGACACAGCATCTTGGAGTGCATGGTGTTACTGCCAAGTTCATCCCATGGCTCATGAATCAAGACCAGAAAGACTATTGCCTCACAATTTGTAAAGAACTTTTGAATTGTGCAAATGAGAACTAGATGTTGTTGTTGTTGTTGTTGTTTTCTAGTGCCTTGCATCTGGCAATGAAGCCATTAGCATTCGTGCTTTCCAATACTTTTGAACTAGATGTTCCCTAAGAGAATCATAACTGGTGATGAGACGTGTGTCTACAGTTATGATGTTGAGACCAAGGTTGAATCTTCACAATGGGTTGAGAAAGGTTCTCCAAGACTAAAAAATCTGATGTGTTACACTCACATGACTTTCTCTACTCTTATACTAACCATTCTTTCAAACTCTTATACCTACATATATCTTCTTTGTGTTAGTTGAGATAAGCATTTGTTCAAATTATGTTATTGCTTATTTCCTTGTAGGTGAAAGGGGAATACTAGAATACAGTGGGCTGTGAGCGATAGTAAAATCTTTTAAAGGTTTGAGTCCCGTTCTCTTTGCACGCTTAACATATGAAAAATTAAAGTTTTAAGTTTTCTGAAACTGACACAAATAAGGAATATCTCCAAAATGGTTCACTCTACAAAAAAAAAATTTATTTAGACATAACTTGTGTGTTTTAGTGAGATCTACATTTTTTGTATATTAAAATTTTGTCTATCTCTTACGGTTTATGAGTTAATTCAAAAGTCATCCAGAGTAAACAGAACTACATAGGCTATAGCCCTATAGCCAGAAAATTCAAAATATACATTTCACTTGTCATACAAATATCTTAAGCATATGACATTTTAATCAAAATCGTTAGAGCCATTTTCAAGAAAATCAAAATTTTCCATCTATAGGGTAGTTTAGAGTGGGGCTATTTTCTTCAAAATCTTCGTATCTAATCCTTAATAAACATTAAACTTAAATACCAACTTTTCTTTTTAACCAACTTTTCGTTTTTGAGTTTATGCCGTCCACAGACTGACAGACACACACAGACAGACACACACACACACACACACACACACACACACACACACACGCACGCACATGCCGCACACACACAGACCTTTTTCTAAACATTTTTTTTGGATCCAGGGGGTCTCAAAACATATATTTATGGTGAAATCTGGACATCAAATTTGTGGGTGGAATACAATACTTCCTTCTACTTACCAGTAGAGAAAGTAAAACAGAATTTTCAATTGGTGCTTCACGCGGTCCAGAAAGAGGTGCACGAAAAGTACAGTAGAATTTTGTATGTTAAATGAAGTAGATTGTTTCTGGATACTTAAGGATAACATGTGAGTTGGCGTACTGACACTGCATCACTTGAAAAAACACTAGCACAACAGTCTCCAATACAAGGAGCCTTGTTCCACAAAACTGACTTATCAGAAGTGTTGTTCCTGCTGTTTTGTGAACTTGTTTGTGCATGTCATTATGCTTTCCATTTCTAAATAGGGACAGATTTTTATTGTTGCTAATCTAGTATTAATATTGATGTCTTTGTAGGAGAAATCATTTGTACTTAGTATCTAGTGATGAAGATTTTAATGTTATGATTTTTTTTCTGTTTCAGGCTAAAACATTATGGCAATTATTAAGTAAGCATGTTTACAGAATACATTTAAGAAGACGTCAAAAAATGATCTAAATGTAGAGCAACTGAATCATTAAATGAAATTACATTACTGGTCATATCCCCTCACTAAATTCTGTAGGGGAAGAAACATCAATAAAACATGTATATGATGTATGTACTCTGTTGTTTAATTCATCTTACCCTCTCATAGTGTTAGAAGTAATAACTAGATTTGTAATAATGTTCAGGACTGACAGAGTGGAATATAGTGCTTTTAGGATATCTGTCCTAGGTTATCTGACGGAATGTGTGTGTATGTGTGTGTATGAAGCACATAGTCAGGAGTGAATCTATCTTTTTTCTAGAAGTTTGAAAACAGTGATGTAATAATTTAAACCGAAAAGGTGAGTTGATTAATAACACTTCACAACACTTACTTATAATTAGAGGGCAGATTTCTGATATTTGCATGTTTTATTCCTTCAAATATAAACATGTGCATGGAAGAGGTAAATGCATTTCATGCCATTTGGAGTCAATTGGCCTAGCTTTATAGTGCATAGAAATGCATATTCATGGCATTAGCGCATTTTTCAGTAATATGCATATGGGTGCATATAATACACTTTTTCTCCATTTAATGTTACAATATTAGTTTTTAACCCCATAAAATGACAAGTTCTTGTTTAATTGTCATGGTTTTGTAAATGAAGATGATGTTTTCATAGAAAGGCAGCATCTCTTATGTATATAAAATATTGCCTTTTCACACAGCATTGACAATGGCAAGCAGCGGTTTGCAGTTTTAAATCTCAACAGGGCATTAAAGTAATCTGGCCTATAACATTTCCTAAAATTAAGATTTCGGAGGAAAGGAACATGGTTGCCAACAATGGACATTTGGTGGTAATTTCCTTGTTTGCATTTTCAACCAGCGATATTCTTTGAAGTTTGAATATTAGCTTTATTGTACATTATTGTAGACCATGGTGACAAAACAAAGCGGGAATCAAAGTTTAAATTCTTAGCTGTTTCTCAAATACCATTTTGTGAGTGGTAGTGGACCAAGGCAAGTGTATTTCAATGTCGTAGGAAAAATCCAGTATATCTTTGCTTCATCAATGGATTGGTAGGAATTCCACATCAACAACAAATGGAAAAGTTGTTCTATGCCAAGTTTGTGGCATAACTTATTAGTTTATCACACTATTAAATCAATAAAGTAAGGTGAATTACAGTGAATGCATGCATGCAAGCAATGAGAAAAGCTTACAGGCTGAATTGGCTTTTATTAAAGTGTATTTTAGTAAACTACCAGCTGCAATCACACATCTGGAAGAAAGAGGAGTGCCACAATCTTCTGCCCTGCAGATGTATGAAGCCACCATCGCCCAAGAAGTGCCCACAGAAAGTGGAAAGACACTTTGTGAAAAAATTGAAAAAATCGAAGCCAGGAATTCAGGACTAAAGTTTATTCGGGATGTGAACAGTATTACAAGGGGAATCTGAAAAAAAACTTAATTCTTATTCTGTGAGTGACATAGCCCCTTTGCGATACTCCCCTGTGATCTTATGCGAAGTGGAGAGATTATTCTCTTAATTCAAACACATTTTATGTGACAGAAGGAAGAGTCTCCTACCAGAAAATTTAGAAAAATATTTGGTTATTTATTGTAATAAAAGTGATGTGATCGATCGTTAAATGATTGTTGACTTATATTTCATATTAATTAGTTAATTACACACAAGATTAATGAGAATGACAAAATATAATTAACTTCAATTAGGAGCAAAGAAGTAAGAATATTACAATTGTTACTTCATAAAAAAAATAAAATGATGCAAGGAAACAGTGTATTTTACTATTAGAAAAAATACATTTTTGTGCATATATTTTAATTTTAAGAGCAGATATGCATGCATATATTTATAGTTTTAAATGCATATATGCATGCCTTCTACTTATAATCTACCGGAACATGTTTCGGAGGCTGACTTTCCTCCATTATCAATTGGACATTGAATGGTTCTCCCTAGTGTGGATGGTGATGTTTCCTCTGAGTTCTCTTCTGGTGGTGATTCGAGGAACTTGCTGAAGCTATCGTTCTGGGGGATGTCGAAATTGAATACTCTGTTTCTATTTTTCAAAATGAACATTTGTTCCCACATGGACAGCTCTTGTTTTTCCGTTACGTGTTTGAGGAGTTTCGGTTCTGGCTTTATGTTGCGGCTTTTTTGTCCAAAAGTGAGTGACAACTGCTGATTTTTCCAACTGTTTGTTTTTTATGTTTCTAAAGTGTTCCTTGGATCTTATTTCTAAATTTCTTTATGGTTTATTATTTATTTATGCCAACAAACTTACTGTTGGTGTTTTTAAACACACAAGCCGTGTGTGGGCAAAGTTTGAGGGGTAGAACTGGAACTTAAAAATTCAGTGCCACCACTGGGATTTGAACCACAGACCTTCTGCTTACCAGGCGGCTGCTCTAACCATTGAGCTATTGTGACAAACTGCCAGAATGGCATATGCCAGATTTTTTATTGGGTGGGATGACATCTTTGACCCATCAAAATAGAGAGGAATGGTGGAAGCTCTTAAAGGAGACCAAGGCCCATCCCGGGCTGTAGTGTCAAAGAAGAAGAAGGAACTTGCCATTTAACTGCAGTTTATTGCTATGGCAGTCCTGCTGTACATGTGGATACTTGAGTGGTATTTGAAAAATTGCTATTATGGTGAAGTTGAAACACCTCAGAGACCCAGAACTTTCTTAAACAGACCTAATCAATTGATGTGGAGTGAGCATGCCTTTTTAAACAGATTCAGACTTAGGAAAAGAAACCTCATTATGTCAAGTTTCAAATTGGGCATAGAAATCAACGAGAAGTTATATACCCACAAAGCTATAATATATTTTACTATTGGATTGCTATTAACATAACAGCACCTATGATAACTAGAGGAAGTATACTTCTCGCAAAATTTAGAAAAGGTACAAAGAATGTGTAGCTTCTTTGTAAGAGCATATAACCATTAATGTTTAACGTGCCACTTGCCTTAGTTGTATGGGGTGGGTCCTGGAGTCAATAAACCAAGAGTGTGTAGACCTTAAAACCTTTCTCTGTCTCTTTTTCTCTCTTCCTTTCTTTTTATAATAGGCACTGGATTGTTGTCAGGTTCCAGATAACTGTGGCCTTTTTATTTATTCATACGTGTTCTTGAGGTGAGTTTAGTTTCACTGTGATTAAGTTTGTATTGATTTTGCGTAAATGCAAGATAAAATATATTTTTGAGTTCTGTATAGCTGACAGTGAGTTGAACAAAATTCAATTCAGCAACATGGTATGTGACCAGCGACTCTCCCCAAGCTGGAAGGATGCTGCTCCCGTGGCAGCAACCAAGCAACCATGCCACCTCCTTGTCAAGTCATTAGCTGCACATTCACGGTCTTATAAATTTTGCGAGAACTTTAATGTATCCCATCCAAAAATTCTATATTGAGATTTCACTGGAAATGAATTTTGAGGTCCCCCGAAAGCATTTTTAGAAAAAATATCTTGATGTACGCACACATGTGGGCAGATGGGTGTGGGTATCTTTTGTGGCGTAACCATTTCCAAAATATTTTTTATTGATTTGAATTTTAAAATATTTGTACTTTTCTCAAATGGTATCACATTTTTTTTCTTGCAGTTATGCAAGGAGCATGGAATTACAGTCATCATAAGGCAGTCTGCTTTTTAAAAATGTCACTCGCTTTAGCCAGCTCTATCCTTAACTATAACGTAATGTGTAATAAAAGTTTATCTCTATTAATAAAAAGAAGAATAAGCCTTTGTAAAAATAGTTCCGAGTGAGGAGAGAAAGTAATGTATATATAAACAAATACAATATGGGGTGTTTCTAGATCTTGCAGGTCCAGGAGATGTCTTTCAAATTGTTTATGCAATTTAACAAGAATTTCTGTGTACTCTTGAAAATTTATGTTGAACATAATCATGAAGAGAGGCAAGCTTTGGAAAGTGGGAAGTATTTTTATTTTTAATTTGACATTCCCACAATAAAAGTTTCATTCAGAAGGCGTTTATTGTATCCCACATTGAGTTCTTACCTGCCGTTTCTCCTGTAGAGGTACATTAAGTACATTCATATGCAAAGTCAAATCAGCAAGAAATGCAAGATCACAGTTCCATTTGGAATCCTTGAACTCAGCAACAATCTTACTTTTCATATCCATAGATATGGATATTTCTTCATGAAGTTCAAAAATCTGTTGAGTACTGTACATCTGCTTAACCATCTCACCTCGCAGTGATAAGGGATATCACCATTTGATATCTTCTAGAAGTGCTTTGAACTCAGGATGGTTGAGGCTGCACTGCCTAATGAAGTTTACAGTGTTTATCACAGCACTCTTAACAGTTGCAAATTTAAGAGTTTGGACGCAAACATTTTCCTGGTGTAATATGAAGTGAATAAAAATACACTGCATGTCTGAATTGTGGTCCTTAAGCTTTTATTTCAGGTGCCCAACTAGACTAATTTTAGGACCAACCATTGCAGGTGCCCCATCTCTTCTAAAAATGCTATGATGTCGGCACCTGTTGTTGTGTCTTTCATTGGAATTATGACAGTCCTTCTATAATTTCAGTTCATTGTTTACCCCTCTGATCAGTGGTGGCTGGCAGTGAAGGTCTATATCAGGGGTGTCAAACAGCACTCACCAGGCGTGAAAAATTCCCCCCTATTTTCCCTCCCTCCGTGATGATCAAATCGGAAAACGGGAAAAACAAAGCGAAAACCGGTTCTACTAGCGTGTGCTACTGCAGTTAAGGAGGGGTAGACCCCTCCCTTCACACCCTCGGAGTGATGTTTGACATGCCTGGTCTATATGCACACGAGAACTATCATTGCAGTATTTAAGTTTGCATCATCTGAAACAATTTCAGTATAGCTATTTTGCGTTTGTGATGTAATCACAACTTTGTTTTTCTCTTGTAGATACCCTCTTTCCAACATTACTTTTTGACTTGTTGATTTTAACTCATTTACTTTAGCTTGTGCTGATTTTATCTCTTCTATTACTCCCTGTTGTACTTGCATCACATGTGATAGTACGTTTATTTCTGCTACTAGAACTTCTCGTATATTATCACTATTTGTATTTCCCTTTTTACTACTTTCCATCCCTTGAATTATTACTTTTTTCATTTCCTCAGTTTGCCTCGTTTTGTAACTATTTTGGTTTGACTTCAATTTCTCTATTTCCCACAACTAACTCTGTTCTTACATTCCTTACTTCGTTCCCTATGTTCGTTTTACCTACTATTTGCTTAGGAGTGGACGCAGGATTTATTTTGGGGCGAGGGGGGGGGGGTTATTGATGAGGTGGTATAATTAGAAAATCTGGAAATATCATATATATATATATGAGAATCTCAAGTTTCCCAAACCAAATACAGATAAATGTATGTTGGATGCATAAAGCAAGAAAACAGTGTTTAAAAGCCGTCAATAAGTTGCTTGTATACTCTTAAAGTGACTTATAGCAGTATAAAAGCTTAGGAGTCTGGAAAACACTAGACACACTTGCTGTTACGAGGGAGGGACTTACTAGGCATTGCTAAGCAACCGCCCCCTCCAAGCCACGTTATTCTAATGCTTTTAGGCATTTTCGGAATCTAGGCTCTGGTTTCCACTGTGGACTACATAGCATGTTAGTTTTCGTATTGTGCTGGGCTGAGAATTCAAAGTATTTGTAGTTTTTCCTATACTCTGTGCCTTTCTTGCATACTTTACAACTAGTGAGATTAATGATTTGGTTATCCATTTTATTACATCATTATCGTCCTTTTGTTTTGGAGAAAATTGTACTCTAAAGAAAATTCTGATGTGGGTCTGTCTCTTTTGTGAAAATGATTAAGCCGGCACATGCAGAAGTGGGAAAGTGAGGGGAACAGAAATGGTTAGAAACAGCGCAGTGCAGGGCAAGCAATTCCCCGTAATACGACGAAGCATGCAAATGAAGGTTCTGTGTAAAGAAAAACTCTTACTCTCTCTGCGTACGCGCACTCTCGGAAACCATTCACCTTTGGCTGTTTTCCGGAAAGACACAGGTTATAAAGCAGCTTTTAATTTTATTCCCTAAATTATTAAAACACAAAAGAGACATAAGGGCTGGAACGCGAACATTTTGCACTCATAGAAGGACATAGGTAGTTACAAAGAAGGCTTTGCCTTTCCGTTGAGGATGCCATGTTATAGAAAATAGTCCTCGTTACTACAAAGAAAACACATGTAAAACTAAGACCAAAGTTAGAATATTTCATTCCAAGAGCAATACATAGATCTTTACAGTTTGGCAAGTTCATCAGTAATAATTCGTGACTGGTTCATAGTGGAATCTGCATTTCTTTTGCTGTGATTTAATGTTTACGGATCGGACTTTTATGAATTCTCTGCGGACTGCTTTGACTGCTCCTGGTGCACTTACGTGTCTTCTTGGTCTGTCAGTGACAAAGCGAAGTTCGTTATATCGTTTAATAGTTCTCCACACAAATTTCTTCGTTATGTTTAGGGATTTTAACAGCGCAAAGATCTCCATTAGTGTGTGTTCCTGCACTTCTGTAACGCAGTAACTGCAACACATCTCTTTGCTGCCCCGTTCCATGTTTATCGTTCAGTATTTGACTTTCAACTGTTTTGCTTCCTATACACAAAGGTCCACTGTGATTATTACTGCAGATCCAAATACTACAATACACGTGGACATTTTTCGTGAAGTTTTAAATTCGAGGGACAGAACTTATGGCCAGACTAAGTATAGTGTCACTTCAGAGTGCTAACTGATCACATGGACGGTGTTGTCACGCCTCTTACTTCTTCGCTCTGAGGTGTAATTCAACAACCAGAACCTTGAAACCGAAATTATAATGTCAATATATATTTGATAATAGAAACAAAAGGAGATTCTAGTCAATAGTTAAGGGGAAGACATAATAAAGCTGAATATGTTAAAGTCTCAAGAATGGAAGCCTAGGCAGATTTAAATGAGTGATAAGGTTACAATTGTTGTTTGTACGAAGTCATAGTGATTCCGCGGGCTGATTCGTATCTTACCATGACGTGCTCTAAAGTTAGCCAATGGAAATCGCTTCCTTCGTGTTGCTCACGCAAAAACAAATGCAACGCAACACACACTCGTCTTGAATCGAGCCGAGAGTACACGTGCAATTTCTGAGTTGTACGTAAGCTAGCGCGTAGACATAATTCGGCGGTTGCTTAAGGGTGACAAAGTTAAAGTGTTATAACGTTGTAGTTGAAGTTACAAAGTTACATTCTATTTAAATATCGTCGGCAGTTCTCTACAAATCTGGAAATTTGCAAATAAAGTGAAATGTTGGCTAATTCTTAGTTTGGTTCCATTCCTACCATAACTCACGCATACCCTGTAGATTAGGACCTCTTGCTAGAGCTAGTCCGGACACCAAACACGAGATCTTATAGGTCTTAAAGGCCTTCAACGGAGAGGAACGTTTGCGTCAACCTTTAACATTTTCAATGCACAACTGTAACCGACTTGGTAACAACAGATTCTTTCGATAAGAGTATATTGAGAGGACCCTCTTTACTGTGTTCATGTCATCTGTGGTGGAAGAAGGGCAAGGGGCAACTTCTTGGAATGTGATTAAGGGATGGGCACTTCTATACAAGCATACATTTTGAAATGCGTATTCATTTACCAAAACACGATTATTACAGGTTATTGGAGAGTAAGAGGGCAAGGAAAAGGAGTTCACGTTCAGCTGTCTATCCGAAACCCGTTTTCGCCCAGGTTACTTAGGAACCTGTTGGTTTCCACGCACTAGTGCTCCGCACAGCATAGCTAAAGTCAATTGCAATTCAAATTTGGGTGCTGAAAGCAGTGTACTACATCGTGCAATGAGACTCTCACAGAGGCGGCCGCTTACGGTATGTGCGAGTAAGGGTCAAAGACAGGTAGATGCTTTACTGAATTTCCCCTTTCAATTTGTTTTTTAAATAGGCCTACGCATCTTGTTCTATTACTTCTTTTTCGTTAAAATATGCTGTTTATATTTGAACATTATGAATACAGAGACTTGCCGTTCTGAGTAATTAAACATACGATCTGTTATCTTTTAACTGCAGCTGATTCATTTTCTAGACTTACAATTCTCTCTAGCTTGAATTTTTATCGCACATTACCTTAGCACGATAATTCCACAAGAAGACTGCAGTTGGTTGCCGCTACACCCGGAATCGCCTGCGCTTTGTCGGTACGCTAGGCGAGCTTAGTGCTCAGGAAGACGAGGCAAACTGCGCTTCGAGGACATAATCTTGCTCAGAACATAAAAATAGTATGAATGTTACAAAAATTATAAGGGCGATCTCGGAGATACATACTGCGCAGTCGTTCTTGTCTCCATGGCGATGACTATAATGCAGCGATGTCCAACCTTGTCTCATTGGAGACGCTTACGTAATGAGCGGCTATTCCCACTTCCCTCCTTCAGTCGGTGGAACAGACAGTCAGTATCCAGTGATGGACACAAACAGGCGACAACAAACAGGAAGTTTCAAAGACATACCTTGAATTTTCTGGGAATGTCCTCAGAGAATCTCTTTATTTTGAATGATTTTTGCATAAATGGTAAACAGTAAGACAGACAAAAGCTTACTAAAATGTGGAATTCGTTAAAACACAATTTATATGAAATACTTATTTTTCCTTTTGAGTGGAGCATTTCCTAGATATCCTTTATTTTTGTTTGAATTAGCAAGTACTTACACTTTTCACAAACAGGAATATGTTAATGTCCGTCTCCGTAGCGCAGTGGTAGCGCGCATGCCTCTGGTGCGGAGAACCCGTGTTTGATCCCCGATACTGGCGTTGGGATTTTTCCTCCGCTGGGAGGTCTGGCACGGGGTACACTCAGCCTGTTAGATCCCGAAGGGGCCAATTGAGGCACTACTTGATAAAGTAGTCGCGAAGGCCGTATCACCGGCGGGAGAGCTCAGAGCTGTAAACAATAGTGAAAAGTAAAATCGCTTAAGAGCTATTCGCTGTGCGATGACTTTGACATTCCATTCTCTTTGCATAGCCAAGGGAATGGAATTGAGAGAAGTATAAGTATTTGAAAACTCAAAAACTCAAACCAATGAGAAAGAATACCTCAGAAATAGTTTGCTCAAAAAAAAAAAAAAAAAAAAAAAAAAAAAAAAAAAAAAAAAAAACAACATCTGCTTTAATATACAATTTTTGTGCCATAAGATTTTGTCTATCTCTTATGGCTTACGGCTCAGAATGAAAAGGACTTAAGGCTATTCCATTTTCATTTGTCATGAACATATCTTAAACATATGATACTTTAATTAAAATTGTTATAGGTATTTTGAGCGAATCGACATTTTTTACAACACTTCCACATAAAGAGTAATTTGGGATGGGGGAATTTTCCTGAAAATTTTCGTTTTGTAGCTTTGGAACTTAATATCGAGTTTCTTTTTAAACCGAGTTTTCGTTCAACCCCCCCCCCCCCCCACCCCACAAACACACACACTCCTACTTTTTTCTAAAAAGCATGCTTTTATTGCATTAGAGGGCTCCAAAGTACGAGTATATGTTTCCGTTGACATCTCAGCATTAAGTTTCCGGGTTCGAATACAGTACTTCACCTACTGTTACAGTACGTAGTTGGTTTAGTAACGTTATAGTGTCCAATGAAGTCTTAATGCAGTTCCAAATTGCTGTTACATACAATGTTTCGAGGGATAAGACAATTCTAGCGTAAGACTGGAATAGAATTCAAAATTGAATTTCTGAGATTCACAAAGCTGAGTGGTTTTATGATCATTCGCTCAATATTATGCAACGGAGCACGGGCCCGAATCTCAACTTCTCCGCCCCTTACTACTTCAGGCTCGGGATTGGACATTTCTACATTAATAATATCTGCAAAAAGTGATTATAGCACACAATTTTCACGAGTATCATTTAGATTAACCATTAGTTGGTTACATTTTATACAATCGTAGTATTACAAATTGTAGAAAATGATCATCATGAACTACTACAACTCTGAATACTGGTACTACACTTTTGCTTTAGGAAACACGTCATTGCTATTATTGGCAGCGTGCCATAATCTTATATATTTAATATTTAAACGAGCAATTCTTGGAAACTTGGGAACTTGGAAACGGCTCAAACGATTTCCACCAAATTTTGTATTCAGATAGGGTTTTGCTTTTTAAGTTCATCTATGTAGGTGTAATTCCCGAAAAAACGCGATTTTACATAAAAAATAACATTTTTTATTCCCGCTTTTACAATGCAATTCTTATATATAGGTATATTCCCGGTATTTCAAAAATGGCTCTTCAGGTTTGGTTAAATTTTTGTATGCATGCATATTATATTCACAGTGTTTTCTCTACTCACTTTTAGATAACACATTCACATCTCTTTCTCCACACACTCTTCTATAAACAATTTTCCATAAAAAACGATTTTACACAAAAAAAAAAATTTTATCCACAGTTTTAAAATAAGTCATACCATTTTTTGTATGTTTGAAATAGAAGTACTATTACATTCACACTGTTTTCTCCTCGCACTTTTAGGTAACACATTCGCATCTCTTTCTCTACTCACTCTTCTACAAATAAGTCATACAATTTTCTGTATGTTTGAAATAGAGTTGCTGCATATTACATTCACATTGTTTTCTCTACTGAAGTACTTTTTGACGCTTAACAATTGCGACAAAAATTATTATTTAGTGAACGTTTTTCCTTTCAGGTTTATCTATCTTCTCCCACAAAAAAAGATTAAAAGATTTCTCAAAAACAGAGGCGAGAAGCGCCGAGCGAAGCTCGCTCAAGGTACTGAGCTACTTATGTACGATAATGAATACAGTAATGGTTTATTTATAATGGTAAGATTGCTTAAATCTTATCCTAAACAGGTAACTCACCCTAACCGAGATTCGAACTCGGGGCCTTTTTATACGCACACTACTCCTACACAACAGAAGTGGTCAAATCTACAGTTTTGAGTGAAATGTCATCAGTCAAAGGCCTCCGATATGTCCACAGGAGTTAAGAGCGGGCTACATAAATTTACCAATATACCGGGTGCCTTCTCATCCTACGGATCGGTAACTAAGCACCCCCGCATTGTACAGACGATGCGAAATGCAGATGCTGACACCGCATTCACCAGTCCGCTGATTAGGCCAACGTGGTGCTCCTTGTTAACGTGCTCTAGTAACATAATGATTAGCATACTGAAAAGTCATGGTGAAGGTCGGAAGTTCAACTTAAGCTCCGAATAAATGGCCTTTTTATTTATGTTTATGTTTTGAGAACGTTCTAGCAAATCATGGGTTCTTTCCGAGTGCACTAGAAAGTGATCTTACCTATAAGTACGAAGTTTCAGCCGTTCGTATTCACTCTGCACTACTTTGGGAACGAGAGAGGTTCGCAACGATCATAATATGGGCTTGCAAACGCTATCTAATTTGTATTTAGGTACTGCATTTTGTAAACTCTCAGAAAAAAATTATTGGCTAGAAAGAATAGCTTTAAGTGGTTAAATATTATGTAATGATGCCTTATGTTTGTAAGTAATAATCGCAATATGATTATACTATGCATATATTTATGATGTTTGTTAAAGCATATTCTAACAAGTAACACTTTGTGTTTTCATGAAATTCGCATAGTTAATCTAATTAAGTGAAGGAATACTTCCATGCCAAACCATCAGTTCTCTTTACATTTACTAAACATAAAGGGGACCTTCACCACTGACAGCCAATGCGTTCACTGTTGCGCTACAAGAGTAAGTGACTTCATACACAGCGGTGCAAAAGAGTCATTTCGGGCGAAATGTGATACGACGCCATACAGTGGACAGTATTTACGGCATAGTCCGTAAAACGCCGGGACTGCGTAACTTCTCAATCCGCAGGATGAGAAGACTCGCACGGTATATTTTTCTTCTTCTTTCTTCTACAGTTCAGAGTTTCGTCTGTTTCATCTTCACTATAGCTCTCTCATTTCTATACTGGTCTTCCTATATCTCTTTTCTTTTGGATTGTATAAAAAGGCCAACTTAGGGAATCTTACCGAGCGAGATGGCTCTGCGGTAATGTATGAAGCTCGCATTGAGAAGGTCGTGGGTTCGATTTCCGTGGTCAACCTTCCTAAACCATGGGTTCTTTCGGGGGTTTCCCCGGATTGCTAGGCAAATGTAGGAAAGGATGATTACATCTCCCGAATTTCCTGTCCTTTCATTTTACCTTACTTCTTATTTCACTCCATCTTTCATCTGCTTGGCTATTTCAGGGTTCTAAGTGTCAGCGGGAGTTTCTGCTTGCTATAGGTGTTTACTCTCTGTAAATCCTCGTCCTCTGGAACGGGGACGTCGCCGAGCCCCGGGCCACCCAGGTAATCTGTGAGCCCCCAGGATGGGGGGGGGGGCAGCCGTTGTTGGAGCCGCCACCGAGGTGTTCAAATCGTAGTTGTGAGGGACCCTGCCTTCTACTGTCGTTTCTCCTCAAGCCCCACCACCTCTCGCCTCACCTCTCCCTCCCAGTCAGGGGCATAAGCATTTCATTGCTCGAGGTGCAAATTCTCCCCTGCACTTGACACTGACACTGACACTGACACTGACACACACACACACACACACACACACACACACACACACACACACACACACACACACACACAAACAGCGCTGATTTCGAA
Source organism: Tenodera sinensis (assembly GCA_030765045.1). Taxonomy (NCBI): domain Eukaryota; kingdom Metazoa; phylum Arthropoda; class Insecta; order Mantodea; family Mantidae; genus Tenodera; species Tenodera sinensis. The sequence continues at coordinate 150,345,296 of CM060966.1, forward strand.
AATGATAACAGTTATTCCATAACACCTGCCATTTTTATGCAATTCGAAATTTTATTAATTAAGCTAGACACTAGATCTATACGTGTTATGTATGCAGTGTGTATGTATGAAACTATAATTATGATTATTTTAGGTCTATAATTTTATAACTTAAGATGAATAACACTCATTGTGGATCTTCAGAGCGTAAATACTGTATATTTACAAAATAAGCCACCCCTCATGTTCTTCCGTGATGAGCTGATAACTAGCGTAAGAGGTTTGAGTGCAAGCGGCTAGTATTTATTTATCTCTGCACGACCATGTCCAGGCAATAAAGCTTTCAACCATTGAATCTTAGACAAACATCGGTTAATTACTCACCCTTATAGGGACATATGTCTTAAGATATATCTGAACTTTAGTTGCTTCTTAAAATTCGCGGTGATTGGTAGTGCGATTTCCGGAAAAGGTTTATCAATTCTATTTCTTTATTTTTAGTTCGTATTGTGTCGTGGTACACTTTTAACAACGGCTTCAACCTCTTCAAGGAGAAAATTTGTGAATAATCCTAATAACTTCTGTTACGTGTATTTCTTTCTTGCTACAGAAGCGAAAACTAGCATTACATCATTTCTTAAAAAGCTGTATTTTGCATATTTTAATGTTATGCTAAGAGTGTATACGAGTATGTTGGTGCTCGGCCACGTGGGTGACATAGTTTGTCGCTAAAGCAGCCGGTGACTATGGGCTGTCGTAGTATACATTCAGTAAGTTCCACATAGATACTGTTTGTAAAACATGTAGTGAAGGACTAAGACAGTGGTACAATGGAAAACAGAAATCACTGAAGTTAGAGATTCCCATGATTGGCGTAAACAAAACAATCATTATGATGATTGTTACTTCTGCATGTGTAACATATCTGGGTACAATAAAAAAATAAATACAAAATTAAATATCCAGACGGTCTTGCATGAGCTCTAAGACCTGTGCCACATGGAGCAGATCTCCCTATTCCTGTTCCACCAACTCAACTAGAGCATACTGAGAGTTCAGTCTCTGGGTCAACAGAAAATTCCAGTGTTGATGAGTATATCCCAGCACACACTGTTGAAGACAAGTCACAACATTTTAGTCAAGAAGAGTTGAATGACTTAGTAAGAGACTTAGGTCTTACCAAGGAAAGAGCGAATTACTAGGATCGAGATTAAAAGAGAAAAATATCCTGGGCCCAGACACCACATTTTCCTGTTATAGGAATAGAGATAAAGAATTTACCAAGTTCTTTAAGCTGGAAGACCAGCTTGTTTATTGCAGTGATGTACCAGGTTTAATTCAACAACTGGGGAGACCAGTAACGACTGGTGTTTATTTATTGATGCTTCAAAACGAAGCCTAAAAGCCGTTTTATTGCACAATAGAAGCGAAATTGCCTCAATACCACTTGCACATTCTGTTTTTCTGAGTCATATGGAAATATTGAAACTATTTTAGAAAATATTAACTACCAAGAACATCAATGGGGCTATTGTGCGGGGACCTAAAGCTATCCAATATCTTACTAGGGCAACAAGGAGGTTATACAAAATACCCATGTTTTTTATGCGAATGGGACAGTAGAGGTAGGGTTAAACATTCGACAACGAGAGAATTACTTAAGAGAAAAAGTTTAACACCAGGAGAAAAAATTGTAATTCGTGCCAGTCTAGTTAATCCAAAGAAAATTTGATTACCTCCATTGCATGTAAAACTAGGTATTATGAAACAATTCGTGAAAGCATTGGACAAAAATGGTTCGTGTTTCAAATATTTGAGCAGTAAATTTTCTGTGATGTCTGAAGGTAAGATAAAAGAAGGCGCATTTGATGAACCTCATCAAGGCAGCTAATGAAGGACAATGCATTTTTGAATGTCATGAATGATAGAGAACTTCAATCAAGGTGTGTTTTCAAAGAAGTAGTCAATAAGTTTCTGGGAATTACAAAGGATCCGCAATATGAAGTAATTGTGAGAAATATATTAGAAAAGTTAGGAATACTTGGGTGTAATATGAGTTTAAAACTTCACTTTTTGTATTCACATCTAGACCATTTTCCTGATAATTTAGGATCCCTCGTGATGAACAAGGTGAAAGGTTTCATCAAGAAATTAAAGAGATGGAGAGGAGATATCATGGTTGGTGGAATGTTACGATGCTAGCGGACTGCTGTTGGTGTTTGAAAAGGGAAATCGCTCAACCAGGCTATAAACGTAAATCAACACAGCCATCTTCTGGGCAAGGAAAATGTAACTTCATACCCTCTTTTACAGGTGTGTAAATGTTTACTGAGAAATTTTTCATTCTTTATTTATTTTATAAGGCACTTTTTTTAACATTAAACATATCATTTTTCATTATTTCCATTATAATATTTAGTGATTTGTAGAAAAACCTTACGTGATAGATAAAAACTGTAATCACCATTCAATTTAGCACATTGAAATTAGGTAATATCACCTTTCAGGTCTCAAACCGGCGAGGGAAAATGTTTTTATGCAGGCTAGTGGTATTGTTAGACTAGCTTTTGTTGGTACCCAGCTTTCACTTCCATACAAAAACGTTGGGGCTGCCATTGTTTTGTAAACTTTTATCCTAATTTCAAGCGTGGTTTTGTTCTTTAGAATGCTATGTATTGTACTGCAAATCATTTCAAACCTGACTAATTTCATTGTTACTGTTACGCTCATTTCAAACCCTATATAATTAAAGATTGTAACTTGCTCTGAAATGCTATCCTGTATAAAAATGAGCAAACAGGGTCTTTATCCTGAAAAGCCATCACCTTTGTATGTTTTAGTTTTGAGATTTTGAAGCCATGTTTTATAGCTTTTATTCAAACTATTTCAGTTTTTTTGAATCATTTCAACAACGCCAGCAGTAATAAAATACTTATTGTATTTGTCTAATATTTTTATTTTATATTACTAAATAAGGCGGCGAGCGGTTAGACCATTCGCCTACCGCTTAGGCGGCCCGGGTTCGACTCCAGGGATCCGCATGTGGTATTCGTGGTGGACGAAGCGGCGTCTGGGCGGGTTTCCCAGGATTCTCCGTTTCCCCCGCCACCCATTCCACCAATTGATCCATCTATCGATTTCGCCTTTCCATTCATCGATTTCGCCTGCATTTCATATTATCCTGTTCTTCGCTATCATACCCGGTGCTGGGTTGACTACCCGCTTCCAGGTCTTCATTTTGTCCGGTCCATAGATTCCTCTGCTCCCTGACAGGCGTCTGACCCTAGGCACTGGCTTTTATGTCCTATATAAGGGGAGGGTAATTAGGAAAAGAAGGAGATTATTAAGCAAATCAGGGGCATAAGATGAGTGCTTTTACCTTCGCAGCATATGAATGTCATTCATTCGCGCTTTATCTTGCTATACGTGGAAGACTCTTTTTTCCCCTCAATAGCTGTAATTACTTAACAAAATAGCTCCGTTTTCATCTGCTCCAACGTATAATAATTCGGGTATTCAGTTCTATAAACCTATAGTTTGACCACATTAAAAATATTAGAATTTTGAGGGTTTATCTTTAGCTTCTATGCGCTTATTTTTTTGCTTAGTGACTCCGAAATTCGAGCTAAGTGCTTGCATTTCCTTCGGACTACACAGTATACTTAATGACTGCCCACACAAACGTGGTTTCAGACATATATCTAATGACTATTAACGAAACATCAAACAAGGATTTGTCACCGAGAGAGATAAAACCTGTGGTCTTAATTTAGGTCTTGCGTACAGCCATGGAAAAATGATTGAGCGCATTAGAAGAGCAGAATATTTGTAAGCCTCACGTCATGTTGCAGGGCAGTTTACACAGGTCGATATTTCACATGCAGCCTGAGTTTATTGATAGTCTTCCATTATGTTATTGTCTGTCGGATACGCAAATAGCCCGTGTCTTGAATCACCATTCGCATTTGTGTACATACTCGCAAATAGAAATACCAGTGGTGATTCAAGACACAGCCTATTTGTGTGTCCGACAGACGATAATATATGGAACAGACTATCAATAAGCTTAGGCTGCATGTTGGAAATATCGACACGTGTAAACAGCGCTGCAACACGACGTGGGACTTGGACATTTTCTGCACTCCCAAAGTGCTCAATCATTTTTCCATGGCTGTACCAATCAATTTAACTGATATTTTAGTTTCCGTTATTGGCCATTTAAATATCTGATTTAATTATTACAATACCATGACTAAATGTTCCACTGATAGAGTAAAATAAGCACATGATATAAGTGGTCACATTACTGGCTTCATTTCCGTACCCGTGAGATAATTCAAGGATCACAAAACCCCAGCTTCTGATTCATTCAGTAGCTAGAAAGCAGATGTCATAGAAGGTGACTAAGCAACTGAGGCCTTCTATTATGCGTTATTCGAGCAAGTAGCGTAGGAAGGCCTAGGGCCATCTATTTTACACACACTGAAACATGTACAAGGCTGTATATATAACTGTTGCGATATGGCCTAGATCTTAAAGACAACCAGGAGCTTCAATATTAAATTATTTGTCTATCAGGGAAAACAGAAAGAAAGAAAAAGAAAGAAAAAAGAAAAAAGGAGAAGAGGTTTTTATTGGGCGACTTTCTGCGTATTGCTTCCCACTCTTTGTGACATACTTAGCGACTGATATATCCAGACGAAGAGAAAATTGTTACTGGCGTGCAGGGTGGAGGGATTTTTATTTAACCAAATCATTTCGTCTTCTCTGCAGGCTGAAAGTATGAATACTGAGCGGAACGTGAACGTGTAAAAAGCATTCAAAAGACCAACGATATCAAAATCTAAAGCTTTTTACCTTCTCTACCATGTACATCCCAAGACAACATAAATAAGCAACAGTCAGATAGAGGCCAATTCGGAAAGCATAGGAAGCATTGCCTGACGCTCGTTTTAATACTACCCTGTGCTCATTTCATTGCTATATACTCAGTAGTAAGCTACCCTTCAGTTTAGCTGCATGCATGGTAACCGAGCGGCGAAGAGCATGTGACATGAGCCTTATGGCAGTGCTTATGTTTAACCACTCATAAGGTATCTATTAATTTTGAGACACCCATGTATAAAAACGTGTCCCTAAGGACAAGCCGCACAAGAGGAGTTGGACCTTTCCGGTTGCGGATCCTGGTTACCTTCATGACTGAAGGCCAGCGTTGTTTTACATAGTCTTGGAGCATCTGCGTTGGTAACTGCGTATGTACTCCCACAACCACGGCGCTGTGTTTAGCATGGTGCGGGTCGGTGGATGGTATTGCGATTTTGGTTGAGACCGGTGCAGAGCCTACCAGCTGCGAGGTAGATGGCGCAGGGGCTGGGCTGCAAGCTTCAGCCGCTTCAGCTTCCGATTTGGTCGCTTCATCGCCAGCCGGTGATTTCTTCTTCTGGCGTCTTTCTCCCATATTGAGGATCAGCTCTTACTAACTCGAAGGTTCGAGGCGAACTGTACGACCTAAGAGGGTGCGGGGCTGCAAGAAGAACACTTGAAGTCCTTATATCTACGGCTAGAGGTAGGTGTGGAAGGAATAGTTCGGGTCGGGTCGACTTGGTTCGGATCGAAAGCGATTGTCCACTCCTCACCAGGACACTGCACTTCTAGAAGAGGCAGAAAACAATCCCTTCCAGCATATTTCTGCAATTAGAAGCAAATTTCCCTCGATCGAACCTCACAGTCTTGCGTAGTTTGACTGCAGCAGGGCTGCTTGCTCGTCTGGCTTCTAAGAAGCAGAGTCTTCGACAGTAGTGGAAATCGTATAAAAAGCATGGTTATTTGTAGGAAAATTAACATTTCTGTTAGAATAGTTGTGCACCGTGTATATGCAATAGTATGAGAGCCAGTATACTGGCAAATGCATCCAAATAGTATTGCATTTGATGTCAGTAGTCTTATCTATGCCTACGTATATCATAAAAATTACTTTTCTTTGAGGCGCAATCTCACAAAAACTACTGAACGTATGGATATTGGACTATGCCCATTCGAGACGGAAGCGTGCGTAAATTGTTGGATTCCATAGACCTTTTGTCATTTTTAAACATTTGTTTTTATAGACTTTTTTTTCCGTCTGTTCTTCCTCTAATTCCTAAACCAGCTTCCATATCCCTTTCGGAGGCACCTTAGTCGAAGTGATTCGAATAGCCGTGGCCTTTAGAGGGATACGCAATGGACTGGCCATTCATTTAAAGCCAAAGGTCGCGAGTTCGAATCCCAGCAACTGCAATCAAATGCGCCTGTGGTAAATGCAGCGGGGGCCCGAGTAAAATAATCGGTGTAATGGTACGCTTGGAACTGATGGGGTCACATTTGCCTGCAGCTGCATTTATATTGCTTCTTAAAAACCAATACCGTTTTATTGAAACAAATTAATATTTTTATAATACGAGGCAGGCGCAAATACTTGAGTTATGTTTACTTAGGTTAGCATAACAAGAAATTAGAAAGAAAGAGCCAATAAGATATCTAAAAATTTAACAATATGTCACGTAAAAACTACTGAACTATGATAATCCGAATGGGAAACACAAGCCCGGAAAATCTACTTAACATAGTCGAATGCGAAACGTTCGCAGATGGCTCTAGGCTACTTATTTTTTGGATTCCATAGACCCTTTATCATTGGCTCTTTCGCATCCATCCACTAGCGCTAACACAAACCAATCTAACAACCCAGCTAAATGACGGGTACGTCACTGCATCTATACATATATAATGAAAATGACTTTTCTTTGAGGCGTAATAATCAGGCAACAGCTGTTACAGCCAACCAGGCAACAGCAACAGCGCAGCCAATCAGCGCTGGCCCGTCATCACAGACTGGCTCTATAAGTAGAACCCACACAACACCACGAATAAGCACTCAGTCACAGGTCTTGGGAGACGCCTTCGGCTCAGAGGACATGGCGGAGTTTATTGAACTGGCAACTTGGTTTGCGGACCTCGTACAACGTTCCCTCCCCATTCTACGGCGCTGCAGGGAGCAAATCCTCAACCCCGAACTATCGGCTGTGAAGAAGCATCTTATAATGCTTTAAACGTCCAAGGAACTCTACGCTAACTCCACAAGCTCTTAAATGGCGCATAGAAATGTGCGATCATTTAGAGCTGCGTTTTGGAACGCAAATGGAGTCAGAGAGCAGAGACCTGGCCTGTTAGAGTTTGTAGACAGCCATGGGATTGATATCCTTATGGTCTGTGAAACACACTTGCACGCCGGTGTACAGTTCAGTCTGCCAAGTTACGTCGCCCATCGGTCTGATCGGGTCGGCCGACAGGGCGGTGGTACTGCCATTTTCATAAAGAACCATCTCACACATATTCCTGTTACCATTCCTCCACTACAACACCTAGAGGCAACCGCCATAAGACTATCCTTAGGCGGATGCGACGTGGTACTTGTAGCGGTATATGATCAGCCGGACGGGTGCTTCTATGAAGCGGACATCACGGCACGCCTAAACCTACACCAAAGGGTTTGCATCGCAGGCGACTTCAACGCCAAACACCCAAGCTGGCACAGCCGCACCCAGAACGAGAAGGGTCGGGGACTGTACCGTCTCATTAGCGGGAACCCCGCCCTACATGCACACGGGCCAAGAGGTCCAACATACTACCCGGCACGCGGCGCCGCGGATGTCATAGACTTCATTGCCACAAAGAACATTCCATTTCACCTGGATCTCTCGGTGATTAACGCTCTGGATTCTGATCACAACCCTGTTGTGGTCGACTCAGACGTTAATCTAACTGCGCTGGGAGTGCCTGATTGGGTTGAGGAAGTCGACTGGGATGCAGCCGTCCTAGCCCTTCACAACTCCGTGGAAGCATGTCCTCGAATAGACTCGATAGAGGCTCTCGAGGAGGCAGCCACGGGGTTCTCAACCTCTGTCCTAAATGCGGTGCGTGCTCATACGCACCGCATTCCTACCGACGCACCAAACCCTACAGCTATCCCTGTCCCACTGAAACGCCTCATTCAAGCGAAAAACGCTGTTAGAAGGCTATGGCAGAGATTCCGTCACCCTAGGATAGGAGTAATACACCAGAGGTTCAAATCCCTGGTGAGACGACTCCTAAGAAAACATAGGCAAGCAGCTTGGGAAAACACGTTGCGACATGTAAACCTCAAGGAGAGGAAACCATGACGCATCGTCCGAGGCTTGAGGAAAGATAAAACTGTACACCAGCACCCTGTGCATAGCCCTCGGGGAAGACTTGTCTTTGAACCGAGGGAAAAAGCAGAGGCGCTAGCAGACTATTTGGAAACTCAATTCCAGCCTAGAGCCGACCCTCAGAACGACGATCATACTGACCTCGTGGAACAAGCAGTAGAAGACTTCTTAGAAGTTGGACCTGCGGGCCACGAAGATTTCCACATCCCGATAGTTACCCCTCGCGAGGTAACTAACACCATCCAACACCTAAAACCTAGAAAAGCCCCTGGGCAGGACCGGGTAACAGCGGAAATGCTCCAGCACCTTCCCTTTAGAGCCGTGATGCACTTGACTCGGATCTACAACGCGTGCCTAAGCATGCGTCATTTTCCGGAAGTCTGGAAGAGGGCGCGTGTGGTATGCGTGTTGAAGCCGGGCAAGAATCCGATCTTTCCTTCTAGCTACCGTTCCATCAGCCTCCTACCAGTTATCTCGAAAGTATTCGAGAAACTGTTCCTGACCCGCCTTCGACCTCTTTTAGAGGAAAAAGGCCTCCTACCGGAACATCAGTTTGGTTTTCGTTCTGACCATTCCACAACCGAGCAACTACTGCGAGTAGTCGAAAAGGCCTCCCTGGCTTACCAGGAAAGGGCCAAAACGGTGGCAGTGTTGCTTGACGTGGAAAAGGCGTTCTCTACCACCTGGCACGAAGGGCTTATCTACAAGCTCATACAGCACGAAATCCCCCCTCCATATATTTACTTGGTGGCTAGTTTCCTACAGTAACGTAGCTTCCGAGTGAAGGTGGAGGGTTCATTTTCCCGAGAAAGGCCCATTGGCGCAGGAGTTCCCGAGGGCAGTGTACTGTCACCGGCACTCTTTAATGCTTACATGGCCGATCTCCCCACGCACCCCAACACTCACATCTGTCAGTATGCGGACGATCTCATGATCTTCGCAACAAACAAGAACCCGCGCTACAGCTACCGTCAAGTACAAGCCCACCTCTGTGCCATCAGTAGATGGTGCGAGAACTGGCGCATGTCTATCAACCCGGAGAAAAGCTCTGCGATTCTCCTGGCCAACACGCTGGCAAACCGGCTCCCGCAGGACCTCGTGCTTCGGCGCCGTCGGATCCCCTGGGTCACTGCGGCGAAGTATCTCGGGGTCACGTTGGACCGGCGGCTAACGTATAGGCATCACGTCAGGGGCAAAGTACTACAAGGTCACGCAGCCCTACGGCAGTTGTATCCCATCCTCAGCTCCAAAACCATGCCCATTCGCCTGAAACTCCAGCTATATCGTGCGATCATCCCGCCTCTGGTCCTGTACGGATGCGAGATCTGGGGAGTGGTGGCAAAGTCCACCTTCATCAGACTCCAGACGTTGCAGAATCGGGCATTAAGGATGATCTATGACACTGGTTGGAGATTTCCTGCCCACATCCTTCACGAACATTCCGGCATCCCGTACATTGTCGACGTGATTAAAACCCGCGCTCGAACAATGTACAACAAACTCCAGAACCACCCTAATCCACTGGTGAACACTCTGGGACAATATGACCAGAGAGAGCCTCGCCGACTACCATCTAAAAAATTGCCGAAGGACATCTTAAGTCCAACGGGCTAATTTTCGAAGATGGGAAAGGCAAAATGAATATCTGTACTTAAAACAGAGTAAATCGCCTAACTCAGATCACCTCTCAGTGAGTGACTGACGGTCAGAACCAGGAGGAGATCAGCGCGTCACCTGATTGACTAACCAGCCAATCAGTATGTATGGGCAGTGCCCGTTCATGGACCAATCCCTACCAACATCCATCTTGCCCCTATAAATACGCCTGATCCCAAACATTCCCAGAGATTAAATCCCTGTAGACCAAAATACCATACTATCGCGCAGGTAAAGCCGTATAACGGCTAGGTACTGCGGTAAAGACACTTCGGGTGGGGGAATAAGCTTCCCCACTCGACTCGAACTGCCTCTGGAGCCTCTTGAGGCGTAATCACTCAAAAACTACTGAAGGTATCGATGTTTTACGGTATCAATTTCATATAGATGGAAATTTTTCTCCATGGACTTTCAAATCCTTTAATAAGGCCGCCATTCAATTGACAAACATATTTTACTGCCAGGAAATTGGGAAGTATGAACGTGGCATCCTAGAAATTGTAGTGGGCGTTGATTAAATTAATTTATTGTTAAAACTTAAGTATTAATGTTAATGGTTATTTTTTTATTAATATAATGTTTAATTTTAATAAAAATATCTGATGTTTTTGTTAAATGTTTAGTCATTGATTTATAGGTTAAAAATAACGCCCAGCGAAGTGAACGGGTGGCGGCTAGTACAGTATGTAACAAGACACAACGATTCAGGTACTACAGAGTGGAAATCGGTATAAAGGCAGTCAACTCTGTGAGTTACCAGTAAATACCAGACATGTACCTACGACAAATTTTGTCAAACGACAAACATCTTGCATTCAAGAAACGACTGCATAAACCAGCTCTAACATCCAAACATAAGCAGGCTAGATTGGAGTTTACTGAAAAATATGCCATTTTATCAGAAAGGGATATTCGGTGATGAGAAGAAGTTTAATTTATATTGGCCATATAGATTTCAATATTATTGGCATGATCTGAGAACGAGGCAGCAGGTAAGAATGAGCAGCATTTTGGTGGCGTAAGTGTTATGATTTGGCCAGCCTTCTGCACTAAAGTTAAATCACGCTTTGCTTGGCTGAACTCTAACATATACACTGAGGTGCTAAAGACAGAATTGATTAGAAGGTATGAATACCTAGAGGACGAAAGTCTAATTTGTTAACAACATAATGCAATTATGCATTCGGGTGCTACAGCCAAAAAGTGGTTTGAAGATAAAGGTATCGATGTTTAGTCCTGGTCTTCACGTAGCCCAGATTGGAACCCTATGGAAAACCTTTGGGAAATACTTGTAAGGCATCTTTATCGCAATTTAAGGCCTAGGTGAGCTGAAAAGAGAGAGGAAAATAGGCGACAATTTCACTGTAAGAACTACAAACCCTAACAAAATCAAGAGGCTTTTTGAGGTAAATAGGAAGAACGGAGGTTCCACAAAGTACTAACAGTGCAATAGCAGAACAGAACAGTCAATGCCTTTATAGCAAGTCTGTCATGATTTTTGTATGTCTCGGATCTACTACTTTCATAATAACTTAGATACATGTATGCTTCAGACATTGTGCCTATTACAGCAGGAAACGTAGTGCCTTTATACCAATTAACACTGCAGGTAGATGATCACAGACTATGTCGCATCTCGTTTGCAGAAGCAAATATCAACCATAACTGGAATTGGGTTATATTCACAGATGAGGTGACATTTTCATCTACAAACGGGGAGAAAGTAATTGTCTACCGCCATAGAGGAAAACGTTACGACGCAAATTACGTGGCACAAATGGATCTCCAAGGTTGCGTATTTGTGCCGTGTTGGTGTTGGATATATACGCTTGCTGTGGCAGCTTGATAGCACATTAAATAACTAGTATAAAGATACATCATGGTTTCTTCTGTAAGGACCAGATATCCCAATGGAATAATTGAACTGCAGCAGGATAACCAACCTGTCCACACAAGTCACTAGGTTTCAAAGACAAGATATCATTGGCCTCCTTATTCACCAGATTTGAATCCTATTAAAATGTATGAGTAGAGGTGAAGAAAATTTTGGGGTTAAATTGGCCTACAAAACAACGTAAGATAACAGATTTAGGAGGGTCAGATATAGAATACTTGGGAGGAAGTATCATCTCATGAAAATTTGACTAGGTATTTGATGTCTGTGTATCGTAGAGTGAGGGCAGTAATAAAAGCAGAAGATATTAAGCTAATTTCTATTTTTGTTTGCTTTTGTCATTTAGGAATATAATATTTACTTATTTCATATTTAGTTTGAAAACAAAACTGAAAATCAAATAAGCCTTAACATAAGAAATTATATTAAATATGAGCAAAAAACATTTATTTTAAAAAAAGAATTATGCTCGTAGTACAGACCTGTTTAGGGCCTGCCGCTACGTATCCGCTTATAACCCTTGGCTGTCAGCCACATTCACTAATTGGCGCCCAAATTATTGTCTGTATGACATGATTTTCTACATATTTAAAACATGTACCAGATTGGTGGAGCACCGATCCCAAACTTTTAAATTGACTTTACTATATAATTAGAAAACTTCAAATTCTTATCCTCCGTTCCACCTACTAAATATTTTGTCTTGGTAAAATTTATCACAAGACCTGCTAAGTCATAGCAGTTAATTAGCTTTCTGATGGTAAAAATGACATCTCCATCTTGCGCAACAATTGCCTGATGATCAGCGAAGAGCAATGAGTGAATAAATCGATCTTTCACTCTAATTCCCATATTACGACAAGTCATTCCAGCGTTTTAGAACTGTTTCCAAATATATCTTGAATACTGTTGGAGACTTCCCGCATCCTTGTTGCAGTTCTTTAGACGTACTAAACTCCGAAGATATAAATTTTCCACACTTAATGGAAACTCTGCAATTACAATACTTCATTTTAATGAGGTTTATCATTGGTTTTGATACATTCATTTTCTCCATTGAATCCCAAAGTCTATTAATAGGAACTAAGTCATAGGCTCTCTCCAAATCTACAAATACAGTATGGGTTTCTTGAGATTTGGCTATTCTTTTTCCATAATTTGTCTTAATACAAATATGTTATCAGGATCTTCCAGCAGTGAATCCTGTCTGCTCTTCTGACACATATGGGGTTATCAGGTCTTGAAGTTATTACTTTAGTAAAATAACTATTCATTCACGCCGTCACACTAATACCTCTATCATTCGACGGGTCTTTCTTATTTCCTCTCTTAAAAATTGGTGTTATATATCATCAGGGATACTGTCTCCTTCCAAAATCTGGTTTAACATTGTTATTATTGTGCTTAACAGTTCGGCACCCCCATATTTCCATAATTCCGTTTGCACTCCATTTGGACCAGGTGCCTTACCATTCTGTAATAATGCAAAGGCAACTCTTACCTCTTCTTCTGAAATAGGGTATGCAAACTCTTTCGAGTCGTAATAACGGCTTATATTTCCTTCTAAAACTCTTCTCGATCCAACTAAAGTACTTTTAAAATGGTTCAACCATAGAGTCATAAATAGTAAAATCATTGGATTTATTTTACTCCTAGATGTTCTCATTGTTCTTATAGTCCTCCAAGCTTGCGCTGATCGATGGAAGCCAAGTGAATGGTCTGTCTCTTAATACTTTGATATTGCTCTCGATCTTGAACTCTTCCTGTTGTAAGCCAACATTTATATGCTTCTTTCTTTTCGCTAATAATATCTGCTGCTTCTCCAGTAATCCATTCACATTTATATTAAAATACCGTCTTCTCAAAACCAAGAGCCTATTTTGCAGCATTATGCACAACTTCTTTGACATGATCATACATTTCTTGAGCATTATAATCTTCTTTAACGTTTGATTTTGAATTCACTATTTTCTGATAAAACTCCTTTAATGCTTTCGTCTTGAAGGAGGCTTGTCCTATATTTCGGTTGTTCTGAGATAGTTGCTTCTGTTTCAATATTCCATTTTTTCTTAGACCTTCCTGGAATTATTACTTGAGCATAAAGCAGGTAATGATCCGTGCTACATTCTGCACTTATGAATACTCTTACATCCTTCACAATACAGTGTCTTCTCTGCTTCATAATAAGATGATCGATTATAGATTTCACATTTCTTGCAGGCTGCACCCATATAAATTTATGAATATCTTTATGCTGGAAGTAAGAATTCATCAATTGGCATTCCTCCATTACACAAACCGTAATACTTCATTTTCTACTTCCTCGCCAAATAGCCCTATTGTGTGATTCTGAAATCTCCTTCCAACCCTACTAGTTTCCATTAGCTCGTTCAATTGTTCAAAATACTCATCTTTAATATATGGTGCTGCATCATCAGTTGGAGCATAGGTCCCTATAAGGCACATATGAACTCCGAACATGTGCAACGTAACCTTTATCAATTGTCCGTTTATTTCCAAACTTTTAATACAACTTTTCCATTTCTTCTTTATCGATTCAGACATTCCTGCTTTTGCTCTTGTTGCTTTATCCACACCAATCCGGATATGAACACATCCCCCACGAATTTCATATACAGAACCTTTCATTTTGGTTTCTGTGAGGACGAAAAGATCAGGATTTCTATCACTAATCTCTTTCAACACATCTTGTTTTCCAGTTAGACTCTGAATATTCCACGTTTAAATTTCCGTCCGGCTTCATTCTTATTCTGGGGAAACGTAGCAGGATTTTTTTTTGTAGTAAACGGGTACCAACCCTTTGCCTAACCCCCTACTTAGAGGACTAGACCGGAGTCTCTTCTGCTGGTTTTCGAGATTCTTCTTGGGCTTTCACTGCTACCGTAGCGGCCCGGAGTAACAAAGACCACCGTACTTCATCGCAACAAGCTATCCCCTACTTCCCGTTCCCGTTGCCCTCTGGACGACAGAGGTTGGATTTTAGGGGACTCAAAAATTGAATTTTCGCAGAAACCCACCAAATATCTGAAACCCGCCAAAAGTATTTTTAGAAAAAGGGTTGTATGTGTGAATTTATGAGCAGCATAACTCAAAAACGAAAAGTTGGTTAAATACCAAACTTGGTATTTAAATTCGGTGTGTTTCAAGAATGCGCCTTGAAGATTTTCAATAAATTTCACCTACTCCACACTATCTTTTACATGGAACATTTTTCGAAAATTGTGTTTGTTCCAAAATGACTGTGATTTTTATGACAAATAAGATGCATATCTTGAATTCGCAGGGAATGTCCTCAATAGTCCTTTTCATTCTGGATGACTTTAGTATAACTAGTAACCGTAAAAGGAACGCAAAACCTTGTCACAAAAAATGTAGATCCCATTAAAACATGCAATTTATGTCAAACATTTTTATGTGGAATGAAACGCTTTTAAGATATTCCTTGTTATTTTGCAATGCTTACGCTTTTTCAAATGGGAAGTCGTTATTCACTTCTGTGTCTTGGACATGCAAAGAGAATGAAATTTCAAAGCCATCAACAGCGGCCACCTCTTTTACTGTCGCATAAGCCTACTGTATTTCCCTATTCCTATTGTGTCTACAAGGAAATATGTAGTAAAACAATTTCTCTAAATGTTTATCTCAAGCAGATGAAAGAAATAAGTGTTTGTAAGAAGAGTTTGCACAAGGTCAGAGAAAGTAATGTGAGTGCAGCACATCAGCTTTTTTCCTGGCCGTGCAAAGAAAATGGAATTTCAAAGTCATCACATAGTGATCGGCTCTTAAAATATTTTCTCGATTAACATGAAGCAGTTAGAGAAACAAGCATGTGTAAGAATAGTTTGTACAAGTGTAGAGAAAGCCAGGTGAGTGCAACAAAGACTTTTTTTTTTGTGTGTTACGGTCTACTTGGGTATCAAACACGAGACCTTTAGCAGATCGTGCCAATTGCATTACCACTTTCTTAGCTCGCACATAATTATGCTAATGATGTTGAAGCGTGACTATATTTTACTTCCTGATTGCATGGAAATGTCAAACAACCATTCTCACAGTGGGACGAGGTAAATTATAGCACAGTTAATGTCTTCTTCAAGACCAAATTTATTTGTTTACTATTTTAAAAAAGGCACTGATAATGGAACTCTTTGCTTCAGTTGCTGTTTTATATTCTACAAGTTTAACAACATGCATCAGGAGAAATCGAACATTGGCATATTTCAGATTACAACAGAAAAATGTTTAACTATGGTATAATAAACATGCCTCGGGTTTGGATCACAGAGACAGCGACTGAAGTTGGAGTTGACCTTAGCGTGACCCGTGGAGTGGAGTAGCACTTCAAGAGTACAGGTTACTGGTACTAAAGTTCATTGCCGTCATTTGTCCTGCTCTACAACTCACAGACTTAAAAGGATTTAATTCAAAGGAATGTAGTGCAGTCACTATTATAAAAAAGCTCTCATTTTAGAACGATTAATGGAGTCTTTTCTATTCATGAAAGTACGTTTGAAGATTTCTCTAAAACCATATAACATCTGCAGGGTCAGATAGAGAAGTCCCTGGAGTTCTTGAGTTGCTAACTGAAATACTGCAAAAACAGGATGAATCAGACTCAGAATCTGTTATTGCCTAATCCAAAAATCTGATGTGTTCCAC
Organism: Tenodera sinensis; assembly: GCA_030765045.1. Lineage (NCBI taxonomy): Eukaryota > Metazoa > Arthropoda > Insecta > Mantodea > Mantidae > Tenodera > Tenodera sinensis. Next base: position 150,361,730 of record CM060966.1, read on the forward strand.
TCACATGACTTTCTCTACTCTTGTACTAAGTATTCTTATAAAGGCTTATTCCTCTATCTTCTCCATGTTAGTTAAACATTTGCGGAAATTTAGCATTCCTCATTTTCTTGTAGGTGCAAGGGAATGTGGGAATACAGTAGGATTTGAGCGATAGTCAAATCTTTTAAAGCGTTGAGATTCCGTTCTCTTAGCACGGCTAAGATGTAAAAAATGAATAACGATCTTTCACTTGTGGAAAGTATAAGTATTGCAAAATTCACACAAATAAAAAGGTATATCTCTGAAGTGGTTCACTCCACAAAAAATTAATTTGGTCAAAAATTGTATGTTTTAACGAGATCTACATTTTTATATAGTAATATTTGGTATATCTTACGGTTTACCAGTTATGCAAAAGTCATCAAGATTAAACAGGACTACATGGGCTATAGCCAGAAAATTCAAAATATAAATTTCATTTGTCATAAAAATATCTTAAACGTATGGCATTTTTGTGAAAATCTTTAGAGCTATTTTTGAGCAAATCGAAATTTTCGAAAAAATTTCAACGTAAAGGGTAGTTTAGGTGGAGGAATTTTTTTCAAAATCTTCGTGTAGCATTCTTGCAGCATATTAAACTCAAATACCAACTTTGGTTTTTAACCGATTTTTCATTTTACTGCTCACGCACGCACGCACGCACGCGCGCGCGCACACACAAACACACACACACACACACTTTTTTCTAAAAATGGTATTTTTTTAATTCAGGTGTCCTCGAAACATGCATTACCGGTGAAATCTCGACATCGAAATTTTGGGTCGACTACAATACTTCCCCTAACTATGCGTAGTAGAGAAAGTAAACATTTCGGTTACCTTTGTCAAATGTCTAACAGCGATTGTTTATGTAATTAGTCAATTTTATTTGTGAAGTAACCTTATTAAATCCCATCGTGCCTCCCTCCCCCATATACAGCTACTCGCAAAACAAAAAGTTCGGAGGGTTAAGGTTTAGGAGATATAGCCGAGTTCCTCCAAAGCATGGACACAAGTGGGAAAGTTAGGAAAATACAAATAAATGATTCGAGATTTATAAATTAGTACGTCCATTGTTAGACAAGAATAAAGAAGGAAGGAGGGAAGGTGGGAATGAAATAAAGAATTGTGGTATGTGGGGATGGTGTGCAGTTTAGTTAAATGACACCAGGCAGGCAGGCGCCTCGCGGATGCGCGGGCTAGCCAGCCGACCTTCCCGTGCTACACACGCAGTTCCTCAGTCACCGATGGGGTAGCTAGTGTGTCCGACGCTCCTAGCTCGAACCCGGAGTACGCTGGGGTGAGTAAAGTCTTGTTTTGTTCTGTCGAACGTGTGTACGAGCAGTGTTCTTTATTACCGACATGCGCTGTTTTTGTTTCAGCGGTGTGATTTACAACTTGCGATGACACAAATAGTGTTTTTCTAAACAGGAAGCAATCGCTTGAATGAAATTTTAATAAAAATAAAAATTATCGTCATTAAGGGAAAGTGCGTTTACATAAGACACTTCTGGTGATCCTTTCGTACCTTTCTCATTTTCTTCACCTTAATTTATGTCCAAGGAAAACTGTGTACAAACTTTATCTTTCGCCAGTCTCTTGAATTATCCAGAGATGAGATTTAACAATGAAACATTTCATTTGATAGAGCGAGTGGTTCAAATGGGGCATACACATAAAAGAGACTACTTTCTATTTTACAAAATAGAGAAACTGTTCGATTTAACATTTATTTCTCCAATACTTCTCCCTTTAGTTCGTGACGCGCAAAAACCTTAAGTTTGCAGTGTTACTTGTGATGCTGTGTGTTATTGTACTTTCATAGAAAAATACGAATAATTGTTTACCTTCGGGCACTGGCGTGTGGGAAGAGGAATGAAATTTTCTTCTATTTCAGGTGAAGTTAAATCAATAATACTGAAAGTGTTGAAATATTCTTGAATTTGATGAAAAACCAAACTATTGACAGTGAAGCAGTATAAATCAACAAACATAACAAATATTTAGACTAAGCTTCACTTATCTTTTGTATAAGTTGTATTAAAGACATATTGTAGTGCAATTTACAATGCAACTTACACCAAATATAAGTGAAGTCTAGTTTCTAAATATTTATTATAATTGTTGATAGTTAAATTTGTTGATACGTTTGAACATTGTATTATATATAAATCTGTGTTCAGGAGCCACTTAAATGGACATTCTGGACGGTTAAAAACACCGGAAGGATACACTTACAGAGTAATTTTTTATTCATAGTAAACAATCTTAAGTTACTCAAATTGAAAATATGGTATCGTAAGACTTCGGCCTAAATTTCATTTTTCCTTTCTTCTTAAATTCTTACCTGTTAGCAAGGCTGTCATAAAGTAACCTCTGCTCTTTGAAGTATTTTTTTTTAATTAGGTGGGCAATTTGAAAAACAAATTTTGGCTACAATCATCGTAACACACCACTATAAAATGCCTTATCTATTCTAAAAATACACTATTTTTGTAAAGCAAGTCTTTTTATACCTCTATGCAGACCTTACTTTATAAAATGGCCCCTGAACACAGGCACGAAAGGTATCTTATATGAGGCATATGTACATCTTGTACATTTATGCTAATGGCTTCATTGCCAGATGCAAGGCACTAGAAAACAACATTTTATATGCTGAACGTCAATTAAAGGCAACGTTGAAACTATATTTAAAACTGACGAACTTAAAATATGAAATTTGTAGCTTTAATGGCTGAATTAAATTTTAGGAAATTTGGATAAATATTACATGATTTAGAATTTTCTTGTATGCGTTATCTTAAGTTGGTATGTTTGGCACATACCAAATTCAAGGAGTAAAAATATTGCACAAAAGAGGCAAAGGAAAAAGAACCCTAGAGCTGGGAAGTTTTAGAAAAAAATATGACGTAAACAATCGCAAGGTATTCTCTATCCACTGTAACTTCTATTCATGCTTATCATACGAGTCATTCGTACAAAGACATTTTATAATGGGTAAACACGAGCACACGACAGTCAAATGTATATTACGCGCCGTTTGCAAGAATTCAGAAGAGACAATAACAGGGCTTCCCTCTCTAGAAAACCCAATGACTGTCGAGGTGACAAAATTAATGCTACGAAAAATGCAACACAAATTGCTATTTTAATTAGATATAAATTATTTTCCAGAAACAAGATTTTTTTTCTACAGCTTTTGGTCAGTATAAAAATTATATAAAATCCAATAAGAATGAAAAAATTTCAGAGAAAATTCAAGGCATGTACTTAATGTATTATGATAATTATTAACCATACCATTTTAATGAAAGTCACTGGAAACATTTTTCAGAAAGTGCAAATAACAAACTTTTTTTTTGGTGGGAAGGATAGTTCGTATTTCTGGGGAGGTTCTCGAAAATCTTCCACCTAACTTCCTTAAACGGTGTCAAATGTTAAATTTGGTAATTATTTAGCATTTCATTTTTTAATTATACTGTTAACACACGCGCACATGTGCACTTACCTTTTATAAATATTTAGTTTAAGAATGAGAGGGTGTTTAGGGTACCTTAGCATGTGTTTTTTCAGCGAAATCTTGATACAAAATTTTCAGTGGAATGCAGTTACTTCTGCAACAAAGTGCAGAGAACGCAGAAATGCAAAGTATATGTGATGTGAACCAATGGAGTGAGTGAGTGAGTGAGTGAGTGAGTGAGTGAGTGAGTGAGTGATTGGGGTTTAAGGGCCCATCGACAGTTAGGTCATTAGAGCCCCCGAACCAATGGAATTACACCTTATATTACAAAATCAGAAATATTTTAATTTGAAGAGAATTCTTCCTGCACCTTTACGATTTATTGCTGAAGTATATACGTATGTAGGTATACTTTGCAGGATTGCTTGCTGTTTTGTGCCGTACCGAGTATCGTGCTTTCGTAGAAAAGTTGCCTAACTTTCAGTGTAACTCGTATTTATAGGAGTAATAAGCACTGTTTAGTATCGAATTTGTGAAATGAAATTTCTCTATATTGCAAATAAGAACTTCTATTGTAATGAAAAAATGTTTAGGCTATTCCAACTATTTACTCAAATCGCATGATTTGTGTAGTATTATTCTTTGGAGGAAAACTTTTTAATATGGTTTCTTACTAAACATTTTAAAAACTACGCACAGCAAAAATGGGAAACTATATCAGACGTAACACAGTTCAAAGCTGTTCTGAGAGCACGTAACGGTTTGTATACAAAATATACGACTTTATTGATTAAAGCTCGAAGGCAGAAAACGGAAATCAACGTTCCAAAAATGTATGTGAAGAAAGCTTGTTATGCACATAATGCAGTCTGCCTAACCTACTAGTAAAGAGAGGGAAGAAATATTACAAGATACGATATTGACTGTGAATATTACGATGTGTTTATGTCCGGAAATATTTCATAGTTGCGACACTGTATAATCATCTTGTCTAGGTGCGCAATACAAATAGTGACAACGTATGTAGAAGTTTGCAGGGAGACAGAAAGGGTAAGCTAACATTGATCTCTTAAATTTATGTGCGTGATGCTTAATAAACATGGCTGTCAGAGAAGGGTGACATGGGAAAATTACATTACCAGGTGAGGTGCTTATTATGCTTTAGTGATAAAACCTTAAAGTTTAATTTTTACTTTCTCCAATACGTATAGTGAGTGGGGAAAGTATTGTATTCGACCCAAAATTTCAATGTCGAGATTTCACAGGAAATACATGTTTTGAAGCACCCCCTGAAACAAAAAAAGCATGTTTAGAAAAATGTGTGCGTGGGTGTGTGTGTGTGTGTGTGTGTGTGTGTGTGTTTGTGTGTGGAGTAAGAGGAGGAGACGTAGGTTTAAGGGCGATCAACTACATGGTCATCAACGCCCTTAAAAACAATTCACGGCTAAAGCCGCGTGTGTGTGTGTGTGTGTGTGTGTGTGTGTGTCTGTCTGTCTGTCTGTCTGTCTGTCTGTCTGTCTGTGTCTGTGCCTGTCTGTGGACAGTGTAACTCAAAAGCAAAAAGTCGGTTAAAAACCAAATTTGGTACTTAAATTTAATACCTTTTAGGGACGCGACACGAAGATGTTGGAGAAAATTCCTCCACCCTAAACTACCCTTTACACGGAAAATTTATTGAAAAATTTGATTTTCTCAAAAGTGGCTCAAATTATTTTGATTAAAATGCTATATTTTAAGTTATTTTTGTGGCAAATCAAATGTATATGTTGAATTTTCTGGCTATAGCCTATGTAGTCCTATTTACTTATGATGACTTTTGCATAACTGGTAAACCGTAACAGATAGACCAAATCTCACTCTACCAAAAATGTAGATCTCGTTAAAACACACAAGTTATGTTGAAATACATTTTTTTGGAGTGAACCATTTCGGAGATATTCCTTGTTATTTGTGTGAGTTTTGTAATACTTTTCTCAAATGTAAGATCGTGCAAAGAGAACGGACTTTGAAAGCCTTCATATAGCGACCAGCTTTAAACGATGACTATTGCTTAAAACTTACTGCATTTTCCTATTCCCCTTGCACCTATAAAAATTTTCAATAAAATAATTTCTACAAAAGTTTATCTCGAGTAACATGAGGAAGATTGAGGAATAAAAGTTTGTAAGAATAGTTAGTGCAAGAGTAGAGAAAGTCATATGAGTGTAACACATCAGCTTTTTTAATGCTATTTCATTATATTTCACTCATCATTTCCCTTAAATGTTTATGTTTTAAGAGCGACATTCTAAACAGATGTATGGATAGAGAGCAACCTGGAATACCTAAGTTAGATGGAGCAAATAACGTAAATACCAACTTTAAAAGATTTGACTATCGCTTAAAGCATATGTATTCCCATATGCCCCTTGCATCCATAAGAAAATTAACAATAAAATAATTCCTGAAAATGTTTATCTCGATTAACGTGAAGTGGATAGAGGAATAAATGTTTGCAAGAATAGTTTGTACAAGAGTGAAGAAAATCATGCGAGTGTAAAAACAATTTAATTACCCATTTCGTTATAGGCACAAGAGCGATTTCACAAGAGCTGAAGCGATGCTCAAAAGTTTGCTATATGCTGCGTTGAGATTTCATAATTTTCATGTCACTGCAAGAAAATTCAAGCTGATGGCTCAAAAAAGTGATTTAAAATAAAGAGATGCTCTGAAGAAATCTAAATTGTTTGTGGAGTAACTTTTTGTTTATCTCTTATGGTTCTCAGAAAAACAAAATTATGGATAATGTGTTTCGAATAAAACGGACCTCGCAGAAAATTCAAGATATATATTTTATTACTCAGGTGAATATCTTAAACATAGACTATTTTAATGAAAATTAAGGTGCCTACCTCTGGCGCGGGGTCCTGGGTTCGATCCCCGGTACCGACGTGAGGATTTTCGCCTGGGAGATCTGGTTCGGGGTGCACTCAGCCTCGTGATGCCACTGTGTAGGTATCCTGATGTCCATAATAGATTGAGGACGCAGCGATCGGATGATAAGGATACCATCTCCAGAGAGATGTCCTAGGGATTATTATTTTAAACAAACGCGATAGTCATTTTGAGAAAAAAGAACATTTCCAGTAAGGCGTAGTTTTGCGTGAGTCATATTATTCACGCACAGGCCTAAGTTAGTTTTTCGTTTGGGAAAAAGCAGCTTTTGTGTGAAAAAGTTACAGAACAGATGTGACAATAAACAACAGTGAATGAAGAAAGTGATAGTAGGTACCTATAGAGATCAGTATGTCTCGGGTTTTTTAATATCCGTCATATGTATAGATGTTCTGGCCTCTTATTACATCCCACGCCTTAATATCTGATGCAGAGCTTGACGATTCTTATAAATTTTAGGGGCAGTACGGATCGATGTTTGAATTTTAGAGGAATACGTCGAAACCCTGAGCAGCGACCAAGCACTATGAATTATATCACAGTTCAAACTTGTAGCAAACAGTTAATTCAAATCACCACTACTTGAAACACTTTTATTAAAGTATTGCATTTAAATCTTAATCTCTCTTACATCACGGTGTATACGTTACCTATATCTTCAATCGTTGTACCATTAATCAATGGCCATTTTCCCTTAGATGTTTATATAACAAGTGAAGTCAGCCTCTGTTGCCTCTGTTTTCCCATTTGGAATGATTTCAGAGGACTTACACAAGATACTGCTTCAAGCAGATTTCACCCACAATATATGTTTTGAGGTCCCGGCATCCAAAAAAGCACTGTTAGAAAAAGGTGTGTGTGTGTGTGTGTGTGTGTGCGCGTGTGCGTGCGTGCGTGCGTGCGCAAACAGCACAACTAAAAAACGGAAAGTCGGTTAAAAACCAAAGTTGGTATTTCAATTTAATATTGTTCAAGGATGCGACATGAAGAGTTTGAAGAAAATCCCCCCCTCCCCTAAAATGCCCTAGATATACATGGACAATTTTGATTTTCTTAAAAATGGCTGTAACGATTTTGATTAAAATACTATACGTTTAAGATATTTTTATGGCAAATGAAATGCATATTTTTAATTTTCTGGGTATAGCCACGCAGTCATGTTTACTCTTGATGACTGGTGTAACTGGTAAACCATAACAGAAGGTAAATCTTACTAACAAAAATGTAGATCTGTTAAAACAATTAAGTTATGTTCAAATGCATTTTTTGTGGGATGAACCATTTCGGAGACATTCCTTGTTATTTGTGTGAGTTTTACAGTACTACTTTTCTCAAATGGAAGGTCGTCATTCAATTGTTTATCTTTTGATCGTGCAAAGAGCGGAATTTGAAAGCCTTCATATAGCGACCAGTTTTAAAAGATTTGACCATCGCTCAAAGCCTACTGTGTTCTCATATTCCCCTTGCACCTACAAGAAAATTAGCAATAAGATATTTCCCGCAATTGTTTACCTCTACTAACACGAAGCAGATAGAGGAATAAGTGTTTGTAAGAATAGTGCAAGAGTGGAGAAAGTCATGTGAGTGCTACACATCATATTTTTTTGGTGAAAATTTGAAAGATGCAGATATAAGTTTAAATTATTAAAGCGATGAATATCAGAAGTTGCGGGTTTTCTCTTCATCTGTTTTACTGATGGCAGATTGTAAATATTTGTATGCTTCTTCCAGGTTTTGCATTTGGAAACTATGCTATAAACTGTAATAACTTGCGATTATGTAACTCGTTGCGTTTTACGGTGAAAATCCAGCGATGTGAAGCTGCTTTGAATTTATCTTTTTTATGCTAACAAATTTAACTTATATTGACAGCGCTTTAAAGTGCAAGCAAATTAAATTTCCATGATAATACCGTTATCAAAACTTTTACGCACAAAATAAAAAAGGGGGGAAAAACGCAGCACCTTCGAAATGGAATAGAAAAAACCGTGTGCTGAGGATGAATAGTTTTCACCTCCTGACAGATCTGAATAATGCATGGGAAAATACCATAGCGGATTTATTCTTACAGTATTCGGCTCGGAATGAAATATCGATTTGTTTATTCGATATACACCGCGTGTGAATACAGCTATTGTGTGTGTTGAAGCACAGAGAATATTAATGTTTTCATTTCACTTGCATTCTTGTTGTATTGTTTGATTATGACGAACTTGATACAGGTTTGAACAATTGCCTTTCGAGTAGCATTAAGAGATTTGCACTTGTTTTGGTGATTTGTTAGTAAAATCTAAGCGGAACAGCTGTTTCCGTACTGTGACCGGAAATGATGTATATTGGAAAATAAAATGAAACTTTGGGATGAAATTTTATCTCGCTCATCTAAGATGCGTCGAGGAAGCATTGTATTTCACTCAACAATTTGATATCGACATTTCACTGGGAAGTATGTATACATTTTGCAGGTCATTTAAAATCTCCCAAAAATATTGTGACATCGGACGCGGCACAAAACTGTCGGGGCTAAGCTATTTCACACCACATCCAGGCCAACGGCAAACAAGGGCGTCCAAGGTCAGGCCGCCTCGTGCGACTGTTTGTGTATGCGTGACTAACAACAACCAGAACGAAAAGGGGTTTTCTCCAGAGCGTTCGAGAAAGACGTGGCTGCTCATCGCCGGCATGTTTGAAGTGGTTCGCAAAAGGTCCGTGTGGCCATCATCCCCGCTCTATAAGGAGGCGAGGAAACAGCAGAGCGAGAGTTACAGTTAAGACATAAGTTGGTCAGTATGTCAGAGTGCGAGATAGCTGTGTGTGCGTGCGTGTGTGTGCGCGTGTGTGGTACGTCGAGTCGTGAAGACATTTTAATGAGTATAGAGTGATTGTATCGTCGGAGAGGTGTATGGGAGACAGAGAAGGTGAAGAAAAACAGTTCAAGAACTGAGTCAAGGTTATGAGAAGTAAACAGTTGTGAGTTGCAATATCAAAAAAGACTGCAGACTGTGTTATGGTCAATAGAAGAGAACTATTTTTGTGATCAAATTTTGGAGGCAAAATAGTGTTAGAAAAGTAATTGCACTGATTTTGACATTTTGCCACAATATTTTTAGAAAAATCTTCAAGGTAGGCCTTTGGAACACTGTGTGTAACTCAAAAAATGAAAATGGGATAAATACCAGCATAAGTAATTAAGTTCAAGGATTCAAGATTAAGAATTTTTAGAAACTCTCTCTAACTGTAAACGGCGCTTTACATGGAAAACAGTTGCTTTTTAATTTCACAAAAGCGGCTGTAACGGTTTTAGCTTAAATACCCATATTTGAGATATTGAAATTTTTGTGACGCAGGTTGCGGTGCACAACAAAGGACGGTCGGGACCAAGCTATCTCACACCACATACTAGGCGGTCAGGCTGCCTCGCACTATTGTGTACACGTGGCTACAATCAGAGCCGCAGAACCAAAAGGGGTTTTCCAGATTATTCGAGACGTATCCGGCAGCCAGCGTATTTGCTGGAGTTCGAGAAAGGTCCGTGTACGTCATTCTCGCTATACAAGGTGAGGCAACGAGCATGAGCCGTCATGGCCATTTGAGTGTATGTGCGTGTCAGCTGTGTGTGTCGCATCAAAAGGAAGACAGGGAAGCAGTTAATGAGTGTTGAGTGAATGTATAGTCAAAGTAAGCTCTTTGAGAGAAAGAGAAAGTGAAGAAAGAAAGAAGCGAATCAAGGTTACGAGAAGAAAACAGCTGTGTGTTGCAATATCGCGAAAGACTGCAAACTGTGTTAACGCCAGTAAAAGAGAACTGAGTTGTGTACTCAGAAGAAAATAAAATGAGAAAAAATAATTGGACTTTTGTCGCTTTGTCACACTATATTTTAGTGCATTCCTAGGTCTTCTATGATTAGTATGTGATAAAAAGATAGATGAAAATTGCTGCAGACAAATTAACTCGACCATCTCTGTTGTGTGCGGGTAGCATGTGTGAATCGCATTCAGGGGTTCCTGAGTTCGAATCTCGGTTAGGGTGACTTAACTGGCCAAGGGTTTTTCCGAGGGTTTCCCTTACCTTGAAGGAAACATGTCAGGTAACTCTTAGCTCTATGGATTACGGATTCATTTGAGCATCATTGTCCGACATGACTAACCGGTTAAGGGACATTAAACCGTTAAAAAAAAGTAGAACTTTATACCACATGGAGTTTGCGCCAAATAACCTTTCTGTACGATGACTGAAATGCTGAACAATTCATTGCTTCCAGTAACAAAAATAATAAATTTCTACACAGAGGAAAACAGACCGTTGAAGCAAAAGGCAAATAGTACTACATAATTTTATGCTCTTCGACGTGTGATAAAATGACGTATTACGGCGTCTTCATACACCCTCTCCATTTTATGCTGGAATTTAGAATGGCGACTGGTAAAAATACGGCTTTCAATGTGTACATTTTTATTTGTAACAAATGATGAACGACGCTATATTTTAAGCGAAATAAGACACAACAATTTATATGCAAAGCAAAAACTGAACAAATAAAAGAACCACTTCAAATACTTGCCTTCTAGTTGCAAATTTCTTTAAATAGACGAAACGTAGATAAAATACCGTGAGTAAATATTACAAAATTTGCAAGTAACTCGCGGATCTTACAACTGAGCTTCTCGATACTAGATCTGTGCTTTTGTGACGAGTTGTCTAAATTATTTTGTGGCATTAGCAGTTTTCGAAATGCATTTTGTATTTACGATTATTCGCACTGCAGCCACAGTAAATTAACTTTAAGTCTGAACACTTTTTTCTTTCTTTTCCACATGAACTCATGGCGAAGAAAAACGGAGTTGTGACAAAAAAAAAAAAAAAAAAAAAAAAAAAAAAAAAAAAAAAAATTGACTGTCGTTTCCACATCTTATACTTAACTATGGATAAGTAATATAACTAGGTACATGTAACCTAACTTGAAGTAATTTTAGACAAATACCTAATTAAGGCACAGAGGGTAGAAATTAACCTCCTGTGTGATTACTGTAATCTTAATAGGTATATAAAGTCGGTATGTGTGTGCATGTGTGTAAGCTTCTTATAGGTTTCTAAACCATTGCACCGATCTCCCCCAAACTCTTGACACAGATGAACTTTGACACAAAGAGTTCGAAAATTTCGTAAATTAATTATTTCATTTTATGTAATGCCTATAGAAACTGCAAGAGTATCTACATATTTGTCAAACTAATCCAGTGAATCAAACAATTATATTTACGTTTTCACGGCTTCACAATATAACACAGGAACAGTGGTTTCGTATGTTCGTTGATATCCTATATGACCTCGATTATTGAGTAATAACGCGGTCAAATGAGGCCCTTTTACTTTCTATACTGGTAAGTAGGGGAAGTATTGTATTCCACCCAAAAATTCGATGTCAAGATTTCACCGCAAATAAATGTTTTGAGAACCTCTGAATAAAAAAAAAAAAAAAAAAAAAAAAAAATATGGAAAAAGGTCCGGACGTGTCTGTGGGTCTGTGTCTGACAGTGGACAGCATAACTAAAAATCGAAAAGTGGGTTAAAAACCAAAGTTGGTATTTATGTTTAATGTCGTTCAAGGATGCGACACGAAGATTATGAAGAAAATAGCCCCACCCTAAACTAGCCTTTACATGTAAAAATTTTCGAAAATTTTGATTTTCTTGAAAATGGCTCTAATGATTTTGATTAAAATGGCATATGTTTGAGATATTTTTATGTCAAATGAAATGTATATCTTGAATTTTCTGGCTATAGCCCCTGTAGTCGTATTTACTCTGGACGAGTTTTGCACAACTGGTAAACCGTTAGAGATTGCCCAAATTATACTATACAAAAATGTAGATCTTGCCAAAATACACAATTTATGTATAATAAATTTTCTTGTAGGGTGAACCATTTCGGAGATATTCCTGGTTATGTGTGTGAGTTTCGGAAAACTTAGAACTTTCGTGAAATGGAACATCGTTGTTCATCTTTTTATATGTTAAGTGTGCAAAGGACGGAATCTCAAAGCTTTAAACGATTTGACTATCGCACAAAGCCTGCTGTATTCTAACATTCCCCTTGCACCTACAAGGGAAAAATAAGTAATAAAATAATTTGTACAAATGTTTATGTTAACTAAAACGAAGAAGATAAAGGAATAAGAGTTTGTAAGAATGGTTAGTACACGGGTAGAGAAAGTCATGTAAGTGTAACACATCAGATTTTTTAATATGTTAAGCGTGCAAAGAAAGCGATCTCAATGCTTTAAAACATTTGACTATCGTACAAAGCCTACTGTATTGCCATATTCGCATTGCATCTACAAGGAAATAAGCAATAAGATAATTTCTGTAAATGTTTATCTCAGCTAACACGAAGAAGATACAGGATTAAGAGTTTGTAAGAATGGTTAGTATAAGATTAGAGAAAGCCATGTGTGTGCAACACATCAGAATTTTTACTTTCCCTACTACGTATAGCAAGTAGAGGAAGTATTGTACTCCACACAAAAATTCGATATCAAAGATTTCACGGGAACTGTCAGCTGTGGGCAGCATAAATAAAAAACGAAAGGTCGATTAAGCACCAAAGTTGGTATTTAAGTTTAATGTCTTTGAAGGATGCGACACCAAGATTTTTAAGACAATTTCTCCACCTTAAGTGTGTTAAATAATTTTTAAGAAACACAAGGCTATTGGACAAGTGCATCCTAGGTCTAAAGGTTTAAGGGATGAATTATCAAACCACGAGCACGCCATGTACAATTTCTACAAATGTTTATCTCGACTAACAGAGAAATAAGAGTTTATAAGAATAGTTAATACAAGAGTAGAGAAAGTCATGTGAGTGCAACACAAGTTTTCGTAAAATAAGGATACGTTTACTATAGAAAATATATTTTAATTATCTTGGTATACAACTGATGCTTTATTAAATATTATTCTAAATGCAAACTTTCTCCATGGACAGGGAAATATCAGATTATAAAGAATACGCAATGGTATTTACATAACATTTTCCTTGTTTGAAACGAGCGCCAGGCTTCTCATAGGGCGCCTTGCACTAAAGCTTGCTCGTTTGTTTTAATAACTCTGCTAATGAATCAAAGGAAATATAACATCAGGTAGATTAGGCAAGGAGTTGCGGGGAACCGGGAAAACGGTTGTTAGCAGCCCTTTATTTATCCCTAAACTCAACGTACCTCACCATTAAATCCTCGTAAACACATATTTTACCAGTGGTGGTTGTGGTATTCACGTAGGGACGCCAGTTTCAGGACGAATGGGAGAAAGAGTTTCATTTTGCTTCTAAGTACAACAAAGCCTGCTTTTTAAGGTGTTGGATTAAAACTACGCATTTAAAACGCGTCATTATTAAAGACCACTTAGAACTGAATCATAAAGCAACTGTGAGTTTTCTTACAGGCTTTTACTTATCTGCAGTAACAAACCGAGAGCTCCAGAAAAAAGCCTACAGCTCCACTTATTTTTATTTTGAGTATTAGCAAATAACCACGCAGGTATTTTGTTTGGTTATGTGTCAGTTTTTTTTCTTGTGTTGTTTGCTGGACTCGCTCTGGCTGTGGTCTATCTAGATAATATGTTCTTAGCACCGAAGTATTTAATGTTTGGTACATTTAAACTCTGGCAACAAAGGTGTTTTTTTTTTTTTTACTTTTTTAAGTTAACCTTTTTAACCTTTTGGAGCAATAGCTCACTCACTTAACAGTATTACTTTGGATTACATTGCATTACGCACATGCATACATACTTGCAGACTCTAGGGAGGGCGGGTAATAATCCTAGAGGAGGAAAAATTCCCCCCTCCCAGCCGAGAATCGAACCCGGCACAGCAAACAGCTGCTCTACTGACTGAGCTACGGGGCCAGTCAACAAAGCTGTTGTTGAAGAGAAATGATGCCTTATAGTCTATGGCAATTAAATGTACAAAAATCAGATGTATTGCACTCACACGACTTTCTATAATCTTACAAACGCTTATTTCTCTATATGCTTCATTTTAATCAAGATAAAGATTTGTAGATGTTATCTTATTGCTAATTTTCTTGTGGATGCAAGGGGAATGGAATTTGGAAATATGATAGACTTTAACCGATGGTCAAGTCTTTTAAATCTGGTCGCTATGTGATGGCTTTACATTTTCCTTCTCTTTGCATGACCAAGAGATAAAAAAGCGAATGACGTATTCCTGATTGAGAAAAGCATAAATACTGGAAAATTCAGGCAAATAACCCATAATATAGAATATCTTGGAACTGATTCATTTAAAAAAAAAAAAAAAAAAAAAAAAAAGACATAAATTGTGTATTTTGACAAGATCTAGCTTATTTGTAGTAAGATTTTGCCTGTCTTATCGTTTACGAGCTATGCGAAAGTTATTCAGAATGAAGACGATTTCTGGGACATTAATTGAAAATTAAAGATATACATTTTATTTGCCATAAAAATAAACATATGGTATTTTAATTAAAATCGTCAAGAGCCAGTTTTGGTAAAATAAAAATTTTCAAAATGCTCCATGTAAAGCTAGTCGGGGCGGGCGGATTTGTTTTTGAAAACCTTCGTGTCACAACCTTGGAATTTTTGTTTTTGTGTTACGCTTTTCACATCCTCTCTTCCCCCCCCCCCTCTTTCTCACATAGACATACACACACACACGGATCTTTTTCTAAAAATGCTTTTTTTTTTTTAAATTCAGGGTGCTCCAAAAGTGTATTTCCGGTGAAATCTCGATGTCGATTTTTGGCTAGAATGCAATACTTCCCCTACTTGGTATACATAGTAGAGAAAGTAAAAACAAGCTGTAGATCTCACTGCTCTGTTTTGATTGAATGTACATAAAAATAACTGCTATAAAATAAAAGTGCTAAAACGAAAAATAGGTAATAAATCTGTAGCGATAAGTGGTTATGGTTGATTTAAAGCCCGTAGTGTATTTATACTGGCTTAATCAGTGGCTCATAAACCAGTCATTTTGAGAGCTGTTTTCTTAATATTAGTGATGGTATCGGACGAACTTATTTGTCAATACAGTGGTAGGTACATGTGACTACGAACACATGCAAGAAAATACCACAACTTTACTATAAGCAGTAAAAATTGATACCCAATATCCACAACTCTTTACTAAGGATGATAATTCTAATTTCATGCTTTCGTTTGAGTCAGTACTTAATTACCCAATGCAAGTATACCATTCTGGTTACTGGCATAGCGGGGTTTGAATTTAAAAAAAGGCTTTATTCCCTCATATGAAAGGGCTAAAACTAGTCATTTTACCTTCAATAAATGACTTAATGAAAATGCAAGAAGGGAGATTTGTTTAAATATTTTGCACCATAATTCTTATTTGTAGATTTCTGTAACTGAGCGCGCCACAAGTGCCGAGGTAATATGCATCTGAGATTCTTAAATGTTTGCCTATGGAGGAGTTCTCATTGCAGGGTTCACTGTATACTCAATGTCCGTGAATTCGCACTTCAATTCTCCAGGGCAGGATTTGACATAAAATCGGACACCACGAATTTTAAGGAAGAACTGTTCTAAATATAATCCTTCTCATCTTGTAGCTGTAAAAGTTAATCAGAAGTGCATCGCACTTTAGCGTTAGACACTCAGGGTTTGCTGAAGCACCCATGCGGCTATGACTAACCTGCTGAAGTAAACTTGCAACTCATCCTTCCTTTCGCAAACCACCTTTAAAGCTGAACAGGCGAGCTCAAGAGGTCAAAAAGAGCCTAGCCTAAAGGATATACATTTATTTTCGACATCAAGATTGAATGCTTCTAAAATATCTACTTAAAATGAAAACACATTATTTTGTTTTATTTGTAATCCATACATTTAAAACTTAGAAGTTAATGGAGTTATGTACCTATTGATTTTAAGCAGAAAAATTTAGTATGTTACTAGTATTTGATTGTTTTTGTATATCGCCTGAAAATGCAATGGCCATGTAAGTGGCCTTTTACCTTTGGAAAATATTGCATATCTACAATGCTATTAACTCGGACTCCTCGCACAGCAGGCAAAAGTTCTAATGACTAAGCTACGAGACTAGCTCTATTCATTAGAGTAATACCTGACACTGGTTTTACGCCTTCCAGAATCAACGCCTGTACTATGAACAGCTTGTTTCTCCAAATTTCAATAGGTTAGAGCTGTACCTAAGTGCTGGATAGTAGGTTAATCTCTTGGATAAATGTTGGACATACTTGACATACTGTGTGCATATTAGTCATAAATCTTTGATTTAAGATAGAATGTCTAAAAAGAGAAAAAGCCAAAAATTTCTTCTGGTTAATTTGGAAGTTTTAGCACCTATGTGGAACAAAAGTAAACTTTGACGTAGAAAGCTGACTAGGCAGGGAAATAAGAAATGAAGATAAAGGAATCAGTAGAGAAAAAAATTCACTCCAGCATTCGCTTAGTGACATGGGGAAACCACGGAAAAATCCAAGTCAGAGTGGTGGGTCGAGTTGGACCGAACCCGGGACCTCCCAAATGCGAGTCGCACACGTTGCCATGGCGCCACCTCGCTCGGTATAATCTGCGGTAAAAGTTAGTTAAAGAGATGCCCCAATCTAAACATAACTTTATATTATTTTAAATACTTAAAAACTTTTCATTCTGCTTTGTGTATAGAGTCAGCTAAGTGAATGGCAGCTAAAAAGCAACATCTGACATACGATCACAGATTGTTTGGCCTTGCGTTTGCGGAGGAAAATTCCAACTGTGACTGAAAATAACATTATATTCTCAGAAGAAGTAACATTTTCTTCCACACGTAGGGAAAGATGATTATATACCTCACAAAGGGGTTCCAATGTGATGCAAGATGTGTGGCTTCACAATTTCATCACGGTTGTGTACCTGCATCTTTTTGGACCTGGATATCAAGGGACGTGTTGTGGAAGCGTGATAATACACTGAAAAGTGTGCAATTCAAGGTAATACTTGAGAATATTTTTATTCCCTCTTAGTGAAGAAATTGTCGAATTCTACAGGATAATTATCCTGTCTACATATGTTGGAAGGTTTCACATTGAATCTCAGAGAGGTAAAATGTCAGACTGGCCTCCCTGTTTTCACCAGATTGAACCCTAATGAAAATGTATGGGCTGAGATGGCTTCAAATATGCGAACGACAAAAGATGACTTAAGGATACAAATTCAAAAAGCTGGGGTATGTAACTTCTCATCCACATTACTATAGAAATTTAATTTCATCTCTGCCCCGAAGTTTGGGGACAATTATACAAGCTTAGAGCTCATACGTCCAATATTTTATTTATTTTTGTTTTATTTTATTCATTTATTTAGTTATTTACGAGTAATTAGTAGACTAATGTTTTGTATGCATAAATATGCCTAAAACTCCAAGTAATGTTAAAGTAATGCTAAATAAATAAAATACAGCAACATCAGCGACAGTGGAAGGAACGTGTGCAAAGAACGGGACCTTTGGGATTCTCTAGTTAACGAGAAATATCAAGCATTTGGATGTAGAAATATATAAAACGACCACGAATAGGTCTTTAAGGACCCATTACTTAATAACTCCTAGGTCATTTTCCAAGTACCCTTATCGCGCGGTCGTTGCGCCCTCCAGCCGCAGTCAAGGCCACGGAGGAGTGCAGGATGGGGAGGCGTGGTCAGTGCGCCGACTCCCTCGACCTGGAGCGATTACCTGACATTTTAGGGTCACTATCTTTCCGTCAGTATATCTACCACATTACGAGGCTGAACGCACCCTGGCATCAGAATTCTCAGTGGGGGAAAACTCTCCACTGTGCTAGCCTATTACTTGCAAAGGAATACTAATAGTAATAATAATATAGTATGAAAATAAAATAAAATCTGCATACCTAATAACTGTGCTTCTGATTTCTATGCCCGGCCTTATTATGCACATTTTATTTTGTAACCTTATTTTGTAATTATATCAGTTATGCAATTTATAACAATGTGCAGATTATAACTATACCAAGTTCAGTCTTAGATTTGTCCGCATCAAAACAAACCCACGTGATCAGTGCACCGTTGTACAACACGGTAGCAATGCGTGCAGGGAAGTAGTCCCATCCTAGTAATCTGAGTTTTAGAATGAATTTATCGTTAAATGATATAATATTCTACAGAAATACCTGAGAAGTTGATTAACGCTGATGTATACTGATAAACAGAGCTACAAGTCCCAACATGCAACTTGTATAATAACCTGATATCCGAGTATTGTTTACAGCCAGCAGTTTCTATTTTGAATCATGGCGGACGGTCGCGGTGAATTTGCTCTTGCGTCTTCGTCGACTTATGTAAAGCATAAGGCGGGAAAACCATTGACTAGTGGTGAAAAAATAATAGTGTTGAACGTGTATTATAAGTTGTGTGAGAAATATCCAACTGTTCCCATCAAAGAAGTAGTGAAATTAACTTCTGAGTTCACCGGTGTTTCGAGTACCAGTATAAACAGTGCTCGTAAAGAAAAAGCTGAAACGGGAAAAGTGGTTACACCCGGGAAAAAACGAAAGCGTGTGAAATACGCCATGCAAGAATGTGACGAGTTTGTTAAAAATGCAATTCGTGTCACAGTGCACAATTTCTTTTTTAAAAATGAACCGCCAACAATTGACAAAGTGCTACAACAGGTTAATGCTGATCCAGACTTGCCTAATTTTAGAAGAACCACCTTTTATTAAAGTTAATTATTATAATTATGACATGTGCATCGTTTATTTTGTTGTAACTATCAATCTTATTGTCTCTAGTTACATGTTAGTCACTCTTTAAATTGGCGGAATAAGGTATAATTTCCTTTCTATTACGTACCGCATGCACTCACCACGTGGTTGTGTTGTGACTATTTCTGGCGCGAATGGCGGAAGGATACATTACAACTGTGCACTGGCCACCTGGGTTCATTTTTGCGCGGATCAACCTTAGAATGAATAGATAGTAAATAACTATATATAGCATTTGAATAACCTTCTATTTTCTCTCGTTTTTACCCTCTCCAGGTAATCCTCGTGGGGTTCATTGGGATTTCTGCAAGGTCTTATTCTCCTTTCCGTAGCCTCCAGCCTTTCATTGGTGGTCCAAAATTCTGTCCTATTTGGATTAGTATTGGTACTATCTTCTTCTCTTCCTATATCTCTCTTGCATCTTGCACATTTTGCATTTCCATTGCCGTATTTCTTTATCGAGTTACGATTGAAGTTCTTGTTGTTTGAAGTGGTATTCTCTTTCTATTCCTAGTCGACCTTTTCCCTCCTCGTTTAAATACAGTTCTGAAGCCAATTGTGATAGTATTTGCATTATATCCTCAGTGTATTTATACATTTAGTAGTCTCTTATAATGTCCCATATTCGTTTTCCTTGCAGTGTTTTTCTTTCTTCTTCAAGTTCTTCACATCACATGTTCGGGCATGTCATTTACTTTATATATGTATATCATCACTGCTGTCTATCCTTTTATAGGGTCACTGCCTATTATATGTTGGAATAGTCCTTCCTTCGATTTAAAGTGCCGTAACCTTAGTCTTTCTTTTATATCCGCCAAAATATCACTCTTCTTCTAACTTCTAAATTTTGCCATTCTTGTTGCCATTCTTTTAATAAATGATCAATTATTTCTCTTCTTGTATTGCAGTTTCTTTCCATTACAGTTCTTCCTGTGTTTACCTTTCGTCACTCAATATGTTGCTCCCCAAGAGTATAAGATAATCAACAGGCCATACTCCTGCAATTGCTGAAAATACCATTGTTGCTGTCGTTTCAAAAGCTTCTCAGCTGCTTAACAATATTCATCGTTGGGTTCCTCTCATGTTTTACCTTATTTTCTATCTATTAGCCCGTGTACTAGCTCCTTATTCTATTATACCAATAACAAAGCTCATACGATATGCCCTTGTAGCCTCAAATGGGATGCTATAGCTTTTTGGACAAATTTCAAGTTTCATGACATCAACACTTTGACTCTTACTTTTCGTATATGTTAACCGTTAAATAATTTTTCATCCAATTTTATACCCTAGATATCTGAAAGTCTTTTCCCCTCTTGATGTAATTTTAAATTTTAATGATTGGATCTCATTTCATTTGTCTTTTCAATAACACATAGGTGACTTATTAGGGGCTAGATTTAATTTACTCGTATGTGACCATTGTGTTCATAGACACTGTCCATTATATAGTTGCTTGCACGTGCATTATGGACACAGCTGTACGAGGGTACACGAAGCTCTCCGATCGGCACACGGTAGCTGGGATGATATTTTGTTTTTGCCCACGGTTGTACGCTCTTGAACAAGCGTAATGTTATGGCCCCGCACCGCATCGACTTGATAAGAAGTGGCACTTTGCTCGAGATAGTTTCAGGGTGCAAGAGCTAGACGGAGCAGTTTGGAAACGTTAACGGTCATTAAGTAATTAGCGGTTCGAAATAGACTCTGCAGTGCTCTTGCTTCAAAGGTTAAGAACGTCCCTTGTAAGACTGAAACTGCAAATCGAAGAGGGAACTGGAGTGTCCTATGGATCGGAAAGATGATGTTGATAAGGATATACATGCAAACGGGTGTTGCATTCAGTGAAACACTTCTAAAGACAAACTAGAAGCTATGAATCTAATAAGACAAATATCGCTTCAGAGATTATTTAAAGTAATGTATCCGCGAAGTTTTATAAATCCACACTATGTAGGAGATAGTTAACTGTGTTGCCACTTATTTTACACAAGGGCAGAGCTATGTTACCTCGTTTCAAAATTTTAATTTGCATGACTACTTAAATATTAGACCGCCTCAGTAGCGCAGGAGTAATATGGGAATACAGTAGGGTTTAAGTGATAGTCAAATCTTTAAAGACTGGTCGCTACATGATACCTTTGAAATTCCATTTTCTTTGCATGTCTAAGATATGAAAAAACGAATAACGACTTCCCATTAATTTTATTTAATAAGAGTAGTATGTTTTCAGGTTGCTTAGTACCTCCAATGTGACACACCAAGCCATACGTGTTTATTTTCCCTCTAGAGCGTGAGGCAGAAAGTGTGACGCAGAAAGCGCAGATCTCGCAGTAACGCATGTTGTATCAGAACTGAGTTCGAATGATTTCTGTACGGCTAATAACCCAACAAATTTCGTCAAATTTTAGAAATGACATCAGAGCTACTGTAAGAAGCAAGGAAGTAGGGCTGCAAATGAACCCGAGAAAAACTAAGTAGTGATGAATTCCACGGAGATGCCAAATTAAAATTGAGAGCACTCCTATTTAGTACTGCAGCAAATACATTTATCTAGGACAAACAATCAGCATGACGGAAAAACCAGAAGTGGAACCACAGAGAAGAATAAGTTTAGCATGGGGAAAATTTAAGTCTGAAATTCATATTAATGGAGAAAACGATCAGCAACGCGTTGAACTTTGAAACCCTACAAACCCTGTGTCAGAAGACGACCACGTCAGAGATGGGCACAAGAATTCAGTGAAGTAATTGGTATCATTACCACCTTGAGGAGTGAACACGTGGAAGCAGAACAGATAGTCTATACTGACAAGCGTTGTCTTTTCGCGGAGAAGTTACGACCACGCAAGAAACATCAGGTAGTAAATGATGTGATTGACTTGTGGGGAAACTGTTAGACGAAGAGAAAAAAAAAAAAACACTCACAAAAGCAGATAGGTACGTATTAAGTTACCATTTATCAAAATGCGTGTGTCTTTACTTATAACACTCTGTATATTGGCTGTTAGAAGTATAATTTGTTAGGCAATGTTTCAAATAAGTTCATGTAATTCTAGACTTAATGTCCAATATAGAGGAAGAACATTTCTGCTATAAATTGTGTATGAGAGAGAGGGAGAGACGGAGAGGGAGAGGCAGAGAGGGAGAGACGGAGAGGGATACACGGAGAGGGAGAGACGTAGAGAAAGAGACAGAGAGGCGGAGAGGGAGACAGAGAGACAGAGAGAGCGAGAGGCAGAGAGAGCGAGAGACAGCGAGAGACAGAGAGAGACAGAGAGACAGGGAGAGACAGACAGACAGAGAGACAGAGAGACAGGGAGAGACAGAGACAGAGAGACAGAGAGGGAGACAGAGAAACAGGCAGAGACAGACAGAGGTAGAGAGAGACAGAGACAGAGAGAGACAGACAGACAGAGAGACAGACAGAGACAGAGAGAGAAATAGTTTGGTATCTTGAGAGCAGTTTGACGCAGCCGGAAGCGATGAAGGGGGAAGGCATGGAGGTTTCTGGTGCAAATTCTATTTCCTTCATGTCCCTTTCTCTTCGCCGTCAGCAAGCGGGAACAGCAACTGTTGTTCAGCTCAATCCCTTTCAAACCCTAACCGACGTTCATTGGCCCTGTAAACTCCTCTACTTAGCCGTGCAGAAGTAGTTTCCAGTCATTTCCGATATCATGACTCCGGAAATGAGCAACAGTTAGGTTCTGCATATCCAGTAAATAGATAAACGCTAGGAGGCATAAGGAAGCTCTCGGTGCAAATTTTAACACAAGCTTCTTGGTTGGGCGGCAGCGTAACCGAGGGTTATTTCTGTGAATGAATGGCAGAGCAAAGTGGATAAATGTAAAATTAGATAACTAGCTCCTTCTTCATTTGCGGCATTCATCTTGTAAGTTTCTTAATCACCTTTGTTCGATTAGCACGTTTAGATATGCATGTAATGTGTACTGACTATTTCATACATAGGAGCGTTAAGCTATATACGAATTGCCAACTGGTCATTGTTTTGTTCTGTACAATTATTATTATTATTATTATTATTATTATTATTATTATTATTATTATTATTATTATTATTATTATTATTATTATTATTATTATTATTATTATTATTATTATTATTATTATTATTATTATTATTATTATTATTATTATTATTATTATTATTATTATTATTATTATTACTATTATTATTATTATTATTATTATTATTATTATTATTATTATTATTATTATTATTATTATTATTATTATTATTATTATTATTATTTTGTTTAGTCAGTGTCGCCAACTGTAAGCCCGAAATCGCTTGCTGAAAATCAATTTATTACACAGTTCAATAGATTAACAATCAAAATAGCACTCCATTTCAATTTCACAACTGACTTTAGCAATTATTGTTTTAATAATTAATGCATTTTTCCACAAGAAAGGTTATTTGTTAATGTTAAAAATAAAGTGAGATTTATTTGAGGTTATAAACTGGTTTTCTGTTACAAAAACAAGTGAAGATCGAAATGTATGCAATTCTTGGGTTTCATTTTCCTCGGTTGGCAGTGCTGATCAAGTCAAACTACACTAATCAAAATGAATGTATTTTAGGTTATTTCTTTATAGAATTTAACATTTTCTGGTCAAATCTTTGCGATATAGTATTTAAATTAATATTTTACTTATGAAGTAGTCCAGATGAATATCATTCGATGGACTGACCTTCCCAGAAATTCTCGCTCCGCTCGAGAATTTATTGGTTAGGTAAAGACGTTTTAGGATATTACTTGTGATATAACCAACATACATAGTTAATTGTAAAATACTGCATTGTTTCTTTAGTGCAGAGTCACCTACGTATACACACAGTGATACATCACAATTCACAATGTTTTACATAAATCGTATTTTAACTAAATCTACATTTTTTCTGCAGTAAGATTTGGTCTAGCTTTTAAGGTTTACCAGTTATGCAAAAATCATCCAGAGTGAAGAGGATTTCTGAGGACAATCCTTGAAAATTCAAGATATACGTGTCATTTGACATGAAAACGACTTGAAGATATTGTATTTTAAATCAAAGTCGTAAGCTTTTTTTATGAAAATAAAAGTTTTTTAAAAGTGTTATGTGTAGAGGGTTGTCTGGGGAGGGGGATTTTCTTAAGAATCTTTGTGTCGCATTTTTTGAAGGTGCTGAACTTAAATATCTAGTTTGGCATTTGATCGACTTTTCGTTTTTGGGTTATGCTGTTCACAGACGGTCACACAGGACCTTTGTCAAAAAATGCTTTTTTTTAGATTTAGCAGGTCTCAAAACGTGTAGTTGCGGTGAAATTTCGATATAGAATTTTTGGGTGGAATGCAATACTTTCATTTTACTCTCCATTCAAAAAATTGCCCCTTTAATATGAATTTCATATAGGTATAATTACCAATAATTACTTCATTTAATTTATTATTTCCTTTCCCTTATTATACGAGAGAAAATAGAAATCACTTTATAAACATGTAAGACTGTATTGCACAAGCTCAAATGCATAATTAATTCTGGCCCGCAGGAACATTTCTATTGGGCGTTAGCATTGTCACTGCACATCAAATACATCCTTTGGGACGATGCAATATCCGCTTAACTACGTGTAACAAAACTGATGTATAATAAGAAATAATGGTAATAATTGAAACATGTGAATTAATATAGCTCAGCTCGTCACATTATCACTCCGGTGTTAAAGTCGCTGTCATCAGGGATGACAAATAACGCATTACTGCACCATAAAGCATGCCCCAGGAGGGGAGGGCTACTGAACCACACATACCTGCATGTGTAGCAAACTAGAGTAAAATATTCTGATGTGATACATTTACTTTACTTTCTCCACCCATACTTGTTTATTTTTATATAGGTTCTATAACATGATGTGCAACGTCGCCTCTCTGGAGACAATTAACTGCTATCCTCCAACTTCTCTTTCAGTCGGAAGCTGAATCACGCCTCTGGCAGTTAGTATCCAGTGACGGACACAAACAGGAAATTCTATGACAAGTCATACCTTGAATTTTATGGGAATGTTCTCATTCTGGATGAATAAAAAATGTGGGTATGGTTAAAACACACAATTTATGTCAAATACTTACTTCTTCTTTTGAGTGAACCATTCCCGATATATTCTTGCTTATTTGTTTGAATTTGCCAACACTTTTACATTTCTCAAATAAGAATGTGTTATTTGCTTTCTAATATCTTGGGTTTGCAAAGAGAACGGAGTTTCAAAGGCATTGCTTAGCAACCAACATGTCACTATCGCTTAAAGCCTACTGTATTCCCATATTCCCCTTGCACCTTCAAGAAACTGAGCAATAAGATACTTTCTGAAAATACTTATGTCGATAAAATGTAGTAGATAGAGAAATAAAAATTTGAAAGAATAGTTTGTATAAGAGTGGGCATAACTCTACATATATTTGCGAACAGTTTCTCCAAATTGAACTATACTAACAGTCTGTATCGCAATAGGTTGCACGACGATCACTTGGTGGATCTTCGACTATGCACTTCGACTTTGTCAAGTATTGATAGACTTCTTAAACGTAGACAGTACCAAAGAAGTCACTAATGAACAGATGTTCATTAGTGTAAGATTTGAAAGTGCTTACGTAAACTAAACGCAACGCACATATAACCAACCTGCCACTGCAACACAATGCACGCCTGAGTGCTAAAGAATGGCAAAGTCCGCGTGTAGTGGAAGGAGGTAAATCCAACCTCGCTTCTTTCGCAAACGTTGAACATCGCTATTTTATGGGCTATTCTTATGTAAGTTATTTTTCGTGACTAGACAGACAGGCTACGCTGCGAACTGGAATCAGCTGATGCTCTTGTTCCAGTCATGGCCAAATGAAGTAAAATTACAATCACCCAGTTAGAGTTGTACAACTACCATAGAATACCGTCAGCTGTCATAGAAAGTGTAGACTGGTAATTTTCCTAGTAGAATTGGTCACTTAAGAGCATACCTGCATTACTTATACGTTAAGTGTATTGCACACCTATCGGAGGTTACCTCGTATCGATCGTATTGTTTACGTTTTTTTGATCATGTTTTACCAGATTCTTTTAGAAGTCGGAAGCGTTGAACTTTGAACCCTCTCGAAACAGAGTTGGTGTATAAAGGGCCGCTTAACCTACGGAACATTAGTGTTTTCAAAAACATTTGGAAACTCCTAAGTACACCATAGTTCAGATCAAAGACACTGATAGTGATGGTCTGGGTGACTCAGCTGGCTAGACGCTGGCCTACTGATCCCAAGGTCGCGGGTTCAAATCCGGTCCAGACCGATGGTTTTTAAGTGTGCTTAAAATTGACAGTTCCATATCAGTAGATCTACAGGCATGTAAAAGAACTCCTGTGGGACGAAATTCCGGTACACCGGTGATGCTGATATGATCCTGGCAATTGACAGCGTCGTTAACAACAAAATAAAAAAATAACTGATAGTAATCACAAGTAATGTTATTTTGAACCGAAAGGTGTGATTTTTATCTTGATCACAGTGACCAAAGTCATGACCAGTTTTTGGTGATTATTAAGTTTGAATTTCTCGTTAAATTTCTTAATTTGTTGTATTTTGTATTATATATTTTCTTTTCCTAACAATGCTGCCAATTCTACCGTTAAACTACTATGTACTACGCCATTTATGTACTGCAAGAAAACTACCGAATTGTACTTATGATAGGGCGTAACTCTACACCTAATACAACAAAAATAGTTGCTCGTTAAATTCGTACAAAAGATACACACATCAAGATGTTATACATACAATGTTAACCATGTTTCAGACAACCTAACTCTGACTCGTGCCGTGGTGTATTTCGTTAGCAAAGGTATTTTTCAACCTACTTCATGTTGAGATAAACGTTTTGTGAAATAATTTCATGACACATTTCGTTGCAGGTACAAGGGAAACGGAAACCAAAACGATGGTGAAATGTTTACAGGTGAGTGACTATAATGCTGGCCTTAAAATTCTATTCTATACTCTGTATGGCATCGTGAGAAACAACTGAATGGCGATAACACTTAATGAAAAAGTATTGATATAATGGCGGACATTTCGGAGTTGGCTGACGTAACAAATAAAGCTGTTTGAAATAAATTGTGGATTTTAATGATATCTAGGTATATATTTAGTTTCTCTACTCGCATAGTAAACAGTTCGTCCAAAAACTCGATGTCGATATTTCAGCTCCTGCATCCCCTCTCCAAAAAGGTATTTTTAAAAAAAGTACTGTTTGTGTGTGCGCGCGCACCTGTCTATGAACAACGTAACTCAAAAGCAAAAAGTGGTTTAAAAACCAAACTTGGTATTAAGTTCAGCATTTTCCAAGGATGCGATAGGACAATTTTCAAGAAAATGCCACATCCCAAACTACCCTTTATATTGAACACTTTTAAAAAGCTGATTTTATCAAAAACTGAGTTTAACAATTTTGTTAAAATGCCATTTGTTTAAGATATTTTATGACAAATTAAAGCCATGTCTTGAATTTTCTGGAAGTACCTCTGAAGTCCTTCGTTCTGGATGACTTCTATATAACTGGCAATCTGTAAGAGAGGGACAAAATTTTACTACACAAAAATGTAAGTTCTGCTAAAGCAGACAACTTATGTCAAACGCATTTTTTGTGGAGGAATAGGAAGTCGTTCGTTATTTTATGTCTTGCCTATACAAAGAGAATGGCATTTCAAAGCCACCAAGCCACCACGTAGTGACCAGCTCTTGAATGATCTGACTGTCACGACTATTGTATTCCCCTGCTCCCATTGTATCTATAAGAACATATGTAATAAAACCATTTCTACAAATCTCTGTGTAGATAGCATAACAAGCTTTTGCAAGTATAGGTTGTTGAAGAATGGGCAGAGAAAGCTCTGCGAATGTAACACACGATGCAAGATTTTGTTTGTTAATTTTCTTAGTCCTATAATTTGAATTTAATTCGTTTTAGGTCTTAACATTAATCACAGAGATACAATAATTTGTGATACGAAAATCTATTGAAAAATTATTCCATAATGCTACAAATTTTCTTCGTTTTTTTAATTCAAGGAGGAAGAACAGTGAACCAGAAATAGCTGAATAAATCCTAGCAGTAGCAGACTAGCCACAAGAAACCACTCTAATATTCCACTAATATAAGTCTTCTGATAGCGGACAAGTGCTAGCGATAGACCACCAAATCCTTAGTTGTTGAAGAAACAGAGAGAGGCAGCAAAACTTGGTGAACGCGAATAAGATTCCCATTTCTATACTTTGTATGCTTGCTATTGGGATTTATGCAGCGAACCATGGATAACTATTATTAATTTACATAACTTGTAGGTAGACATGCACTCTGCACCTGGAACTCAACAGACTGCAGGCTCATCGTTCAGCACTCGCGCAACCGTACGTGCCACGAATACAAGCAGTAGCTGGAGAAATGACTACCCGCATCATGCTCTGAAAACATAGACCTTGGAATCAACAGTTGCAGTTTGCAAATGAACTTCAGAAAATCATGAAGAAAACGCTCACATTTTGTACTCAGTGTCATTTACAGACAAACCCGCATATACGCAACCACAGAAACAGCCACATATGGAATTAGAAAATCCACGTACCCTCGTGGAGACACGAATCACTTTAGTGTGAACATGTGGGCTGACATAGTTGGCCGTTTAATAGCCCATTCCTTCCTCTTCTATGTTTAATGGGCAGGAGTACATGCGTGCGTTCTTTTTTAGAACACGCTGCCTGTATTGCTGGTTGATGTTTCTTGGAAGTCTGACATCAAAAGTGATTTCAACATGATGGGGCTCTTCCCAATTTGTATAATGTGGGACAGCATCTTCACTACAATTTTACTTACAGCTGGATTGGAAGAGGCGATCCACTACCCTGGCCTGCCGGTTTTCCTGATGTTACCCTCGTAGATTTCTTTTTATGCAGACCCACGAGAGTGGTGAACGAAACTTCGGTTGCCACTGATGAATTCTGACGAGGATATTTGTTGCCTATGAGGAAATTCCTGGTACTAGAGGACTTTTTAGAATGCCCAATTCACCGATATAATCTCTACAGGATGTTAACGGTCGCCATATTTGGAAATTATTTTCATGAAGAAGCGTAAAACGGCCAGTGTACTGATATCATTTATTCATTATTTAACATATTTGATAAATTCAAAAAGCAAAACTTTTCGTCCTTTTGTTCGCTATACTGTAAATGCACTATTTACCTTCTTTATTGCTGAGTACATTTTATTGTTACAAAGAAATAAATACATTTAAATGTTAATACTACGAAGCCAAAGTATACAAATATTTTTGTTAATTGTATATAGTCTGCTGAGTATTTAGTGGTTTATATATGTATATATCGGAGCGCTGACCACGTACTACCCTCCACTCATGACGCTTCTGGTGGGTAGAGGTGGGGGACGCAGTGGCTGGGCGGTAGGCCTTGGCCTGGATAGCGCTGTTGCGCCACGGAGGACTGTATATGCGCATACATTTTTATTTTATATACCACGCACATTCCACCCAAAAATACGATGCCGAGATTTCACTGAAAATACGCGTTTCAAGGTTCCCTGAATCCAAAAGAAAGCATTTTTAGAAAAAAATATGACCCATCTGTGTCTATGTGTCCGTGTATTTGTGAACAGTTGTTGTACTGTTTAACGCCCGCTTTTACTACTACGGCACCGCAGGCGGTGACACTGATGACACATGGAATGAAGATGGAGCATCGGTGGAATGAAATGGCGGGGGAAACCGGAGCACCCGGAGAAAACCCGCCCTGACGCCGCTTCGTCCACCACGAATACCACATGCGGGTCCCCGGGATTGAACCCGGGCCGCCTAGGTGGTAGGCGACCGCGCTAACCGCTCGGCCACGGCGCCGCCCTTATTTGTGAACAGGATAACTCAAAAACTAAAAGTTGACTAAACAGAAAACTTGACATTCCAGATCTGCAGTTTCCAAAGATGCGACACGGATATGTTTAAACTACCTTTTACATGGAAGATTTTTTCGAAAAGTTTGATTTTCTCAAAAATACTGATTTTGATTAAAAACCACATGCTTAGTTTATTTTTATAAGTGAAATTTATGTCTTAAAATTTCTGGGAATACCTCGGAAGTCCTATTCATTTCGGACTTTTCCACAACCGGTAAACTATAAGAGATAGAGAAGATTTTACTACAAAAAATGTAAATGTGCCAAATCACACAATTTATGTCAAATATATATTTTTGTGTGGAGATAACAATTTTCAAGATATTACTTATTAATAGTTTGAGGTTTTGATACTTGTACTTTTCAAATAATAAGTAGTACTCGTTTTTTAGTGTCCTGATCATGCAGATAGAATGGAATGTCAAAAGCAACACATAGCGACTATCTGTAAAATGTTATGACTCGTTTAAACCAACGTATTCTCCAATGCCCATGGTTTCTGTAAGAAAATGTGTAATAAAAGCATTTGTGTAAGCGTTATCTCGATTAACATGAAGTAGATAGGTTACGCGTTTTTAGCTATAGTTCGTACAAGAGTGAGTAGAGGAAGTCATGTGAGTACACAAAATCTTTTTTTTTTTTCACAGAAGTTCAGATATATTGGTGGTGGTGTAACAACTCAACTGTAACAACACTGGATATCGATTTAAATGTGCTTCTCATTATTTTAAAAATAAATCATAAACATTTGATATAACAAATTTTAATAAACAACATTTTCTGTAGATTTTAATATTTAATGCAGATTTTACATCACATAATTCTTACTTGGAATGCTGTTTTACGAAATAATTGATTTTCCGACACAGAGGCACATCTTGCATGTCACACGTTTTACCTTTCATCTAGCTTTACATCTAGGTTACTAGATTTTGAAGCAAAATTGTCGTTCTGTTCAGAAAAATGATCTACTTAATCATATCTCACCTCACTATGGACTGGTCTACATCTGCCCTATCTTTTTGCGTGATGCACATTTTTGCGGTGTCTTTTGATTTATATTTTCATTTACATTTACGAGTGACCTTACTGGTCTGGTAGTTGAGGTCTAACTATTTATCAAATAAAGCTAGTAACCAACAAATATGGGACACAACAACAAGAACGTTACAAAATAAAATAAGGAAACATACAAAACTAAAATTTTATAAAACAATGGCAGTACTAGTATTGATGTATGGTAGCGAATCTGAATTATGAATGAGAAAGATAAAAGTAAATTACAAGACGCAGAAGTGAGATTTTTGAGAAGCGTAAAGGGCAACGAGGATATCCGAGAAGAACTAGGTGTATACAAAATAAATGATAAAAGCGAAGAGACCAAGGAGAACTGGAAACAATATCTGTGCGACGAAAGAATAACATTGAAAATATACGAGTTCAAACCACAAGGAACTCCAAGGAAGAGATGGAGCTGAACGAAGAAAGACGAAACGGGCAATCTGCCTAATCCATGGAGTGTAGGCGATAAAGTTGGTAAAACAGAACAGCTGAGAACACTGCGTATTCTCTTTGTACTTGCTGTCTTACAGGTATTTCTGTATGATGATAAGTTACAGCATCAATCATATGACAGAAAAGTCTTAGCGACTACTTCCTTGTACAGCCCTAGAAAAAATGATAGAGCACTATAAAGTTCAAAATATCATTACGGCCTCACGGAAATACACAAACTTAACAGAGCGGGTTCACACGAAAACGTTTTACACTACAAATGAAATGTATGCTATATTGACTTGTGTATTGGTTAATATTAATAAGGACTATATAGTAAATATAGATATATTACTGTACTTTCTGACAGTGAAGCAGCCTTAAAAGCTTTTAAAAGAAGGTTAATCAGATCTAAGCTGGACTGGGAGTGCCTGGAAGCCATAATGGTACTGGCGCTGCACAATTAAGTGGAATTGATGTGGGTACCAATACATAGAGGAATCTATGCAATGAAAGGGCAGATAATTGGGCTAAAAAGGGGGCAACGGTTTCCGTTGTAGGTCCTGAACCTAGACTCGGGCTGTCCTAAGGATATGTACGGGGAGCGATTCGAGAGTGGACACGGAGAAAGCACAGAGTACTGGGAATCTCTACTGGCACTCAAAAGTTGTTATTGAAGATATAAACAAGAGTAGGATAGACGAACTACTCAAAATGAGTATAACTACTCTCAAACAGACTGTAGGACTAATAACAGGGCACTGTCAGTTATATGGACATCTCTACCAAGTCGGTAAAGCAGTTGTTCCGAACTGTAGAAGAAGTAGGAAAGAGGATGAGTCTGTCTCTATCTATTATGTGATTGTGATGCGCTCACAGTCTTCAGAGTTAAACACTTCAATTGTGAAATCGTGCAATTGCACGAATTTCAAGGAATAAAGGCCAAGAAACTTGTAAACTTCGTGAAGGAGACAAAGATCTTGGATATTTACAGGAAGAGAGCACAATAGATATATTCTGGTAGCAGTGCATTGGGCCCTAAAGGCGCGCTCTTTTCTCTTTTTGTTTAAAAAAGAATAACAATGGTAATAATGTAGTTCCAGCATATAGTTCCAGCTAACACGATTTCTTGTGTTATTGTATAAAATAACCACCGGGGAAATAACTCAAAATGTGATTCCTCGTAAAAATGCACATGTAAATACTGGAATACCAAAACAAACCGTTTTATTAGCATATTTGGTTACTTGATTATATAAACAAAGAATACATAGGTTAGAAGTTTGTTGTTACCTGAAGGGAGAGTCCGAACACTGCGATCTGCTTGTATTTTTTATTTATGACTTTTCGTATGGCCGCTTTGTTTAGTTATGCAGGTTATGCTTTGATACCATTGATATATTCTTATATGCTGAATGAGCTACTTATCTGCTGTTCTCAAAAACATAAAAAGGTAAAACCCGTAATTCTATATAATGATCTGAAACTTCAGTTGCTCTTGAGTGAAGAATAAAAGCTCAATTAAACAAGGCAATCAGAAAGAGGAACAAAAGTGTAATATTTTGTGTGATCCCACTCGCTTATATAGCTGAGAATTTGGTACTGGCGATTTCTCTGGAAGTCCACGTTTCAAGAAGCTTCTCGTAAAAGCCTAATATTCCATTTCCATTAACGTGTTCTAACATATCTCTCCTATCCCACGATAACCATGCCCAAACAATACTCATTCGACCACTTTTTGCACTAGCGGCTAGATAAGTTTGTTATAGAGTCAGACAGAGTATGTAAACAAGCCCTGAATAATACTGAATATAATTTCATCCGAGAACATTACTTGTCTTCAATCGAAGTTCTACTTATGGCAACCTGTTAGTCATGTGAATTTCGGTTAGCCTCTCCTTACTCGTCGCACGCCTACGCCGAATTCCGGCATCCTTGCAACAGTTGTTTTCGTTTCATGCATTACTAGAGAACAAAGGCGAAGCCCTATATTAGCGGCAATTTGAAGGGTATCCCTTTCCATCTGCCAAGAGAGAACTTACTTCATCTTCGTAGGGAATCATGGACGATTGTACTATTCAGTAACCTATCCAGTTTCTGGATAAAATTTCACCCACTCTTCGCAGTGGACTTAAACACAATGTTGCCTGCTGTGGTAGCCTCATAATCCTGTGAAACAAGTGCGAGAACAACAGAACGTTCATCAGTGGCTACAAGTGGATTTAATATAGGGCCCTTGAGTAGAAGAGTGGTAGATGCCCTCTTTTGGTAATGAGGGGAGGGGGTAGTAGCATTAAGGGCGCTCAACTTCGTGGTCATCAGCGCCCTTAAAAACAGTTCATGGCAATAGCCAGATATAAATTTCAATAAAAAATAAAATTACTACTAAAGAAAGAAAAAATGTAAATAAAATAGATATTATACCTTGATCTGCTAGGCTCTCCTTCATTTCTTCATAGGACATATCGTCTAATGCGCGGGTATTTACAACACCGCAAGAGGAGTTCAGCGTTCTATGCATCTCTACACGCACCGGGGCGTCTAATTAGCATACGAGGCAATTTTATGTATGTCGTGCATCAGAGAATATTGAAATGAATTATACATTTTCTTCTCAAATTTGAAAGATTTAGCTAAAATATTAATTATTGTGTCATGAATGTTAATAATGTTCAACTAGTAATGAGAAACGTGGTTTGCTCTGGTACTCCATGGCTTATATGGTTTGATGTATAAACTTAGGCTTTCACGGCCGGTGTCCTGACTATTAGGTGTGTTTAGTTCTTTCGGGCTTGTAGGTCGTGGTCTAGAAGGCATTGTAGATAACAATGTTTCGTCAAGTACTGCGCTTGGCATCTGCACTGGAATCTCCCTTAGGGTGAGATATCCGCATACGATTTTTCCGGCTTTTCCCCTTACCCTGAGAAGACAAACGTCGGGTAACTTGTAAACCCAGATTCATTTGAGCATCATTTCACTAATTTCATTCATCAACCGATTTGACCTAGGTTAAAAGGACCTTAAAAAAGCAAAAAGAAAAAAAAATCTCCTACCTCAAACTACCACTTACATGATAGGCTCTTCTTTTTTCTTTTTCCACAAATGAGTAACAATTTTTATTCGAATACCACATGTTTCACATATTTGCAAGAGTACCTTACATTTTCTGGCAATAGCCTGTGAAGACATCTTCGATCTGAATCAGTCTTTATAACTTGTAAACCGTAAGAAAGCTTACCACACAAATATTCATGTCACCAACCCAATAAGCTTTACCAATATATACCACGTGCCACAACTCTAGTTACAGCGTTGCAGTTGCGAAAACAACATTAAAATGTTTTTTGTGGTAAAAAGTTGTGATAGAAACCAAAAGGGACAGCTATTAAAAATTAAGATTATTCTAATAAATCTCGTCGGAACCGCTTTTGAGAAACAAGAAATACAAAACTTATGCATACTACTCTATTTTATATTGCGCTTGCTTCTTTAACATATTTAATAATGTCGTACTAAAAGTATTTACGAGCCGTTTTTAACACATTCAACACGTCCAAATAAGGCACAGTTTCACTTTCCCACCAAAAAGCTAGACGAATTGCAGGCTCTCTAATGGAGATGGTGGTATTTTAATTACCTCTATATTTAGCTTTGTATTTAGCTACCCTAAAATTGGCTTTAGAGAGAGCTGTTTGTGTAAAACCTTTTTATCTGGTGCGCGTGCATTTTTTACACCCTGTGTTTGTGCGCCTGATTAAATTATTGACTGAAAGTCAATAGGGGCAGCTCGGAATACAGCGGACAAAGAGGATGATTTTCTAATCGCAGATAGAAAATTGTGCACATTGATTAATATCAGCAGCTACTACTGTTTTTAGTTTTTAACCACTATTTTGTAAGGAAGTATCTACACACTAAATCTATAGATACTACATTTTAGCAAAATAATACGTATGTACCTATATGTGTCTGTGATTAAAACGCAGAGAAAGTTCGTTTGAATCTTAAATAATAGAAGGTTTTCCGAATCTTACGTACTTAGGGCATTGTAAGTCGTCATTAGGGTATATTATCTCATATGAATTTACGACCTTCTTTCAAAAAACATGAATCAGTTGCAGGATTTAGTGCCACGCCGCATTTTCTGCTCCTATAGGTGTTTTTAAAGACAAAATTTGCATTTGGTAACTATGTATGCAGTATCTAAGATAACATAAAATGTTGAAGGATAAAATATCTGACATGGCAGATGCACTGAAGTTATAGAAGAACGACATAAAAAGTGAATACAGTCACTCCACGGATCCATAACTAGAGAATTCCTCCCAAGCGTCGAAAAAAGGCTGCAAATGGAAATAACTAACCACACTAACACTCCAAATCCGACAGCAATAATCA
The DNA here is from genome assembly GCA_030765045.1 of Tenodera sinensis. NCBI lineage: Eukaryota > Metazoa > Arthropoda > Insecta > Mantodea > Mantidae > Tenodera > Tenodera sinensis. The sequence goes on from CM060966.1 coordinate 150,397,814, forward strand.
GTGGACACCGAAAAACAAGTGTTAAAGAAAGACAAAAACTGATTAATAGAACTCGTAATGAATGGCCAGTGGATAAAAGTGTATTAATCAATTGAAGGGCTTAGTGGAATAAGGGGGTATCCCTCAAAATTAGGTTTCTGAGATATTTAGTGCTTTATTATATTTTCCATAACTCAAACAAAAAATTACCAATCACTAAATAATTTTGGTACTAAATTAGGAAGGTTTTGAAATAACTTTCTGCAAATGTAGGACACAGTATGTTGGTTTATAGCATAAAGAATATTTACTTAACTTGAAGATGGCATACAATATTCTACATTAAAAGTTACAATCACAACTTCCAAACATCACAATCAAATGATTCCATCTTCTTTGTTCTCTCCCACTTCACACATGCTGTCTGATCTCAAATTTAAATAAAATTCATGGTACACAGGGGGTATGAACTCCAACAATGAGGTTATGTCTCGATATTTTGCTTCTTTGCTTGACCTTCCATTAGGGTACTTTGGTTCGAAGACTGTGTTTGATATTTTCTGTGGTTTTGTGTTTCCTTTTTGAAAACTGATGGTAGTGTAAGGGCATAATTGACTGTATGTAAAACATATGTCTACTTTATGCCCACCTTCGAACCTTAGAATGGATGCTTTCCGGAAGTCCACATTTACGCCAGAACGGGATTTGTTTCTTTTTGTTAATTTACTTGTTAATGGAGCCAGACTAACAAAATCTTCTCTCTTCATTTCCAATACAGAGAATGGCTTCTGCTTCCTTGCATTTGTACAAGATTTGCCCACTCCTCAGGTGTATACGCATACTGGGTACGTCGTTTTAAGTTTTCAATAATGCCAAAATCTGCATCACTCTTTTCTTCTGTAATGTGTTTGTAACCATACCATTCAGTTTTACAACATTGGATATTGGTAAATGCTTTAGCAGGCACAATTTTACCTTTTCGTGTAGAATATTCTTTTCCACTTTCCGTGCTAACTTCCTGCTGTTATATTTCCATTTTTCTATATCTCTATTCCTCTTTTTGCTTCTATTTTCCTCATTTTCTTCATTTACAAGCACAACAAACCTTTCAGCATCAGCCATCTTGTTTCTTGTTCTAAACCATGAGATGTGAAAGCTGGTCTCCCATTGGCCAATGCAGTATACAGCTGACCTATCAGGACAAAGGTTTCAAACAGGAGTGGGATAGCCCCATATTCCACTCAGAATACCTGAAAGCTCCTCAAAAGACTTTTATCTATCTCTCCAATATGTCAGAGGGGCTATCCTACACTCTTAATAGTTCAATAAACTAACACTAGGTGGACTCAGGTTACATAATATGCAACTAGTTCATGTTTGACCAAAATGAGGGATAGCCCCTTATTCCACTAAGCCCTTCAATTCTTGTTTCACAAAATTCAAATAATTTGTTAATTCCACCGAGTTCGACAAATTCTGGAGGACTAATAGTTACAATATCGAATAGCCATCAACCAAATTTTAGAACTGATTGCTGTTTAGCATGTAGTATTACTAAGGTAATGGAGTATGCCTCATTAATAAATAATAAACACACTCGTTCCACATAGTTTTGAGTTTTGGGAAAGAAATGCTTTCAAGTTGATTTAACATCATTTTTCGACTGCATACTTAGTGGCCAAAATCAGTGCAACATTTGTTGTTTTATGAAATATGTACTTTCCAAGAATTGAATATCTGCAATATGTAAACAATTTTGCACAGTCAGTTGTACGAATATCATTCAATTCATTTAAGTGAAAATGCCTGCAAGATTTGCTGTATGCTTAGTATACTGGTTGCTAAAAGTAGCACCAATGTATCATGATTTTGTATATGCGTTAAACAGTCATGCAATTTTTTAATATCGCTGAACTATCTACTCTAATGGTAAAAGTTCGATTTAAAGTGTTTGCAAGTGTTCTGCTCGACATTGGATAAGTGGAAAAACATTTACCGAATAAAACCAGTTTATTTGATTCGCTTCAGATAGCACAGCTAACATTCAAGGCATATATAAAGAAACTGCAAATATCTCTTGGGGATTATAACCCCAGAATACGCCGCTTGAGGCGACATCGGGTTCTCGCATGGCATGACAGTACCTACGGGTACAAAGAAGGAAGACCACCGGCAGTTAAAGCTGAGCCCCTATACAGTGTTATAACTACAGATATTTTTGTTGGTAACTAGATCAGTGAGATGAACAACAATACACCAATATTAACTTCCTTTGTAGACGAATAATTCTAGTTAACAAGAGTAGTTTGTTTTCAGGTTAGTAGCTGCAAGTGCCCGTGCCACACATAAGCGATTGGTTGTTGAGAGGGGTAAAGAAGCACGGGCACACCTCGAATGGGGGAATCAGTCACGGTTCTTACGCACCCAAGTACTTTTATTGTGTTATTTACAATTTACGCTTTCATAGAGGAACAAATGAGGAAGTACATTTAAATGGTTTAATTTTAAGTAAATGCTTATACTTGCGCGTTCATTATTTATTTTAATGTGTGACTGAATTCGAATGTTTTCTGCGAGGCTAATGAGCCAGACTACCTGAGCCAGTAAGTCAAATATTGAAGTGTGAACACGTGGAAGCAATACTGTTGGTCTATACTGATAGACGTTCATTTCCTGGCGCATTGACGACCGTGCAGAAAACATCAGGTGGTAAACTACTAATTTGTTTGTGGGAAAACTGTTAGAGGAAAAAAACAACCAACTAATAAACTGAAGTAGATGCATAAATGTTAAGGAACCAATTATAAAATTATCTGAACTTATATTCCTCTATAATGCTTTCAAGGGTGCTCCCATTCACAAAAGTTTGGAAAATACATCACATCTGCGGTGGAGTAGATCCGTTGCACCCTGACCAGCAGTTGTTGAGGAGCAATCTTGATATTATGCACGAGGTTTAACTTGGCACTTTCTGCGCTATCTTTGTATAACATGGGTTTTGGATTTCTTTCCTTGAAATGGTCTACCCAATACTGCTGTGGTATGAGGGTAGGCAGGCGTCAGTGGTGTTGCAACTCTGGCAAGTGAAGTATCGGTTGTCAACAAGACAACGAAGAAAGATCGCCTGCCACTGGTGTGTCTGTCCTTCCTGACCCACCATAAAAGAGGGACGACTTAGAAATATATAAAATTATTAATAATTACCATCTAAACGTCACTTAAACTCGGGACATAAAGTACTTACAATTGTAAGTCGCCCTTTGGGTATTTATCTCTGATGTGAGATTCCCTTGTGGTTAACCGGGAAAAAGTACGAATCAGCTGGGGAATTTAATGTCGTACTGGCAAGTTGGCCATGGTAGCTTAGTGGTTAGAGCAGCCGCTCGATAAGCGGAAGATCCGTGGTTCAAATCTCGGCTATGGCATTGGATTTTTCAGTTACTGATTCAACCTCTTAAACATTCCACAAACACGGCTTGTGTGTTTAAAAACACCAGCAGTAAGCTTGTTGGCATAAACAAGTAATAACAAAATAATTGTTTTAAAACACACATAAAAACACGCCAGGCCTTTTACTTTCTCCACTACTTATTGTAATTAGGGGAAGTGTTGTCTTCCAAACAAAAATTCGATGTCGAGATTTCACCGGAAATATGTTTTAAGGCCCGCTAAGTGCAAGAAAAAGCATTTTTAGAAAATTGTGTGTGTGTGTGTGTGTGTGTGTGTGTGTGTGTGTGTGTGTGTGTGTGTGTGTGTGTGTGTGTGTGTGTGTGTGTGTGTGAACAGAATAAATCAAAAGGTTAAAGTCAGTTAAAGACTAAAATTGGTATTTAATATCTTTCAAGGATGCGACACGAACATTTTGAAGAAAATTCCTCCAAACTAATTTTTAAAAAAATTTGACTTTCTCGAAAAGTGCTCTGACGATTTTGATGAAAATGCCATATGTTAAAGATATTTTATGGCAAATGAAATGAATATTTTGAATTTTCTGGTTATAGCCCACGTATTCCTGTTTACTGTTGACTTTTGCATAAGTGGTAAACCTTAAGATATAGACCAGATCTTACTATACAAAAAATGTAGATCTCGTTAAAACATGCAATTTATGTCCAAATGAAAATTTTTTGTGGAGTGAACCATTTCGGAGATATTGTTTGTTATTTGTCATAACTTTTTTATGTATTAGCCGTGCAAATAGAACAGAATTTCAAAGCTTTAAAAGATTTGACTATCGTTTAAAGTCTACTGCATTCCCATATTCCCCTTGCACCTACAATAAAATGAGCAATAAGATAATTTATGCAAATGTTTATCTCGACTAACACGAAAAAGTTATAGGAATAAGAGTTTGTAAGAATGGTTAGTACAAGAGTAGAGAAAGTAATGTGAGTGCAACACATCAGCTTTTAAAAAGTTTTTGTATTTAGGGAACCTTAAAACGTGTATTTGAGTGAAATCTTGCTATATAATTTTTGGGTGTAGTGCAATACCTTCTCTACCTAAATATTCGTTTAAAAGAAAAAAGTTTATGTCTACAAAATTGGAATATTTTCACTAAACTATCAAGTAAATGTTGAGGTTGCAAATTGAAAATCATGAAAGTCGTGGATTTCACTAGCAGTTTTGGTTTATAACTTTTGCCTGAATCTATTTGTGTACTAGAGAATTTGTCGGTAGCAGGGCGCTGCGCGTGGCTATGTTGCACCATTGTGACTGAGGCTTTGGAGTGGGATTGTATTTGCTAGGAATCAAATGCCGTACGTGACTCCTGTACCACTTGCACGATTTCACATGACTTTATTGAGCTGCGCTAAGTGCAGACAAAGTGTTTTTCATCTTTGTGAAAATACTCCGGCCTAAAGGCACAGCATCAGAGGATGAGAAATATTTGCATAGTGTTTTCCCCGCCCTTTTGAATATTCCGGCATTAAGTGAGAAAACCGTTGGTGGATGAACGACTTACAAGTTTCCCAGGCGACGCTCGACAAACGTGCGTGGGCGTCGCGATTTCAATCTCAACGGAGATTGAAGCTTCTCGCCAAGGAATATTTCCTTCTTATTTAGGAATTACATCACTGTTTTCATACAGCTCTGAATTAATTAGCTTTTCATTTTTAATTAAAAACGCCCTGAGATCTTATAACAAACGATAACTATTATTTATCTCTTTTTAAGATGGGTAAAAAGCTAGGAAAGCTTGTTTTTAATGATAAAAACCGAAATAAATAATATAACGAGCACTGAAGAATCTATCTAGACGAAATCCGGAGATTCAGTTGGTTTAGTTTGCTCATTTCATGAATAAAATTAAAACCTGTAGTATGTCTAGGTACTTTGTACACTTAGAAATCATAAGAATTGCAAAACTAACAGTCCGGCATTTTAACTTACAATAACAGTCGAACGTACAAAGCTTGAAATTAAAACGACTGCAGAATAATACCGTTCTTAACACGAGAAAAAAAATCTGATGTGTTGCACTCACATGACTTTCTCTACTTTTGTACTAACCATTCTTACAAACTCTTATTCCTATATCTTCTTCGTGTTAGTTAAAATAAACATTTTTACAAATTATCTTATTGCTTATTTCCTTGTAGGTACAAGGGGAATATTGGAATACAGTAGGCTTTTTACGGTAGTCAAATCGTTTAAAGCTTTGAGATTCCGTTCTCTTTGCACACGTAACATATAAAAAAATCTGATGTGTTGCACTCACATGACTTTCTCTACTCTTGTACTAACCATTCTAACAAACTCTTGTTCCTATATATCCATGATAGTTAAGATAAACATTCGTACAAATTATCTTACTGCTTATGTCCTTGTAGGTGCAAGGGAGATATCACAATACAGAAGGCTTTGTGCGACAGTCAAATCTTTTTGACCTTTGAGATTCCGTTCTCTTTGCACGATTAACATAAAAAAATGAACAACGTTGTTGCATTTCGCTAAAGTTCTAAGTTTTCCGAAACTCACACATATAACCAGGAATATCTCCGAAATGGTTCAGCCTACAAGAAAATTTGAGACATAAATTGTGTATTTTAGCAAGATATACATTTTTTGTGTAGTATAATTTGGTCTATCTCTAACCGTTTACCAGTTATGCAAAAGTCGTCCAGAGTAAATACTACTACAGGGGCTATAGCCAGAAAATTCAAGATATGCATTTCATTTGTCGTAAAAATATCTCAAACATATGGCATTTTAATCAAAATCGTTAGAGGCATTTTCAAGAAAATCAAAATTTTTGAAAAATTTTCCATGTAAAGGGTAGTTTAGGGTGGGGCTATTTTCTTCAAAATCTTCGTGTCACATCCTTGAAATACATTAAACTTAAATACCAACTTTGGTTTTAACCGACTTTTCGTTTTTGAGTTATGCTGTCCACAGACTGACAGACTGACTGACACACAGACACACACACGGACCTTTTTCTAAAAATGCTTTTTTTCGATTCAGGAGGCCTCAAAACATGTATTTCCGGTGAAATCTCGACATGGAATTTTTGGGTGGAATACCAGTAGAGAAAGTAATAAGTGTGCATACGTAGGTGATAATATGAAGACGATAAAATTAAAGCAGCAAAACTGAAAGATAAAACACGTGAATCGTTGAAATTCAAAGCAACTTCTATCTCGGATTAGTTTCTTGATAAATGAGTGAACCAGTTACAGAACCTGACTTCTCTACTCTTGTACAAACTGTCATTTTAATCGACATAAACATTTTTAGAAATTATGTTATAGCTAATTTTCTTGTAGGTACAAGGGGAATGTGGGAATTCGGTAGAGTTTAAGCAATAGTCAAATGTTTTAAAGTTGGTCAAGGGATAAATAAATGAATAACGACTTTCCAATTTAGAAAGGTGTAGGTTTGGAAAATAAACACATCGTCACACCAGCCCGCAAGACTAGCTAGCGCCGGCGAGACTCCTGCTTGATGTTACAAGACACGCCAGCAGAGAGATCTGCTGAGCTCGAACACCACCCCGGATCGTCACACCAGCGAAGCTAGACCTCGACGAATGGAGGGATGGAGGGATGGAGGAGAGGATTAGCGAGGTCTGGATAAGTCGTTGCATTGGAAAAATATGAATTTGAGGTTGGAGATTACTCGCGCCATCGAGAGTCCATGCGGAGGACCGTACCGAGGATCCAGTTGAGACTGCCTGCTGACCATGACAACGAGCTGCTGGCTGGCTGAGGTTCAGCTTGATGAATTTTGCTGCGTACCTACCACCATTAGGGTTTAACCGCAGACAGGAATTATTTGGTCGGGTATTTAAGGGTGGTGTGTTATCAATTTTTAGGTTCTTTGGATTTAGAAGGACGCTATATTGTCCATTGACAGTTGGTAAGGTCTGCATTGTGGCAGAGTAAAAAGTTTTAAAATAGTTTTTTTTTTAAGTTTTTAATTTAGAATTTTGAATGGGGAGTAATTTTGAGAGCCGAACAACTCTTTTTTGGAACTATACATGGAGCCCAGCTTTAGCTGCTGATAGTGTTGCTCCTTGGTTACGAGGTGTGCCCGCAAGCCAGGCGGGGAACCCTGTACGACCTAATGCGGCGTATTCTGGGATCATAGTCCCCAAGAGACCTAACCAGGGCGCTTTGATGGGTTGGTAACTTATCGTGGAATTTTGCTGCCCGGTGCCTAATTTCATCCTCCACGTATGGGAGAGATGAAGTGAAGTAGTCTCACGGAGAAAGGTAAGGAAACAGAAAAAATGGACCGGAGTCCTCTGTTCTGCACCCTTTGGAGCCACAGGATCCAGCTGCCTGCGACCATGCACCACACTTCACAGGCATAAAGCATAAGGGGGATTACAAGAAGTCCGGAAGAGGTGTAACTTCAGGCGGACTGGCATCTCGGACCTCAGCAGTACAGTGAGGCAACAGCCCCCTGTGTCCTTGCAGAGAGGTCTCTATGCTCGCGGACAGTTAGACCGCTATTCAGTTTAACTCCCAAGTAGGTGATGGAGTTTCTCCACTCGATTCTTTGACCTTAATATTGAAAGGTGGGGCAATATGCAGGGGTGTGGCGCCTCGTTAAGAGAATAGCATGACGCTTGTCCGAGTTAACGGACATTCGCCAACACCGGCACCACTCTTCGACGAGGCGGAGGTGTCACTCTATGGGGTTGAAGGCTCTGAGAATGTGTTTGTTGGTGCAGAATAGCAACACGTCATCAGCATATTGAGCTATGCTGATCTGTGGCTGTGATGGGAAGTCTGCCATATAGACGATAAATAGCGTGGGGGACAGCACAGAGCCCCTTATTGGTCTTAGTGTAGATGTTCTCCCCGGGACTGTGACTTTAAATGTACGGTGTCTGAGGAAGCTGTGTAGGATGTTGATTATTTGTGTAGGTAGTCCCAGTTGGATGAGTTTGAAAAGGAGCCCCGCGTGCCAGGTCGTTGAGAAGGTCTTTTCTACGTCCAGAGATACGGCAGCAGTGAAGGCGCGTTCCTGGAAACCCAGGGCAGCAGCCTCCAGCACCCGCAACAGCTGCTGAGGCATAGAATGCCCAGGACGAAACCCAAACTGGTGTTCAGGGATGGCTTGAATGTCCCCCAACAATGGGCACAAGCGGTTTAAGACCATCCTCTCGAGTACTTTCGGGAGGATCGATAGGGGATTTATGGATCGGTAGTTGGAGGGGTATACCAGGTCTTTCTCGAGCTTCAAGATTCAGATCACCTGAGCTTCTCTGCATCTTATTCTCGGACTTCCTCTGTTTGTTTCCAGTGCATGGATGCGAATGCTAGTCGACCGAGCCCATCTGTCGTGGTGAAGCCTTGCGACATGTCATCCCATTTCCATTTGATTCTTGCACCTGCTATGCTACATTTTTGGGGTCGGTGTGATTTCTTGGAGTCTTTTAACCCCTAGTGAAATACCCAGGATATTTTTTTTCGATTTTCCTTCGATAGACCTCTAGCAATCTCTTTTGTTTGCTCATTAGGCACCAAGTCGCCACGCATACGGTAAAACAGGAGTAATGTACGTATGCAGGGCTTTAATACTGAGCTTACACCTATTTGTGATTTGTCTATCAGTATGATTTTAAGTGCCCAAAAGGCCTTTTATACCTGAGCTAGTCGCCTATTGATTTATTTTTTTCGTTATATTGTTCATAATAAACATCAACTACCCGATTTGCTTAACGTAGCTCAAGGTAGCGAATAAATTTGCCCTGCTAAACGAGCGGCCTAATTACCCTGGGTAGATATTCGTGCACATTGCGTGTTATTGCATTGTACGAAGTTTAATTAATTAGGGTGGATATTACTGAAAATGAATAACAAATCAAACATGGGAAGTATTTAAGGGCGTGCTATGCAAAAAAGGCAGTTAATATCAACATAATTCCATACACATGAGAGAAAGGAAGGCATATCATGTACCAGAATATTCGGTCGAATTTTTAGTAATTTCAATATGTGATCAAATGATTCTCATAAATGTAGGGGTCACAGGAAAGGCTACACAACAGTTGATCACAATGTAAATAAATAAAAACATAAATCTAGTAGGTAAATTTTACTACTTTGGTCTTCACAAATTTTATTCAACATCTATGAGTTACACACACCATCAATTTTTTTCTCAGGTCAAAGCTCCTCGGATGTAACTACAGAAATTAATGGAGCAACACAAATGGAAAAATCTGATGTGTTGCACTCACATGACTTTCTCTACTGTTGTACTAACCATTCTAACAAACTCTCATTCCTATATCTCCATGTTAGTTAAGATAAACCTTCGTAAAAATTATCTTATTGCTTATTTCCTTGTAGGTGCAAGGGAGATATTAGAATACAGCAGCCTTTGTGCGACAGTCAAATCTTTTTAAGCTTTGAGATTCCGTTCTCTTTGCACGCTTAACATATAAAAAAATGAACAACGTTGTTGCATTTCGCTAAAGTTTTAAGTTTTCCGAAACTCACACACATAACAAGGAATATCTCCGAAATGGTTCACCCTACAAGAAAATATATTGAGACATAAATTGTGTATTTTACCAAGATCTACATTTTTTGTATGAATGTTGGAAAATCCTTACCTATCTAACAGCACTTCAAAAACACCTAGTCTTCCAATGGATACCAGCTCACTGTGGACTGAGTGGTAATGAGAAAGCTGATTTTCTTGCAAAAAAAGGGTACCGGCAATGTGCAGAAATCAATAGTTAATCTACCATTTTATGCAGCTAAAAGATTACTCAACTCTAAATTCAAAAAAATTATTGAAAAATATTACTATGAAAAATCAAAAAATAAAAGATGGGAACTACGAAACATTCAAACAGTAATTCCTTAGTATCCTCGAAAAACAGCAGTTGCAACCTTCAGGTTGATTACAGGACATGATTGTTTAGCAAAACATTTAAACAGAATTGGGATATATTCTTCACCACTCTGTCCTCTATGTGATCTGCAAGAGGAAATGAATCGAGACCACCTTCAAATATGCCCGGCCACTTCTAATGCCCCATCCATCAGTGAAAAATATTGGAGAGCAAGAGGATTAATGACTTCATTGTCAGAAATCCAGCATTAGCTAACAACAACATTTTTTGTATAGTATGATTTGGTCTATCTCTAACGGTTTACCAGTTATGCAAAAGTCGTCCAGAGTAAATACGACTACAGGGGCTATAGCCAGAAAATTCAAGATATACATTTCATTTCTCATAAAAATATCTCAAACATATGACATTTTAATCAAAATCGTTAGAGCCATTTTCAAGAAAATCAAAATTTTCGAAAAAGTTTCCATGTAAAGGGTAGTTTAGGATGGAGCTACTTACTTCAAAATCTTCGTGCCACATCCTTGAGAGACATTAAACTTAAATACCAACTTTGGTTTTTAACCGACTTTTCGTTCTTGAGTTATGCTGTCCACAGACTGACAGACACACAGACACACACACACGGACCTTTTTCTAAAAATACTTTTTTTGGATTCAGGGGGCCTCAAAACATATTTCCGGTGAAATTTCGACATCGAATTTTTGGGTGGAGTACAATACTTCCCCTACTTACCAGTTGAGAAAGTAATAAAAATGAAAATGTTTCTCAATTCAAAACTCAGATGCGACTATGAAAATTAAAGGAGCTATACCAGCGATGTCCAACCTTGTCTCTTTGGAAACCTTAGTAATTAGCTGTTGCTTCCGCCCTCCAACCTCCACTCGGTGATTGGCTAGTGACTGTGACACGTAAAATCACAAGCACACAGTCAAGGACCACCCGATTAAAGCTCCTAAAAGTTCAAATCAAGACGATGAATATTGCGTCAAATAGGCAATACTTTAGTAAGATACTGTGAGTCCCCCCGATCTTACCAAACTATCATCTCAAACTCGTTCAGTTTTTCCGAGCATTCTCTTAGTTCACTCTATCGTAGCGATGATACAACCTTGTAGCTTTGGAGATGCTGACGTAATTAGTGGCTATTCCCCACCTTCCTCCTTTAGTCAGAGAGTATCCCGTGATGGACACAAACAGCCGATTTCATGGCAGTTTCTAAGTCATACCTTGAATTTTCTGGAAATGTCCCCAGAATACCTCTTCATTCTGGATGATTTTTCAATAAGTGGTAAACAGTAAGAGATAGACAAAAGCTTACTAAATAAGCAATGTGGTTATCTTTAAAACGCATAATTTATTTCAAATACTTCTATTTTCTTTTGAGTGAACCAGTGCCAAGATATTCTTTATTTGTTTGAATTTGCAAATAGTTATACTTTTCTCAAATAGGACTATGTTATTCGCTTTTTTATCTCTTGGCAATTTTATCACAATAGGTTACGCGACGATCACTTGGTGTATGTTCACACTTTGACTTTGTCGCCAAGCATTGATAAATTTTTAAACGTAAGCAGTATCAAAGAAGTCACTAATGAACAGATGTTTATCGCGTAAGACTTTCGTAAATCAAACGCAACATATATGTAACCAAACCGCCACTGCAATACAATGCACGTCTGAGGGAGAGGCACAGACCGCATAAGGTGGAAGGAGGTAACATTGGACACCACCGAGCTGCACATATGAAACAAAACACAAAGTTATGAAAATCACAATATTATTTCTGAACTAAACCACCAGGTGCTACTTTAGAAGTTAGAGAGCGATACAAATGGGGTAAAGTTAACAGAATAGCAAATCTATTGGCGTTATAATGTCAGCTGCAAATATTTATCTAGGAGTACCACTTAAATTTTGTCGTTCAGGCTTTTATAAAATATGCATCACAGCATTTTATAGAAGAAATTTGTATTAAGAGTTATATTTACGTTAGAAAATTACAAGGATTGTGATAAGAAATTACAATTTCCCACACAATTTTCTGAAGCCACCTTCCACGAACCTCGCATGTATCGGACGAACTCCAACGTCGTTTTTGTATGCTTTTTACTTGTTCTATTATGTATAGTAAGCAGAGGAAGTATTGTATTCCACCCAAAAATTCGAGATCCAGATTTCACCGGAAATCTATGTTTTGAGGCCCCCTGAATAAAAAAAGCATTTTTAGAAAAAGGTTCCGTGCGCGCGCGTGCATATTTGTCACTCTGTGGACAGCATGACTCAAAAACGAGAAGCCGGTTAAAAATCAAAATTGATTTTTGAGATTAATATCTTTCAAGGATGTGACACAAAGATTTTGAAGAAAATTTCTCCACCGTAATTTCCCTTACATGAAATTTTTTTCGAAAATTTTGATTTTCTCGAAAATGACTAATGATTTTGATTAAAGTGCCATATGTTTAAGATATTTTTATGATACATGAAATGTATATTTTGAATTTTTCGGCTTTGGCTCATGTAGTCATGTTTATTCTGGATGACTTTTGTATAACTGGTAAACCGTAAGAGATAGACCAAATCTTACTCCACAAAAAATATAGATCTTGCTAAAACACACAATTTATGTCCAAATACATTTTTTTGCAGAGTGAACAATTTCGGAGATATTCTTTGTTATTTGTGTCAGTTTCGGAAAACTTAAAACTTTCGTGAAATGGAACATCGTTGTTCATTTTTTATGTAAGCGTGCAAAGAGAACGGGATCTCAAAGCTTTAAAATATTTGACTATCGCTCAAAACCTACTGTATGCTAATATTCCTCTTACACCTACAAGGAAATAAGCAATAAGATAATTTGTACAAGTGTTTATCTCGACTAACACAAACAAGATATAGTAATAAGAATTTGTAAGAATGGTTAGTACAAGAGCAGAGAAAGTCATGTGAGTCAGATTTTTATCATATATTCTAATATCTGTGTCTTGAACGAGCGCTACCTGGTGATCTGCATAATGCAAAGTAAATAATATTTTTTTCATTGATTGGTATTCCTATTCCACCACCACATTTTGTTTTCCAATTATTCAATTGTTTAATGCTCTAAATAGAAAATTGCCTCGGAAGCAAGATGACTTAAATGTAAGACCTGAAAACTTACTACTCTCAATAACTAAAATTATTATTCTTCAAACGAGGTTAATATTGATGTAACGTTGTTCATTACACTGTTCTGAATTAGGAGTACAAGTATCTGCAGTTATACCTCTAACACTCTGTAGAAAAAGAAATAGATAAGAAAATAGGAAAATCCATGTTTAAGGGCTAGGATAATTTTTATAAGCCTAAGGAATATTTTAAACTACAGTTTAAATTAACAGATGGTATTACTATTTCAGTATTCTTCATGTTGTTTGACACATTGTTCTTTGCCAGTATCCTTTATTTGTTACAGAGATTAGTTTGGTCATTTATTTTCCTGGATAGCACTTCTCGTTTGGGCACAGTAAGAGCAGAAATTAATTACAACATGAAACTGTCACCGCTTCATTCACTGCTATGCCTGAAGCAGAGTCCGCATGCAATTTACCAGACCCGGATTAGATTCTGAACTTGGGTAAGTTAGGTGGTTGAAGTTGTACAGGGGTTGACCAGCTACCCACACGAGTAAATACAAGGGAACTTGGGGCCCCGGTGGACTCACATTCCGTTTACATCGTGGGAACATCATTTCATCTATTCAGCTAACAAGAAAGCGGGAAAGAACGGGGAAAAAATCAAAATTTCAGTTACCACATGTACGCGTTTGTAACACTTTCTTGGTAAAAGTAAAACTCTAATGCTTTCCACTCACATGTCTTTCTCTACTCTTGTACTAACTATTTTTACAAACTCTTATTCATATATCTTCTTCGTGCTAGTTGAGATAGACATTTGAATTGCTTATTTCCTTGAAGGTGCAAGGAGAATATGGGAATACAGTAGACTTTAAGCGATAGTCAAATCTTTTAAAGCTTTGAGACTCCGTTCTGCTTCCATGGTTAACATAAAAAATGAACGATGTTGCATTTGACGAAAGTTTGTTATTTGAAACTGACACAAATAACAAGGAATATCTCCAAAGCGATGCACTCTATAAAAACATTTATTCAGACATAAATTGTGTGTTTTAGCGAGATCTAAATTTTTTTTACACTAAGATTTGGTCTATTGCTTACGGTTTATGAGTTATTCAAAAGTCATCCATAGGCTATAGCCAGAAAAGTTTCTTCAAAATCTTCGCGTCGCATCCTTGAAAGATATTAAACTTGAATACCAACTTTGGTTGTTAACCGACTTTTTGTTTTAGTTATGCTGTTCACACACACACACACACACACACACACACACACACACACACACACACACACACACCACATGCACACACCACGTGCACTAACAATGACGGACAATTTGATCGTTTTACTTTGTCATATTCGTTTTGTTGTATATACATATGTGCACTTCTTTTATGTAAGCGAATACTATGTGCAAACTGAAATATCTTTTTCGATTCCTATTCTTAGGTATATTTATTTGCTGTCGATACAATGCAATCTTACCACGACGCTCCCGCGCTAAAGATATACTCGTGTCACACGCAGTCAGATTATTCGCTAGTTACATAGATAACCATTATGCTGGTATTTATTGAAGTTTTAAGGAACAATTTTAAAAAATCCTACAATTTTAATGGTCTCCATATCAATGTGTTTCACCTAAGTTGTTTGTTCGGTGTGTAACGAAGTACTCGCCGCCTTGCGTGAGTAAACCTGCAACACGCCGTACAGCAGTGCTCTGAGGTAAGTTGCCGTCACGGCTTAGTGGGTATTGGCGGAGACCTGCGACGGGGAGTGAGTGAGGTTGCTCTGACCTTTGCCCAGTGACGTATTGGCTATTATCCTTCGTCGCCCTCCCTCTACAGTCGTGCTCCTTGTGTACTCATGCTCAAACTCGCGGATTTGGAACAGCCTGCTCTATATAAACCTCCCTCAAATTTTAATGTATATCTAATTAAATCAAAGAACGTTCAGTTAACATTTATCATATTGCTTATTTAGCATCTTCACTTGTTTCTTCAATATTTGAAAACACCAACTTAATCGTTTTAATTTTTCCTTTCTGTACCTCGTACATAGGTAAAGTATTGTATTCCACCCAGAAAATTCGATGCAGATATTTCAGTGGAAATGCACGTCTTGAGGTGCTCTGAATAGAAGACATTTTTAGAAAAAAATTGTGTGCATGTGTCCCTGTGTGTTTAAACTCAAAAGCGAAAAGTTGGTTAAATACCAAACTTGGTATTTAAGTTCAGCATCTTGTAAGGATGCCACACAAAGATTTTCAAATCATCCCGCAACCCTTACACAGAAAAGTTTTCAAAAATGTAATTTTATCAAAATGTTCCTAAAAATTGTGATGTTTAAGATATTTTTTATGACAAATGAAATGTATATCTTGAATATCCTGGAAATGTCCTCTGAAGTCCCCTTCATTCTGGACAACTTTTTCGTAACTGTAAACAGCAACAGACTAACTCTTACTGCACAAAAAGTGTAGATAGTTAAAACACACGTTTTATGTCAATTTTTAATATAGATAACCATTTTCAAGATATTACTTGTGTTTACTTGGAATTTTTCAAAGGAAGTCGTATTCGCTTTTTTAATGTGCTGATCATGCAAAGAGAGTGCAATATTAAAACCATCAGAGAGTGACCAACTCTTAAAAGATTTGACTATTGCTAAAGTCCACAATGTTCTCCAGTTCCCATTGTACCTACAAGAAAATATGTAATAAAACTATTTTTGAAACATTTATCTCAATTAACTGAAGTAGATAGAAGAATATGTGTTTTTAGGTATATTTACCACAAGAGTGAGTAGAAAATGTGATGCAAGTTTACAGATTAAATTTAATGTATTAACATATACATTATGCACTAAAGAGTACTAGAAGTAATATCCGTAATCCATATTTTAAAGTTAACCTGGTAAAAGGAGAAGAATTGACCCCAGCGATTTGCAGCTGTGCTTACTGTAGTGGATCTGGAGTTTTGTGAACACGTGGTACAAGCCTCTAGTTGGTTAAGGAGCACTGGCGCCACAAAAGTGTGTTTCTGCTCTTTCTGCTTAAGATTGATTTCGACATGCCTTTGCATTTTAACGACCCTGGACTACGCTGCTGTTCCTATGATTTATTTTCCTTTTGAAAAGGAAGTTATCCTTTTTCATAAGTAACTGCAGAGGTATTTCCATTACGTGAACTTAGTCCCTTCGAAAGTTGGCAGTGCTTTAAAAATTCGGCTCATTTAATCCCACAAACTGAAACAAAGTATAATGCATACTAGTATTTCTTTTGAAATATAATGCGCTGGGGAAATATGAGCATTGCCTCCTTGGCGTGGCTAAATGACCCAGCAGTCGAGGTCCTTTATACTCACTCACTCATTCACTCACTCACTCGCCCACTGACTCACTCACTCGCCCACTGACTCACTCACTCGCCCACTGACTCACTAACTCACTGACTGACTCACTCACTCCTTAGCGCGGTGGTGGTGCAGGTACTTATCAGGTGGGATAACCGGGTTCGATTACCGGTACCGGCGTGGGGATTTTCCTCCGCTGGTACGGGGTTCACTGAGCCTCGTTAGGTCCCTGAGGAGCTATTTGATTGAGAAATACGGCTTCTGGTTGTAAGGTGAATCTATTGTTTTTAGAGGATTTCGTCCCGAACGAACGTTCTATGCATATCTCTGTCTGTTCTAAAATAATTTGCACATATACTGTTAAAACACTCACATTAAATCGATACAACTGTATTTTATTAATTCTTATGACAGTTACGCTCTGTACGTAAGTTACGTTTCAAGTTGCAAGAGCTTATGCAATAACATCATTAAATGTCTATCTTAGTTAACATGAACTAGATAGAAGATGACGCAAATGCTCCTCTCCGTCGAATGACGTCGCCTTTATGACCTATAAGATCTCGTGTTTGGTGTCCGGACTAGCTCTAGCAAGAGGACCTAATCTGCAGGGTGTGCGTGAGTTATGGTAGGAATGGAACCAAACGAAGAATTAACCAACAGATCACTTTATTTGTAAATTTCCAGATTTGTAGAGAACTGCCGACGATATTTAAATAGAATGTAACTTTGCAACTTCAAGTACAACGTTATAACACTTTAACTTTGTCACCCTTTAGAAACCGCCGAATTATGTATACGCGCTAGCTTACGTACAACTCCCAAGTTGCACGTGCGTTATCTCGACTCGATTCAAGAGGAGTGTATCTTGCGTTGCATTTGTTTTTGCGCGAGCAACACGAAGGAAGCGATTTCCATTGGCTAACTTTAGAGCACGTCATGGTAAGATAGGAATCAGCCCGCTGAATCACTATGGCTTAGGACAAGCAACAATTGTAACCTTATCACTCATTTAAATCTGCCTAGGCTTCCATTCTTGAGACTTTAACATATTCAGCTTTATTACGTTTTCCCCTTAACTATTGACTAGAATCTCCTTTTGTTTCTTTCCATTATCAAATATATATTGACATAATTTCGGTTTTAAAGAATAAGTGTTTGTAAGAGGCGGGTACAAAAAATTATGTGAGTAAACACATCAATGTTTTCTAGTTCTTGCACATAACATTGAAATTCCATACATGCAGCAATGTCTAGCCTTTTTCTCGCAAACGGGCGGGCGTAAGGAATACACTCTTGAGGAGGGAGAGCTGTTCTTTTGTTTCCAACTAGTAGTTTATATCTGAACGCCGTAGAAGCGTTGCTGGCGAAACTTTGGCCCCAGCTAAAGTCGACACGTTGAGAAACAAGCATTCTCCTGAAGTGGCACTTAAACGGGCGGAGAAACACGATCTTCTGCTCTCAGTCTTCCTTCTCTCCTTACTTTTCCCCATTTCAACAAGGCGTTAGCTATTCTCCTTTGAATCAATGACTACCTCATCATACAAATATAGCGGAATTTGTATAATTCGAAGCTGAAGGGTCAAGGAAAAATTGGAAATACCCAAAAATACAAATTACAAAAATCACTTGTATAACTAACATTTTAGCAATACAGGTTCATAAATCCATTAGGCTTTTCTGGTTGAAATGTAAAGCTTATTGTAGAGTTTATTGAAATCTACAGATTAAGCCAATTTATTATTATTATTATTATTATTATTATTATTATTATTATTATTATTATTATTATTATTATTATTATTATTATTATTATTATTATTATTATTATTATTATTATTATTATTATTATTATTATTATTATTATTATTATTATTATTATTATTATTATTATTATTATTATTATTATTATTATTATTATTAATTTATTATTAATTTATTATTTTAAAGATTTATTTAGATTTTTTCAATTTTGAAGTCTGGATGAATCAGAGTTGTTTACATTAGCGTTTAAACGTGTTAGATTCTCTCTTTCCAAGCGTCCTTGAAAGAAAAAGAAGTCTTGAAACAATTGATTGCCGTTTCCGCCATTGCAGTCATTGAGGAAGAAATGTCAGATGAAACTACATAATCCAATTGGAAATTGTATTTTAGGGTAATTAAGGCAAAGTGGAAATATATTCTTTATGAAGAGTATAACATATACAGAATGAGTCAGAATAACACGGAATAATTTTAAGGCGTGATTCAGGGATTATATTTGAGCTGTCATAGGCAGGGAAAGTCACGTGAGTGACACGTCAGGTTTTTATCTTCCTTTTTTATTGGAACAATTTTTCTCCATAGCCACATCACAAATTGGTTACATAATTTTCCTCCCTTCGTCGCAATCTTCTACATAATGCCAGACTTCACGCAAAACACCTTACTAAGCTCTTTTATTATTCAAATTTTTTATTCCGCGGCCCACAAAGAAATTTTCTATTAAGGTTTTATTTGTTGTTGCCTTTTGCTTTCTTGAAAGTAGTTCATTATACTCTAATTATGCCAGATTCCAAGTATCTAAGGCTTGCTCCACTATCTGATCTCCAGGCATTTCTATCACAATAAATAAACACTGGTTTTTCTATAGGTATATCCAGAAGTCTTACTTTTCTGTTTCACTTTCGAGTTTCCTGTGTAATTTAGAAACTAGGACATAAATTGATCATGACAGTGGAACATTTCTAATACAATAGAGGTAGAAAGAGATGATGGCAGAGAAAGCATCACCACACACCGAAAAGAACGTACCTGTCAGAGCAAAGGAGTAAAAGATGGAAGCAATTAATGGAAATTCAAGAGAAAAGAGTGAAATACCCGAAATGCTTGAATTTGGAAACAAGTGAGAGACGAAATCGTGTCAACACAGCTACCATACTCTTAGCCTCTCACGTTTCGCATCCTCATTATGTGCAGACCTCTTTATCGTCGTGGTTTTCATTCAGCTTGTTAACTTCTATAATGAAGTCTGTTTCGTTTCAAATGAAGATAATCTGAGCCCGCTGCTTTTATACCTCTTTGTACTCTGTTACCTTAAAAGTTGGTTATTTTTACATACCAAGCTTTGATCCATAAATAAACCTGTGCGACGCAATACGAAGCTCACAGAGAAAGATTTGGAATATTTATTTATAGGAGCACTTTCTTTTTCATATGGTGATTGTTTACAAAATAATATAACTGTCTAATAATGTCAAAACTTCTTCCCAATGATTAAGGGTGATATAGTTAAATTAAGCTTCTCGTTGTATGTTACTTCCAGAGTTATTTAATGCTCCGTTAGTTCTTTAATTGCTCACTTCACTTTCAATAATAAGATGATTTGATTTTACCAATTTAAATTCAATTTATTGATAGTTAATTTCTTAAAAAAAAAAAAAAAAAAAAAAAAAAAAAATAATAATAATAATAATAATAATAATAATAATAATAATAATAATAATAATAATACTATCACAACTGTTCTTCTCATAGCCTTGCTCAGTCCTTTCCGTGTCTTTCCTCACTTCCTCTGTCTCTCATACCCTAATTACGACGTTACAATCACTCGCGACGCTCCTTGAATCTTCTTACGACGTACCAATACGACACGCACAGCTTCTCGCACTCAGACACAGTGACCGATTCAGTGTAAAAATCACTGTTTCCTGGTCTCTTTATATACTGGGGATGACGTTACACGGACCTTTCTTGAGTTTTAAACTCATACATACCGGAAATGATGCAACTAGAAGTCTCGCGAACATTCTCGAAACCTTTTGTTTCTACAGCTTCGATTGTCGATACTCACGTACACGCAGCAGACGCGCGAGGCAGCCTGAGCTTGGATGTCTTTGTGCGCTTGCACGGCATGTGGTGTGAAGTAGCTTGGCCCTGTCCGTACTTTGTTGTGCGCCGAGCCGGACGTCACAATATTATTTGAAATTCTTGTGTACGAATTCTTTGAAATAAATATTATTTATCAACAAATACATTCGTTGTTTTAAGTTATTTTATAAACGCATAACATTTTGTTAACCCTTTCGCTGTCAAGCTAAATGCTTAAACAGCTCCATTCACCTCAATTTTGAATCTGTTGATTTTATATTTTTTTTCAGTCACTTCTAAAATGTTGTTTTACCTGTATGCACACTTCTGGGAATATTACTCTAGTACACTATTTTTAAGAAAAATTTAATTGCTAGCTAAATTTTTATTTTCCGCTTTCAGTTTATTTTTGACACCATAATTATTATAACATATCGATTTTGCTTTTATCTGTCAATTTACCATTAAATTATTTATAAAATTACACATTTTGAAACTTCTATGTTTGAAATTGTTGAAATGAGCACGGTTCATTATATGAACTGCAATTTAGATTTTATTCTTGGCGAATGTCATTGAACACTTATGTTCCAAAAAGCTTCATGTTCATGGTTACTTACATCTTGCCAGTTGGTGTCCAGTTCATCTTCATCCTGATGTGTGGCATTTCCTGCAGGAGACTGCGTAGAACACACATGACTGTTTATTTCATTTATGTCACTGTCCGCATCACTACTTGTTTCATTATGACAATTGAGTAATATCACAACTGTCACTTTCCAGAAATGCTGCCGCAATTTCGTCTTCTGTCAAAGATTTCTCTTATTCCAGTATGACATTCTGTAATGGTCACTAAGCAAACGCCACGAGAAATCACTGTATATAGAATAAATAATTAAGCTCTGCACGCAACAGTCTACAACACGAGTTCACTTCACCGCTCTCTTCTTCTAGCGCACTAAGATGCCTGACGCGTGACAACCTCAGAATGAAAATTAATTGTGCAGGAAATGCAGAGATTAACAAACAATGATACCAACACACAGTTTACCTATTGTAGATTAGATAGAGGTGGACACACACGCCATCTGTTGCATATTTTGTAAATTATTTGAACGTGAAAAACCAACTTCGGCGGATCGGACTGGATCGGATCATGGCATTATTCAAATTATTATTTTGCTGTTTAACGATAATTTTGTCCCGCCGGTTAACTCATCCATTGAAACCCATATTTTCTGATCATTGACTCTTTCTCGAATTTTGGCGATCACATTCTGGTACGAAATTGGTAAATATTCTTACGCATTGTTGCTTCTCTTGGAATATGTTGAATTGTTTATTTTGCCAGAAATAATGTGAAGTAGGGATTGCCCAAAGTTCTAAATGGAATGTTCGCGTTTATCATTTCACGTAAATCTTTACTGAATTGTGACCGTCTATTTGAACTCGATTAATTCTTGTTTGAATTGGTTCAACGTTTTCTTTATTTTTTTTTCAAAATAGTTATTTCGTAATAATCTGAAATTACACACGGCGCATTCAACACCTCCTTCTCGAAGAAATATATCGTGTCCTAACTGTTCCACTAAATCATTTATTATTGCACTTGGTGAGGGAGTTGTTTTAGGTATTGCACTATAAATCGCTTGACACATGTAGCTCTTCAGTGTGTCACTGAAAACACTAGGAATAGCGAGGTTCCGATGCACGGAACTGTACGGCGAGAGGAGGGGGTGAGACGTACGTCACACCTTATGCCGTGTGTATAACTGCAATCGTCGTGTTAGGACCGGCACTTCTGCGGTCTAATAATAAGTATAAAAGTATTTAGATGTAATGTATATGACGTATTGTTATTAACAACAGATACTTCAAGAATTCACGCGGTTGAATGTAAAGGTTGGCTCACACTGGCCGGTCATGACCGGAACAGAATTAAATAGATTTCCGCAGGAGTCAGATTCGTGTTATTTAATGGGAAAACGTAATCGGGAGGCTTTCGTTTCTTCCGACAAGGGTGCCTACTACACGATTCTCTCGGAAGCTTCCGCTGGTGGGGACTAGCATCGTAAACGATCGTTATATTACATATGCATGTGACTCCCTCAATTGATACTGCTGTTCACATATACACATAAACAGAAGACGGTTACCTGTGATAATGGATGACGAATTGCTAATATTGACTTTACAAAATTATAAGAATTGCATGATGTAGAATGCCAACTATTACAACCAGCTACGCTGTGAAAAACTTTCCTAGGCTCTTATCACAGGTCTGTAAAAATATTAGTACTAATAAATTCACAATGCTGAAGTCTTTTCCGGTTTATGTTGTAAAACCACTCTTTATTCTCTTTTTCTGTCTGTCTTTTTCAATAAAATTGCTAAAACACCCGTCCCCGTCCGAGGAGGTGCAGCTTTTCCTGTTGTATCCATCCATATTTGATGACCAACTACATTTTCCGGTCGGAATATTCCGAGCAGTGAGCATTCCTGCGGAAGGCGTGCGGTCGCAAGTTTCCGTTCCGGTGGTGGCGGATCTATGTGCGTCAATCTTAAGGCGGGAGGAAGAGAACTGAAGAGAGCAGACACGGTCCATCAGTACTCTTGTAACGGAACGAAGAATCACGATTTGACACGAAAGAAACCGAATCAGGCGAGTAAGAGTAATTAGGTTGTGCGTAAAAGCATGGGCTACTTGACTGTTATTTTGGAACGGTTAATTGCAACTCTGCTACGCGTAGTAAGTAAGGGAAGTGTTGTATTCCACTAAAATATTCTTACCGAGATTTCACCAGAAGCGCATTTTGAGACTCCTTGAAATAACAATAACATTTACAGAAAAGGTGTGTGGGTAAGTGGGTGGGCGCGAGTGTGTCCGCGAACAGCATAGATAACTAAAAGTTAAGTGCAGCTTATTTTAAGGATGCGACACGAAGAGTTTCAAGGAAAACCTCCACCCCACCCATATTTAAAACATTTTTGGAAAGTTTTTAGTTTGTCGAAAATGGTTAAGGATTTTCATTAAAATAGCTTATCGTATCTTAAGTACTCAATCCGTTAACTTTAATCAAGTTCCTTTTCATTTGATTCCTTTCCTTACAATATTACTGATTTCAAAATAACACAAATTACACATATACTATTCTGAAAACTCCTATTTCCACAAACTTTATGAAACAGCCACCAAAAGCCCGTAAAGTTACTGTCTCTCTCTCTCTCTCTCTCTGCCTCTTTGGCAGCGTGACATCATCCAACGAGCATTCAATTTTGATGCTTCCCAGACAGAAGCTCGAAACTAGTCCCACTATGTTTAAGATCTTTTCAAGCCAAATGAAACGTATATTTTGAATTTTCTTGGAATGTCCTCAGAGGTCCCCTTCATTTTGCATGACTTTTCCATAACTAGTAAACCGCAATAGATAAACAAAATCTTACTACAAAAAATGTAGGTTGTTTAAACCACAATGCACTGTGATACCGGACGCGGCGCAAAACAGAGGGCTGTCGGGGCCGGGTTGCTTCACGCCACATGCCGGGGCGGCGATCGGGCAAAGGCGTTCATGGTCAGGCTTCCTCGCGCAACTGTTTGTGTGTACGTGAGCATCAACAATGGAAGCGGTAAACAAAAGGGACTTTTTGGTGAAAGATCTGGCCGCGCGATCGTCGACGTGTGTGTAGAAGTCCAGAAAGGTCCATGTGACGTCATCCCCATATATAAGGAGGCCAGGAACCAGCAGTGAGTTAGTTGCAGTTATAGACACGAGTCGGTCACTGTGCCTCGTAAGCAGAGCGTCGACTGATCGTATCGTGGTAGTGCACAAGAGATAAAGTGAAGAAAGACACTGAAAGGACTGAGTCAAGGTTACGATAAGTAAAATTTGTGAGTTTTGATAACACTATGCTAACGACGAGGAGAAAACTGTAATTGTGATACAAATTAGAAGACAATAAAGCGATAGAAAAGTAGGGAGTGATTTTGTCATTTTGTCACAGTGCATCCAATACAAATTTTTTTGCAGTGAATCATTTCCGAGATATTCCTTATTACTTGTTTGAATTTTCTAAAAATCCTTACCTTTGTAAACAGGGATTCGCTAATGGTTTTTTTATCTCTTGGTCATACAAAGATAATGGAATGTCAAAGTCTTTCTATAGCAACCAGTTTTAAATGATCTGACGATCGCATTAAGGTTACCGTATTCCCTACTCCCCTTACACCTACACGAGAATCAGCAATAAGATAATTTCTGCAGATGTTTATCTCGCGTAAGATGAAATAGATAGAGGGATTTCTTAGGGTTTGTAAGAATAGTTTGTGCAGGAGTAGAGAAAGTTATGTGAGCGCAACACATCAGATTTTTGTAACTGAAACCTTCGGAACGCAAAAAAGCAATTTTTGCGCTTCTTAGCTTGCGGCAAATGCTGCAATAGAGACAGCGCGGTTCGCGATACAGTGAAATGGAATACGCGGTACCCTTAGTAGGAGATAACATGCAACACAGTATTGCCACAGAGCGATAATTGTGTGCGTACTGCGGTATACGTTCCAGGGGCTGTAAACCGCAGTTGTCAGCCACCTGTAAAATGTATTTCCAGAACGTTAGTCACGAGTCACCATCCGAAGAGGATTTGGCTAAGTGGAGATAGTTCTAATAGTACAAAACTGTGATTGGTCTTTTTGGAAGATATGTACATGGACTTTTGACTGGTTGACAACAATTGAAGGATTAACTTCTATTTTGTGCGCAAAATGAATGACAAGATATAATACCCATTTTTTTTTTAAATTGCTCAGACATTTCGTTGCCAGTGGCGGTCACACAATACCCCCCTCCCCTTGGTAATCTTAAGTTCTGGAATAATGCCGATTTCTCATGGTTCAACTTTTTGGTCCAAAGCAGTGTACAACAAAAGTGTATCGTGAGACATCGAGAGTTGGATACAATTTCTATCCTAGTTTTACTTTCTCTACTGGAAAGTAGAGGAAGTATTGTATTCCACCCAAAAATTCGATGTCGAGATTTTACAGGAAATATGTTTTGAGGCCCCCTGAATCGAAAAACAATTTTAGAAAAGGGTCCGTGTGTGTGTGTGTGTGTCTGTGTGTCAGTCGGTGTGTCAGTCTGTGGACAGCATAACTCAAAAGCGAAAAGTCGGTTAAAAACCAAAGTTGGTATTTAAGTTTAATGTCTTTCAAGGATGCGACACGAAGATTTTGAAGAAAATAGCCCTACCCTAAACTACCCTTTACATGGAAAATTTTTCGAAAATTTTGATTTTCTTGAAAATGGCTCTAACGATTTTGATTAAAATGTGATATGTTTGAGATATTTTTATGACAAATGAAATGTATATCTTGAATTTTCTGGTTATAGCCCCTGTAGTCGTATTTACTCTGGGCGACTTTTGCATAACTGGTAAACCGTTAGAGATAGACCAAATCGTACTAAACAAAAACTGTAGATCTTGTTAAAATACACAATTTATGTCCATATAAATTTTATTGTAGGGTGAACCATTTCGGAGATATTCCTTGTTATGTGTGTGAGTTTCGGAAAGCTTAGAACTTTCGTGAAATGGATCATCGTTGTTCATTTTTATATGTAAGTGTGCAAAGAGAACGGGATCTCAAATCTTTAAAATATTTGACTGTCGCTCAAAGCCTTCTGTATTCCAATATTCCCCTTGCACCTACAAGGAAATAAGCAATAAGATAATGTGTACAAATGCTTATCTCAACTAAGACGAAGAATATATAGGAATAAGAATTTGTACAAATAGTTTGTACAAGAGTAGAGAAAGTCATGTGAGTGCAGCACATCAGATTTCCTATCGTTATATTTGCTTACCTGGAAAATTCACCCCTTTGTTCAGAAGTCATTCACAGAAGACCGGAAAAGATACCGTTAGCCGAGAGTGTGTGCAAATGGCCTGGTATGAAACAGTTCTACTCTCATGTTTTAAACCGAACCTGTGTTACATATTGTCACCGCGCCCGCCGCATCTAATTGCCGACAACAGCAGTGTCACCCATCGCATTATTGTCGGCACTACCGCAAAGGAGCCGAAGGAAAGAGATAGAGAATGACCGCATTGTTGGGGCGCTTGCCGAAAGAGAGAAAAGGATAGAGGCTACTGGAATCTTCTATTTTGTATTTCACCGCAATAAGTGAACGTTCCTGAAGCTTCCAGAATAGTGCCTGGGAGATATAAATAGCGGTAAAGTGTGAGAAGCGGCAGTCAGAGTATGTGAAGCGTTGAGTAGTCGTGCCGACGGAGACGGACAGACGATGTGAAGCGTTGTGCCGACGGAGAAGAGTTAGTTCTTTGTGTTACGAGTTCTGAGCCGTGCTGTTGGAGAATCGAAAAAGACTTTCTTGCTGTTGCAACGAGTGTACAAAGTTACTGTTTACGGAAATAAAAGTGTTTCTTTATCTCGACTACATCTGTCTTCTTTACTTTACACTCAACCAAAAGTCACAATATATTCAATAAATGATTTTATCCGTTTTGTACATTGCAAGGATAGCTTCAACAGACAGCGGCAAAGAAAATCTCTGTTCTCCTTCGGTCTATGCCACATTATTTATCGTTGTGCGAAGCCGTGGCCATTTCAGTGGCTGGTTTAGACCTCGGTGCACGTGTACGTACGTTGCCTAGATCAACCAATGAAATGGACACACACCTTCGTACAACGATAAATAACGTGACAGATTGGAGCTACGGTAAGATTTTCTTTGGGGATCTTTGTACATATAGTGCTGTCATTTTATCCATATTCAAACGGACCAACTGATAATAGTATTGTAATTAGAGGATAAACATTTGCCGTAGCACACTAACTTGAAGCAACTTAACTTACTAATGTGCGACGAATCTGAATATAGGGCAAGAAAATGTGTGTGTATGAGCTAATCCAACATGTGATTAAGTTACAAACTTAAAATTACTTATCTACTTGTAGAATCTGTTTTTTCAAGTCATTCTCAGTTGAGTGGTATGGAAAGTGTTACGTCCAGTTACAGTTCTGAAGGATATAACAGTTATGTTTCAACGATAGTGAGTTTTCATCCATTTCTCATTCATGCTGCCAAAGCAGAAAGTTGAATTTCCTACATTTACTGCTACTAAAGCTGCAGAGGTGTGAAAATTATTAGACTCGAATACATTCTTACGGCACAATGATGTCAGATATCTTCCTTCATTGAGAATGCTTCTTTCCTTGAATAGCAGCTTTCATCTACCAATGTTTCCTGGTGAACATTTTTCCAAAAGAACAGGCCTTGCATGTTTAAATTATCAAAAAATGTGAATTATACCTCAAAAACTATAAAACGAGACTCCTTCTGCTGAAACAAGACTTTAATATTAAAATTGAATAAGCCATGCCTTGGACAATGACACTTTCTACTGGTATATTTAAAAGCAATTATGCGGTTATTGTTTAAATTATTCCAGAACAATTTTTGCCCTACATGTGTTAAATACTCATGTGCTCTTGAAACTAGCTCCTAGTTCTATTGCATATTTCGCATTAGAGTGTACTGTGGAGAATTAAGTCGAAGGGTAAATATTTTTCTCTGACAATAATGAACTAAGAGAGAGGGATGAAGAGAGTTAGGAGAGGGTACGTGAGAGGGCACGTGAGAGGATACGTGAGACGATACGTAAGAGGGTACGTCAGAGGGTTCATGAGAGGCTTCGTAAGAGGCTTCGTGAGGGGGCTCGTGAGGGGGCTCGTGAGGGGTTCGGTGAGGGGGCTCGTGAGAGGGAACGTGAGACGGCTCGTGAGAGGGCACGTGAGAGGACTCGAGAGAGGGTTCGTGAGAGGGTACGTGAGAGGGTTCGAAGGGGGTAGGTGAGAGGGTTTGTGAGAGGGTTCGTGAGGGGGTTTGACAGAGGGAACAAGAGAGGGCTCGAGAGAGGCTTCGAGAGAAGATTCGTGAGAGGATTCGTGAGAGGGTTCGAGAAGGTATGTGAGAGGGTTCCTGAGAGAAGGGTACAGGAGAGGGTTCGTGAGAGGGTAAATGAGAGGGTACGTGAGAGGGTACGTGCGAGTGTCCTGAGAGTCCGTCAGAGGATTCGTGAGAGTGTACGTGAGAGGGTACGTAAAATGGTACACGAGAGGGTCTGTGAAAAGGTCCGTAAGAGGGTCCGCGAGAGGGAACGTGAGACGGTATGAGAGAGGGTTTGAGAAGTGCACGTGAGAGGGTACGTGAAAGGGTTCGTGAGAGGGTTCGTGATAGGGTTCAGGAAAGGTACGTGAGAGGGCTCGTGAGTGTTGGAGAAGGGTACGTGAGAGGGTACGTGAAGGGTTCGGGAAAGGTACGTGAGAGGGTTTGTGGAGGGCTCGTGGGTGCTCGTGAGTATTGGAGAAGGGTACGTGAGAGTGTACGTGAGAGCGTTTCTGAGAGGATTCGTGAGAGGGTACGTGAGAGGGTTTGAGAGGGTTTGAGAAGGGTACGTGAGAGGGTTCGTGAGAAGCTTATGGGAAGGTTCGTGAGATGGTTCGTGAGAGTGTTCGAGAAGCGTACGTGAGGAGGTACGTGAGAGGGTACGTGAGAGGGTTCGTAAGGGGTTTCGTGAGAGGGTTTGTGAAGGGTAGGCGAGAGGGTACTTGAGAGGTTACATGAGAGGGTACGTGTGAGTGTACGTGAGAGGCTACGTGGGAGGGTTCCTGAGGGGGTTCCTGAGAGGGTTCGTGAGGGGGTTTGCGAAAGGTTTCGAAAGAGGGTATGTGAGAGGGTTCGTGAGAGGGTTTGTAGGAGGGTATGTGAGAGATATCGTGAGAGGTTTAGTAAGAGGGTTCGTCAGAGGGTTCGTGAGCCCTTTCGTGGGACCTTAATAGGGCCCCTTAGAAGGCCTCTGAGACGGTCCTGAGTGTGTCCCGGAGAGGGCCCCTGAGTAGGCTCGTGAGAGCGTCCCTGAGTGGGCCCCTGAGAGGGCCCCTGAGTATGCCCATGAGTTGGTCTCTGAGGGGCAAAAGAGAGGCCCCTTGAGTAGGCCCCTAAGGGGGCTCTCAGAGGGCTCATTAGAGCGTTCACGAGAGGGCCCTGAGAGCTCCCCTGTTAGGGCCTCTGTTAGTGGCCCTGTGAGGGGCCCTTTTTGAGCAACTTTGATAGCCCCCTTTGAGGGCCCCTTGGAGAGCCCCTTTCAGAGCCCTTTTGAGGGCCCCTTGGAGAGCCCCTTCCAGAGTCCTTTTGAGGGGACCTTTAAGGGGCCCATGGAGGGCCCCTTGTAGGGCCCATTAGAGGGCCTCTTGTAGGGCCCCTTGGAGGGCCACTTAGAGGGCCATTTTTAGGGCCCCATCGAGGGCACCTTGGGGGACCCCTTGCAGGGAACCTTTGAAGACCGCCGAGGTGTCCATTGAGAGGGCCCTGAGATGACCCTGAGATGAACTCTGAGAGGGCCCCTGAGTCTCCCGGAAAGGGCTCCTTTGAGGGACCCCGAGAGGGCCTATGCAATAGCCAGCGACATGGCACCTGAGAGCCACTTAGAGGGCCTCTGAGACAGACCCTGAGAGGGCCCCCGAAGGTTTCCCCTTGAAAGACTCCGAGAAGTCCCATGGGACGGTCGCTTTGAGTGCCCCTGA
The DNA here is from genome assembly GCA_030765045.1 of Tenodera sinensis. NCBI lineage: Eukaryota > Metazoa > Arthropoda > Insecta > Mantodea > Mantidae > Tenodera > Tenodera sinensis. Next base: position 150,428,034 of record CM060966.1, read on the forward strand.
GACGGTCTCTGAGTCTGTGCGGATCCGTGAGGTGTGAGTGAAGGGCTCCGTGAGAGGGTCCGTGAGTGAGCGGGTTCGTGAGTGAGGTGGTTCGTGAGTGAGGGGGTTCGTGAGTGAGGGCGTCCGTGAGTGAGGGCGCCAGTGAGTGAGGGGCTCGTGACTGAGGGCGCTCGTGAGTGAGGGGCTCTTGAGTGAGGGCCTCGTGAGTGAGGGCGCTCGTGAGTGAGCGGTCTCGTGAGCTAGGGGGCTCGTGAGGGAGAGGGCTCGTGAGGGAGGGAGCTCGTGAGGGAGAGGGCTCGTGAGGGAGAGGGCTCGTGAGGGAGAGGGCTCGTGAGGGAGAGGGCTCATGAGCGCCGGGGCTCGTGAGGGAGATGGCTCGTGAGCGAGGGGGCTCGTGGGGGAGATGGCTCGTGAGCGAGGGGGCTCGTGGGCGAGGGGACTCGTGAGCGAGGGAGCTCGTGAGCGAGCGGCCTCGTGAGGGAGAAGGCACGTGAGGGAGGAGGCTCGTGAGGGAGAGCTCTCGTGAGGGAGTAGCCTCGTGAGGGAGGGGGCTCGTGAGGGAGAGGGCTCGTGAGGGTGAGGGCTCGTGCGAAAGAGGGCTCGTGTGGGAGATGGCTCGTGAGGGAGAGATCTCGTGAGCGAGAGGGCCCGTGAGCGAGAGGGCTCGTGAGGGAGAGCGCTCGTGAGGGAGATGGCTCGTGAGTGAGGGGGCTCTTGAGGGAGAGGGCTCGTGCGGGAGGGGTCGTGAGCGAGGGGGCTAATGAGCTAGGGGGTCGTGAGCGAGCGGGCTCGTGACTGAGAGTTTTCGTGACTGATAGGGTTGGTATGTGTTAGGGTTCGTGACTGAGGGTTCGTGAGTGAGAGGGCTCGTGAGTCTTAGGGTTCGCGAGGGGTTTCGTGAGAGGGTTCTCGAGAGGGGTTCGTGACGCTGTCGTAAAGGTGGGAATGGAAGAGTGGTTGGGAATGGAAGAAAGGGTGAGAATGGGAGCGGATGACAGTGACAGATTGAGGATCTGAGAGATTGTGAGGATTGGAGAGATTGTGAGGATGGGAGAGAGTGTAAGGATGGGAGAATGGGAGAGAGCGTGATAATAGGAGAATGGGAAAGAATGTAAGGATGGGATAAAGCGTGAGCATGGGAGAAAGTGTGAGGATGGGAGAGAGCGTGAGAATGGAGGAATGTGAGAGAGCGTGAGAATGGGAGAATGGGAGAGAACGTAAGAATGGGAGAGAGTGAGAAGTCGTGAGAATGGGAGGGAGTCTGAGAATGGATGAGAGGGAGAGATGGGATCGGGCGAGATGGGAGAGGAAGAGGAGTGAGAGGGGTGGTGGAGGGAAGAGAGGGCGAAGAGAGGGAGGGAATACTGGGGATAGTGAGCGTAGAGGTGGCTAGTGAAGATTAATGCAGAGCTAGGGCAGAGGTATGGGAGGGAGGAGAGAGTGGAGCTGTTGTGGGAAAGAGTGAGGTTGTGGTAGAGCGCGAGGGCGTGAGTGCTAGGGGATAAGGAGGTGGGAGAGAGGGGAGAGGCCAGCGTCTAACCAAATCAGCCACATAGACCGACACAAAAACGAAGCATTATTTACATAGACATAGATATGTACTCTTTGCACACTTACCACATAAAAAATGAACAACGATGATCCATTTCACCAAAGTTTTAAGTTTTCCGAAACTCACACACATAACAAGGAATATCTCCGAAATGGTTAACCCTACAAGAAAATTCATTGAGACATAAGTTATGTATTTTAGCAAGATCTACATTTTTGTATAGTATGATTTAATCTATCTCTAACGGTTTACAAGTAATGCAAAGGTCGTCCAGAGTAAATAGACTACAGGGGCTATAGCCAGAAAATTCAAGGTATACATTTCATTTTCCATAAAAAATATCTCAAACATATGACATTTTAATCAAAATCGTTAGAGCCATTTCCAAGAAAATCAAAATTTTCGAACAATGTCCTGAGTCAAAAATCAAAATTTAAAAGTAAATTAAAACAATACTTGTTGAGTAAATGTATATACAGGTAAGAGGAATTGTAAATTATTATACACAATGTGCTACTTGTAGTCATCTGTTCTATATGTATGGTTCATGGCACTTTTAATGTGATGGGCATTTTAATAAAATTTTTAATTTTTTTTTAAAAATGCATTAACTATTTTCGTGACCATTAACATGGATTACTGAGGGGGTTATTATATAGCTATATTTCATAAATAATAAGAAATCCAGTTAACACTATGTTTAAGTGTTATGTTATGAAATAAGTTCTAAGCTTCAGTCCATCCATACTAAGATTAAAACCATTACAATTGTTCCTTATCTCTTTTGTGATTGCCTAATATTGGTATCCTGGTGTTTAATTTTGCCTTGACACGATGTAAAATGTTGAGAAATAAATCTTCGTAAAATCGTAGAAAATTGCGATAGTTTTCCGGTTCCTCTAACCTCAATTCATTTTGTAGTAGACCCAATATACCTTGGCCCGTGTCCTGTTCTCACGTCATTTACTTCTTCTACATATTTGCTTCCTACTGAGGCAGATTCGTGGAAATATACCCCAAACCTATACTTAATATAGCAATTGCTAAATTAATGTTTGCGTCCGCTATATTTATTTCTCACGCTTGCTACGTGAACTGTCATTTGTATTGGACCAAAATGAATCATAGTGTGACAGACACTGTTTCTTTTGTGTGCAATTCCATTGGATAAAAAAAGTTGGGTTAAAAAAGTTGGACCGTGGGACACCGGCTTAAGGCTTGTCATTGCTAGGGATAATCATCGAGTTTAAACCTTCTGGGACAGTTGCTCAATAGAAGTGGTGTTCACTCGCTTAACGGTCGCTTTTTGAACTTTGGATTAAATTCACATACACTCCCCCCCCCCCACACACACACACACAAATCCACACTTCCATTCTTACATCCAGAGTGTAGGAGGTTGGGAAATAATCGTTCCAGCCTGCAATCGAACCTGGACCCTTTGCACAGCAGGCAAGTGTTCTGCCAACTAAGCTACGGGGCCAACCTACTCAAATATTGCACGGAAACTGTGCGAGAACAATTTAATAACTGACTTACGTGTATCCGGAAAAGATTCATTGGCAGTTAAGCGTCCCAGACGGTGCAGGATACCCTTTCATTAGATCAATATGTCTTTCAAAATCAATTACATAACTGGCACCAAGCCACCTGTTGCATGGACTCTCGATTGTCATTTCACGATCACGTATCGACCGCTACGTGTGAATGTTAGCAGCGGCTACAAGTAGTGTCATATTCCGCAGCAAACCACCGAACCGTATCGCCTTTTACCACGCTTTCTGTGAGAGCCTATGGAGTGATACTAACTCGCTGATGAACAGGCGCTGTCGGACTTCGAAACTAAACCATTTTGTTATTTAATGACACTGGCTGATAGATGCAGGTGTAAGAAATATAAAATGCTAAGTTTCGTTTCGGTAGGTTTAATCGTTTTGTAAAAATTCCATTCCGGTGAACAGGGAGGTCAGTCTACCATTCTGATATTCTGCCTCTAAGAAACAATTTGAAACCTTTCGAGATGTGTGGATAGGATGATTATCCTGTACGAATTCAGTAATTCCATCAGCATATCTCATCCTCACAGAGGGAACTAAGACATTCTCAAGTGTTACGTATACTGTGCATTGTTCATTGTATTGTCAAGCTGCCACAGCACACCTAGACCGTTCCTTGATACTCAGCCTCAACATGATACAGATACGCGACCATGATGAAACTGTGAAGCCACATATTTTGAATATCAGGACCTCTTTGGACGATAGACAGTCACCTTTCCCTTACTTGTAGAAAAAAATGTCTCCTCGTCTGAGAATATCGCGTTATTCCAGTTGCGGTTGGCATTTGTCTCTGCAAGCGCAAGGCGAAACAATCTGTGATGTTTCTTTAGCTGCTGTTCGCATCAGAAGTACTGCGTTATTTACATGTCGCAGAGCTGTTCGAGCTGATCAAGGGAAATCCGAATTTGCCTTCATTTCGGAAGCAGGTTGGAAAGGGTTCCTCTCAGCTTCTACAACTAAAGCTGTAACCCTTTCTGAATCATGACGACGGTGTTCAACCCCTCCCCTGGATAATCTCATCCACCTCTTCGCTGTAGATTCAGGGACTTCAATACGAGCTGCAGCTTCACGAGCAGAAAAACTTCCTATTTGACCACTGCAAGAAGTGACTTCCTTGTGCTTGTCTTTATGTGCACGTTCTGCCATTTTCCAGCCTGGTACGATTCATTGAGAGAGAACTACGTCTGTTTGATGCGTTTGCGCCCCATTCTGTGTAGCACGTGCTTTCGTGTGCAGCATATTGCTATTAGGTAGAATAAATTGCCTTGGGGCCCAAATGACCTAGCTGTTGACGGGCTCTTAAACCCCACTCACTTATATTAACTTCACGGAATGTCGTATATGAAATAGTCTATACGTTGTTGGAACTCCCTTAAGACAAGGAAAACAATTGCCACATGCGAGAGGCGAACCTACGACCCTCACCACATGAATAGGTTGTTTTGCTACAGCACTACAGTGAACACACACAGAAGGTGGTACGTTTAGTAATGCTGTACAATCCAAACTGTATCCTGTTTTGTGTCGTTAGCATTTGTGGTTGATATTGATAGTTTGTAGTTATAGGAGCTAAAGCTTCTGAGCTTTAATATCAAAATCAAAGATGGTCCTTACTTCAAGTTTAGGAATTGAACTAAGGTCCTTCCGTTAGCTAGCTTAGAGCGGTTATATGAGCTACACAACATATCCAGTGAAAGAGATACAGACGACATCCAGTTATGAAGTAATTCTATACATGGAGACAAGCTACACTGTTAAACTATACCGGAATATCAATTCTTAAACACTATTTCAGCAGAGGAAAATTGTGCTTTGGGCGCTGTTTAATGGCAACAAATTTCAAGTATGGAACCAATAGAAAAGTTTTATTGAATTACATTACAGAAAAGAAACTGATATACGAGTACACCTTGTGTTGTCTTCACTTTCTAACCTAAGCACCGCTTTTCGCTACTATCAAAATTTCTGTTTTGTGTAAACCCTAATTTCGCTGGAGTTGACGATGCGTTATTACTAAAACATGCATGCCTAACCTAGCATGCGCTTCACGTACTATTGATAGTATTGCCAATGCTATTATTTTTGCACCAGAATTAAAACACTGAGAGATTAAAGCAAATCTTACTGAAATATTTTACAGGACAGAAGCTAATCAACATGTTTATCTTAATTCTCTACTTAAGCACTTCTTTTCGCAATAGTCAGGATTCCTGTTCTCCATTCGTAGTTTAGCTGGAGTTCATGCGTTGCAGCGAAGTCGGATGTAGGATGTGGGCAGACCTTATACACTCTCCAGACATTTGGGATATCGCGTGCTGAGGAAAGCTTTATATATAATTCAAAAACAGAAGGATTAAGGTGCTTCTTATTTAAGTGTATTGTAGAATAGAAGCTACTGTTCGGTTTTATTATCTTGAGTTTCTAACTTAGGAGTCTCGTTTCGCCGCGACGAATGTTTATTTTGTTATATTATTCTTCCTCATCTGATTATCTTTCCCCTAGGACTTACAAGCCAGTGCCTAGGAACAAATGCCTGTCGAGGAGCAGAGAAACCTATGGACCGGACAGAGTGAAGACCTGGAAGAGGGTGGTCAGCCAAGCACCAGGTATGAGAGTGAGGAGGAGAATTATGAAATGCACACGAAATAGATGACTGGAAAGGTGACGATGGAGCACTTGGTGGAATGAGTGGTGGGGGAAACCGGAGAACCCGGAGAAAACCCACCCTGACGCCGCTTCATCCACCACAAATATCACTTGCGGTGTCGAATGGCCTTGGTGATAGCCGAAAGGTCTAACCCAGCCCTGAAGAGCTGCACTCACCAAGTGTGAAGTCATTCCCCTGTTTACTCTCCCTTTATGATCACGAAGGCAGAAAACTGGAGAAAAACAAAAGGAAAACCGGTTCCTTCTAACGCGACTGTATGGAAGCTACTGCATTTAAGGGGCGGCGCCGTGGCCGAGCAGTTAGCGCGCTCGCCTACCACCTAGGCGGCCCGGGTTCGATCCCAGGGACCCGCATGTGGTATTCGTGGTGGACGAAGCGGCGTCAGGGCGGGTTTTCTCCGGGTGCTCCGGTTTCCCCCGCCATCTCATTCCACCGGTGCTCCATCTTCATTCCATGTATCATCAGTGTCACCGCCTGCGGTGCCGTAGTAGTAAAAGCCGGCGTTAAACACTACAACGACTACATTAAAGGAGGGGAGGGACTACTCTGTTTGCACCTTCGGAGTAAGGTTCGTCAGGCCTGGTCTACCCGCTCGGCCACGTCTAACCGCTCGGCCACGGCGCTGCCCATTTTGTTTTATACGGCTTGCAATTTACTCTGGAGTTAACTCTGGAGTTGTATAACTAAGCCAGGGGCTTGCTACACCTTGCACACCTTCCCAGCAGTTGCTATGGTGCGCTATGAAGGGATTACTATAAGTACTGGTATTTTGTTTTCTTTTATAAACGAATTAGTATAGGCTAGTTGTTAGCTTTTTTATTAAATGCTTACATTTCCAATGTTTAGCGAATAGCAACCAAAGCCATAAAATCTGTTTAACTTGGAATGCAAGATAAAACAGACTTGATCTGTCAGTTACGAAAAATAAAAACATCTTCAAAATAATAATATAGAGACATTCAATAAAATTAAATATATATTTAAGTTGCTAACACCCAAATTAATGCTTTCATCTTGATGTAGCAGCATGGTTCCGTCCCAGCTTCCAAAACACCCAAGTCTATCGGCAGCCGCCACCTTACCTCTCAAGCGTCAAGTTCTTACCCACCTACATGGAAAGTGCTGGTTAGTAAGTGCTTTTGCTCTACCCATCCAAAAATAATAATAATGATGATGATAATTCAAGTGTTAATCCATAAACTACATTATTAAACCATATAGCTTGATCTTTCTTATGGAAACTACTCTGTCTATATATTCCATGATTCTTCAACTCTTCTCTGTCCCTTAGGTCTGTAAAAGTACAGTTGTTTGGGTAAAAAATTATCGTCCATTCGATTCTTGACAATCATTTCGGTATTTGTCAATTCATTTTAAAACGCTAGTGAATGTAGTGTTGAACCATTTCCTCATTTATTTCCTATTATAAAAAGAGAAAATTATACTGCTCATACTGGCAACTGACCCGGTTCGATTCCCGTGTGGGGTTGGACATTTTTCTATAGCCAAGATTTTTCCTAAGGTCATTCCCACGCGCGAGCGAGAGAGTGAGTGTGTGAGTGTGAGTGAGAGTGTGAGAGTGTGAGTGAGAGTGTGAGTGTGAGTGCATGGACATCTGCTTGTGATCTAATGTAAGAAAACCAATGACTAGTGTACTCGAGTTAGCACCATTGTCGCTAGCAAATACGTCTCAAAGGTACCAATCCTGCTATAATACCAATATTTAAAAAAGGTGATCGACATGATCCAAATAACTATGGAGGAATATATTAATTGGTTACGTGCAGTGAAATGTACGCCAAAGTAGGCCATTATTACAGATTGTATTCTTTCTCATTCCAGGAATTAATATAAAAAGGGGAGGGTTTAATCTAATGACATGCTCTTCATCGACTATGAAAACGAACTTCATAAAATGGTACGAAGTAAATTGTGGCAAATTCGGAAGGAAAAAGGGTACTCAGCAATAATATAATACATAAAGGCAATTAAAAGCTTATACCAGAATACAACAGTACGACTAGATAAGGGAAAGGGTATTAGAGAAATGTTTACCGATATTAATAATGGAGTTAAACAAGGTTGCCCACTCTCACCATTACTTTTTAATATACATTTGGACGATGCCATCAGAAAATTGCAAAATGTTTTAGATGAGAATTTTATGATACTTATACGAAATGAAAATGAAGTGTATATTATTTGCAGATGACCAAGTTATAATAGCCTGCACAGAACATCAATTACATGAATTGTGTAAAATAATAAAAGAATACAACTTAAAATATCACGCAGGAAACAAAATATGTGGCCTTTCTTGGACCTTATCACAAGAGATAAAAAATTGTAATTGGAACAGAAATTGAGCAATTAATCTGTTTTAAATATTTAGGACGTATGATCACATACAGGCATAACACGGAAATAGAAAGGAAATTAGAAAAAATTCAACATAGCTATGGTACAACAAAACAGATGTTTAAGAAATAAAACATAGGAAACAAAAAAATTAAAGTTTCATAAAACAATAAAACAATCGCAGACCACCGTTGTTTTATGAATCAGAAACATGGCCCTTAGCAAAATTGAAGGAAAGAAAAATCGCAACAGCTGAAATGCGGTTTCTAAGAAGAACCGTAGGAATAACATTAAGATACCAAAAGAGGAGTGAAGATATCAGAACGAATTAAACATTTTTAGACTAAATGATAAGATAATGACAAATAAATACGATTGGCTTCAACATGTAACAAGAATGAACGAAGGTAGGTTTCCAAAAAGAATGTTAAATTATACATCTCTAGGCCATAGAAGTAAACAACGCTGCAGAGATCTGCCGTTAATTTCCACGCGGAACCGAAAGGGTCAACAGGCTCAAGCATTGGTGGCGGCGGCGGTGGCGGTGGCGGTGGCGGTGGCGGTGGCGGTGGCTGCCGCCACCGATATTACTTTTGTAGCCAGTATATAACAACAAAACACCAATAGAGAAAGTAAAAAAAATACTGCTCATAATCTGCTTAAGTGCATTTGCCGATATCTTTCTGTGGTTTAAAACTGTGAGACATGCGTCCCCTGTACTCTTGTATTTTATAATGTAAACTTAAAGGTGAATTTATAGTAACTGTATCATATTTCATTTATGTGATCAGTAAGAACAACATTAAGATTGTTTATTTTCAATTTGAAAGCTGCAGTCATTGAAACGTTTTTCTGTTAAAAAGAACCGCAGAACTAATTTTAGAGCTTGAATGCTATGCATTTTGTGAAAGCTATGCATTTTCTTGTCAGTCTGACAGCATATTGAATCCTTAAAGCCTTCTATTCACATTACCTCATCAGCTCAGCGACCTGTCGCATTACTAGGAAATCCACTTCCATACGTCAGTGTTGACGTTTCGAGGCTTGTGCGAAGACCGATGTTTTCTATAGATTATATGTAAGGAGCGACTCGGAAACACCCAGCGCGATAATTAACATTTCATGTGATTCTGTTAACAAGCCAAGTTATTCTATTATCTGTTGTTAGTTCTCTCTACCTCTCTGAATTCGCCTTTAAAAGAAAATGATTACAAGAGACATAATTATGTCAATGTATGAGTGAAATATGGCAAAACGTGTAAGGTTTTTAATTTTGTTTGTTTGTTTGTTTGTTTGTGGTATTTAATTGGATAGTTATTATAAACTATTTTTCTTCTTGTTGTTCTTCTTCTCTTTATGTTAGACGTAATTGCCTGTTTTATACACGAATCTATCCATGTTTCCATCTGTATTTTGTCGTCCCAGACTTCTTCTGCCTTCCGGAACTTTGTCTCTCGCTATTTCCACTAATCGTTCATATGTCATCCTGGATATATGTGCATTCCATTTGTCCTTCCTTCCTTCTACCCGTTCAGTCACCGCTTGGGTCTTACATCTCTCTCTGTCTCTCTCTCATTTCTTTATTTCTTACTATATCGTACATTGCCTTTCCAGCTACCTTCCTTAACACTTTCATTTCCTTTGTTTCCATTGTTCGCCGTGTTCTTCTGGTCTCTGCTCTTATTCCTAATGCATTAGTTATTACTAGGGCTCGGATTTTTAGGTTCTTAAAATTAACGTTTTAGTTATTTTTGTATCTTAAAAAAGTTTTTTTTTTTTTGTTCTTTAACCTCCTGAAATAGTTTTTATATTATTATTGTGTATTAATTTTATTATTAATTGTCCTGTTTTTATAGCAATGTTGCTGATATGTCCTATAGATTCTTTGTGCTGCTCAAAATGCGATTTTTGGCCAGAGGGCACCTGGAAAATATTTAAATAAAATTATAGTTTATACGCTATGTACATAACAGGTGTTTAACCCTTACCTGCATTTCGGCATTCGAGAACAGGTCGTACAGGTTCTCCTGTACGGTATGTTTATCTGCACAGCACCTAGCCGCTTAATGCGACTTTATCTGTGCAGTATAGAAGGTGTTCATGTTTGTTCAAGCTTTTGTGTCTGTGGGCATTGTTTCTTTCGCTTTTGGCAGATTTGGCAAAATATTACTTTGCCATCTGTGGTGAAGTTCGGATCGTTACCTATCCACTGACGAATCAACCACCTTCGAGATGAGCTGACTAGGCATGACACTGGCTCCTTAAATTACCTGCCTAATCTAAGGAAAATTAACTTCTAAGGATGTAGTAATTGTATGCATTAACAATACACGATAGTCGACTGAACACAACGGATACTGTTTTTAAACGGATTGATTTGAGTTTATGGTGGGTACTCCTAATGACCCCTCTCCCCTCGTCAACAATCCCCACATTGCTTGCTTGCAACAATGGAGAGCTTGGTCCCACACAGCTAAGTACAAGTCAGTTGCCTCTTGCATTGTTGTCTTTACTCCTCTAAGCATGCATAAGTGAAAAGACGTAGCAAAGATGTAACAAAGTCCATTCATAATTTCATAAACCTTTCATTTTCCCATTTAAAAAAAAATTTTCATTTTAAAATAAATAGGACATTTAGCCTCTTTTAGTTTTTAAAGTCTCATTTAGCCATTTTTAGGTTTTATAAGATACAAGCATTTGGCTTCGATGATCATGAAACAGATAATTAAATTAAACCACTGCAGTTAACTATCAAGGAATAAAATAGTTAAAAAACTAAGAATCCGGGCCCTAGTAATTACCGTTCGGACAACTGCTTTATACATTTTGACTCTTGTTTCTTTTCTCATACATTTATTTCTACATACTAGCTCATTAATGCATCCAGATATTTTTGTCGCTTTTACAATTTACCCGTACATATTACATGCTATTTTTTGCACAATGGGTAATTGTATCAATTGAAATCTATTAATTGAAATATTTGTCAAGATATTGTATACACATTTTAGAAGGAATTAGCTTAAATGTATTGCTATGGGAATACAATGTTTATAAATCAGTATTTTTCTCCATGTCGCCTTATCATCTTGTAGTTTTGTGTTATTTGAGCTATTTTTACTTCATTGTGGGAAAAGTAAAAGCGAATGTGTCCAGTTATTTGGAAGAATTGAATATGCATTATAGACCATATCTTACTATACAAAAGAGTAGATCTGGCTAAAGCACAATTTATGTCTAAATGCATTTTTTGTGGACTGAACCATATCGAAGATATTCTTTATGTGCGAGTTTTACAATTTTACTTAAAATTTTCTGAAATGTAATGTCGTTATTCACTTTTTATCTCTTGGCCGTGTAAGGTGAACGGAATTTGAAAGCTTTAAAATATTTGATATCGCTCAAAGCCTATTCGATTAACACGAAGAAGATAAAGGAATAAGAGTTTGTCAGAATAGTTAGTACAATGTGAGAGCAACACGTTAGATTTTTTCTAACTCATTATGTTGCCATCAGTGATACTAAAAGGAACGAAGTGATCATCATAGCCGCGCTGAGTATTACAGATACAAAACAGATAAATATAATCTAATTGATAATTTATAATTCGTTTAGAAATACTACGGCTGTCTAAAAACGGTATATGACGCAATTTTATTCTACTCGCTGGGATTGTACTCTATATGCTCATTTCACGAGCATTCCTACTGGGACGTAAAATCTCGCTGTTAACTGTTGTACCATGACTATTTTGAGTCTTATATTATAAAATAAATGACAAAACGGAGAAGATAATGGCTGTTGGGAGATAAAAGTAACCTTGCAAGGTGTCGTTAACAGCGAATGGGCGATTGTTCCGAGGACCGGAAACTGTTGACAGCTGTTTACTGAGCAAGGAGCAGACAGTTCCCTCTTTAAGGGTGTATGACGCACTTTCCCAGTGGCAAGGCCAAGGAGATGCGGCTATTACATGATAATGAGGGAAACACGGTCATTGCTAAGTACTCTTCACTCTGTCTGTCTATCTGTCTAACCTTCTCTTTTTACTAGCCTACCTTAATCTTCAACACGTTCACCTTTATCTTTTTCCAGTAATTAATTTCCTCCTGTTGAGAAAAATAATCCGCATTTTTTGTTGCTTCCTGAACTTCTACACGACTGTTTTAGTGCCTTATTGACCTTGGAAGTGCAAAATTTTTTCAGTCCCAAATGACTACAGTGGTTTCTGTCGCATTATTTCACTCATGTGTCAAGCACCAATCTCGTATAGTTGGACCGCTCTTTGCGTTTCCAGTTCGGTTTCTTTGATTCTAGTTTTGCGGTAGCTTGACACATAAATAAAGCAGTCGCTTTGTAAGGAACTACAAAGCCGACTTTCGGTCGAACTAGGGTAAAGATACCTAATTCCGTGATACTTTTTAGTAAGTGTTGTGCAGTGTTCATAAATGGAAAGAGGTTATTTAAAAACCAATTCCGGAACATATTTTGAAAGTTTTAGAACATTTTTAATTTTATTGTGTGATAAGTTATACAAAATAGTAAAATAGGTATAGAAATAAATTCTGTGACGTTGGCTCCTAATTCCGTGATATTAAAACCAACCGAATTAAATATATAAAACCACCACTTATTAACGTTACACTGTTCTCTATTATACTATTACACTAGTGCTCACATATTACATAGAGATAAGGACCTAAATGTCAAATTCACATGAACTTATTTCGTCCAGAAATGTGTGATGCAGCTGTGACAAACATCAACCGTGTTTCATCACAATTCCATAACCGACTAGGGGAGATCCTGAAATCGTAATCATCAATGACTTTCTCTCTTAATACAGGATTTGCGCAAGATGTGCGACAGTCAAGTTTTCAGGTGTTGTCATTGTTAGGTTGAATCGCTTACTAAATCCTGCACATCACTTTTTTTCCGGCGATTTTCTGCTCAGAATTGAACTTTTCTGTTGCTCCACACTTTCTCCCTAATTCATATGCCGGTTTTCTTATGTGGAGAACAGTTAGACCAAATCCGATCTGAATTTCAATAACATACGTACGATGCCAGCTGCTGGTCAATCTCCGAAGGAAGAACAGTAGGCCCTTTCCTAACTGAAACGTCTGAAGTTTGAGTTACAGTCGAAGTAGCTTTCATTACATTTTATTTTAGGGTGATCCAAGGAATTGCTTAAAACTTTGAAACTTTGTAGATGTTCCAGATTTCCTGTAACACTTTCCTTACAACCAGTTCAAGCATTCTTCCATCATGTGACTTGTGAACATCTTTACGTTTTGTCTCCTTCCTTCGTTTTCCCATTGTTGTCAACGGACAAAATATCTCGTACAATTAAAAATATTGGAATTACTCTATGTTCTATCATACCGGCAGTTTCGTTAAAAATATATTTTTAAAAGTTAAAACTGCGTTTTGACAGAATATGGTTTAATTGAACAATATTTCCCGGAATTTTAGTACCATTATTACTAGTCAGAATAATATATTTCATTGTATAAACATTTGGCAAAGTTGTATGAATGCGTAACACAACTTCCATCAACCGTTTTACCTAATCACATCTTGTGTCGTCATTGGTTCTGGTAACTCTTGTGTAAGCAAGCGGCAGTTCTGAAGAAAACACGAAAATAAAACATGAAACGCGAAAGCTGTTCCAGCTCTGTGTGTGCATAAGAGAACTACAATCACAACATGCACTGATTCCTTAAATGTTTATCTACGTACAAAAATGCTTTGAATTTGAACCAAAGCTGTTGTACAATTTTACTGCATTCATTTTCTCACTTCAATGTGCATACGTTTTTCCTTAGTTTCACCAACCATATTATGCCGTAAATTTTATTGTATCAGAAGTTTACTTTTACGTCTCATTCTTCTGAACATTTCTTCACAAGTAATTATATTTGTCTGGACTATTTCACAAGTGAAATATGAATTTAAATACTATTTGCAAAGATTTTACCAGAAAATGTTAAATTATATAAAAATAACCTAAAATAATTAATTTCGAATAGTGTAGTTCGACTTATTCAGCAGTGCCAACTGAGGAAAACGATACCTAAGAATTGCATGTATTTCGAGCTTCTCTTGTTATGACAGAAAAGATCTCTATAATCTCAAATAAATCTCAATTTAATTTTAACATTAACAAATAACCTTTCTTCTGGAGAAATACAGTAACTATTAAAACATAAATTGTTAAAACAGAGTTGTCAAATAGAAATTAGTGCTATTTTGATTGTTAATCGATTGCAATGTGTAATGCATTGTTTTTCAATGATTAATGAGATAGAGTTGGCGACACTGACTAAACAAAAGAATGGCCTAGTGATAATTTGTACAAAAGAAAATAATGACCAGGTGATAATCGGTATAATTACGTCGGTCTGGGTGGCTCAGTTGGTTAGACGCTGGCTTACTGATTCCAAGGTCACGGGTTCAAATCCGACCCAGACCGATAGTTTTTAAGCGTGCTTAAATGACAGCTCCTTGTCAGTAGATTTACTGGCTTGTAAAGGAACTCCTGCGGGACAAAATTCCGCCACACCGGCGACGCTGATGTGATCCTGGCAGTTGACAGCGTCGTTAAACATCATTTTTTAAGAACGTACAATTATGATAACGTAACGCCTCTGTGTATGAAATAATCATAGTAGTCTTGCTCCGCTATAAAATTACTGTTATATGGAGATAACATGGATTATTAGAAAATAATTATAATCAAGCCACAGAAGGATTAATTGTTTCAATTTCGAATATTAGCCGAAATGAAAATGAACTAAACGTTAATAGCGTTAGTTTGGTTTCATAAATGTTCTAGCGTATTTTGTGGATAAATATATTTGTATCTTCACTATCACTTATACCAAGTTCATGTGTAAAAGCTGCTCCTTTATCCTTTACAGCTGCAAATTTCAATCGAAAATAAGTCTTTATAATTAGGTAGTAGATAATCTGAAAGTCTGCAGTTTGTTATTGTTCACACTTGAGCAAGTCAGTCAGCTCGTTCAAAGTTGGCCTTTGTAAAGACCTTCCATCAGATGGTGGTGGTAGTGGTGGCGCTGGCGGCGGCATATTGGGCAAGAGGATTATTGTTGTGTTGATGAGATATGCCAATAGGGTATTACGGCTGTTGACACGTTACGGCCGGTGGGGACCTTATTGAGATAAAAATGTCCTCAAACGATGGTGAATCTGGGAAGGTCCCTATGATGATTCCTGCGTTTCCTCTTTGTATGGCGATAACTATTAGCTGTCGCAAATAATCGGTAGGACGAGGAACTCCGGAAACACTTGCTAGAATCTGGCCGATTTTCGAGTTCTTTCCTTCCATACACCATAACACAGAGGTTTCTACGGCAAAAACAACAAATAAGCAACCTACGACAGTGTTGCGGTATTTATTCTTCTTGAATATCACAGCTGATTTCAGCAGCAGCTCCAGCGAGTTGGGGAGTGGAGTGCAGATGAGAGGGTGCAACAGTGTCCACACAAGCTGCATCCCATACCAAGGACTTGCTGTTCTTCCGCCAGGGCGTTTGCCGACAGATCGATAAATTCCAGTTGGTTCCAAAATAGGAATTTCAGCAGATGTAAGAGCTCTCTTTAGCATCTCACTGATATCATGACTGGAAAATTTTCCCTAGTTTTTAAGGCAGCTCAAATCATGGTGACAACAATAACACCGCACACACACACACACACACACACACACGCACGCACGCACGCACGCACGCACGCACGCACGCACGCACGCACGCACGCACGCACGCACGCACGCACGCACGCACGCACACACACACACACACACACACACACACTTTTATGTTGCTGGCATATTTTAGAACCAATCCTAAATGACAAATTGTCCATGATAGTGTCAATAGTTCTAGATGGTAAAATTGTTAGACAAGAACTTGCCTCTTTCTCTTAGATAGCAATGTAACGTGCTCGATCGTTGCAATTTGAGCAAATCCAAGTAGATTTGTGGATTCGTTTAGAATTAATCAGGTCCCAGTTTTTCTGTTCCTGAAGATGATCATAGGGAATTGATGAACCTTTAAAAGTGGACATGTTATTTTATTTTTATCCAAAACATTCAACTAATTCTGGGGGACGATGCCAAAACACGGTTGGCAATATTTCACATTGAGCTGGAAACTGGGGTGAGCCAGAGAGTTAAACGGATCGTTACGAGTAACTAGTAGCATTTCCCGCAAAAATTCGATATCAAGATTTCACAGAAAACATACGTTTTGAAGCTTTGTGGACCCTAAAAGAACCCTTTTTAAAGAAAGGTGTGTGTGTGTTTTCTCAAAAATGCAGTTTTAATTAAACTACTATGTTTAAGATATTTTCGTGACAAATAAATTAATAAACAAACAAATAAATCAAGTTACTGGCAAGAGACCATGAGGTCCTCTTCATTGTGAATGGCGTTTGGATAACTGGCAAACCGTTAAGGATACAGTGTTTACGGCTCCAAAAATGTAGCTCTCGTAAAGCACACAATTTATTTCAAGTACACTTTTCGGAGAGTTAAGCACTTCCGAGAAATTCTTTGTTGCTGCTTGTGTTTTCAAATAAGTATAAGTTTCTCAACCGGAAAGGCATTGTTTTTTTGTTTCCTTTCTTTCTGTTGTACAGAGTATGGAATTTCAAGCGATCACCTAGTGACACGGCCTTTAAAATTCTGACTATTGCTTTACCTACAACGAAATGTGAAATGTGAATTTAAAGTATATATGAGTTTAAGATAACCCAGTTTAAATCCCAACATGTCTTTAGAATTGAGTTTAAGGTAAGCATCAAATGGGTAACATCCACTATGAAATTTAATATCACAAACTATAAATAATAAGCATTCTGCATGATTATTATTTAAAATATGAAATTGTTTTTGGCCTTTAAAGAACTTCTTTTTCTCGAATTTAAGCATTAAACGTTTATTCCATTAAAATGCAGATCATATTCAAAAACAAGTTTTTGTGCATTATTTTTTTGCAATAGTGTTTTATCGCTCTATCAGCGTCTGGATGTTTCATATTCATGTATCTCGAAATTACCTGTAAAGGTACCATCAACATGTTTTTATTTCGTTTGATCGCTGTATTAATTAGTTTAGGATTAGCAGGTTATGATTTTGTTTTAACTTCACTTTGATACTAGTGGTAACTTTTGTAATGTAATGAGGTGAATTAAAACAGAAACAGAAGGTAGCCGTGTTCCTTAGCTCCCAAATAAAAAGTCAGAGAAGCAGGAAAACTGCTATTAGAGAGAGAGAGAGAGAGAGAGAGAGAGAGAGAGAGAGAGAGAGAGAAAGAAACCAACTTTAGCTCTACATATTTATACCTATCTTTTGTTTTATTCCTTTTCCTTGTAGTAGATTATTGAAACTGATAAGAGAAGTATCAGCTTTTCATTCACGGAGAGTTTTGTGTTCTGATTTCGAGTGCATTTTCTTTGTCATTTACCGAAACAGAAGAAGCGTGCTGACAGCTAAATACTTAGTTATAAAAAGTGCGCCAGAAGTAACATTTTGACATCTCTGGAAGCGAAAAAACAATAAAAGTCCATGCGCATGCTTTTACAGCCGTGAGCACAACAGAAATACATAATTGAAGGGCTGATTATAAAAACCAGATAAGTGTAAACATTGATTTTTGGAAATAAACACGTCTTCCTTTTCTCGTATCTAGCTGTATATAGCGATACTATTTCTGTCTCCAAGTGGCAGACAAGTCTAGTTGTATACAACTGTGAAATATTGGGGATTAGACAAAAACAAGACAAGTTTAGTGTCTTTCCACCAAATTCGAGACTAATCCTTGCACTTGTCTGCTATTTACTGGATATAACGGTAGGGTGAGTTACTGTGCTTACCTAACTCCCGCTAAAATAGCCTCTTCACGTCTTTCTTTCAAGGCTACAAGTAATTATTTCATAACTTTCGACAATGGATAATACTCTGGTGTGTGGCCAAAAAGGCAACAGAAAAGGAAGAAAATTGAATGCATTATAAGAGATGCAAAAATATGAAGTGAAGAATATGTAGACCATGTTGGAAAACTTGTTTGAACAATTAACCAGCGGCGAGCATCCTTTGGATCTTGGGAGAGACACATTGTGAGAAGCAAAACCTATCAAGAAGGCATTGATATTCCTCAGCTGTATGAGTCACCACCTTAATTGCAGCCTGCTAAGAAAAGGAACTTGTTGACTCTCTTACAGTACCTTGAGGACCCTGTACATCTCAAATTCTACGAGTCTTTATTGGAGAAATGGCACTCAAACGCAGATCAACCTGCGGAGGAAAATATTGATGTTGACAATGATGACAGTTCTGATGGTTTTGACGATGATTAATTACAAGGAATCCTAAGCTTAAAATAATAACTTGTATTTTTTAAAAAAATGTGATAAATACTGAGGATTATATATTATTTTATTATTATTGCTATTATTTTACTGTTAGCTAAATGCTATGTACGAATAGTTATCTAAGTTAACGCACACACCAATAAGAGCTTTTTTCAGTAGTTCCTCCATTAACAGCATTACTGACAGAATTGAGCAGTCAATGTGACTGTCGAATGCTAAGGTTCTGCTGCGACAGCTGAAGGGGGTCTCGGAATCCCGCCTTCGCTATGGGGATTGGAAAAAAGCCCATGATCAGAGTGGCCTGTCCGACGGGAATTAAACCTGAGACCTCCCGAATGCGAGTCTCGTCATAGGTTACTTGTTACAAAGGGGTTTAAACTCCCTTTGAATACCTCCAGATAAGACAGAGAAAACCAGAGCACGAGAGTTTGCGTTCTGTTGGTACAAGAAGTAGGTGTTACTCGAGGGAAAGTAGATAATCGGGATTTGAATGATCTGAACATTCTGTTTTGAAGGCAATGCCGGCTTAAGCAGAGAGATTACAGCAAGCTTAATGATATGCAGATGGCGCCATTTGCTGCATGAGATGATGTTGAATATGCAACGCAGTTCCTCCGCTTAGCTCACAGAGAACGTTTAGCAAATTCACCCAAGCTGAAACCATCGTTAAAAAAGGAAAGAGCGAAATCCATTATGAATATTTTAATATCGACGCCGAAGAATGACATGTCTGTAAAACAAGAACGTCCTTAGCGCCGCCTTGCGCTGATTTGGCTAACTAATTTGTGAAGTAAATGAAAAGTACGAGCCTCCCTTCCTAAGATGGGAGTTGGTCGGAATTGGTAATTTAAAAGAACTACACGAAAGCTTTTGATAACATTATAAGACATACGCTTTGGAAAATTATGAGTAAACGCGGATGCAATACCATCCACTACTTTTTACTTTCTCTGCTAAGTATAGTAACAGAAGTATTTTCGATCTCAAATTTCCATGCCGATATTTCACCAGAAATATGTTTTGAGATCC
Organism: Tenodera sinensis; assembly: GCA_030765045.1. Classification (NCBI taxonomy): domain Eukaryota; kingdom Metazoa; phylum Arthropoda; class Insecta; order Mantodea; family Mantidae; genus Tenodera; species Tenodera sinensis. Next base: position 150,447,595 of record CM060966.1, read on the forward strand.
CCTGAATAAAAAAAAAAATGTTAGAAGAAGGTGTGTATGTGTATGAACAGCATAACTCAAAACGAAAATTCGGTTACAAACCCAAGTTGATATATAAGTTTAATATCTTTCTAGGATGCGACACAGGTTCTAACGATTTTTATTAAAACGCCATATGTTTAAGATATTTTTATGACAAATGAAATGTATATTCTGAATTTTCTGGCTATAGCCTATGTAGTCCTGTTTACTCTTGGTAACTCTTGTATAACTGGTAAACAGTGAGAGATAGACCAAATCTTTCTATACAAAAATATAGATCTCGTTAAAACACACAATTTACAGCCATGGAAATAAGTATTCATATACTACTACAATTTAAATTACTGATTGATATTTCCATACTAAATTAAATAAAAGCGCTAATATTTTAACAAGACGGACACACTATTAAATAGACAGTATAATGATAACATGACCTTGAGAATTAGATAACATGCTTCAAAAAATTAGCAATACTCCAATTCTGGCACTATTTTTCAGGGAAAAAGTATTCATTCAGCACTAGAAATGTTAAAAAAATCAAGTTTAGTGTGAAGGCAAGTAATTATGTCCCAATATCAAAAGAGAAAAACATTTCAGAAATTGGTGATATTATTGGGAGAATCCTGGCAACTCTGCACACCACAATAAGGCGACGTAGAGAAAAAATACTGCCATTAACAGTGAAATAGTTGACTACAGAGGCTAACGTAAAGAGAAAAACAAATCTTAATAAGGATGGTCAAAAGCCATGCTAAATTGACAGCTTCTGTATTGTCTGTGTATGTTAATTGTCAGGCCGGGAAGGAAACCGCACTAAGGACTGTTTGCTATATTCTAAGTATTGCAGGTTAAGGAGCTGAGGAATCTAGAAGAGAACCATGCTTCAGCAAGAGAAACAAGAAATTGAGACTTGAATTTGCTCTAAGTATGGGAATCTTACTTGAATTTCTTTTTACGAAATACATTTTAGAAGACAGAACATTTTCAAAATCCCAAGTAAGTTCATAGAATAAAACAATTCTTTCAAACTATATATCTCGTACGCAAGTTCAGTGGCCATCACTATTGAACGCATTTGAATTTTAGCTGTTTATTTCAATGCCCTTGCCATTCCTCACTTTTTCTATATTGAGTCCCTTACGGCTAATCAATAAGTTCGTCATTACGTCGACTGACCAGTAACAATCCAATTGTTATAATGACAGTCGGTAAAATGATGCTTAAAATATGAATAAATTGTAACATTTTCTTCGATGTTATGTACTTAACTTCCATTGGAATACGGAGAGAGAAAATACACGTTTTCCTGTATTGGCGGTCATTATTACTTCAAATATTCGATTCTTATTAATGTAGTTTAATTTAAGGTATTTGCCAGATTTTCTTGAAATAATAATAATAATAATAATAATAATAAATAATAATAATAATAATAATAATAATAATAATAATAATAATAATAATAATAATAATAATAATAATAATAATAATAATAATAATAATAATAATAATAATAATAATAATAATAAAAAATTATGTGCTTTGCTAAGAAAATGAAATAGATAGTTGCTGCCGGGATCTCATTGTAATCTTACTGATTACGAAGCAAAAATGGTACTTTCTGACATTGTAATTATCTCACCTTTATTCGACAGCTCTTAAAGCTAATAGTTTTCTTTTTTATAGTTTAATTTTACTTTTAAATTTGTTGACATTCGGCCTGGAAATAATTATAGCGACAAAATTCGTTTAGTTCACTCAAATTTATATTACTGTAAAATTCCTGTGCCTTTGTTTTCTCTGCTGAAGTGTTCATCTCCAAATGCGGGCTAAACTGCACCCTCGTCTGAAGGAAATTCCTTTGATATCCCTGGTTTATACAAGAATGAAGTGACAATCTTTGAACTCGTGTCCTCGTTCCTCATGCAGCAACCCTTTACTGCCCAAATTACTCTGATACTTATGCCTGTCTTCCTCCTATATGTAAACAGATTTTCATATGCCTTTCAGACACACCTTGAGGTATAAGATTCGAATAGCCGCGCTCGCTAAAGCTAGAGATAATGGACTGGTCATCCATTCAAAGCTGAACCTGACGAGTTCCAACCCCAGCAATGGCAGTAAAATGACACAGAGGTAAAGGATGGGGAGGGCTCAAGTGAATAATGAAAGGGTTTCATTTGACTGCGGTTGCATGGATTTAACTAATAACAAACATCACATTAACTATAAAACATTAAATCAATCTAAAATGCGTATTCTGATTTGATAAGTTCTATTATGATATTCAGAATAATAAAACAAGCTATTAAAATGTTTTAAAAGCTTGTATATGTTATAAAGATATTTCGCGTAATAGAGAGCTAAGTGTTCCAGTAATATTCTTATATCATTTTTACGTTTTCTCACACATTCAGAAGGTAAGAGGAAGCATTGACGTCAGGTCATGCAATTAACAATTCCATGTCAAACGTTCACCGGAAATAAGTGTTCTTGACTTTCCCAATATAATCAGAAGCCTTTTCAGAAAATGTGTGTGTGTGTGTGTGTGTGTGTGTGTGTGTGTGTTTGAGTGACATTATTCTAAAATAAAATGTTTGATAAATACCAAACATTTGTGTATTTTACACGGAAAACATTTTTTTTCTCAAAAATGACTAACAGTTCTGATTAAAATACCATATAATTAAGATATACATATCTAATAAAATGTGTAACTTGAACTTTTTTAGGAATAGTCTCTTTATTGTAAAGGAAGTTTATATAATTTTATGTAATGAATAAATAATAAGAGATACTAGACAGAAAGTGCTAAAAATAAAAGTTATGTCTGGTTAAGACACACAGTTTATTTCTAATGCAGTTTTTTATGTCACCAGGAATCTATTGTTATTGCTTTAAATTTCTCAGTTCGAAGTCATGTTATAAAAAAAAAAAAAAAGCTGTCGCTATCCAGTTGTTTAAGCGTTGTCGTAGAAAGACTATGGAATTTAAAGACCAGCACATACGTCCCGCTTTTAAACATCTGATTGTCGATTCGGTTTTGTGTATCTCTCGTACCTATGCGATGTGTGATGAAACACTTGGTACAAAGGTTCATCTCGATTAAGACAAGTAGAAAAATAAGCTCCTGTAAGAATGTTTTGTGTAAGCTGTATAGAAACAGGAGTAAACCACATGAATGCGCACGTCAGATTTTTCTTTCCCGGTTGGAGGTGTCTGCGTGAGCTGCAATTAATGAGATGCCGGCCCCTGTAACGAACTGTTGCTCAATCTGCGTGAGATGATAGATTCTTAATTAAATTCGAAACAGATAATCTTACTGCGGGCTGAAGCTTCCACTCCTGCTGTATCGATTTCTGTCGGGGGAGCACATTTACCGTGGTTATATGGTTAAGGCTCTCGTCTTCTGTTTATGTGATCCAGGACAAAGCAATGAGGCCCTCGGTTTGCCGCCAACTGCTACTCAAGCCACAGACTGCCGTTCAAAGAACCAGTTACCAAACAAGGTTTGGTTAATGAGTCGAGTACTAAGCGAAACACACACACACACACACACACACACACATGCAGGGCTTAAGTATTTTCTTAAGTGAAAAATATCATTTACGCGCCTTCCCTAATACAAACTATTTTTACAAAAGTTTATCATTTTATTTATTCCTTCCCCTTCATACTCCCCTTCTTTAATACTTAAGGTTCAATCGGTGGCCTTTTACCTTGGAATAATTGTTCATCGGCAACAATGTTTACTTGTCACTGCCTATGGTGTTCATCTTTAAATTGAATTATTTTTGGTTATTACATTAAATTCACACACACACACACACACACACACACACACACACACACACACACACACACACACACACACACACACACACACACACACACACACACACACCACACTAACTCACCATATCATTCATAGTGTATATCGAAAATCGATTAGTAAGTCTTATAACAATGAAGCTAACGAGAAAAGCTGAGAAAGAGAGAAAGTGAATAAAGATGTGAGATAAAATAAATCAGAAAATTAAGAGTGAGTTTAGGATAAATTATTACTAAAAAGGTAGCAAGCAAACGTTCACAAACTATTATTGCAAAAAGGGGGAAATTTTATCATATATATTTAATCAGGGCGCTTGTTTCTTTGGGACCCTAGTATAAATTCAAAGTACGTGCATTTCCGGTAACTCGACGTAACTGCGGTAACTCGCAGGCTTACTATGTACAGAGCTATTTTTTACACATAGCGAATGATCTCGCTAGAATCTGCACGAGTGACACTGATGATGCGAGTAAGTCTCCGTTTCCTTCCTTGAAATAAACAAGACACTGCTGTTATTGCGAGAGGACGCTATACTTAATCACGCACGGTCCGCAATGTTTATGCACTACAGGAAGTCGGAAAGATAATCTGACACCCGTATGACCCTATAAAAGCAAAAGTGAACTGGGTTATAAACCATGGCAGAATGTGGTAAGTTGTATACGCACACTAATTAAAATTTACCTATACTATTTATACCGCATAGTGCGTTATAGAAATTATTACAGTCAGGTTTAACAATAAAAAAGTTGGATTCTACTGTACTCCAAACGGAGGGAAGTTGTAACATGTAAATTTTGTACAAACAAATTAAGTCAAAAAATTCAGTTCATTGCATGCACATAAATACTGAGTCAATATAAGTTATCTTAAACTGTAGAGACGCACACTAAATAGCTAGTAATGTAATAAATAATACCACGCATGCGTGCCTGGAACTCGATACTGCGAATACATGCACTATAATTATAATTGCGTTTCAGCAAAGAAAACGAAACTTTCTCTATGTTTCCATATTTTATAACAGCTTACGGCTACTGTTTTTATATTTTACTTTCATTTTTCCAGGATAATATTTGCTCAAAATGTTGACTTTACTCGAGGCCATTAATCGATCAGACCTTGTGTAAATATCATCTGTAGGGAACAACAAGCCACAGAGGAAGCATCTTATCATCTGAGGAAAAGCAGCATTACCAAAGGAACTGTATATGTAGGTTGTTGTTTAAGGAAACTATTGTAAGATAATTGATCCTAAGAGGAACCGGCAACTATATGGCTTTATCTGCATGTGGACTGTGCCCAGCAATTTCTGGGTGTAAAATACGATAGGAATTTTATTATATTTCTCAGTTAGGAAGCAAACGAACCGCGGCAATAGTGGCGGTGGCGGTGGAGGTGGTGAGAAAAGTCTTACAAAGACGCCATTGGCGAGTTCGATTCCCACCAACTAAAAAATCCCTGGTAAGCAAATATAGGCATTGCGAGACAACCCCTCTATTACTTCGCAAATAGCAGTACCTAGTAGTAGTATATGCGGAGATTGGAGTGTCCAACGGCCCTCGAACCTCGACCTAAAGATCTTTTGCGTTACCTCTATCTCTCATTAGGGTTCCACTGAACTGGAAGGACACCAGGACACGCCTATGGGTGAGATCGAAACTTCTATTTGCATGGTTTTAAGCATAGACTAACCTCCACTTGTCCTCTCTCTTTGGTCTCTCCATGGACCGCCCACGAGTTGATTACAGGTCGCGCAGCACGATTTGAAAACCATCATTGTGAAGATTACAAGCTTACATTACGCCACAACTAGGTACTCCAATATTCTACGTGTAGTAGTGTGAAAATAGACAGAGAATAACAAAGGGCTTAAAGGCAGGTCAGCTATGGCTTACACTACAGCTGTATATTGTGATCTGCGGTTGGTGCTGGGACAAATGGGAGAAGTGTTTTATCCGCTGATTGTACTGTAAATGAACGCACCCACAGCATCGTCCTTCTGATCCACGGATTCTCGAAAGCTTTGACGGTTGTGGGAAACGAGGTTTGTGGTTTTGGTTCTTGGAGAATATTTCGAACATGTTCAGGCAAAAATACACGTCGCACACATAAATCACGTTAATTCCAATTACTATGCGTTATAGATAAAGTAACTGGTATGTATTCCCATTTGAGTCCTCGATATAACAACTGCTTCCATTTTCACAAATATCCATTATACTAAGACATTCCTCTATCCAATGGCGTAGCTACAATATTCACAATGGCTCCCTTATCTTTACACACATCATTCGTTATTCAGCTTGTACCTGGCTAAAACGGAACGCGACCGTTCCAGTAATATTTTTCTGTTTTCATGGGTTTCCGTCTTAGAAACGGTTGTACATATTTTACTAAAAAAGTATAAAAATATAATTGTATACAATTAAGCTGAAAGAATAATTTGAAATAAAATTCTTTAAATAAAAAATCTGATGTGTTGCACTCACACGACTTTCTCCACTCTTGTACTAGCGATACTTACAAACTCTTATTCCTCTTTCTTCTTCGTGTTAGCTGAGATAAACATTTACATAAATTATCTTATTGCTTATTTCCTTGTAGGTACAAGGGGAGTATGGGAATACAGTAGGTTTGATCAGTAGCAACATCTTTTAAAGCTTTTAAATTCCGTTGTCTTTGAACGGTTTACATATAAAAATGAATAACTATGTTCCTTTTGACAGAAGTATAAAGTTCTCCACAACTCACACAAATAACAAGGAATATCTCCGAAGTGGCTCGCTAAACGAAAACATTTATTCAGATATAAATTGCGTTTTAGCAAGATCTACATTTTTGTACAGTAAGATTAGGTCTATCTCTTCCTCACAAGAGAACCTCTTGATCTCCTTTGCATCCTGCATCAGCTCCAGGAATCTGGAACATTTTTGGAAGCTGCAAATTCCTGAAGGTCACTCCTAACAGATAATACTTCTATAATAGTGCATGTTTTTGGTTCCCTTTCGTTGGCTTCATCCATGACTCTCCTTTCCTTCCTTTTCCTTCCATGACTTCACAACTGCTGTTTCCAGTAGCAATATCTGCTGCTCTTTGAATGTCTTCAGTCGCAAATTCATTATAAAATCATATATTTAAGAATAATGAAAATCCGTCTTAGGTTATTTATGTAAACGGTTCCGGAAAGACTATTCCGTTTCCGCGTTACGCAGTTTTCCATTTTAGAGTGTTATGTAAAATAGGAAATAGCTCCGTTTATTTTCCCGTTGTCCAGGTTTCCGGTATATAGGACGTCCGGTTTAGTAAGATATTACTGTATTTATGCGTATTAAAGAGTGCCACAAATAAATATTAACTTCCGCAAGTTTATTTTACCTACGGTAAAAACCAAGATGAATATTCAAATTTTGAGGGGAATATACTTGAGATCCGCTAAGCAAAAAGTATTTGTAGGAAAAGAAAGGAAAACAAAGGAAATAAACGAAGATTGAATAGTTACCAAATATAATGTTTAAGTCTCTCATTTTTTAAGGAAGCAAGTACAAATCCTTCATCGATTTCCTGTACTCCATAAACAACTATGTATTTGAAAAAAGAAAAAAAAAAAAAAAAAAAAAGGTCTTAAAATCTGATTCTTAAAGATGCTTATAAAAATATTACTTCAGATATTAGCATTACGAATTAAAATATTTGAGGTCCTCTTCATGCTCTGTAGCTGGGGTAACTATAAAACACACAGTAAAACTACATGTCTCATTTTTTAATCGTTTATCCTTTTACCTATTATAAATGGAGGAAGTATTGTATTTATATAACTTTAAATTTTACACATACCTGCTTTTCTCCCTATTATATTATGCATGTTAATTTCCAGACATATAAACATTTATGTCCTATTTCCATAGGGGTAACTGACTACTTGGAACCTACGAACTTGCATTGTAAGGTTCACAGTGCTGCAGCTTACTGTAATACTGGCGATTATAAGTTCTTGAGAACTATCATTAAGTTGTTTTCCCATAAAATTTATCTCCAAACCTGTCATAAAAATGCATGAAACACTTGTAGCTTTAACATTAGGGCCGCGTAAGTTTACATTTCTTATTTTCAAGTTGCCATAAAAAGTTTCACAGAGTCATTGAGAAGACATTATTTGTCCCAAAGTTTTGGTGAGAGCAATTAACCTGAAATATAGCTACGAAAAAAGAGTGATCCAAATACTGAATCAGCCATAGTAAAAGGCGCTCAAATTCCTTTCTCAGCTTGATTACTTACAGCTGAACAGGCAGTGTGAAATCAGAGTACACTCTCGGTGAACTGGATTGGCAACGGAATGCCAACCAACAAACTATGTATTGTTGTTAATACATGCTTTGCTGATATAATAATTAATCCAAAATGCAGAAAATGACTTGCAAAATGTCTTTGAACTAGACAATGTGACAGTTAAATCTAGACTCCAGGTACCAATATTAATGGACTTCCAAGAAGAATATCTTCTAAGGTTCAAAATAAACAAAAGAGTAACACAACAATTAAGGTATAATTATTTAGGGCGTAATATAACGTATATAGACAACCAAGGTTTAGTAAAGTAAATTAAAATAACTTGTGTTAGAACAAAAAATAGAAGAAAAGGAAGCAGTTTAAAATTTTGTGTGGTTGTGAAATATACAATAGAAGAAAAAATAATGGGATACCAGAGAGGTATTAAAGGGTATGCAATAATGGACAAAATATAAATTGAAGAAACCAAAGAGGAATTCGGTTGTGGTCCCATGAATTTAAAAAATAAAGGAATACAAAGGAATATGGAGAAAGCATTTGCAGAGGTTGGACAAAACCGATATCCCGAAAGGACATGAATACCAACCATATCGGAAAACAGATATTGGAAGACCTATGAGAAGATGGAGAGACACGAGGCCGGAATAGAAGATATCTCCTAATTTACGACGACGACGACGACGATGATGATGATAATTCTTTATCAAACTGGATGACAGTAATTTCGATACTTATATCGAAATAAATAAAATTATTTGGGGCATTCACTTAAAGTGGTGTGTGTACGTCATAATATTAGTATTCTAAATTTTGTTGTGAGAACATAGGCGTTGCAATCGTTAGCCATTTTTGAGAAAATCGAAATTTTCTATGTAGTTTAGGGTGGAGAAACTTTCTTCAAAATCTTCACGTCCCATCCTTGAAAGGTATTAAACTTGAATAGTAATTTTGGTGTTTAACCACGTTTTCGTTTTTGAGTTATGGTGTTCAGACGGATATACAGACACACGCACATAGGACCTTTTTCTGAAAATGCCTTTTTCGGATTCAGGGGATCTTAAAACAGATATTTCCGGTGAAATCTCGACATTAAAATTTTGGGTCAAATTAGTAGTAGACAATGTGATAAAATCTTAGTTTCATTTTGAGCAATATTACTCATAGACTACAGCCACTGGATGAATCATTTTTCAAACTCTTTCAGGTTGAATCGAATTTTGTTTCACGAACTTCAGAGGGTGGAAAGATCAACAGCCTACTTGAGCTAGTGGAGGAAGCGCACGAGTCTTCTGGTCTTCATCCACTTAATGAATGTGTTACGTATGATGTTGAAAATATGTCTACCTTCCAGAAACCTCTGACTTCTTCCAGAGGAATCCGGGCTGTTCTGCGACTCCTCCCAGAGGAATTCCCGGCAGCTCGCGACAATTCCCAGGGAAATTCCTGAGACTTCTTTGAGTAATCCCACAGGAATTAGCGCCGTCAGTGTTTCAACATCCTTTGACGAGCTGCTTCATATACCTACAAAGACTCAAAAGGTCTCTAACAATGGAACACAGTGAAGTTGCCTTCTGACTTCCCCAGAAAGGGCGAGAAGGAAATGAAAACTGGCAAAGAGAAAAGAAAAGAGCCAAGAACTAACTACTTTCACAAAATCGTGCACACATCTAAAGTGACAGCGAAGATTATTTGAGAAAAAAGTAGAAGGAGAAGAAGGAAGGAGGAATACTGATGAAAATTGTCGATTTTGAACTAAAATATCCTGACCCTAAATCTATTAACGAAGGGGACTGGATGCAATACTAAGAAGTGTGTGCGGAAGAACCTGGGAAAAATAAATTCATTTGTGGTGTGAGTGAGTGAAGTTTAAGGCCCGTCGACAACGAGGTCATTTGGACCCTCATTTGTGGAAAATAAGTGTAAATTACTCTAGGTCGACAACATGATATTGAGCAGCGATGTCCAACGTTTGCGAAAGAGGGGAGGTTGGAATTGCCTCTTTCCACTTTTTGCAGACTGTGCCTCTCTTTAACACTCAATATTCTTACAGTGGCGGTTTGGTTATATGTACGTTACGAATGATTCACGTTGGTTTGATTGCAAATCTTAAACCATCAACATCTGTTCATTAGTTATTTCTTGGATACTGGTTACGTTTAAGAAGCCTATAAATTTTTGGTGACTAAGTCGAAGTGATCCACCTTGAAAGGTCCACCAAGTGATCGTCCCGTAACATATTACAATACAGAGTTTTTTTCAATTTGCAGATGCTCTGTTACAAATATATGTAGAGCAATATATACACGCTATTCTTGCAAATTATAATTTCTCTATATACTACATTTAATCGACATAAGTATGGTCAGAAATTATCTCATTGCTAATTTTCTTGTGGGTGCAAGGGGAATATGGAAATACAGTAGGCTTTAAGTGACAATGAACTGTTTTAAGAGCTGGTTGCTGTGTGGTGCCTTAGAAATTCCATTGTCATATCCCTATTTCAGAAAGGTATAAGTATTGGCAAATTCAAACAAATAATAAAATGGAAATGGTTCACTAGAATGTAAAAGAAATACATTGTGCGTTTATGAGAACTACATTTTCTATTTAGTAAGCTTTAGCCTGTTTAGCCTTACTGTTTACCATTTATATAAAAATCATCCAGAATGAAGAGGTCTAATGAGGACGTTCCCAGAAAATTCAAGTTATGACTTACAAACTGCCATGGTATCTCCTGTTTGTGGATGCTGACTGGTTGTGAACTGATTCACCCTTCGACTGAAAGAGGAGGTGGAGAATAGCAGATAATAATTACCTAAGTGCCAGCAAGGAGACAAGGTTGGACATGGCTAGTATAGAGCAAATGTAAACTTTTTTGAGTGGACAAATATTAACAAGAATTTGCAAAACATTGCCGAATGCTTCTGTTGTCGAGCGGTCAACCTTCTGCCTTCTCTCTCGGGTTCAATTCCTGGGTGAGGCAGTAGACTTTTTCTTCAAATAGAATTTTTCCTGTCCTCCGCAGTCTTGAGAAACGCGTGTGGGAGTGAATGATGGAATTGTATAAACTGAACATTAAGGAACCTCTGAATTGTTTCTCAAGTAAAAGCTCCGGATATGATCATAGAAGTTAAAGGGCAAGGTCAGCATGTTCTGTGCTAGGAAGCAAGCAGCATGTTACACTCATTTCCACTTATGCCCCGCAACTTTGGGAGGTATTCTACGTGCCTTCACAGGTAGCGTATGTATACCAAGCAAGTTTTACCAAGTTTTACGTGCAAAGTTCTCGATTAATCACATGACTATATTGGCTTCCCACATATCCACAATTTTTCATCGATGCATCTCCGCAATATTTGCATATATCTATTTCAATTTTATATCTGTTTACTTGAAAATTGGCATACTCAATAAGAAGAGAGAGACAAAGAGAGAGTGAGAGAGAGAGAGAAAGAGAGAGAGAGAGAGAGAGGGGGGGGAGGAAAAAAATTCTATGGAGCGTACAGAACAATTAAAAAAAACTGGTAATATTTTGTCTACACGTGGAAAGCCAAATGGAATATGCCTGCGGAAAATATGGAAAGGATTCGCATGGTCTTCCTAAGAAGATCGAAGAAGTCATTCGAACAGGCTATTTTCGGTCTACAGCTCATGATACAGTCCACAAAAGATTACGCCCACGGTCCTTCAAGATTCTGTTGCACCAGCGAATTTATCTCCAGGACGGAGGACGTTTGCCGCAGATGTTTTAGATAAAACTGAAGAGGACAGTGTCTTCCTAGATAAATTGTGCTTCTCTGGTGAGCAGCTTTCCATGCGAAGGAGGAGTAACTTTTTTAGATGCGCAAGAAACATTACCGAGTAGGGGGATGGGCCACACTTTTGCAGGGTCTATAAAAGTGATCAAAGTGTCATTTGCCAGTGTTAGCTTGAAGTTATTTTTAGGTACTAGATTACAATAAAAACAATATGCATGTTCAGGAATTTTTTACATCTTTATATCTCAATAAATAAGTAAATACATAAGCAAATAAATAAGTAAATGAATGAACAAATAAATAAGTAATCAAAAGTCAGTCAATATGTGACACTCGCTCAACTACTTCATGTATCCTGATTTATAATAAGACTGTAATAATGCAATAAGTTGTATAAGACTGTGGTAAATCAATTTATATTGGCTTTACGTACCTTGCCTATATTTTTGTTTTCGCTCTTCTTATATCCTGCCAGTATCTGCAATGATGATATTGGAGGCCTTTTATCTTTCAGCGTACTGCCAATTCGTATACAGTAGCTTTTTTTACGTTTCTTTGTGTTCTATACGTATCTCTCTCTCTCTGTCTCTCTCTCTCTCACACACACACACACACACACACATACACATTCACACCTTATTCATACTTCGAGACTCTGGAGGAGGATAGGGAATATAATAACCTGTACACTCATGTAAATATGGTAATTGGTACGAATAAATATATCATATCATAACCTTAAGAGAAAAATGTTATCCTTTAGCCGGGACCTCGCTTAGCAGACACGGACGTAGTTATGGGGTCAGACTCCTATAGTATTGTTTCAGGGTCTTTGATCCCAATTGATCTTGGCTTTTTGTAGATGACAGTTTGGTGGTGAGCATACACTTCCATAGATGTTCCTCTATGTTGCCAAGTAGCTCCGGTCCATGACCTGTTGAACATTGAACTTGTTGAGTAGATTTTCAGTCATATTTCTTTTGTGCCTCCCCCTCCTATTGTCAGCTTTCCATGGATAGCACAAGTTTCTACTTTTGATTTTCCATTAGAAAGTTTTCCTTAGCCAGTCTGGACGGCGGCGAAGTTGAGTTGAGGATATCGAGCTGGCAAGAGTGATTCAACAAAACTCGAGATTGTTGTCGACGGAGGAATCACTGGTCTGGCGGTATTTTCTAACCGTTTTGCTAAGCAGCGGCCTTCAGAAACCTTTCCTACGTATTTTAATCAATATCCAGAATTTCAGTCATTGGTTATTATGCATAAAGCAAAGAGGAAGAGGAAAATTAAGAGGAAGAGTTCTATTTATTTGTGTATTAAAAGCAATTACTATTGCTTCAGGTTGTAATGGATTATAATAGTAATGGAAAAATCTGTATCCCTTTATGTAAGCGTTGTTTTAATCCTAAAATACGTAGTTTCGATTTTTTCTTTTTTCTGTTTCTTTGAATATGGACAATTGAATCTTCATTATTGTTTGAACGAATATATCATTTCAGTAACATTCACACCTGTCAGACATACATTTCGATTCATGTGGATTTGCTCAACGAATTGGATCCCTCAGCGGTACGGTAAACGCACTGAGTTACCGTTTTGTTTGGATCTGAGGTTAGTGCTGGCCTCGAAGCACACGGCGGTTGGCGTGTGCGAAAGCAGGTCAGCGTTGCCATTTACATTATCGTAAAAATATATTTCTTTTTTACAAATGATTAAGCCTACCGAAAAGAAATTGAGTATTTTTTATTTCTTACATCGGCATCTATTAGTCAGGTTATTCTGGTCGAAGCGGTAGCTTCCATCCTATACCAAAATTACTAAATTCGTTGAATTTCACTATACCAGAATTTAGGACACGAAGTTCCAACCATCTACCTGTTTTGTTCTTCCGTTTCCATACCGTACAATGAGCTATTCCTTGCCGTGCAAAGAGAACGGAATTTCAAAGGTTTCATATAGCGCCCAGCTTTAAAGGATTTGACTATCGCTCAAAGCCTACAGTGTTCCCATAATCCCCTTGCAGCTACAAGAAAATTAGCAATCAGATAATTTCTGCAAATGTTTATCTCAACTAACATGAAGATAAAGGAATAGGAATTTGTAAGAATACTTAGTACAACACTAGACAAAGCCATGTGAGTGCAACAAATCAGATTTGTTTCCTTTCGGAGGCCCAGAGGAAATATTTTTTGAAACTCCTGAGTTCGTATTGTGAAAAATATTCACTCCGTGTAACAAGGAATTCTTTTCTAACCAGAATAAACACATCTCTTTCACTTGGTGCATGCCATTAAATTTGAAGATACTTTTAACGTTTGTTTTTACTCCGCGCGTCTATCTGGAAGCGAACAAACTCAAGTCTCATTCTCTGGAATACTTGCTCTTTTTATGCCCAAGAAATGAAATGTAATTTTAGCGAATCCGTAGTAGAAGAGATCTGGTCACGCGGGAGGTATAAAAACGTTAATGTGTTCACTTCGAGAGAAGAAAATGGCTTTCCCAAGCCTTAATTTCTGCTCTTATCCAACCTCTCAGACTTTACTTTTCGTGAAAAGGGATTTAATATTTCATTACCCGTTTTCTGGTAGCCATATTATTTTAATACTGTTTTTACAGAGCGGGATGGCTCAGGCGGTAACGTCTGTGGCCCGCCTACGGGTCGTTCTGGGTTCAAACCCCGTGGACCAACCAGTATGACTGTTTTTTTCGTGATTTTCTTTAGTCGCCATGGTAAATACTGGATTGTATATATAATATCCAGACCCAAAGTTCCACTTTAAGTCTAAAACAATAGTAAACATGAAAAATAGATGAAAATATGCGACATATGCACAGATAGTATCAGTAGATAGATGTGATGATAACTTGATGTTATTTGCCAGTCACAGAAGCGAAGATACAGTTGCCCTGCACCGATCTCTCTGTGTACTCGTGACGAAGCAAGATGGTACAGGAATAAGACCTTGATGACTTCCTGCCAAAGCAGATAGGCTGGATGGCACGCTAATGCCACTTGTTTGTCACAGGGCTGGTGAAGAAGCAAGGTGACTTGTTATAGGGATGAGTCCTTGATGGCTAACTGTCTGCCACACACCGGTCTACGAGGAGTCTCCTAACGCAGGCTGTTCTAAATCCACGAGTTTGAGTATGAGTACACGGGAGTACGCAGCAACGTTGCGCGGAGCACGGCTGTAGAGGGACTGGCGGCGAAGGATGACAGCCAATACATGACAGCGTTTAATTAAATTTCAATTGATCTCATTATTCTTGCTGCTTCTATAGCAATTATTTGAACTATAAATTTATTTATAACATTACTTGCATGTATTATAAATAATTTTAGGTTGTTTTGTAATTTATTTTTAACTGTTATCTGATAAGTATTTTTTCAAATTGTTATGTATCAGAACTTTTGAGAGGCCAATCAGTAAAACCAGAAAATATTTTCTAAAATAAACTTTTTTTGTTTTTTTTGTTTTTTTGTTTTTGTTTTACATATGTATAACATTAAATCTGTGTTTCATTTAAAGTTAGGTTACGTGGCATTTGCTAAAACGCGTCATTAAGCATCTAAATATTAATGTAGAGCGTGTGCTAAAGTTGGATGGTAAATTTAAGTTACAGAATCTGTCGCAGAATATTCCCATAGACCTGCTCTAAGAGCAAATGTGAAAAAGTGCGATAATTTCAGAAAGGTATGGCAAATTGTGATAGGGTTCAGTGTGTGTGTGCGTAACATTGTCGGGAGATGAGAATAGGCTTGTTAGAGAAACCTTTCTGTGTAGCCGGAATGGATGAATGTCCCTTTATTTCTGCTTGAATGTGAAAAGCTAAAAATTCTCAATCAAACAAAGAGAGCAGTAATTAACCGACGCCATCAGACTGGGCAATGAATGGACGCCCTCAATTACCAGTCTGTTTGATTGGACCAACATAGGCGCCAGACGAAAAGATACCCCATCCTTTGTCTCTTACAAGGTCGACTGTATGTTTCTATAAATCATGTTTGTCCCATAGTGTCAATTGTTTTATTCCATAGCTTCCACTGATGTGCCTCCAAGCGCGTGTTAGGATAAATGTTGGTTATGTTTTTACTTTCTCTACTACGTAATTAGAAGTATTGCACTCGACCCAAAAATCCAATGCCGAGATTTCACCGGAAATATATGTTTTGAGACTCCCCTGAATCCAAAAAAGCATTTTTAGAAAAAGGTCCCTGTGTCTGTCTCTGTGAACAGTATAACTCAAAAACCAAAAGTCGGTTAAAAATCAAAGTTGGTATTTAAGTTCAATATCCTTTAAGGATGCGACACGAAGATTTTCAAGAAAATTCTCCCACTCTAAACCACCCTTTACATAGAAACTTTGTCGAAAATTTTGATTTTCTCAAATAGATTTTGACTAAAATGCCATATGTTTATTTATATGGCAAATGAAACGTATATTTTGAATTTTCTCGATAGAGCCCATGTAGTTATGTTTACTCTTGATGACTTTTGCATAAGTTACAAACCGTGAGATATAGACCAAATCTTACTATACAAAAATGTAGATCTCGCACAAGTAATGTCTATATACATTTGTTGTGTAGAGAACCATTTCGGAGATATTGCTTGTTGTTTATCTGAGTTTTGCAATAGTTATACTTTTCTCAAATGGAAGGTCGTTATCCATTTTTTTATCTCTTAGCCATGTAAAGAGAATGGAATTTTAAAGCCATCGCATAGTAATCATCTTTAATATGTTTGACCATCATTCAAAGCCCACTGTAGTTTCATATTCCTCTTGTACCTACAAAAAATTAATAATCAGATAATTTATGTAAATGCTTATCTCGATTAACATAGAACAGAGGAATAAGTGTTTGTAATACGTTACGCTCTAATAAGGTAAAAAATGCCACCAGCAAATCCATTAGTAACGCCCGTTCACATTCAACCCGAGTGATATTTCCTATTTGCTTATGCAATTCTACGTTCTATTCCTAACGAACAAGAGTGGAGGAAGTCATGTGAGTGCAACACATCATTTTTTCTTCTTGAGCTCATTACTAAAAATGTTGTTCTTTCATATAAACATTTATTTTGCCTTATGTTCTTGCATGTAACCTGCTGCCCGGTTTGAAACATTTCTGAGCACACATAAACAGGGCTGCAGACACCCTTAACCCAGTTCTGCTTCACAAGAATCCGTACGAGAGTATACCCATTGTCTGGGCTCACTCTAGCAGACTCCGCTCTCACCCAGCCTTTGTTGCACCTAACTAAACAAAATGACTTCACTGTAGCAAAATCAAGTTACAGCTGATGTTAGAACAATCATGACCTTCTAGCGGAATACACAATGCACGTAAATGCGTTTTTATATGTATACACACTAAACAATAAATGGGCTAAAGTATACTGCATTGGCACATAGAATACTAAAGAAAAAGCCCTGCACTCGCGTCTATGTCACATAATTTGTCGTTGTATGTCTAGAAATGAAATATATGTTTACGCTTTCGATCGTATTGTCTAAAAGAGAAAGAGGTAGAGTGAGTGCATTCAGACCTCTTATTATGACTGGTAGCCATACCTTAAGGGTAGTGCAGAACACGCCTTTGAAGGGGTTAAAATCAAAAGGGAAAATTTGATGAGGGGTACAGACTGCGAAATGTAATTTGTATTTGCGAGAAGATTTTCTCGAGGTGCAAATTAGAGTTTGAATGGTGTTCATTGAATACATAGCAACGCAACACTTTATGAGCAAAAAATCAACATAACTGTATTCTTACAGCGATATCAATGCTGGTTGCTGCATAGAAGCAAAATCTACACAATGAATAAGTCAAGTAACATAATTTCCCTCTATTTCAAATTATAATAGGTTAACTTAGCTTTATTAACCTATTGCTGAACATAGAAATACAATAGGAACATAGTAAAAAATATAACACAATTTTATTGCTATAGTACGTACGTCATATTCACGTAAACCATACATACATATTTATTTCTAGTTTTTAAACTTGATTGATCAATTACAACAAAAGAGTGATTTATTTAATAATAGAGATCAGATGTAGATCTTAAATGTATCACATAAATCACTATAACATATATAGCATGTGTATTATATTCCTGTAATTCTACTTAATATTGCTGTTTCCCTTTGGTTTCAATTAGGAGTTTTAAACACCTATATGTACTATAATAATATTTATTCCAACAGTTCTAATTATGCAAACACAATACAATTACCTCAGGTACTGGAAGCCAGCAGCTATTCCAACTGGAATAATATAAGTGCTATGCTAATTTACGTACCTGTTTGCCTGATATTGCCCTAGCCATTCATCAGACAATACACAGAAGCATAAAAATTACAAAATTTCAAACTATTCTGTTCACTGATCACTTCCATTTGTTTCTTACATTCCTTAAACATTTTTAAACAGTTCTTAGTCCATCTGATCTTTAAAAATTTGTCTTAACTACTTATTTCCATTTTATCATTTTCTACAAATCAGCTGTTTTTCCAATGGCGTGTACCTAACATTCTAATAATTTGAGCCTCATTTCCTTGGTATTACACATTGGATATTTTCCCTTAATTTCATTCTTACTTTAATTTCTCAACTTCCATATTCCCAATCGAAACCAAGCAATCCCCTTTCTTTAGCTCTTTTCACACACCTTAAGGCGTAACTCGCTCACTAATTCATTTTTCTATTCCTTGTAAAAGTTAAGCGACTTTTTTCCTCTACATTTAAGCATATAAAGTTTGCCTATACATATTTTCTAGCCTCTCTTATTATTTTCCAAACGCCCTTTGCTAATTTGTATCCTGGGGCCCACATATCCGCTTGCCCATTTATCATTAAAATATCTTTGAGTTTTCCGAGCCATTTATTTATCTACTATTTTTTTTTTAAATTCAACTACACGTTAAGCACCTGTATAATGCATGTTTTTTCTTTCCACCATTACAATATGACACGTTTTGTGTCTGCATTGGGTGTGTTTCCATGTCTGTGATTCAAAATGTGTACTGGATCGTTTGCAGAAAAACAACCTCTCCTATTCCGCCCCATCCACCACCCTTATTGCTGTGTTATAAAACCAGCATGCTTTGCGATAGTTAAGGTGAAGAACACGCCTCAAAAGATCCGGGAAACTATACAAAATCCGCCGGAGATTTTTTGGCGTTATTTGTACTGTGTTATCACATAAATATTAACAGTAACAATAACTGATACAGATTATACATTTCTTATTCAACACGTTTTTAGGACTTAGAAATCAATACCTCGCGTCAATAGATTTTCGAAGAGCAAGCAAACTTTGGGTCACAGAATGTCCAGGTTGAGCTATCAGGGAGTACAGAGGAAACTCGCGGATCATGGTTCGTTCTATAAACCATGCAGACCAAGGCATGTATGTACACGATGTGCGTGTTTGTTGGTTTGTGGTATATGTTAAACATATGGATTATTTATACCAACATTCACCTGGCGATTCAAGAAAACCGCAAAAGATCTTCGGCCCCGGGGTTTGAATCTGGGACTTCTACAATGCGAGTCGCACATGTTACCGCGGCACCAAATACCTTCCTCAGATATTGCACAAGCAATTGAATAACATCTTCCAATCCAATCCAATAATCGAAGACTGCACGTTAGGTTGTGATTTCACAAGAGATATGCACTTAGGAAATTTCTAACAGAACCATACAGAAACACTGGCTGCACTGTTTTACTTGTACTGGCCATGTTATTGTCATCCAGAACGCTACACCTGATTGAACCCTCTACTTCTTTATTCTTAGTGCCGTTTATCTAGGCAACATGGTATTACACGGCTCTCGCCTGACGTCACACGAACTGATAGGCTTGCTCTTCGTTCCTACACATCACACTGCTTGAAGCTATCTTCGTCTGTTTTAACATGTGGTTATCTTGCTATAGGGTTATTCTAAACAAAATATTTTATTCGCTATCTATTTTCAAAATATCTGCTTCTTATTCCCTGATGAATTCTTTTTCATTCGTTTCTCTGTTAGCTTTCCTAAATGAGTACTAGCCTCTGTAATATCCTTATCTGATTTTAATTTTAACAACTATTTTCCCTTTATACACATTGATAGATTAGCCGATTTCCCCAACCTTAATTTTTCTCTCGTTATTTTAGTTCCTTCATATTCACGAATCGCATGTGAATAATTATCTTTCATTCTACATATTAGATATTCAACAAAAACGCTTCTCCCTCTAAAACTTTTCGATTTTACTAACCTTGTTATAGACGATGGAATTCTTTCCCTGGTAACTTTCTCTTTTTTTTTCCTATGTAATTTTCCGTTTGCCATTCTAACTTTAACTTCCAGTAAAATCTCACTGAGTTTGTTTTTAAAACTACCGAGCGTATCCTGAATGTCAATATCCTCAATTCCAAATTTAATTTCATTCCAAAGGGCCCTTTCTTTAATTCTCTATCTTCCCAGTTCATGCTCTCCTTGATTTTCTCCAAAGCAATTTTAAAACCACTTCTATTCGCAAAAACGTATCATAAATAAGACTAACGCGAACGAAAGAATAGTTCTTCACATGAATATGAATGTAATATATAATAATACCTATAGGTGCATTTGCGACAGTTAGGGAAGGTTCCTTTTTTTTTCTTTCTTTTTTTCGAAAAACTTTTGATATAGTCGTTAGAAAGCAGCATAAACTAGACTCATTTGAAAGAGCCTTAAGCCTCTAATGTTAACAGAAGTGAAACTATGTATGTCTTGTAAGCAGGAACGAAGGGAGGGCACCTCGACCCACCACGACCCCGGCAAGCATCTCTTGCGGGCTACCACCCCCGAGGGGGAATGGATGAGGCGAAGTGAGACCGGAGGTTTGTCAGCGAGCGGAATTGGCCGCGCCGTAGCCAAGTGCTTAGACCATTCGCTTCCCACCAAAGCGGCCTGGGTTCGATCCTAGGCAACCGCATGTAGGATTCGTGGTGGACGAAGCGGCACTGGGGCGGGTTTCCTCCGGGTGCTCCGATTTCCCCCGCCATCTCATTCCATCATTCCACCGGTGCTCCATCTTCATTCCATGTATCATCAGTGTTACCGCCGTAGCGGTGCCGTATGTAGTAAAAGCGGACGTTAAACACTTTGAAAAAAAAAAAAAAAAAAGCGAGCGGAACTAGCGAAGCCCAGAGACGCACAGAAGTCCCTAACAGTTACAGACACGTGGTGCACAACCGAAGTGTTCTTGATTTTTGGAGAACAATTCTAAATTCATTCTCTCCGCTGCTTGTAAAATGTCAATAGGTTAAGTACAGTCCATATTCGCATTCAAATGACTAACCATTTTATATAACTGTATAAATGAGATTCGTGGCCTACTTGAATGAAGCCATGGTTACATTCCGTAAGAAACCAAAGTTGGCATTACCGGAGTGTTAAAAGCTTTTAAGCACAGAATGGAAGAATTTTATACTTTTAACACTGTCAAGCACTCTTAAAATCCCGACGTTTACTATCAACTATCTAAAAACTCATTTTATTTTTCATACTAATATTCCAGAATCGATATTTGGATTAAAATGAAGCATGAGGCATTTTTGGGAATGAAAATGTTCACGCTGCTTTTTTATGTATTGATATTGGATGAAAACAGGTTGACTTGTATTCACAATTTTGAATAGTTTACGATTATTGTTCTTAGCAATATTTCGGAAGTCATATTTGAATCAATATAGTGTGAGGCTTCTTAGGAAATACAACGCTCACTCTAGGTTTTGTTTGGTGTATTGAAAGTGAGTGAAAACAACTGGCTTGTATCATAATTTTGAATACGCTTGCACACTACTTCGTTTAGACAGACGCAAAGTAAGCCCTTGTTTAGTTTTGTGTTTAAGGGAAAATGTCTCGAATATTTCCTGTTCCTGCTCTTTAGAAAATCTGTAGAGAATATCGCAAATTTGTAGATAAAGGTTTAAGTTGTCAACGGTTACTAATGTTCAAGCGCGTCGACTTAGCTGGTTTCTATCTTATCAAAAGAGAACGGCAACACGTCTTTCTAGTTGTGAGATTGGATCTGAGTTGAGGTAACTTGGCACGATAGTCAGTGACGCAACCTGCCATCCTTGTTGTGAATGCACCTAGGTTGCTGTTTATATTTTAGCTGATAGATGGAGGTAGTTGGGTGGGAACCCCTATTTTAGGGGTAGCTCTAAGTCAAGTGCTCTTCTCGTTAGGCTGCATGTTGAACAGGCTGTACTTGAGTTAACAGCGCCGATTTGCCCAGAGTTTAACGACTGTGCGGCTTCTATCTCTACGTGGAAATCAAACGCGGTTCTCAGATAACAGAACTATTTCCACTCTAGCAGTCAATCTGTGCAATAAAACCATCAAGTCTGCACGAGTTTCCACCAAGTTTGTAAAGATACCGCAGATATCTTAGTTCCTCGTGCTCGTCGTAATCCATTGTGCTTTTACAGCTTCCCTCTTCATAGTCATGTAATCCCAACTTCCCTAGCTCACTGGTGGTAAAAACTCCTGTCACTGACTCCAAAGTCATAGCTATCGCTAACTATATGAAAATTATCTGACATCAGTTTAATTCTTTTATCTGAAGACGTTACTAGATAAAGATGTTCTCTGACCACACGAGGCATTTGCTATAAAAGTCCAATAAATCTTAAAGGCAGTATTGTAAAAGTGTGCATTATAATCATACAAATTTCCCTCACATTATTTATTTTAATATTAGCGGTAAACTTACTTATAGAAAAGCTAATACTACGAAGGTCCGAGTCAAGAAGGCGCGTGTTTTGCCAAGAATAACAACTGAGAATCGTTGTCCCTACTTTAGTGTTGCCGCTTGTGCATTTCACTATATTAGTTACCTTTTTGCTACTCTCTTGCGTTATCATACGTGTTTAATTTTGTGTTTAACCGATTGAAACATTAATTTTAAGTAATAAACACCTCAAACAGGCTCAATATCAACACCGCAAAGTGCTGCAAATAGCAAAGGAAATTACCATGCGTTTACTATTTTACTTTAGCCGTAGACTAACCTGGGAAAAATGCGGCAACTGCAACTCACTGCCTTCTACGATGTAATTTGAAGCACGGCTGCGTAAAGGATTGAAAAGTTCTGCTGTCATCGACAACGCCATCTGAAAGCTCAAAATAAAGTGTGTCAACAATATAGGAGGCTGATACGACAATCAACTCATTCAATTAGAAGTAACAGAAAAAACAGCGCTTGAAAGCGTTTTGCTTAAGTACTGAAAAATTGGAAAGAATAATAGAGAATTAATCGGGTATGACTAAAGCGATAAATCAGGAACGAAGCGACTAAAGTATACTTTAGTTATATTGATTGCCTAGTTAGACAGGTATTTAAAGTTACATATACTTTCATGAGATTAAGGGAGACTTCACAGTTATTCACTGAAAATTCAGTAGATACAATTAATTTTTTATTTTACTTTAAACACACTGAATGATAATTATCATCACCACCTACGTTTACAAATTAAGTTCTAAGAAACTGTTTGGCTTTTAAACTCTGTTTCCTACGGCAACCAACATCTCATTCCTTTTGACACCTACATTATGCACTTAGGTTAGAACACAGAACATGCAACTGTTCCACCCCTAGTGACAGCGATAGTCTCTAAGAAATGTGCCGGGAAATGAACATTGCGTTCTGACTAGGTGAATTTCTGTCCAGTCGTATCTCTATGAACTTGTTGTTGTGTATTAGTGATGTTATAGAGAACTTCTTGCAATTGAAAGGTTGTTTTTAGGCAGTCCACGGAGATGCATTTTATCAACTCCCCGACATCGACGTTGAAGAACTTGTCAGTCCGAGTCTTTATTGGGTACAGGCCATTGTAAGTAGCTAAAGTAGGTGGACTTTTATGTTGGGTTTCTAATATTTTTGATTTTTAATGTGAAATGACGTTACTTCACCTTCTTATTTTGGGCAAGAGGCACAACTCTTAGTAGATTTTGAGGTTTCCCTAGCTCGATCTAGCTGCAGTCTTTAAAGCCAAGAAACTGTTCCTATTCCATCTTCAAAGGGTCGCGGTGACGGTTTGATGCGCAGTTAATTAACAGGTTTATCTATTTCAACCACTATCAATACAATTTATTAACCTTTAGTATCGTTTTATTATTTGATATTCACATAAAAGTATCAGAATTTTATATTCATGTGCGTGTCTGTGAACAACATAACTCAAAAACCAAAAGTCAGTTAAATATCAAACTGAAAATATACGTTTTGAGGCTCCCCCAATAAAACAAAATTAAATAAATAACTACAAGCCTAGTATGGACTGTGTAACTCAAAACTGAAAAGTCGGTTAAACAAAAAATGTTGAAGAAATTACATTTCACAGTCTTCAGTTAAGGAATCACCCCATCAATATAAAGGTTATCAACAAGTTACTCCGCACCGTGTCGGTGTCTACCGCTCAACGTAACGTTGGGATCCTATTTATCTACATTATCTTTCATGAATTTTATACGTGAAGCTATCAGATTTTTATTTCAAGGAACGTTATAACTATACGCCCCCGGCAGTATAGTTACATGAGAGCTGCGGAGGGACTTTCTGATAACCCTATACTAGACAATAGTATACCTCGGTTGACCGTCTACAGAGCTGTAACATTTTGGACTTACCATTCCACTTTAGGTTAATGTTCCAGATATTACTCATAACACACTAAATGTTATGGATTGTACATTTTTCTTCGTTTTGTTTTTTAAAAATGACTGTTACATTTTGCGAGAAAGTCCTATAGGGTATATTATTGTGATTGGCACTCCCTTTCCAACCTAGTAAAATGTGTATCCTCTCAGTAAAGTCCCCTTGGGCGTGTGTACTCGCACCATATGCGTGGCAGCTCTCCAATGTATCTAAAATGCCCCTTTCAGATTGTGTCGTACCCAGCACTGGTCAACTGCTTCCAGCTGTTCAAACTGCGAAATTAAGGCCCTGCAGGTGTTTCTTCAAAGCTCCGAATAGGCGATACTCAGATATGCTCAAATTGAGAGGATGCGGGTTTACATCACCTTTAACCCCATCTCTCTCTTCCGGGAATGGGTCACTTCCCTTCTTCCATCCGGTTGTACACGCTTCTCTGTGATGGATATGCTGCACAAACGCTGTGACCGATAGCCTTTGATTCTCTGCATCTTTGAATCTTTTTCACAGAGACCGCTCTCTCTATCCGGCTAAATACTGAGAGCGTTGAAAGAACGCACTGTAATGCATTTACATAGCAACTTTTTAACATTAGCTAAACTATGGTATTTTTTTCCTATTTAAGTTGCTGTAACTACATAGTCATATTTGTTAGGAGATAGTCGTAGTCGTATGTGACGGACAGTTAGTCTTCCAGGTCCCTCCCTGTACCATACCACCTTGCTTTCGTCACGAGTCCACAGAGGAAACCGTGCAGGGCAACTATCCCTCCCGCTCTGTGACGACAGATGGCATTAGGGTGCCATCCAGTCTGTTTTCATTTTCTGTGCATGGATGACATAGCATTCCCTATTACTATTTTTCATGTATACCACTTCTTAGACTTAAGAGGGAACTTTGTGTAGTAAAATTATTTATGCAACACGATATTTATCTTGGAGATGGAAGGAGACTAATATGAATAAGATAGAGGAATAAGAGTTTGTAAGAGCAGTACAAGAGTAGAGAAAGTCATGTGAGTGCAACACATTACATTTTTTCTAAGTCCTAACGATAGAGCTAAATGCCTCATCGGCGGCACAATAATTATATGTGTAAGAAAATTATTTGTTGAAAGACACTAATGCGGGGTACACATAGAAACATATTGTGAAATCATAACATAGGGGACGCTAGAGAGGAAGAATTAAAGAGGCTGCTACATCTTGTAGAAGAGTTTTCTTTATCCAAAAATGAAGTTTGTACCAGTGCTTTCTAGGGCATCAACACAAAAGACCAGATTTGAGCATAAAAACAAATGAACCAGTTTAACACTGTGCACCGCACGTAAACATTACATTACGCACTGAGGAGGAAACAGAGCTGAAAGTGATGAAGAGGGAGACGGCAAAGCAAGCGAGACAAGGTAAGGAGAGAGTGAAAGAATGTTTCCACCGAGGTAAACACTTCAGAAAAATAAATAGAAATAATTGTATGATTTGGTATATCTCTAACGGATTAACAGTTATGCAAACGTGGTCCAGAGTAAATACTACTACAGGGGCTATAGCCAGGAAATTCAAGATGTACATTTCATCTGTCATAAAAATATCTCAAACATTTTAATCAAAATCGTTAGAGCCATTTTCAAGAAAATGAAAATTTTGGAAATATTTTCCATGTAAAGAGTAGTTTAGGGTGGGGCTCTTTTCTTCAAAATCTTCGTGTCGCATCCTTGAAAGACGTTAAACTTAAATACCAACTTTGTTTTTTAACCTAGTTTTCATTTTTGAGTTATGCTCTCCACAGTTACACAGACTGACACACACACACACACACTCTCACACGCAAACACACACACACACACACGGACCTTTTTCTTAAAAAAATGCTTTATTTTTGTATTCAGGGAGTCTCAAAACACATATTTCCGGTGAAATCTCGACATCGAATTTTTGGGTGGAAAAAATGAAATAAGAGAAGAACTAGGTATTTGTCCGATAAATGACAAAATAAACTAATATAGAGAAAGCTGAAGAAATAATTTGTTAAGCATGGACAATACCCGATACCCCAAAATGGCATACAGTTACCAACCATATGGAAAGAGAGATGTTGGAAGACCGATGAGAAGTTGGAGAGAGACTTGATGCCCGACCTGGAGAAGTCTCCTTATCCATGAAGTGTTGTTGTTGTTGTTGTTGTTGTTGATGATGATAAATTCTTCGTAGTCGCAGTTTGCAATGCACTGGTCTATGCACCCTGGTTTAGCTGTACGCTACTGATGAGTCCTATCCGGGCTGTTTTGGCTACCTTGTAGTTGAGCTAAATCCGTGATTGGGGGGAGGAGGAACGGCGGCATGTTTACCTTTAGCGAGGTAACCGGGCCGGGCACCATAGCAGCACGCTGGCAAGTGTGTAGCGCTAAATTGTGAGGTGATATCGTCCTTTTTCTCTTGTTTAACCCAGGTCGCAAACTAGGTATTACACTTAGAACCCTTGTCATAACTTTATTGATTTTAAAAATTGATGCGTGGGATACTAGTAGGAAGTTAGTGTGCGAATTCCTGGACGAACACACGCGACGATTTTAAATGGTTCTCGCAAATAAATGCTTTCATTTTCGAAGTGTGACGAAATAAGTTGCGTTTATAAAATAGGCATGTGGCTAGCGCAGGGATGTCCAATCTTCTCTCTTTGGAGAATCTCACGCTACTCCACCCTCAGTAGGAGGGAGAGACAGTCAATATCTAGTGACGGACACGAACATGCGATTCCATGACAGTTGCTAAGTCATACCTTGAATTTCCCTGGAATGTCCTCAGAAAACCTCTTCATTCTGGATTATTTTTGGCATAAATGATAAACAGTAAGAAACAGGCAAAAGCTGATTAAATAAAAAGTGCGGATCTGGTTAAAAGCAGTTTGTTAAATACCGACTTCTTTTTTCTTTTAAGTAAACCATTTCCGAGATTCTTTCTTATTTTGAATTTTCCAATACTTATACCTGTTTCAAACAGGAATATGTTACTCGTTTTTTCATTTTTTGGCTTTGCAAAGAGAACGGAATTTCAAAGGCATCGCATAGCAACCAGCGCTGAAAACATTTCACTATCGCTTAAAGACTATTGTATTTCACTTGCACCTACAAGTTAGCAATAAGATGCTTTCTGAAAATGCTTATGTCGATTAACTAGATAGATAAATAAGCGTTTGCAATAGTGTTTATAATAGTGAGTATAGCTCTACATTTGCGAACAGAGTTGCTGGAAATTGAACTATATTAAAATATATTGTAATAGGTTACGCGATGATCACTTGATGTAACCTCTAAGGCTATGCACTTCGACTTTGTCGTCAAATATTGATTGCCTTGTTAAACGTAAGCAGTACCAAAAAGGTCACTAATGAACAGAAGTTTATCGCATAAGATTTGAAGATGCTTTTATTAATCAAACGCAACGTAAATGTGACCAACCCGCCATTGCAATACACTGTACGGCTGGGGGCTAAAGAGGGGCAAAGTCCGCGCATAATGGAAGGAGGTAATCTCAAAATTTCCTGTTTCGCAAACGTTGGGTTTCGCTGGGCTAGTGTCTTCGTTTACCAGCCCTGGAGGGTCGATGGTGTATGGTTGACAGAGATACGCAAGAGGCGTAGTCGAGGGAGGAAGACAGGGCCGTCGATTCTAGGAAGTTATTACAATAATTAAGTGTGAGGAATGTGAAGTGTTTGAATTAAGTTTATTACATATCAATGGCTAGTTTGGTACTTGATTAGAATGAAGCGTTAGTCCGAATTACTAATTCAGGAATTGCTCGTGGAATTACAAAAGTAGTCTCTTGGGTTCTTGCCCTGTTATCCTACCATTAAGCATACGTTAAATTTGACCGAATGCACGGTGAATGACGGGATGAATCGATACTTTGCACACCATAGCAGTGGTTTCGTCTTGTAGGGGCACGCACATCCCGGGCAAAGGGTCACAAGTTGGAGAGGAAAGCCAAACAAGAAGGTTTATTTGGTGCGGAACTCCTGGCTTAGCTCCAGACTGCTGGGAAATGATACATATTAGCTTGTCAAAATATGGAGGCAATTTCCACTGCTAACTTTCACAGCAGGTACACGGGATGACAGGGGTTTTCATTACGTCATCTATTCACAGCGTTCGTCTACTTTCTCTACCATGCATCTAGTGGGCAGAGAAAGTGTTGCATTCCAACCAACAACTCGATACCGCAATTTCTCTGGATATACGTGTTTTGAGGCACCCTGGATCAAAAAGTGTGCTTCACTTCAAGGAGTACGCTTGTAACATGTTCCTTTATCTCTCCTTCATTTAAGTCTTTAGTATATTATTTATCTATTCTTTCTGTTCCCATTTTTCCTACATACTCCCTCCATCTCGTTTTCCCTTCCTCTATTCATTTATTCATACTATATACGTTTATTTCCTTCCGAATTCTTTATTTGGTCTTTCAGAAGACATTCGTTTACTTTCGTTAGGAATTTCATTTCTGCGGGCTGTGTCCTTAATTATTGTCCGGTCTCACTTCCGTATGCAACCATTGGTATAACCAATACGTTACAGTTTTTTTCTTGGTATCTTTCTTGCTTTTGTATTCTAATGTTTTATTCATCGTATTGGAGATGTCACATTTATAACTTACATCACATCCTAGTAAGTGAAAGTTAGATACTTATTCTACTGGTTTCCCGTCTAGTATTATTTTAGAGCGTATTGGGTTATTTTCCTTTAAAGGCCATAACTGTCGTTTTATTTTCTGATATTTTCCGGTTATATACTTTGCGTTTTAAATCCAAAAGGCGTATTTTTAGAAATAAGTACGTGAGTGTGTGTCTCTGTGTAAATGGGCCCTAATGACCAAGTTGTCGACGGGCCCTTAAACAAAACACACTCACTCACTCTGTGTAAATAACTAAATATTTTGCTTGTTAACGACGCTCTTTGTTGAGAAAATGTGTTTGAACTTTCTCGTTTTGTTTACCGTTACCTTACCGGTGCACTTAAAAACCATCGCTCTGGGCCGGGTTTGAGCCCTTGACCTACAACACTTGGAACCCTAAAGCAACCAACCAGGATGAAAGGTGAAATTAAATTAAAGAACGGGAATTTGAACCACCCATTGTTTTTGTGTGTGAACAGAGTATTAAAAACGAAAAGTTGTAAACTACCGAACTTAGCATTTAAACTAGTTTAAGTAACACCAAGACATAACAATACGATTTTCAAAAAAAATTCTCCACTCTAAGCTATCCTATCATACCTTCGTTTTTTTTACCTTCTTTACTACGTAAGAAGGGTAAGCTTTTTATTTACAATATTTTTACTCCATAACAGTGAATTTAACATGCCAATTACTTTTGTTCCTTCACTAATTCTTTTTTTTCAATTTCAAAATAGCTTTCCCATCTGATTTTAAAATTGAGCCCAAGTATTTTAATTTATCCACTTTCTTAATTTTCTCACTTTCAATTTGTAATTTTTCTTCATTCTGCAGTTCAGTTGTGAGAAACTCACTTTTGTTAGTGTTCATATTTGATCCTAACTTCCTCTCTAACTTTCCTTATATTACTCACTAAGTGAAATTTCCATTTTTTTTTACATTTTGTGTTCCAATTCATCAGATCGACTTTTACAAATATGTACTTTAAACAATAGTGGTGATACACGTAACCTTGTGGGAATCCTTAAATACACCTCTACTGTAGAAATTACTTGTTAAAACACTACGAATATGGTTTGGAGGCATCAAGATGTTTTGATAAAGAGGAGGCAAAGAAACAGCTAGACTGACTGTCAAAGGGCTGTTTGTGTGCAGAGCTTCAGCTTTTGGAAGTAGTGAGAGCGTAAAGTTTCATGGTTTAGTTGTAATCATGTCATCCCACAGATACGTAGATGTAATTAGCTGGTACTGCGTAAAAGGGGAGATGATTCGACCTTCCCCACATTGCTTGCTCTTCGCTTTTACTTCAGTGTCAATAACTGAAACAAAGAAGCAATTTTCGTTGTCTCCTAAAGCACCTTTATATTTGTTGCATTGCACTGCGTGATCCAGACGGTCGTACAGGAATACATTGATTGCTTTATTGTGCTAGCATTATAACATACGTTATAATAATATTAATAGTGCTTAACACCAGTTCTTACCATATAAGTCACCACAGACAACGATACATGAAGGGAAATTAAATAGAGGAAGTTCGTGTAATATGGAAAACCCTCTAGGGTTTTAACTTCTTATCACTTCCTTAGAAGAAAAAAAGTAGAAATTTGTAATGAATTTTTGATAAAAATGTCCATGTGTTTACTGCGGCTAATATGGAATAGGAAGGGTAATATGGAGTGCTACATAAATTTTCCAGTTAATTTATTCAAGTAAGATATGTTATATTAATATACCAGGTGAGTCAGCCGCCCCTTATATTTTTTTAAGGTAGACCAACCCATCAATTGCTTGACTTATTGCGCAAAGTGTAGAAGAAAGTACTCCTCGCTAAACTACACCTCAAAAACTCACTGATTTAGTGAGAGCGAATTCGAGTTTCCAGTCTATTTTACAAACTTTTTATTAGAGTATACATAGAAACGCAATTCAGTAAACGCATTTGAAAAAACGGACCTATCATATGAGTACTTTAACAACATCAGCTAAAAAGAAACGGCGGATTCTTGTACTTAGAGCCGGGTAAATTGACAGACATGCCTCATCCACCATGCACCCGTACAGTCTAAACGCACAAATCATTAAATAACGGCTTAAATTTTGGCTTAAACTACGTGTCGTACCACTCATATAATAGCTTTTACCATTTAAGTAATACTATTAAAATGCCCAGCAAAGGTTTAAAACTCTCTTAAAGAGCTAAATTATGCTCGAAAAGTCGCGAGGTGGCAATGGCATAGCACCTGGCGTACTGGCTCTAGGGTTTAAACTCCAAGTGTGCTTTCAGTCAAGCCTCCAAATAGCTGAATAAAATTATGGGCGCATTCTGTGCACTAATCCTTGGAAAACTGGTTCCCGTCTCCACATTGTACAATTTTTTTTATGTTCATAAAAAATTGGAAACCGAATTCACAATAATCTAATTTTAAAGTCCTTGAAGGTGTAGAATGTAATTTAAAACGTCTGTGATTGTCTGTATTTTGTAATAGAATAGGTATAACCACTTCTGCCCCACTGGACTGACATGGTGTAGTGTGTTATTATGAATGCCCACTCCCTTTATTCTCCACATGTATACTGTCGCACGATATTTTGTGTCATTCCTTCACCATGTATTCGACAGATAAGTACGTTCAAATACCTTTGATCTGCGGTGAAGCAATAGCCAAAGTGCAAGGAACTCAATATCTATACCGGGAGAGATATCCTCATATGCAATAAACCATAAAGTAGAAATAAAACAATTACGAATCCAAACAATACCAGCTTTACACATAATTGTTGAATTGTTCTCAAGCGCTCACGAATAACGACATTTAGAGATGTTAAAATTAAGCCCACCGGATTAATCCTAGAAAATATAAAACACACAATTAATATTGAGGATATATTGTACGAGATAAGGTGCTGTCGCAGGAAGAAACACAAGAAAGTCGCTGCCTTAAATTACATATTTCATTATGCCAATTTCTCCCTTCTACAACTAAATCCATTCTATCTTATCTATAGGGAGTTTCGCTCGCTCCATAACTTGGATGAATTACGTCCAGTAAGAATGCATTATCTAATATTTGAGCTGCAGACACTTTTTGAGTATCTAATTATTTCTTAACAGGTGCGAACACTTACAAAGACATAGAGGCATCATCTCGAACTCTTTTATAACGCTGGGCAACATTGTTCGTGTTATTGCGCTCCGCAGTAACAGATTCATAAAGCTGTGTCCTGGTAGCAACGGGATGCCAGTAGCGTCATTCCAGAGAAATTCACAATCAAAATTGCACATGCCAGCACTAGATAAGGGTAGTTTATGTAGTGGCACGATTCCATGCTCTATACGCTATGTATCGCCTAAGTGAATAACCTTCCTTCTTACTACGGAGTAACATTGTCTAGGCTATGTGTTTTCCATTGGTAATATATATGTATGACGTTGGCTTCTTGTGACTGTATTTATTAAATACATCATTGCTTGCTGTATGGCTGTAGCAGGCGAAACAGCTTCAATACAAACAAAACGAGAAGAATAAATGAAAACGGTCCAGAAACCATTACCAACTCGTGAATGGGACACACCCAAAGCAATGAACGGAGTTATAAGATGGAAAGATAAAAGAAAATGAGATTTTTAGCTTACTGAACAGAAGTAATGAAAAAAGGACGAGGTGCAGTAAAAACGATAACAAAGAACCGAAAGAGTAAAGACATTATAGTATGAAGCTGCAATTAAATACATAGATGAAAGGGTTTCTCTTGCAGTGGAATATTCTTGAAGGGAATAAATAAAAATCCTCTACTTGAATAGGAAAAATGAGAATATGGCGGCCCTTTCTTTGCTATGGGTTGTCAACTTGCTAGTCACCAGCATAATAACTTAATTTAAACAGGAATTTGAAAAATACCGTGTGATTCAGCCATTACATACTCGTAACATATAGAACGTGCCGATTATGAAACGTATCTCCGGGAATTTATTTTACCAGTAAAGAAAATGTCAGAGTATGGAAATACAAATTCAAAACACATTAATTTATTCTCAGATGATCAAATAAATACATATAAATAAAACAAATTGCCTACGCATTGGAGAGCAAGGAGAACCCTTGAAATTTGAAGATGTCAAGAAATTTTACTCTCTTTGGAATGCACTAATTTAGGCACGAAAATTGATAAATTTGGCAATAATACAATGGAAATTAAAATTAGAATTACCTAAAGCTATAAACTCCTTAAATTCGTTTTGGTGAAGTAAAAATATAACAAAGATAGAAAATTACAGATTTACAGAACTATTACACAATGTATCCTCGTATATGGATCAGACGTTTGGCAATTATGACACAAAGAAATGAGCAACATTTTAGCTACTGAAATATCAGCTAGAAAATAAATATCAGAAAAGGTTATAAATGAAACCGTGAAAGAAATTATGGCTATTCTGGATATTACTGAACAAAAAGATTATGTTGGTATGGGTACTTAACAGAATCTCAGATACCAGACTAGCTAAATTAATAATGAAATGGGTACCACCAGAAAGAACAAACAGAAGACGTCCGAAGAAGGGCTGCCTGGGAGTTATAATAGCAATGAAATCCAGACTTACGAAGAAGAAATGCGAGAGAATAGAGAGGAGTGGCGTTTCGGTACCGGAAGACGATGAGAGCTGTCATGCCACAGGAAGATGGATACATCGATATTTTGTTTTTAGGGGACCAATCTGTAAAGTTTTCAAAAAACTGTGTTATGCACCTACCTAGAGCAGATGGTTCAGAGGGTAGCGTTCTGGAAGTCGCAGGTTCGATTCCCATGGGTTTTATTGGGAATTACTCTGGATGCTAGGCATGCCAAGAAGCATATTTACTTCCCCGAACTTCCCGTTCTTTAATTTCATTTCACCTTTCATCCTGGTTGGTTGTTTTAGGGTTCCAAGTGTCGGAGGGAGCTTCGGTTGCATGGCAGCTGCATTGCTCTCTGTATATCCTCATTCTCCAGATCAGGGGAGGGCTTCGAGTCCCAGGCGATGTGTAAGCACGCAGAGAGGAGGGGATTCGGTTTTGAAGGGAGATTGTGAATGGGTTGCCATGTTTTAATGGCCCTATTCCAGGTGGAAGGTACTGCTTCGGCCATACTTTATATTACTTGCATCTATATCCATTAGCCAGGTTATTTTGGCCGAAGCAATACCTTTCACTCCGAATAGTGCACGTACGAGTACATGGCAACTGAAGCGCCGTATGAACTTCAGCATAGAGAGACCGAGATACACCGGTTCGAGTTTCGGCTGTTGCATTCAAGTCTGATTCAACTTATCAACCGACTATCTACACACAACTAGTGTGGAAGAACAATTATGAAATATATCTTGTACTGTTATTGTGCTTTTATTTTAATTGGAGAAATAACTAATATCTTTATAAACGCATAAAAGGACTGTGGAGAAAGAAAATACTCACTAACCAAAGCTTCCTGTTTCATTAGTGACGTGGGAAAGAGAGCTCCGATGTTACGACTTCGTTCAAACCTTGTAAGGTTGATCTACATTGAAAATAAACACTGCCCCATGCTTTCAGTCATTGTTGCTTATTTAAGGACAAAAGGACCCTTTACATTAGCAGTCTGCATGTCCGTTGGCCAGTGAACTGGCGTAAGTACTCGCGAGGATACGCTCGAATCTTGTTTTTACTTTTCTCTTTCCTTCCCTTCGTTTTTAGTCCGCGAGGATTTACGGCCAGGAAGTACGGAGATTAAACACACGCTGTTATATCAGTGTAACAAATGAGCACACCAGTTACTTCTAATCACGCTTTATTTTACTCTTAAACAGTGGTAACCTTACGCTTACGACATTGTTGCATGCACTCTGTATAAACACAACGATCCGTCAAATAGAATCATTACTGTCAACTGTCTCTTCAGAATTTTTTAACCTTTTTAACTGTGTTAACCGGTTGACTGACACACTGGCTCTTTCCAGGCGGCGGTCGGCTGCTTAATAGGGCCAGAACTGCAAGTAGGGTTCTTGAAAGCGAAGCTTCTGCAAGCTGTTTAAAGAATTCTCAACTGTCGCAATACCGCACACAAAGGCCATTGTTCTGCCCAGCTATTGTTTGTCAAGAGAGTCAGTCATTTACACAGGTGGAGGCTGTTTAGTAAACGGTTAGTTTATTAACGTCCTCCAACGTAGTTTCATATCGGACGGTAAATGAATGAAATTAGCCCGAGGTCCATACGACTTTGTTACCCGATTTCCTCTTCTCAGGATAAGGGAAAACCTTGGTAACAACCTTCTCCGAATAACTCGCCCTAAGTGAGATTCCAGCTATCAGAATGCGAAGTTCCATCCCCTGGGAGACCTGGTACGGTGTGCACTCAGCCTTGTTAGGTCCTTGGGGGGAGCCAATTGAGTAGCTATTTGATTGAAAAGTAGTGGTCTGTGTTTGCAAACACCTCGTATACCGGCAGAGAAGGACCGGGGCACTGATCACATCCCACACTCCAGGACTGCACCCCATTGAGGATACAGGTGGTGGGCAGAGGTAGGGTACGCCGTGGCACGACGGTAGGCTGTCTTTTGATATCCACAGTTTGGTAGAAGGGCAGTTCAAAGTGGCGTAGCTAATAACTTAAAAGCAACAGTATGCAAAGAGAACTACATATGAATATTAATTATTTGTCTAAGGATTCTGTGCTGCTCTACAAATACCAGATGCATTAGCTGGAAGTTCTGTCAATGGAACGCATATACATACTTGATTACAGTCCTATATACGACTGAGTCCTACATTTCTAAATAATATTCAATTATACTAATAGCACTATAAACATTTCTTAGCACTTAGTTTTGGTGATTTCACCGGAAATATGTTTTGAGGCTCCCTGAATAAACAAGAAGCGATTTTAGAAAACGGCCGTTGTGTGAGACTTAGAAACTGCTGTGGAACAGCCTGTTTGTGTAATCGCTGGATACTAACAGCTTTTGAGTCTAAACGCCACAGGTGTTATTCATCCTCCGACTGAAAGAGGATTGGGGGATAGCAGCTAATTACGTAAGCGTCTCCAAAGAGATATGGTTGACATTAGTGTCTCAGAATGTTCAAGAAACTTCTCTCGTGCTGGGCTTGTTCATGTAAAGGTGGACTTCGAAGTAAAATCCGTGCTACGTCATTCTGGCTTATATATGTAGGTGAGTCAAGATGGCAAGAGAAGCTTTTTTCTTTTTTGTGGTGCAAATTGAGTGTTAAACGAGACAGATCATGGCAGTGTGTGTGTCTGTGTGTATGTGTGTCTGCGTGCGTGGGTGTGGGCGTGTGCGTGTATGGGGGTGAAAGATACGTCGCGCCGATGTGAAGAAGTCTGAACGAATATCGAGTGATTGTATCGTCAGAGTTAGTGTTTTGAGAGACAGAGAAAGTGACGAAATACGGTGATAAGTCACAAGAAGTAAATGGTTGCGAGTTGTAATACCACGAAAGACTGTAGACTGTGTTAATGTCAGTAAAAGAGAAATGTGTTTTTGTGCAAAAGTTTAGAAAAAAATAATGAAATAGACTGATTTTGTAATTTTGCCACAATAAGATAATTTCTACAAATATTTATCTCGATTAACATGAAGTAGATAGAGGAATAGGTGTTCATAAGAATAGTTTGCATAAGAGTAGAGAAAGTCATTTGAGTGCAACAAATCATCCTCTTTTTTGTTATTTACATCTGATACATTTAGACACTTCATGTAACTAATTACAAATGCTCCCTTACCATGGGGACAGTAACCCTTACGGTTCAGTGATTTGGTTGAGTGATTACATGTTATTAAATGAAAGCCCTAATTTACTCCAGTTGTGGCACTTAGCCCACAA
Source organism: Tenodera sinensis (assembly GCA_030765045.1). NCBI lineage: Eukaryota > Metazoa > Arthropoda > Insecta > Mantodea > Mantidae > Tenodera > Tenodera sinensis. The sequence continues at coordinate 150,484,728 of CM060966.1, forward strand.
TGTTTCTGAGTGCTGCAGTTAATGTGCTAAATTTGAGCAGGTAAACCATAAACAAGCGAGGCAACTGAATATTACAGTGCTTTAAGCCTTTTCGCCCATCATAAATAAACCAGCGCTGCAGTTGTTTAATGCTACAGGTTTACGTTGGTATCTCTCTTTGTTTATCAGTAACACAGTATACAGGGGAATAACAGAAAGCTTATAAAAGCACGCCGTTATGTTAACCCTCCACTTACCTTGATGTTATCCTAATTAACATGATAATTTAGCGCCAAAAAGTGGGTAAGCAACTTAGTGCCAATCTCGGGGGCACTAGTCTGTTTTTTGTTTGTTTGCCGTTGTTGTGCTTGTTATACTAATTGTATATTAAGCCGGTGTTCCACCGCGTAATTCTTTTCACCAAACTTTTTGTACCCAATGAAATTGCACAAAAAAAAAATCCATGCAACTGTTGTCAATATAACCCCTTCAACTTGTAAGCGTGCCATTACACCGATTATTTCACTTGGGCCCTCCCCTTCCTTTACCACAGCCACATTTGACTGCAGTTGTTGGGATTCGAACTCGAACTGGTTTAGGAATTAAAGGAAGAACGGCATATGCAGCAAACTAACTTTCCAATTAAAGGGTTAAGCAATAGTTTTGGGGTCAATTTCTATGATCCTCGGTACGAAGAAACGATGTATTACGAGTAAAAGACGTTGTCATGGTTACAAAGAAAACAGGGCATAAGCAGAGGTATATTAGGCCTAGTACAAAGCGAAGTGATGTTAGAGGACCCGTGAGACTATCGCAATTTTCTTCGAATTGAGGAAGATTTATTTCTCAACCTCTTACATCATGTTGAAGGTCAAATTATGTGCAAGAGAGCCTTAAAATCTAACTTCTTCAACAGAAACTCGTACATACACAACAGCTGACTATATGTTGCCTGCGCAGTCCGCCATATTGTTAGGTTACTGGCAGTGATTTGCAGTTTTCATGTCCTTGGATGGGGAAGGGAAAAAAAAAAAAAAAAAAAAAAAAAAAAAAAAAAAAAAAAAAAAAGGCAACTCAATCGCTTTGGGTACAAACAGGTTGGAAATAAAATAGTAGGATAGAAATTGTATGCAATGCTTTTGACCAAAAGGTTGGATCTTGAGAGGGTTGGACCCAGTAGGCTTAGGTGACTAACATTTTTTAAAGCTATGTAATGACCTTGAAATTCTGTTCTCCCTTGCACGTCTAAGACATTAAAAGGAGTAACGTATTCCTATTTGAAAACAGTATAAGCATTGGAACAGTAACAATCAAACAAGTAAAGAGGAATATATTGGAAATGGTTAATTTACAGAAAACATATGTTTGATATATATCTTGCCTTTTTGTGTAATAAGAGTTTATCTCTTACATTAACCAAACTTGTGCTAAATCGCTCATAATTAAGAGGATTTCCGAGACCATTTCCAGGAAATCCAAGATAATTCAAGATGTACATTTAATTTGTTATAAAAATCGTTAGTCATTTTCATAAATTCTAAGTTGAAAAACGTTCCATTAAAAGGTAGTCTAGGGTAGTTCTTGAAAAATTCATGTTGTGTCCTTGGAAGATGCTGAACTTAAATACTAAATTTGGTATTTAACCAATCTTTCGTCTTTTTAGTTACGTTGTTCACAGACATACACACACAGGCACACGAACAGAACCTTTTCTAAATATGTTTTTTCTCGGAATGGGGTGTCAGGGGGTCCCAAAACATATTTCCGGGGAAATATCGGTAATTAGTAATTCGCTTAGTTAATATATTGTAGTGGATAAATAAATAAATGAAACCAGTAGATAAAATTTCTGCACATTCGGATAGAGAAAGTGCATGCTAAATATTAGAAACTTATTTCATAATGATCTAAAAAGTTTGGATGGTTTTTAGGACTGATTTTGTTTTCATTTCCAAATACACTAGAATATTGGACAAATTATGTTCCGTGCAATAAGCTAGTAGGCGAACACTGAAGCACAAGGCACTTCATACAGAATCTGTGACCGTAAGGAAATCCGTTCTTCAGGTTCAACAATTCCTTTGTGAGATGAACGCAGGTTTATGGCATTTTCCACGCTTCCACGTGCAGTATCAGAAACACGTTAAAATCACATTTGTCACACATCTGAAACTTCCATTCCTATTTCAGGCGGCGTTAGCTTCCTAAAAGAAGCGTTCGTGTCAGCTAAAATAGACAAACTTCCTGAACACAAATTTTAGCTTCATGGACTCAAGTTTTATTGACCAATTTGCTTGAATGCATCTCGTTTGGCAGTTTTACATATACTGGGGCTTTTGTAAGTAACTGGGCATTCCTAAGAGTTAAGCGATTTTAGTTATTTTTGGATGTGTTGTACATATTATTAATGAAAACATTCCCCGATGCCGTACGCACAGAGCGCATTTGCATACATTTATGGTCAAAGTAACATAATCACACGGTTTTTTCCGTGGTTTTCCCTTATCTGGAGATGACTGTTGAGTAACTAAGCTCTAGAGACCCGGTGCCTTTGAGCATCATTTAAAAAATTTCGTGCCATATGATCTACTTGGTTAAGTGATGTTAGGTGATGTTTATTCTTCTAGACACTTCAGGTTAATCGAGATAAACATTTATACACATTTTCTTATTGCATTAGGTATAGGAGATAGTCAAATATTATAAGGGATGGTCACTATGCATGGGCTTTGACAGTCCATTCTCTATGCATGGCTAGGGCACAAAAATTACTTCCTATAGGAGAATTAAATATTTGAAAACTCAAACCAATAACAAGGAATAGCTCGAAAATGGTTATTTACACAAAAGATTATTTTAAATATAGTGAAAGTTTTAACCTTCAGTTCTTTTACTGCGTAGTAAGATTTTATCTTTTTATTACGGTTTACCAGTTACGCAAAAGTCACTCAGAGTGAAAAGAGCTTCAGAGACTACTCCCAGAAAGATCTAATATACATTTCACTTGCCATAAAAGTCTTAAAATTTTCCGGTAGTGTAATGTTTTTGGAATGTGGCGATTTTCGTAAAATACCATACTGGGCATTTACTCGAGTTTTCACACACACACACACACACACACACACACACACACACACACACACACACACACACACACACACACACACACACACACACACACACACACACACACACACACACACAGTGTCCAAACATTGTCCAAACACAGTTCAATACTCTACTGCTGTTACGAGTATAATAATATTTGCGTTTCACTATATAAGTACTAGATTTATGAAGTACTCAATTAGACTAAGGCAGATAAAAAATTAGAGGTAAATAAAGATGTAAATGTTCAAATAGAACATCACCAACAATATGTACATGTATATATAAAATGTAATTTGTATGTAAATAAATAAATTCAAGCATGTAGTATTCATATGGAATGGGGCATGCAAAAAAAAAAAAAAAAAAAAAAAAAAAAAAAAAAAAAAAAAAAAAGAAAAAGAAAACCACACACACACACAAAGATGCACTCACACGAAGAGAAATGACAGAGACAATGTGACTATCTCACTGCAAATCCTTCTTTCCAAACATGCAGCGGAGATTACAAAGAAAATAGCAATAACAACAGAATTCACAGCCATAATAACCGGCAATGGAAAAATAAAATCATATTTAAACAAATTCAGAATAATAGGTGACCCCATTTTCGCCAGCAGAGATGGAGAACAAACGACACAATACCTTATACGAATATATCACTGCAAGTTACTGGGAAAACAACTATAGTAAGTCAAGAAATAGAGAAGCTTGGAGGAAACTGGCCAAAACAGAGAACTAACAGCAAAATGCATCAGAAGCTTTGTGCTTTTATTAAGTCCATAGGCTATACGCAATTAGATAAATATTTAATTTTCTTTTCTTGACCACCTAAATTTAGTAGTATCTAGGTAATAAACTGGTTCAGTTTCTTGTATTTAAACTAGATTTCAAAATGCATGACAAATGTATGATAAGTCCCACTTTTGACCAATGCAGTGACTTTTTCTGTCTCTTCATTTTTTCTTCTAAAACTGAATCACAAGGGCACACAATTCTCTTTTAGCGTTAATGCAATCTACAGCTCCTTGTGACCTTATAACTCGTAGCTGATCTGTTCTCTTGTAACCTTAACACACACTTTTCGGTTTTTTAGACCTCTAACAAACTGTGGGCTTTGATCACACTCACTAAAACAACACAATTCCGACGTGTCTGTTGTATGTCCCAAACTGTCTCTGACGACACACATTCTAATTTATGTCAACGACTGTACACACACACACACGCGCGCTCGCGCGCACTTTGCTCACAGTTGTATTGTTCAACACTCACGACTCCATCACACTCCTCTATAGGCCACAGTGACGTAGGACGGATGTTTCTCGAAATTGACCATTTCTCGAACCTCTTACAATTAAGCCGGCAGTGAGATAGTTTGACGTTGAGTTTTTGAGGCTTGCGGCCGCGGCTGGTGTCGCCATATTGTGTATGTTTGATTCATACTATATCTTAATTCCCACTTAGAAATATAAAATGTAACATATGCTAACAAAACTTTGGTTTATTTCACTTATGTAAATAAAACTATGTATTATAAGGGAACTCGAAACCTGTAATATTACCGCGTAATGGAGCACGGCTTTAAAAAAATACACACACGAATGCTTTTTCAATTCAGTGTACCTCAAAACCTGTATTTGCAGTGGAATCTCGGTGTCGAATTTTCAGTGGAAATGCTTGTTCTATTGTGTACGTGATAGGGAAAGTAAAAAGAGTAAGTGGGTAAGGTTATCAAGGAGCCTAAGCTAAAAGTTGTGACACTATCGTGTTTCTATTACTGGTTTGCACTGCCAGCTGCCTTACAGGAAATACCTTTATGTTATACGAGAAGCGCAGGAAAGGGTAACTCTGGTTCTGAACTGGACTTTATAATTTAGAATAACTTTTCGTGTGAAATATAGTTCTTATACTATATATAGTAGTACAATAAAACTGCATACTTTCGTCGCGGAAAGTTGAGGGTCGGGGAAGTAAATATTACACGTGAAACACTCCAGGCGTTTCTTTCCTTGTGATTTAAATCTTGAGAAGCAGCTCCACCTTCACTTCTATGGATGTTAGCCCCTTGAGTGCAGGCAACTTGTAACAGCACCGTAAATACCTCCATTCCACTCCGTTCAGACTAACTGCCCGGGCAAAGTTTTCCAGAAATTTCATGCCCTGAAAAAGAAGTGCAGCTTAACTTTGCAACAATAACACTGCTCTACATTTAGAAGAAGAAGAAGAAGAAGAAGAAGAAGAAGAAGAAGAAGAAGAAGAAGAAGAAGAAGAAGAAGAAACCATTTACGTCTTAGTTTTGAATGCTGATTCCCCTAATTTTCGACTGCTGATAGCAGATATGCTTCGTAATATTTTCCTATCTATTTTATCAAACGCTTCTACAAACTTCATAAAAGTGGCGTGAATTACTAAATTATATTGTCTGCGCTTCTCTAGTATCCGCTAAACTATACTTTCACCATTTCTGTCCAATATTATCGAAATATTTGCTATGGCTTGTACTGTTTTATTTACTGCTTTACTAAATACCACACTTCTCAGTATTCCAAATAACTTTTGACTTTTAAAGAGAGTAAATGTCCAAGGTTTTAATTCTCTAGCATATGCGTTATCGGAATTAAGGAGGAGGTAGTTTTTGAAAGACAATGTTTCATTTTGAGCAATAAAGTCGTGAGTAACACACAAAAAGAGTGACCTGAAAATTAGCATTTGTAATGCTCATCTCTATAATGAAACAAACGACAGTTGTGTGGATCACCCGAAGCAGCGTTTTCTTGCTGCTGTTACTGTACTTGAAGTAGCGAACAAAGAACCGGAAGATCTGAAAGGAGCTGGTGAGGGTAGAATGGGGGTGGGGGTGTTTTCCAGGCCGTGCCTCCAGGGGATCGTGTTTTGGAGAGCAGTAACGTGTTTTCTGGATGGAGTAAGCAAGTAAGTTAATCAATGTAACGAAGCAGGGGAGAATCATCTGTTTGTGCGAGTAACTGTCCACTAAAATCGAGAGTGATGGGGAAATGTTGCTTCGTCAAGTTTACAAGATCGTTAATGTACGCAGTGCGTTATATTTCAGATTTGTTCACAACATTCGGGCTTTTCTTGTGTTTAATATACATTTTAGGAAGACATTTTTAATATCGTATGCTTAAGGGGAGTGCATTCCTTGCAGATACTGAATCTTTGAATAAAGTTTATTCCCTAGACACCCCAGGGCTCAGGTAGGGCCCCCGTCATGCCTGGATGTCCCTTGAGACGCCCCTGCTTTCCGCACCAGCGCATCACAACAGACACTACTGGGGGTGCATCAGAGGGACCCCGCTACTCCTCCACAACAATCCTACCCAACCTCACCCTACCCCACTTTACCTTATCCCCTCCCTTATAAACAAATATGAACTATATATGAAGCTACAAACTAATTGTAACACTTTGGTTTAAATAATTCCGAAAAAACGATATATGATTCGTTCATAATTATGTACTTTTGGTAAGCTTACCTACATGAGAAGGCTTATTACCATTGCGTTGCATGAGTTTTTTAAATGAGATTATCCAATATTTCTTATTTTTAATGTACCTTTAAGTTTTACATATCTTCAACGGTGCTCAAAAACTAATACGTATTGTCATTTCTAGACGCATAACAGTGGGTCTGAAATGCTTAAAACTCCAATTTATTTTTCAAATAGTTTTGAAATTAAAAGTATTGTTTATGTTTTAGTGGGATTGCAGGTAATACCATATGTTTTAGGAATTGTAACAGGTGACAGAAATCACAAATGCACAGCTTTCTTCTCATCGGTAACACATTTTATAGTCTCTCGTGCTATCACAACTCACAATTTTTACTTTTACTTGTTCAGCCCTTTTAGTGTCTTTATGCCGTAATTACAATGTTACAATCAGTCGCGACGGCGTTGAATCTTCTCACGACGACAAAATCACGTATAGCCGTCTAACACTCACTGACGCACTGACCCAATCATGTCTGTAACTCAACTCTAAAACTCTCACAACTGTTCTTCTCAGGCCTCCTTATATACTTTCTCGGCTTTTACACACAGGAAATGAGACAGCTAGAAGTCTCGAGAAGGTTCTCGACACCCGTTTTGTTTCTACCGCCCCGATTCTTAGCAGTTACATACACACAACAGTCTCGCGAGGCAGCTTGGCAATGAACGTCTTTGCCCGCTCACCGGTAGGGCACGTGATGTGAAGCAGCTCGACTCTGTCCATCCATTGTTGTACGTCGAACCCGAAGTTACAGTATTTAAGGCCTAATAAGTTAGATTAACATTTTAATATTTTAGCTGGAAACTATACCCTACTTCACCGGCGAAACCACAAGCTATTTGTTCTAACTGAAGCTGTTTGAAGTAGAAATTTATAAACACGTTAATATCGTTTTGACCACTTCATTGAATTTCTTTATCAGTGTATTATGCTTCTAATGATAAAAAGAGCATACATTATTTTCTCGCGTCAAATTGCTCAATTCGAAGTAACGTCAGTTCGAAAATATTCAGATCAACCTCGATTTGAAGGATTTTAACCTTATCTATCCAATTTTTTTACCAATTTCAAAATTTCCACGAATTTTCTTGTGCATAAACATTCAACTCGGAGTATTAAGCGAGCAGTAGAAAGTAAACGTTTAGTGGTGACGCTCCTGAGATTGGGGGAAAAACAGCTAAGTGACAATGGCAATCTAGGTGACAAGAGACTCAGCGATGTAAAACATTGAAGGATTTACCAGAAATGCTGGTTACATGAGAAGAGTTGGAAGGAGAGCGGTGGGAACAAAGCAAAGAGAGGAAATATACAAGAAATCGGAAGATATGAGAAGGGAGATTCAAGACATCAGAGGCAGAGTGGTGAAATTGGAAGGCGATAGAAGAAGATTCAACATAGTAATTTCGGAGATAGAAGAAAGAGGATCGATGCAAAACAAGAGGTTCAGGAAATGCTGGAAAGAAGATAAGTGCAAAAAACTACATCTGTGATGCTTTTAGATTTGGGAAAATAAATAAGAAAGGAAGTATACTAGCGAAATGTACAAGCACGCAACTGAGAAACGACAGGCTAAGAAACATTTATGTAATTATAAGAACTTATCATATGAATAGAGGGAAATAATGACACAACTAAGTGAACAAAGAAGATACGAGCGTAAGTTATGGATAGATGATCGCCTAGAAATGCAAGCAAGCGGAAACGACGAGCACAGGATGAATAAATGGAGTGCATCGAACTTTGAGGTGACAGCAGTGAATACGACAGCAAAAGGAGAGGGGAAAGGACCTTGCCGGATGAAGTGGATGACCAGCCGAAAGGAGAGAAGCTAACTGCAGGCAGGTTAGGAGAGAAAATGGGTGAGGGATAATTACTAACCATAACGTACTTGACAGTTGCAGTACGGGGCTGAAGGCGTGGCGCTGTAATGACAAGGAAAGGTGGGGGAGTATATTCACCTGCTCTCGTAGAAAAACCAGGTTTTAATTTTCTTTATATTTATCTCCAATTTTTTTAGTCTATTATGGAAAAGGTTGCAAGTGTTGCTTGAAATAAGCATTGTTGATTGGGCAAAACGATTCTGTCCTATAAAAAAAGCTTTAACTTTTTCCTTAGAGTCACACACACGTAAAGGTTTACAGTAAATATAATGCAATATTATATTGAAAACTATAAAAAGATGTTTAATCCTTCTACAAATTCTCACTATATTTCTACGGGAATTAAAATTCCTGTCAAAATAGCTTTAAACATGTTTCTTTATTACGTTATATTATAACACAGTTTCTGCTTTCGAATGAACATTTTCTTCTGATACTTGTGCAATAAACCTCCTTTCTTGGGCGGTATTAAATTTAATTGCTTCTGTGAATTTGTCGAAATTTGTTGAACTGTGTAACCAGCTTGCCACAGATAATAATCTGGCCACGTGTAGTTTCAGACGTGTACGACATGCTGTGGACCAAGCAACAGTTGAGTAACGATTTAGCGAGCCGTCAGAAATAGCCAATATTTTCCTTTCATTCAGACATGTCATTAATTATAACCAAGTTCAGCCGGTATTTTGAATGCTAGTCATTGGAGAGGGGTAAAGAGAGGGTTAATTTATATGCAGAAATTAAACAGAAAGGGCATGAACGAAATGATACATCGCAATATGAAGCTAGGCTTAGTCAAGAGAAATATCAAAGGAGATAAAGAAGGGAGAGAAGGGGAAGATTAGGGTCAACTAAGAGTGAACGATTTAGGGAGAAAAGTAAACGAAAGTGATGTAAGCAGGAAGGTCTAAATTAAGGGGTGGGGGTGGAGGTGAATTACCAAGGGAGGAGAAGAGATGGAAAAGGACAAAATTGGAAAAAATGAGTATGGGAGCAAACACTGAACATGGCAGAGAAATAGAAAGAAGCAAGTAGTACTTGTCTATCAAATATCTAAATGTTAAGGACTGCCCAATTATGATAAGGACTGGGATTACAGTTCGCGGGCAGCCAAAATTTGTAATATGTAATTAGTACTCGATAAACCAACTCTAATTCCGTTCAACTCTAGGTATATGTGTCGAGTTTCGCCTATATTAAGTCATACTTAGGAATATTTATTAGATAACGCCGGAATTAAAAATACAGCTTATATTTGTATCATCCACTGTAATTTAAAATACTTACTATTAGGATTGATAATGGTGTTGGTTTATTCATGCCCTAAACGTAGCAGTTCCATTCTGTCCGTTTGGCGACCACATGCCTCTCTCAGTTTATTTTTCCCACCGCAGCGGCCACACAAAACAGACGCTTTGTTCTGCAATGTTGCCCCTAGGGTAGGCAGCTTAACGGTATTCGATGTGGCTGTGTCTTTTGGCACAGCGCATTGCAGTACCCTTTGATACGACACAGCTAAAAATGTAGTTGACAATGAAGATTTACCGCTACACCTGTTACAGTATTCAGTTAGTGCTGTGTTCGATATAACACCATCTACCTGACAACATGCACCCATTCACTTCCACTCTATGAGGAACATTGTTGACTGTTTACCGAATTTTAGGCGGAAAACTCTTAGTTGTAACATGGACTGACACTGCCCATACCATTTTGTTTTTCAAGTTATTGACATGAAAACCAATGTATCTATCTAATGCCTATTAACACTATTATTATTAATCAAATTGCATAAGCTTTCACGGCCGGTATCTTAAATAGAAAATAATTATCTGGACTTGTGGACTTTGATCTAGTGGAAAATCTTCGGGGCTGCCTGGATGGTATTAATTAAACTGATAAAGGAGAAACATTGAAGAAAATAGCTGCTGAATTGGGAGTTGCTGACAAACATAATGGCATACTTGGGGCGTCAGCCCGACATCACTCCAGCTGAACTATTACTGATAAAGCGACTAACCGGATTTTCGATTTTCCGGATTGTCTTTGGTCCTAGCTAATTCGGATAAACGAAATTTTACTGTATTATGCAAACCACGGTGTCATCTAAAATGTCTATTATCAGCCATGTTTTTGTTTGTTTACTTCATCACCTACATATATGTGCATACATTTTCTAACACCCACTATAATAAATGAGAAGAAATGATACAGATGCAGGATATAGAAAATGCACTACGGGGTAAAAGCGGCACAACGATTACGGAAAAGTTGTTGAAATTTAATTATATACATTCGTGCAAGAAGACTCTCTGCGGCATCCCAATATATGCTTAGTTAATCCTTGCTTAGACATACTCACATGTATTATAAACTGTGATGAAATGAAGACAGTAATAAGGAAAGAAAGAAAGAAAATCAAGTGGAACAAAATGTGCATACGAAAAACGTATATGAAAGAGTTAATTTGCGTAACTAAAATGCAATGAATTACTTTTTCACACAAAAATTACATGCCAAAATATAACATACCAGCTTGGAAAAGCCAGTAAAACTCGGTTCCTTTTAATCAAAACAAATCAGCTACTATTATCCCGCTAAAGGGCGGCTAAAAACCAAATTGGACAACAGAAGTAAACAGACGCATACCGAGATCAGCGTTAGCCACCTAACAAACTGCTGCTACCGACACGCAGGTCTGATATCACTCTAATTCTTGGATTTACTATACAGCCTGTGCTCCAAATCTGGTTCTAGACCTATTGTATACCAAATTGGGCACAGTTTAAGTTTTGTCAAAGTAAAACCTTAATTTTCAAAGTGTCTGTCCTCATACTGAGAAGGTATCCCAAACAACATTTTTGCCCCAGAGTTGTTGAGATGATTGGGTCCCATCGAGGAGAACCTATTAATACAGCTAGTAACAGCGGGTTTCCTTGCGTGACCCCGGGGCGCTGCTACACGGATCCCTTCCTGCTGTAGTGGCGGATCGGTCCGCTGTTTCTGATAATGCCAACTAGATGAAAAAATGAATATGCTGCGCTTACGTTGCATTTCTAAAACTGCTCAAAATGATGCTTGTGCATATTTACATAGCGCCCACCTATTGAAAGTATTTTTGAATACTCGACGAATTTCTGCAGCCGAAATATTGGAAACGTCCACCGGATATTATCTTGTCAGTCTCCGAGGGCGTAGATAAACTTTATTTACAAGCATTCTCCTAAGTTTATATTCAAAGGCCAATAATTTTTTCCCTCATAAAAAACAATAATGCATAATCGAAACAGCAGTTTTATTGGACTTCTTTCCGCGACATCCTCAGTATTCTCTCTTTTGGAATTGTTGGCTGTATTTCTTTTTCTAACACGAAATTAGTTCGTTGAAACTTTTTCACAACCTATAAGTTGTAGATTTTTTGGAACGATGGCATTAGGGAATTTCTGTATAAATTCAGGCTGAAAGTTGGCATTTGACTTTGTTCAAGCTAAATTAAGCCTGCTCCACTCACATGTGACTCAATTGAAATCAACTAATCGTGTGCATAACAAATTGCGAATTTAAACCAATAACAGCCTTCGTTCGCGATAAGCATCACATTCATTATTACCTCCTCTGTATTTTAATTATCGCTTCCTTTGCTTTTCTTATGTTTTGATCAGGTTAGAGAACCCAGTTGCACTGTCCTACAGATGCGCAATAGCTGACGTAATTTCACGCAACAGAGCCACTATTCAAATGTCAAATATGGCTGACTCTCGCTTCAGTGAAACATCTAATCCTGAAATAGGTGAAATAATTCGAAGAGGTAAACCTCAGAACACAGAATACAATAGCACATATGTTTGGATTTAGACAAATTTTGCCTTAGAAATTAACAGCACATACTCCAACTTCTGATATTGGCAAATCTTAAAGAATTGGAGCAACAATATGAGAATCTTGAAATATTATTACTTCCAGTATTTACCTGACAAACAACGTTAGGTGTAAGCAAGCCTACCACATACACTTATGCACATACACTTTCTCGCCGTGTATGTGTGATAAGCTCACGTAAACAACTCCGCAGTTTTACATTCTTTCCGATACGCCTCATGGGTTTGCCAGGTAGTACATATTTATATTGCCAAGATATAAACATTTATATGTTGTATTATCTTCTCATCGTCTGTTTGCTTGTCAAATACTTCAGTATACTACTTGGCAAAGGGACAAGACGTTTGACTTTGGTGACCCTTGGCCATACGAAGAAAAGCGAATTTTAAAGTCATCAAATAGCAACCAGCTATCACTTAAAGCTTACTGTATTCCCCTTGTACCCACAAGAAAATCAACAATTGGATAATTTCTACAAATGTTGATTTCGATTAACATAAAATAGAGCAATAAGTGCTTGTAAGAATAGTTTGTACAAGAGCAGAGAAAGTCTTGTGAGTGCAACATATAAGATTTTTAGAGTTAATACGAAAAGGTATCAATTCTAAATTTTAATAGCGGATCAAATGTAACAAGAAGGTTATTTATTGGATAAACTTAAATGCAACGTCTAAGAGCACGAAACAAAAACTACCCTGTGGATAAGGCTTAAGGCGATGAAAATTAAAATTGCAATAAAGACTGAAAAGAGTGGTAGACGTGGTGAGGGAAATGCAAGGATGCATAATAATGATCTTGATCTACTTGAATTATCAAATATAGATATCAGATGAACGGGTATGAACTCGAGATGATTTGATAATCTTCTGTCAGTAGTTAGCACAAAGCTGTCTTATCTTAAACAGAACAGTTAGAGATGACAGATAGGACATGTAACCACGTGCTTTTAGTGAGGAGGTATTATGATGAACCTAGTTCTTCCTGCTCTCAAGTCGCCCTCATTTCTTTCTGGCATTAATTTTTTTTTTTCAATAAATATCTCTTTACTTTTTCATTCTCTCCTATGTATGCATGTGCTATTCCTTTGAGAAATCTTAAAAAATGTGACGTATTGCACTCACGTGACTTTATCTACTGCTGTAATTACTATTGTTACAAACTTTGCCTTCATGTTAGTCGAGATAAACATTTGCAGAAATTATCTTATTGTTCATTTCCTTGCAGGTACAAGGGGGATATGGGAATGCAGTAGGCTTTGAGCTATAGTCAAATCTTGTAATGCTTTGAAATTGCGCTCTCTTTGCCTTGAGATAAAAAAGTGAGTAACGACCTTCCATCTGAGAATAGTTTAACTATTGCAAAACTTACACAGGTAATAAGGAATGTCTCCAAAATTCTTCACACCACAAAAAATAAATTTGATATAAATTGTTTTATAATAAGGTCTATACTTTTTTTGTGGTGTAATATTTGGTCTTTTTCTTACGGTTTACCAGTAACATAAAAGTCATCAGGAGTAAACAGGACTACATAGGCTATAGATAGAAAACTCAAAACATGCATTTCATTTGCCATAAAAATATTGCATTTTAATCATAATAATCATTTTTTAAAAAATCACAATGTTCGAAAAATTGTGTTTTTGAGATTCAGTTTTAGAAGAGTAATAAAGTGACATTAAAAGTAATTGGATTGGTCATTTATGGCAATGTTTTATACCTTATTGGTGTAAAAGGCTGCTACCACGTGATGGTAATTTTGAGATACTGAGTCAGCTAACACCTTACGTAATTAATACATAAGAGTTTTGAACTGTAATGTAAAAACAGTGACCATCAATGCACTATGCCGAAAGAGATAGGCCAAATCATACTGCACAAAACATGTAGATTTTGATAAAACACACAAGTTATGTCCCAATGAATCTTTTTGTGTAGTGAACATTTCGGAGACATTCCTTGTTATTTTTTGACTTTGGCAAAACTTAAACTTTCATCAAATGGAGCATCGTTATTCATTTTTTATATCTTAGCCATGTAAAGAGAACAGAGCGATTTGACTGTCGTTCAAAGCCTACTATATTCCCATATTCCTTTGCACATACAAGGAAATAAGCAATAAGATAATTTCTGTAAATGTTTATATCAACTAGCATGAAGAAGATATAGAATAAACGTTTGTAAGAATAGTTAGTACAAGAGTAGAGAAGGTCATCTGAGTGTAACAAATGAGAATTTTAAAACTTGACATTCTCGCAGTATTGTTTTATTCAATTGTTTTTAAAACATTTGGGATAATGACACTTTCATTTAATTCTAAATTGAACATTGAACGTGTGAATTGAAATGTGCAGTATAGCATAAAAACGCATTATATACAGGCACAAAAAAAATTATAATTGTTAAACACAATCAAATCTTCCCTGTGGTTATAAGACATAATGTATATTTGCAAATACAAATTGAACTTAGTTTGAAACTTTCACTAGGCTTTTCCTCCCAAGTCCCATTATTTAGTTATATAATTATCAATGAATAGCATCTTTTGTTAGTTGTTCAATACATTTACATTTAAGCAGTTTTCAAGCAGGCATCAAATGTAATTAACAATGACACTGTAGAAGTTAGAGATTACTTACAAAGTTACATAAACATTAACAGGATAATTTGTCATTCAGATAATCTTGTATGGAGTAAAAAGATTTTAAGCATAGATACTCTTTAGCAGCAATTTTAAAAGCATTGAAATTGTCATGTTTTTATTAAGATCATTAGAAACAGCATTACATATTTTTATGGTTGCATAATATACACCTTTCTGGAAGCAAGAACATTTTGCACTGGGATAATGCATGTTGCTCTTTTGTCTAGTGTTCATGTAATGAATGTCATTGTTTGTTATAAATATGGATCGATTGAACATAAATAATTTTAGAATCGAGAATGTATATATACAGGGTAAGGTTAGTATCTTCAGTCTTCCAAAGAGATCTTTGCATGAGTATCTGCTATGGGTGTTGGAAATAATTCTTATAACCTTATTTTGCATGAGGAATAGTCGTTTACTCTCCACTGAATTGCCCCAAAATGAAATTCCATATTTCATTATAGAGTTAAAATATGCATAGTAAACTAATTTAACTGTGCCTATAGAACTCACAGTTGCCAGTACTCGGGTAGCATATCAGGTAGATGTGAGTGAAGTTTCTTGTCACATATTCTCATAACGACCATGAAGAAATCACAGGCGAAGCTTTGCAAGAATGGATCTTTCGCGTAACTTTTGTTGTCTTACTGAAACAGTATCATACAATGTAGCATTATAGACAACCAAAATGTTACGTGAAATGACGTGGATTAGGGACGCAGAGGCACGAAGTTTCCTCCAGTGAGAAAATAAGAGTTTTGGGAGAAATCGCATAAATAACAAGTGTACAAGGCATTATCATTTTTTCTTTGGCCATGTGAACACACAAGCCGCGTGCTAAATTCCCCCGGGATAAATATGAAGTGGAGTGTAGGTATAATTGCCGCAAAGAGTGCATTACCTAATGACATCATTAGTGTGAAATAGCATTCAACCGCCTGTTTTAGTACGTGAAATGGTGCGCAAACAAGTGTGCAATAAAAGTATACAAAATGTCACATCAAGAAGCATTAAAAGGTTGAAGAGATCACTAAGCTCTACAATTCTCGAGTTTACTAAATGGTGACAGTTTTTATGGTTGCAGGATTTAGAGAAATATTTGTTTAGATTTTATACACTCAGTGTTAATCTGCACACCTCTCAGTGTGCAACACAGGGAATCTAGAACCCATTGCCCTCTTAACCAAAGAATCCCGAAAGAGCTTCTTTATACTTTCGAGCTCATTAACAATCTGGCTAGCCGTCTCACAATCAGAAAACCTTAGGAGCAAGAAATTGACAATACAGATTTACAGCCCCATTACTTATATTCGTTTCTGGTACATTCTTGAGTGGTTTTAAAAACTTCATTTCGGCTGCTTATATTTACCTTGTTTCTTGATAGTTCATGGGCCTCTCAGGGGACATGTACCACTGTATTGCACGGTGCAAGGTGCAAATTATGACCACGAAAAGTTGACCCTGCAAACATCCATTCGCTCTACTTACACTTCTCTCGCACGCTTCGCCGTTTCCATCTTCCACACTTTCATCACTGTTTCTTCCTCACGGTGCGCAGTGTTAAACTGGTTAACTTTTTTTAATGATCAATCTGCTTAATTGTTTTAATGGTCTAGAAAGCACTGCTACGCAGCTCATTTTTGGATAAAGAATGCTCTTCTACAAGATGTATCTGCCTCTTTAGTTATTTCTCTCTAATGCCCTCTATGATTTCAACATATATTTTTACATGCACTCGTTATAGCGTCTTTCCAAGATGATTTCCTTATACACCTAATTATTGTAGCTAGATGAGGCATTTGGCCTCTATTGTAACGACTTTAAAAACAATTGACACTCTGACTGAAAGGAACTTTTGGCATTCTTTGTTTTCTTTAGAGCAGGCCGCTCCATTATTTTGATAGTTGTATTGCAGCTGTAAATAAGCAAGCTGTATGTCAATACATGCTTCCTCGCTTCTTCGCTTTACAGTGCGCGCCCAATATTTCGGTATATCACCCGGTGCAATTTTAAGTTTTGAGAGGTCCTTGTCTAAACCGTGAAGAAGAAGAGGATTCATAAAATCATATGCGGAGACAGCAACGGATACGCCCAATGTTTCCGTGTATAGTTAGGTTTCCGTGATGCAGTATCCAGGAATGCAACATGCAACGACATGGGTTTTGAACTGTGTTCTGTACAGCAAAGAGCTATGTATGGACCCATTTAGCTATTCTCTCAGCAACCATCAGCTTTAAGAGTAATCATATTTCGAGCTTGTGGCGTCCGAATTGCAGACAGTTAGTGATTACTGGGTTAGGGTAGGTACAGGCAAAAATGTTAACCGTTGTAACAAGCAAAGCTAGACAGCAGAGGGTGTCTCTCTGTCATCCTCCCCTCTCGTTCAGAGCGTTGCACATTGATGGACTGCCTATTTGGATTAAATCTATTTCTAGATGAATAATCTCAGTTTACAGCGTCTGCTTGTTTAATATCCGAACGCAGTTTGCTAAAGATTTTATACTATTTTTTTGCATACTATATTGGAAAAGGAATACATTACCTCATTCCTCTGAGATATGTAGCCCTATAATATCCCATATCGATTAAAGTAAATATTGATCTGCTTGTCCACTACATGATAGCCACGTGAATCCAAATTTCCTTTTTATTTTGGGGGAGGCTTATATTATATAGCTTTAATATTGTGAAGTTCATCTCTCGGTTCTTGGATACACATACACCTTGTGACTTAGGCGCCTTCATGTCCCATCTGGTTGTATAACTTGTTGGTCGGTATCTTAGCTCCCTGCTGTGCTGTCGGTTTTATGCAGAGACAGGAAAATATGAAATAAAATTTAACAAATTATGAAACCAAGAAAATATCAAAATATTATATGTATATTTTAAAGCCAAAGCTTCTAATACTTAAAGGTTTGGTGTATATTTTTCCAGACGTGTTTCTTCGTAAATCATACAAAATACGTTGAAATACGATTTTACCAAAATATTGCACAGTATGAAGTTTTTAGTCACGTGTAAAATGTAGAAATACAACGCGGTCGTTTTACGGTGAGCCACAGTGAGGCGAATGGAGTGGGGTAGCCGGGCCCCGACCGTCCTTTTTCTGTTGCCGCTGCCGTGGGCCGACGCCACGATGCATTAAATGCACAGTCTTTGCTTATTTAGTTTGTTTTATTTTTGCCACTGTTACATTATTTGCTGCTTTAGTTTTATAAGTCCTCTTCCTAAATTGACAACGCGATTTTACTTTACCTACTACTTAACTTAGTAAGTAGAAGATGTAAATTCTCATCGAGATTACACCGGAAGTACTCGTTTTGATGTTCATCGAATTCAAAATGACACGAAAAGACACGCGCGTATCCGTCCATTCGTTTGTCCAAATTTTAAAATATTTTATATATTTTTCGAAGTCGCCACTTATCTCTCCTGTAATGCAAACAATGTTTTAAAACAATTCCACACGGATCTTCTTTCTAAATGTCACTTCACTTTTGTATTTGTAACGAAATATGTGATGAAATAATTTTGAAATCGCTTTACCTCGATTAAAAGCCCGAAGAATAAGATTTTCGAAGAATAGTTTGCGGTAGAGTAGATGGATAAAGTCGTGTGAGTGTAAGACTTAGGATATTTTAAACGTGCTTAACCATTCTTAATACACGTGGCACCACAGACTATGGTCACTGATGATACTGAAATATTTGGGAAAGGAAATGTTTCAGGTCTAAATTTAGTTTACCATCCCAGCATTTATCACTTATGAAGGCTTGAGCAAAACCTAATAAAACTCTAGAGAGAACGGTTCTGGTGGTCTTTGAATGGCGTTGTGGTAGAGTATTTTGAAATGCAGAGACCTTTGAAGACAGCGCCTTTTCTGTGGCGGGTTGATTGAAAAATAACATTTGACGGGCTAAGCCAGGTTCACAACAGAGCAAAGTGCGCACGCGCTGTATTGCCAATACCTTCTTCCTACCCTCCCCGTGTAGAGGACTGCCACCCCCTAGGACTTACAAGCCAGGGCCTAGGGTCAGATGCCTGTCGGAGAGCAGAGGAACCTTTGGACCGGACATAATGAAGACCTATAAGCGGGTGGTCAGCCCAGCACCAGGCGTGAGAGTGAGGAAGAAGATGATATGAAATACAGGCAAAATGAATGATTGGAAAGCTATTACGGAGCAATTGGTGGAATGAGTGGTGGGTGAACCCGGAGAAAACCAGCCCAGATGACAGTTTGTCCTTCACGAGTACCACATGTGAGACCTTGGGATCGAACCCGGGTCGCCTTGTTGACATGCAAGCGGATTAAGTGCTCGGCCACGCCGCCGCATTGTTGCCAATACCACTGCCAATTAGTTACTGTATTTTGGAAAAGCTGTTAATTTTGTCAGTGGGCTTGAATTCCCAAGGCAGTTGTTTAGGGTGTTTTCAGCTAAATGCTTATTGGTTGATGAAAGCGACTAAACCGAAAATGCTTAAGTTTTAATGAAAACAAGAACGTTTATTTAAGCTTAAAGGTAAATACCAAATAGGAAAGCAATCCAGGAGATATTGAAGGAAAAATCAATATTCTTATCCGACAATTTTTGAGTATGTGGTAAAACAGTAAATTATTCGCATAAACATTTAATAAGCGAGAACATAACCTAAGCATGTTATTATTTTCTCTACTACGTATAGTAAAGTACAGGAATTATTGTATTCCACCCAAAAATTCGATGTCGAGATTTCGCCGGAAATATGTTTTGAGGACCTCTGAATCCAAAAAAAGCATTTTTAGAAAAAAGATCCACGTATCAATGAATTTTTTTGTGGGGTGAACCATTTCGGGTATATTTCTTGTTATTTGTGTGAGTTTGGGAAAACAAACTTTTGTCAATTAGAACATCGTTATTCATTTTTATATGTTAGCTGTGGAAACAGAACGGAATTTGAAAGCTTTAAACGACTTGACTATCGCGGAAAGCCTACTGCATTCCCATATTCCCCTTGCACCTATAAGAAAATAAACAAAAGATAATCTGTAGAAATGTTTATCTCAACTATCACCAAGAAGATTTAGGAATAAGAATTTGTAAGAATGGTTAGTACAAGGGAGTGTTAGTACAAGTCATATGAGGGCAGCACGCCAGATTTTTATTTAAGCAGCCATTAAAGAAATAAAATATACTATTATGCTATCTTTGATCTGAAAATGCGATACCCACTGGTCTAGAGCAGCGATGCCCAACCCTGCGCCAAAGTCATTACCTGGTTTCTCCATCCCATCTTCTTCGTTTTGCGTATAGAACATTTCTCCTTCACTGATTGAGGTAGCCAAGCATTAGAGAGAGTGCTTTGGTGTCTCATGAATGCATCATAGCTTCTCTCCTTAGCGTAGTGTATCACTGGTCCAGACAAATTACAGCTGTGTGTATAGGCAGTTACTCAACCGTTGTTGCGATGTTGTAAGTTTTCTAGCATTTTATTGTCTTCTACGATTTGTCACAAGTGCACAGTTTTTTCCTCGTCGTTAACAGACTACAATCTTCCGTGCTATCACAACTCAGAACGTTTACTTCTCGTAACCTTGCTCAATCCTTTCTATGTCTTTATTCAATTTCTATTTCTCTCACAAACTATTTACGACGATGCAATCACTCGATCTTCGTGAAATATTCTTCCCGACGACCGATGTATCTTTCACGACGACACACACGCAGTTGTTTTGCACTCACTGACACACTGACTAGCTCATGTGTGTAACTGTAACTCTGTTTCTGCCGCTGCCTCGTCCCCTTATATAGAGGGGTGGCGGCCTAGTATGTGGTGAAGCATGTGGTGAAGTAGCTTGACCCCGTCCGTCCTTTGTGGTGTGCCGAGCCCGCGTCTCCTAAGAGGATGGCGTTTGTACCTCTTCTACGTGGTGTATGGTATGTAAAATATTGTTCCTAGGATAAGAAGAATGTAAATTGAATTACGTAAAAACGATCATTGGAATGTTATGTAATACACGCAGAAATAAAGTTTTCAACGGCCTCCTTATGGTCTCTGATAATCTCGTGCCATCAAACAATGATTAAAACATATTTATTAGCTGCGGCCGGTGTCCGTTATCTGCGATGGTAGCGTGATAAGAATGGTATTGGAATGAGAGGACCTACAGCTGCTGCTGTACTACGTTCGGCCTTGGGCTATTTGACATGGCCAAGTCAGAGGCGAGGGTTAGATAGGACATACTTAAAGTTGCAACCCGATAGCTCAGAATAGATTTGGCACCATGCGCAAATTTTAGTCTAAATCCCCAGGTTCAGAATGATACAACTAATATTTTATCACAATCATAACTAAACGTGCTGTCTCTCACACACTAATTACGACGATGCAATCACTCGATCTTCGTGAAAAAGTTTCCCGACGAGCGACGTATCTTTCACAACGACACACATACGCACAGCTGTTATGTGCTCACTGACACACTGACTGGCTCCAGTAAAATGTTCCTTGTGGAGCAGTTTTCGTATTGCACTAATGACATTTGCTATAGATGTTCACAGAGACACAATAAAAATTGCTTAGGTTTTGTTGCGAGATGTGTCTAAGTATATATTTTTTATTTTCAAACCCCCAAAATTACATATTTCTAAATTTAAGAATTTATTGAGCCTCAACAGAAGGCGGCACAGAGAAACCCAGGGCAATTTTAAAAAGTAGATATACTGGGAACCTAGTATTAAAATATAAGACCAAAATTTAAACTTTTTGTCACAAGGGACTTTTACTGGTGTGACAAAAACTAAAGAAATGTGATCGTAATTGCTAAACTATTAGAGAAAAATGAATGGAATTTAGTATGTAACATATCTGCATTATATTATATCTCTGGTATAAATTTGAACAAGCTAGCATTGTTAGTTCAGAATTTCAAAATTTCAGTCATACATAACCTTAAAGGAATAATTTGTTAAAAACACAGCTGCCAAATTGAAATGGAGCGCTATCTTGATTGTTATTCGGTTGTAGTGTGTAATACATTATTTTTTAGCGATTTATGGGATACAGTTGGTGATACTAAAAAAAAAGAATGACATAGTAATAATTTGTACAAAAGAAAAGAATGACCATGTAATAATTCGACACGATTATTTAAGACTTCTGTGTATGAAATAGTCACTGTGATGGCGTTTTGTAAGACGTTAAGCAGACGGAGTTGGGTAGCCCCCTGTGTTGAAGCCAATTATGAAGCAGTCAGCTCGGGTCTTATCTCATGGGCCTATACACAGGTGCAGAGGAAACGCAACTGTTTGCGTTTTGAATAACACTTTATTTTCTGATTAATGTTTAATCTTATTTTTAGTTTAATCTACCACAATACTTACGCTGTCGATTTTCAACAGCTACTGAACACAGATCCCCAAACTCAACACTGTTCAAATTGTTTACTGCTTGATTCTTGTAGTTGTTGATTAAACAAGTGGAGTGTGTTTCTTAATACCTCTGTTTTGCCTGTCGTTATTATTTTCGAGGGCTTAGGTAAGAAGCTGCTTCAAACGTATGAAGAATCTAATAAGATGTACACATGTTAAATTTAGAGGGAATTTGCATGGAAGAGAAGAATTACGAGTGGCAAGTAACAGATTGTGTTCCTTTTTAGAAATACAGTAATTAAGGGAAGAAGAAAATAGCTGTAGTTATAACAGAAAAACACGAGGGGTGGAAATCAGTTTAAGTAAATTAGAATAGTTTGAGTAAAGTTTTGTATTCTTTTGTAACATACCATCCAATTTAATAGATGAGATTGGCTGGTAAAAACAAGCAGCAGGGAGAAGACTTCAACAACAACTTGATAAGCTTATATCTCTATTAATTAATACTTTTAAGAAACTGTTGCGATGCGGCAGTCTATCTCTGTCCCTTACGTTGAACTCAACTCTAGCTTACCCGCCTCAGGGTTCCTGGTACACACGACTGGGAATGGAATTTTATGCTTACCCAAGTAAACTGCCCAAGTTGAGCTTCACTCTAACTACAGCACGGGCACTGGCGAAGAACTAAAGGACCTAGTACTGAGAATCGTAACTGGAATTAAATCTCTTCGCTTCCCATAAACTCTCAGATTTATTGCTCTACTTGTTAATTTCTTGGTAGTCCGAAATTAAGTGAAACGAGTGTGAAATCTTGGTACGATAATAGTCGGTACGTGAAACATAAATAGCCCTCACCGCTCGACACCAATACCGATGCTGTCATGTTTACCTGTCCCAAACTGTCGACATCGTTATTAAATATAAAATATGTATCAGTTAATGGTGGCATTATTAAGTGTACAAAGGCCTACTATTTGTATGTAAAGCATGTAATGCTGGTCTACAACTTCTTTCTTAGTCGTGAACGGTTCCGTTTTCCATAGATTTTATTCCCCCCCCCCCCCCCCCACCTAAAAATTCGAAGTCGAGATTTTACCGGAAATATATGTTTCGAGACCCTCTGAATAAAAATGAGTATTTTTAGAAAAAAGATCCTCCTGTGCGTCTGTCAGTCTGTGACCACCATAACTCAAAAAACGAAAAGTAGTTACAAACCAAAGTTGGTATTTAAGTTTGATGTCTTTTAAGGAAGCGACACGAAAATTTTACAGAAAATTCCTGCACCCTAAATTACACTTTACATGGAAAAATTTTCGAAAATGGCCCTAACAATTTTGATTAAAATGCCATATGTTTAAAATATTTTTGACAAATGAAGTGTATGTTTTGAATTTTCTAGCTGTAGCCTATGTAGTCCTATTTATTCTGGATGACTTTTGAATAACTCTTAAACCGTATGAAATGGACCAAATCTTAATATACAAAAAATGTAGATCTCGCTAAAACACAATTAAGTCGAAATAATATTTGTTGGAGATTGAATCATTTCGGAGATATTCCTTGTTATTTGTGTGCGTTTCGGAAAACTTACAATTTCGTCAAATGGAACATTGTTGTTCATTTTTTTATGCTAGCTGAGTAAAGAGAACGGAATTTGAAAGATTTAAAAGATTTGACTATCGCTCAAAGCCTACTGTATTCCCAAATTCCCCTTGCACCTACAAGGAAATAAACAATAATTTCTGCAAATGTTTATCTCAACAAACGCAAAGAAGACAGAGGAATAAGACTTTGTAAGAATGGTTAGTACAAGAGTAGAGAAAGTCACGTGAGTGCAACACATCGGATTTCTTTCTATAAGACTGCAACAGAGAATACGGTCAATCTTTCGATGAGAACAATTGAAAGTATGTTTCAGGACGGAATTATTATAGTGCAGATTTGTGGAACCGTCAGTCTCCTAAACTAACCGCCTGCAATTTTTATGTATAACTTAAAACATAAAGTGTAGAAGAGAAACCCACACACACTGGAAGAATTAAAACAAAATATCCCTCAGGAAATTGCCAGCATTTCTCGACGTGAACTACCGTGAGTGATGGATAGTTTCTTGAAGGGGTGCCAAAAATATATGGACAGATGGCCAGTTTCGGTATTTTATTTCATAAAGTTGGTAAGTAAATCCTTTAAAAGTAGTTTTAAAAATGTTGTACGATTTCATCCGCGCCTTTCTATGATAGAGGCAGACGGCAACGAGCGCCGAGGATGCGGAGAAAAAAAAACACTGCGCAGCCGGTTCGGAACCTTTTTGTTCTCCCGTTACATGTCATGCAGGAAGTGTCTGAGACTGGCTCGGCGCTTGGACCTGACTGGTTTATTGGATACAGAGTCAGACTGATCTCATTTCTAATATAAACCTGCTGTAAACCAAACACGGCGGTTGGTGAATAAGTAAAAGGATAGCGGGCTTGCTCTTGCTCACTTCTATGGTCCAAACAATAAAGTTAGTGATACGTTAAATGCAGCGCTTACTCGAGCAACTGTATTGTGTGCAGTGTTTCCTATGTTGGCAGGCGATATTGATTACATTTTGGGCAAGAGAGGAAATGCAAACTCGCTGCTGCAATTCATTCTCGGCGAGTCGTGAAATCTATCTCATATTCCTTTGATTCCCGATGTCATCGCCCTCTTGAGGGCGACGCGACGTAGCAAATATCTCTCCGCAGATCACAAATGGTCAGGCAAAGAAAGAGCCGATATCATATATCTCTGTCTGACACTTGTCTTGAATGTAAATCACAATTTTTAGGGAAGTCGACATTCCTGCTTTGACCTCACAAGAAGTGCTGACGCTTGTCATTTCGAGAAAGTATGTGGCGCAGCATTCAATTTCAGGACCCATCAGGAAGTTCTTCACAAACCTTGTTTCATCCCGGATCTGCATATATTGTACGACGCTTCGATTCTCGTCACTTAACGGAACGATAAAATTTACTCATTTTAAAATTTGTAAAGCATATAAGTCAATTTCTAATTAATATACTTTGATGATAACAATAGTAATAATAACAGTACAACAATGAGAGTGGTCAATTTCAAATTTCCAGGCATAAAGTTATAGAGCTTTAAAAATAATAGTTATACGAAACTTAATTTGCAAATCTTCATACACATGCCGATCTTTGTCTAAAATAATTCTTATTTGGATTCATGAGATATTGAAATGGTGTTTACAGCGTGATTGCAGAAATCATGGGTTGAGTAAACAAATCAATAAAAAGGAATTTAAAGCATAAGTTTTAAATTAAGTTTTATCGTAGAACCATCATTTCCTTCCTAACCCATTTCGTACTCCAATGAAATAAAAAGAAAGAAAAGAAAAGAGGAAAGGAAAGAAAAGCAAAATAAAAGAGAAAATTGCACTCTTCCGGAATTAGGTGCACCCTTAGAAAACGCAGGCGGCACTTGAAAACTCTGGATCAGCGATGTCCAACCGTGTGTCTTTGGAGACACTTACGTAATTAACTGCTATTTTCCTACCTTCGACCTTCAATCGGAAGCTACGTTAGCTGACTCTGTGACGTGCAAAATCACAAGCAGAGAGCCAATATCCAATGACGAAGACAAACGGGCGATCCCACGGACGCTTCTAAGTCATACACTTCTGCAAGTGTACCCAGAACATGTCTTCATTTTGGATGATTTTTGCATAAATGGTGAACAGTATGAGGGAGAAAAAAGATTACGAAATAAAAAACGTGGATCTCGTTAAAATACCAATTTTTCAAATACTCCTCTTTTCTTTTGAATGAACCATTTCCGAGATATTGTTTATTATTTGTCTGAGTCTCCGAATAAGGTGCAAAATTTTCTCAAATATGAATTTTTTTCGTGTTTGTATCTCTTGGTGTTGCAAACAGTACAGTATTCCAAAGGCATCGCATAGCAACGAGCTCTTAAAACATTATCACTTAAAGCCTATTGTATTCCCACATTCCCCTTGCACCTACAAGACAATTAGACGGTGTCTGTCTGTGAAAAAGACAAAAATTCGATTAAAAGCCAAAGTTGGTACTTAAGTTTAATATCTTTCAGCATGTGACAAGAAGATTTTGAAGAAAATTCTTTCACCCTGAACTATCCTTTACATGGAAAACTTCTCAACAATTTTGATTCTCTCAAAAATGTCTCTAACATTTTGATTAAAATGCCACATGTTTAGGATATTTTTATAACAAATTAAATTTACATGTATTTTGAATTTTCTGGTTATAACCTATGTAGTCCTGTTTACTCTTGATGACTTTTGCATAACTGTAAAACGTAACAGAGAGACCAAATCTTGCTATGCAAAAATGTAGATCTCGTTAAAACACACAAATTATGTCCAAATGCATTTATTTGTTTGGAAAGTGAACCATTTTGGAAATATTCCTTGTTGTTTGTGAGAATTTTGTAATAGTTAAACTTTTCTCAAATGGAAGATCGCTATTCAATTTTTATATCTTAGCTGTACAAAGAGAACGGGATTGCAAAGGCTTCATGTAGCAACCAGGTTTAAAGGATTTCAGTATCGCTCAAAGCCTACTGCATTCCTATATTCCCCTTATACCTACAAGGAAATTAGCAATAAGACAATTTAGACAAATGTTTATCTAATAACATGAAGAAGATACGAGAATAAGGGTTTGTAAAAATAGCTAGTAAAGGGCAGAGAAGGTCATGTGAGTGCAACACATCAGATATTCTACTTTTTCTTTCTTTATTTATTTATCATTTAATTTGTGTTATAAATATACATGTATGGTTAATGTGTTATGCATAAGTGTTTATGTAATAACTTAATTTACACATTTACACTGAATAATTAAATATTATTTTTCTCGCGGCAGATTTCTGTGTTTTCTTGATCTGTGAAAATGTATTTATAGAGAACAATAATTTTGTCATTCACGTTTATTTACTTTTAGTCCAGGAAGTACGGTAACACATATGGCAAAGAAAACTTTCAGAGAAATCAACTGACAAGAATCTGTGTTTGTGAACTACATTACGAATATTTATGAAAAAGTTTCTTTCCATTCAGACTTTTCAGCTAGTTCAGTTTAGTTGGTAACGGACTACATGGCGATACCAGCGTGATGGTAACTGGGGAGAAATAAAAATAAAAGAGGGACGCACAAACATTTGCTTTGAAGGGGACTGGATGCGGTGCTGGTTGCGTCACAGAAAGGCGAGGAAAAGAGAGATCCTTGTTAATTTTTCCAATTCAAACGTGGAAAGTTGTGTGGAATTCTGAGAGGGTGGCAGCACTGATCAAGTGGTGACCCATCATAACTTTCTAAAGTGAATACTTACAAGGAGAGCTATCTGAATTACTTTTAGAGCTGCAGAGGAAATTACTTTCTCACACACCGCGATGATCTAGACAATGTAGGAGGAGTTTCTTGTAAGTGAGGGGGTGGGGGTGGAAGATTGCAGCCCTCGGGAGGTTGGGTGTCACACAAGTGACAGATTGCAAGCACCAGAAGCTCCCAGTCATACACTCCCTTCTGAAACGTTGTTACCTTTAGCAATTAAAATGTTCCTCTATTGGTTATCGGAAGCTATTGTTTCCATGAGCTGTTCTTTTGTCTAGAAGGCACGTGGCAGGTAGCAATATTACTGATCAAGAAAACAAAAGCTTTTACTCTTGGTGCAAAATCGTGGTGACAATTTCCGAATGATCTCGCTAAATGTAGCTCTAAAATAATTGAAATCGCAAATGCAGCTTCATAAAAATACCAAAATATTTCAGTTAATCGCACAGCTACTAAACAAGATGGCTCCGCGGTAACGTGTGAGACTCGCATTCGGGAGGACGTGGGTTTGACTCCCGTGGCCTTCTTGAGCCATGGATTTTTTCGGGGGTTGCAACATCCCTCCCACCCCTGTTTTCTCACTCATTCTGTCATTGGTGTTCTAAGAAGTAAGTGTCCACGTGTGGAGTGCGAACGCTTACTTGGAAAAAAACGCGACAAAGTTGCTTTTCGCGCAACATTGAACATCATCTTCTCACCCGGCTTTGATGCGTCGAATGTTAACCATTAGAGTAGCACGATAATAGGTTCCCTTTGATTCTGTGGCATACTCTTACGATTGGGCATAATTTAGGAGCAACTTTGGTGGCAGAATAATTTAAAGCAAAATAATGCAATGAAGTATAGAATACCTTCAAAATAGTTTTCAGCCACGTTGTAGAAATATGACTCTGTTTTGAAATTAACAATAATCATAACAATGATAATAATGATAACAATAAAGAAGATAATAATAATCATAATAGAATAATAATAAACACATTAAACATGTCTACTTGGGTTATGCAATTAATTATTTCTACATTTCTCTCTGCATCGTTAACAAACGTCTGTTTTTTACAATCGCACGCGTTTTTTTAGATTGATTTCCATTGTGAGATTAATGGTAAGTCATATGACACACATACTATCACAATATACCACTGAAGAGTAAATTCACATAGTCTTAGTTGGTACAAATGTTTTTCTTGAGCTACTGAGGAACCAGGGACGTAAACGCTGACAGCTGATGTAACATAATTACCCCCAGTGTAACATTTACACTCCAGGCCATGTTAAAATGTATTCCTAAACGGCAAAAAACAGCGATGATGTTTACGTCACTTCCAGCTTATTGATAGGAAAATATAAACCCACACACTAGATTTTAACCCCTAAGGTCAGATCGCTTTGCCACTATAGGGTAATTGTGAAATGAAGTTCCTAATGCAGATATTTTACCTAACAATACATTAGTAATTTGATATTCTTCTAATTAAAATAACTAAATTATATTACACGGAAACATTTGGGGATAAATGTTTCACTCTAGTTCAGTCAAACATAAGGAGAATACAACCTCTGGTAAAAGGCATTGCGGGATGTTTAGAGAAGGTTCAGCAGTGTTTCGCAGGACGTACACATTTCCTCTACTGGTGTTTATGGCATGAATACAATAGAAAGAGTCCTCCAACTACTACTGTACCTGTTTTAGCCAATATTATCAGTGCATGCTAGTTAAAAGAAATTGGAATTGGGATTTGACTGTGTTGGATAGGAAATATATAGTCAGAAGAAATTAAAGCTGCTAAAATGTCATTAAGTAAAATAAAAAAGGCTAAAAAGGACAGTTAAACAATAAAAAAAAAAAAAAAAAACAAAAAAAAAAAAAAAAAAAAAAAAAAAAGGGCAGAAAAAGACAAATAAAATCCGCCATCTACCCCATAATGAATATATGTCGAGTCTCGTATTCAAACACCAGGGTGAGGAGGCGGGGAGGGGGGGGACCTTAACTTCCCAGCCCTACTTATGGGTGACTGCCACATTCGTTGGGTTGCTCTTGGGGGAAGAATACCTTAGTGCACCTAAGGAATCGGCTCGCATTCCCTAAAGGCTGATTAAAATTCTTATCCAAAGCATGAATATAAGTTGCTGTGCCTGTTTTTCTCTTTGAGATGGTCACAACCCGTATTGATTATTATCTTTGTCCTGTCGTATTCCAGTCCCGCATGAGTTGTAGTGCTTCTGAAATTTGCCGACAATCTTTTAAATAATCATATATGCAATGTTTATGTTCATTACTGCTGCATCCACTGCTCATTGGTGCTGAAAAACCCACCCCATTCGCTTAAAAAAAAAAAATATATATATATATATATATATATATATATATATATATATATGGGTACACTCTTGTAAGTAAATGCAACATTTATAATTTGTGTTTAGTAGGATCTTCATTGATAAGAAATTGATTCTTCTCATCAGCCGTGTGTAGTACACGATTGGAAAGATAGAATCAGAGGGCTGAACCATTTAATGCCATGATTGGGATTAGAGCCATGAACATTCCAGTCTCCGTACATCAATTTAACACGTGGACACGACATTAAATTCCGACCTAACTGTTTAAAAACATATATTCGAAGACTCATGCAGACTTTAAAGGCGATTTATGGATGTTAAGCTAAAACACAGCTTCCTCCACTACTTTCCTTTATAGTGCATGGTAACATAATTAATAAAGAAATAAAATTTGTAGAATATTTTATCGTCAATATATTACCATAGAGAGGCAGAGCTTTAAAAGATGAATTATTCGAGTCTTTTCCATTTCTATTTAGAATGAGTCGTTTAGTCACAAAAGGACCATAAATAATTGGATTCGAGAGAGTCTATTGGAATAAATTTGTTGGCAGATTTGGCAAGCTCGCAAAGCGAAAGAAATGTTCACACTGCTCATGCCTTGCGAATACTGCTCGGAAAGCTTGATAGATTAGCATCCCTTCCCTCGTTCGGTGAAACCAGTCTTCAAGGGCTGGCGTAGTTTGGACCTACACGTCATAGGTGTGTAACGTGAAATAGAAAATTAGGAACGCTAAAGCCAGGGGCACTCTTTTTCGCATTAACGATAAAGGCGGCAGACATATTAAAGCGATTTCCCATTATCTTTCCAAATTATGATATATTGATCAATAAATCAATATTATTGTTGTAGCGAATTTTGGCGACGAGTGCAGATTGAAGTGAAATTGTCTTATTTTGAAAAAAAAATTGCGAAATTCCAGCGATTTTTAATATAAAATTATTTCTCACTTTCTTTTAAGTTTATTCCTCTGAACTGTTTATACAAAAGAATAAAGTATGAACAGATTAACATTATTGCCAATTGACCCTTTTGACCCTTTTTTACCTGACGATAGTGACCGTGAAACGATGGTCCTGTTTTGGGGAGTAGTAAAGGGCATGGAATTCTTGGAAAACTAAACACTTTGCACTTAGGCTTTTCATTGTTTCCTTTTAATATTGCTTCTTAAGAGTACTCATATAGTACCAATAAGAAATACAACTAAACTAACATTACTGTTTTGTAGTTATTGTAATTTCCATAGTACACAACATCTTTCATTCTGAACTGTAATACGTTAAAATTGTATATTAAATACATTTAATAAAAATATATAACTATAAAAAACGACATATGTATATATATACACACATATGTGTGTGTATTGCATATAAAATATAGTGTGAATAAACAAAAACGAACTCCTTTCCCAAAATTCGAAAAAAAAGAAGAAGAAAAAAAAAAAGAAAAGTAACAGAAAACATCTTAGGTGGTGTGGTATGTCACTCATTCTTATTATGTAAATATCACACGCGCTTGATGTACAACAATTTTATTCGGAAAGAAACACAATTGACTGTATCTCAACAATACTCCGGAGGCAGAACCGCGCTATAGCACACGGCTAACGCTAGCGTATACAGGTGCGTGTGTGAGGGGCTTGCGGAGGTGAGAGCAGCAGGCAGGAGATAGGTGAGGGGTTTGCTACTACGCCCCTGCTCGTCATAAGCGTGAACGCACACATGACAACAGTAACCATAGTAGTAAACGTAACATTCGCTTTTTCAGTGTTACTTTTTTCCAGACTGTACAGATAATGTATTCAGTAATGTTCAATTATCTGCTTTACCTTTCACGAGAGATGAATTTGTTATGAACTTTTTTATTCGTCATATTTGAATCCACCATCAACCATCCACTATAACACTGAAGGGGTCTCTTCCGGCTGGTATCTCCCGTCACCAGTATGAAGGGAATCTTCTGCTCGTCGTCACTTTGAAGGGTCGGTATGATGAATTCTTTTCTCGTATAAAAGATCCGGCTAACTCTTTCGATGAACTGCGATGACTCTTTCTCTCCTATCTCGGTCGTGGTACGGGTATGAAGTATGTTCACAATTTACAGCTGATAATTTTCCTTGAGACGCGACCCCCGTGAAAATTATATGTTACGTCGATGTATTAACTTTTAGTCTTTCTAATGAGATAGTCTTCTTTGCTCTGGAGGCCACAATTGAAATAATATTAGTGTATTTATTATCACAATTTTATTCGTTAATATATAACATTTACAATGAAGACAAAAGATAATCGCACTAGGCCAACTGCAAACGATATGATGCAAACAATCAAACAATGGGAAACAAAACACTCCAACACAACACCTACCATAACTAATAATACTGCATCAAATGCCCCTCATCACAGTATATGCAACTAATTCTATTTTGGGAAAATTGTTTTCAGCCATACAATGTTGCATGTACTGTGATGATCTCCCCACAACAATGTAATTGTACAACAATATAACAACTGTGTTGAAAAACATGTCATCGTTGAATACAAAAATATTTTCTCTTGACAATGTTTCGATTTTTTTTTTTGGCAACTTTCAGGGGTTCTATGCCCCTCCCCACTAAAAGTTGTTTTATGATTTTTCTTATAATTGATTGTCACGTCACTTTGCCATATCTATTTCGGCATCTCGGTAGGGCTTAAGCATAGTCTTGTGGTACTTGCCTACCTTTTTGCCGTTACTACCCTTAAGTCCATATGTATGATCTCCAAATTTCTCCGATATCCTGAATGGTCCTTTGTATAATAGATTCATTCGCCTATATATCTTCTTGGAGGCTCTTGACAAATTAAACTGTCTAATGAGGACTTTATCACCGACTTCGGGATTCCATTTTGCTTCATACCTCTTGACTTGAGATGCCCTTTTCTCGGCTTTCTTCCTTATCCTGTTGAAGGCTTCGATACATTTTTCTTCTTCCCGAGGTACATTAGCTTCCCTCTTGATAGTTGTAATGGCTTTAAGTACTAAAGGTTTGGGTGGTTTGCTCGTCATTAGTTCGTAAGGAGCAAATCCAGTGGTGGTATTAATCGTATGGTTCAATATATCTTCTATCACCTGACAGTATTTGTACCATCCTCGGTGATTGGCATGACACAGTATCCTGAAATATATTCCTAAATCACGCATAACCCTCTCACATGGGTTACCTTGGGGATAGTATGCCGAAGAGTTATATATTCTTATATTATTGCTTCGAAGGGCTGTAGTAAACACCTTGCTTTTGTGAACGGTAGCATTATCGGATAAGATAGCTCTTATATGACCATATTTTGGAATCCAATCCTTTAGGATTCTGTTCACGCAAGTCTGACTTTTGATGTTTCTAACTGGGTATAATCGGACAAACTTCGAGAAAATATCAAACATAACGAAGATGTACCTACAGTTATACTGGGTAGCAGGCATTTCACCATGTGCATCAATAGCAACCAAAGCGTTCCTTTCACTCCTTATTACTGATTGTGGAGCACAGTCATATTTAATATTTAAGGGCTTTGCTTTTTGACATAGCTCACAGGCCACAACGAATTTTCTCACCTTCCGGTCGATTCGTTTGAAGTATAGGTGTTCTTTGATAGCTGTGGCTGTCTTCTCACATCCTGGATGCGCGAGATTATTGTGAAATGTCTCTATCACTTCACGCTCCAACTCCTGAGGCACTATGACCTTCCATCTTTTCTCAAATCGCCCATGGAGTTTATATAAAACACCATCATGTTTAGCGACCGTTCCTCTGTTGTCGCATATACCTGGAGCCGTTTCCCAAAGATCCCTTAACAACGGATCTCGTTGTTGCCACTCGGTTACGTTCTCAAACTTGCTGGAAAGTTTTCGGCTATATCCCAAATTCAACACCATGAGTTTAACCTCATTCTGTGGGTGCGACAATGTTTCGGGAATCTGTTTTTCCAACGACTGTCTGGAGAGCAAATCACTAAAAACATTCTCCTTCCCAGGTATATGATGGATGTCAATATCATGCGATGTAATTTCGTGTATATATCTGGAAATCTTTGAGCTAGTCAGCTTGCATTTCTTTATGAATGACAAGCTAATATGATCTGTGTACACAATGATTTTAGCATTGTACACGTACTGACGGAACTTCTGTAGTGCAAAGTATATTGCTCCGATTTCTTGCTCAGTAATACAAGCATTTGCCTCGACTTGGTTCAGCGATCGGGAAGCTGTAGCGATGACATGGCTATTGCCGTCTCCATCGACCTGTGTTAAGACACCTGCGTAAGCCTGTATGCTCGCGTCCGTATATAAGTGATAAGGAGCGTCAGGTATTGGCCTTTCCAATAGAATTGTGTTGTTAAACAAGTCTTTAACCTTCATAAATGCCTGCTGATGTTCTTCGGTCCATTTCCATTTATTATTCTTTTTCAGTAATCCCCTCAACGGACTGAGTTCTTTAGCATAATTTATTATAAATTTGCTCTCGTATTGGAAGATTCCTAATAATCTTCTCAGTTGTTTGGTATTCTTTGGTGGGGGGATTGCCTGAATAGCTCTAATGCGGTCCATATTCGGAGTTATTCCCGCTTCAGTCACCACGTAACCAAGGAACTCTATCTCTTTAGTCAGAAATTGTGACTTATTAAAGTTTATGGTCATACCGCTCTCATAAAATTTCGAAAAAATATACTGCAAGTGTTTTATATGCTCATTATAATCATTATCATAGATCAAAAAGTCGTCTATGTATTGAATTGCGAAGCCTTCTATAGTATCATTGAATATATTATGAATAGCACGAAGCAGGGCACTACCACTGGTAGACAAACCGAAACCGCAGGTTTTGAATTGATAAATTTTTCCATTAAAACAGAACCCAGTGTACTTTCGCACAGTTTCATCCAATGGAATTTGCCAGTAAGACGACACCAAGTCCAATTTTGAAAAATACTTCCCGCGTTTAAGGCTAGCTAAAACTTCATCTACGCCTCGCGGTCTGAAATGGTCCGGTTGCGTTAAAGAGTTAATCTTTCTGGCATCAATTGTCATCCTTAATGAACCATCGGATTTATGAACCCAACATAGTGGATGGAGGTAGGGTGTATCAGATATTTCTATAATATCATCTTCTAACATTTTATTTATTACCTCTTTTGCTTTGTCCTTTATTGAGTTTGGAATGGGCCGGCTTTTATGGGAGTAAGGGGTAGCGTTTTCCACTTTAAAGATGTGGGTGTACTTGTTGCACAGACCGGGTTTCGAACTGAATACTTCTCGGTTCTTGATTAAGCACGCTCTCAGTTGATTCTTTTGTTCTTCATTTATATTGTGCGCATTATTCACTTTTTCGTTCAGCGTAGCCATAAAAGATTCTTCTTCTTTCTTTTTATCATCTCTGACGACATCCAATCTGTATACTCCGCAATCATCTCGCAGATGGTGATTCTCTCCTCGAACTCCGCGAACATTATTATTAAACAAATCAATTTCGACGTATTTTTGTATATCATCGCAGTCGTCTTCTTCATTTGCACTTACTTTTTCGTCGTCGTACAATATAACATTCTCTACAAAAAATCTTCCATTATTAACATCGTCGAAATCCTCGTTCGCTTCAATATTTTCACCTTCTAACAGTCTCACTATTCGCGTGTTTTCACCATCTTTAACGCGTAGGTCATGCTCTTCGAAATCGATGATTGCTTACCAGTGATAAAGTAAGTCGTTTCCAATAATAATTTCTCTTGCCAAACGCTGAATAACTAATGCGACAAAATCAAATTTCCAACCATTTACATGTGCTTTAACTAACATTTGATATTTCACCCGATCTCTCTTTTTACCGATCGCTGTACTACAATACACATTGTTTACGTGCAAGTACTCTATCTTGTTTGAGGATAATAATTCCTGGAATAATTCCTCTGAAATTACCGATGAGCTTGCCCCAGTATCTATTAACACAGTGAAGCTACGGTCCCATATATTTAACTCAATTTGAGGTGGATTGACTAACTCTTTATTGGACTTTACTGGGTTAATTTTGTTGTCGGTGATTAAATTTACGTGAATTTTGCCCTGTGCCTGCACCATCAAATCATTTTCCAAGGCATAAAATGATTTCGGAATTAATTTCCCTGATTCTCATTCGTTTGATTGTTACTTGTTGATATCGTGCCAGTATTTGTTTCTTGATTCTGTGTTCTAGGAAAGTCGCGATCATTCCTGCGTTCGACGCTTTCCTCCTCGAACCTAGGCACTTGGGTTACATTTTCCTGATAATTTGTACTATGATTTCTCGGATCGTAGCTTCCATTCCACCTACGATTGTAATTTCTGTAAACCGGATGTGATTAATTTGACTGGTTCTTCCACGCCCTCTGGTATCACCACCATAATCATGATTACGTCTCTCGTATCGCGGATTTTGTCTGTCTCGCGGTATAGGACCTCTGTAATTCGATCTTACATCAGGACGTCTATTTGTTCTGTAGTTTTCACCATTATTTTGGTGTGTTTCATCTCTCACGCCATTTCCCTGGTTCTCATTCGTTGTTGGAAAATTATTTCTAAGACGTTCTAATTGCGTTCCTTGATTCCTACCTTGGCCACCTACAGCGCGCTGTCCATTTTCATATCGCTGACTGGAGTTAGTCTCTTGGTAATTATTCTGTGCCTCGAACTCTGCCAATAATTCAATTACGTCCGAAAAATCAACCGGTTTCGCCACGATCAGATTATTTCTTATGTGCGGTGGATAATGGCAAATAAGTGCTTCAATAACCTCCTGTTCACTCAACTGAGGTTGGAGTAGTTTCGATTTGTTCGCCAGTTTCAAAAAATACTCCATCATTGAAATACCACGTTTACTGTTAATGTCCGGTAGCCAGTTCGACTTTAATCTGGTTTTGACGTCCCGGTCCCCAAAATCTATTTATAAAAAGGTTTCGAAACATACTATATGTTTCGTGAGACGCCAAAGTTAGTCTTAACCATTCCAATGCGTTTTTCTTAAGACAGCGTTTAACCACCATCATTCGTATCTCGTTCGGAATTCGTTTGATCCTAAAATAATCCTCCAGTTCTTTTATGAAAATTTTTGGATTGTCACCGGCTTCTTCGTCAAATGACGGAGGGGTTAGGTCATGGAACAAGTGACTAGCGTGACAATTATGGTTTTGACTAGGGGAGTGCATTGGCATAGCTAAATCATTCTCCTGAAAGTCCGCCATATTACTGTTATTGTCAAGTGCATCAGTATTGGTCATATTTTTGCATTCACTCACAAATTGATCATGATTGTCATTAACTCTATCAGCCTGTAGAGCAATCACAACTTGGGAAAGCCTTCCTGTAAATTCTTTTTCCTTTGTAACCGTTTCATTTATTCTATTTACATTTACATTGGCTTCCTCCTTTACTTTATTCAATTCTTCTCGCTGTGACTGCATCTCAGCGCTTATACCCTTTACAACATTTTCTAAACTATCAATTTTTACATCAATGTCATTTTGTTTTGACCTAATTCCATCTTGATACATTTTACAACTCTGTTCTACCACGACTATCTCTGTTCTCAATTCATCTCCTACCTTTGCAATTTTTGCATTCTGTTCTGCTAGTTTTTCATCAAATTCTTTACTTAATTCAGCTTTCATTTCTACCACTGTCTTCTCCTGTCCTAACTTAACTTCATTTATCAATTCTCCTAGCCTAGCTATTTCTACTGTGTTTGATTCCTGTCCTAATTTTATCACGCTTACTAACTCACCTAACTTAGCTATATCATTGTTACTTGATTCAATTCTTTCTGTACATTCCTTCTTACATAATTCAATTTCTTGTGACAATTTATTTATATTTCTGGCATTATCCTCCTTCAAATCTGCTACATCTGCTTTTAGTTCTGTTACATTTCTAACACTATCCTCTCTTAGTTTTGCTACATCTGCTTTTAGTTCTGTTACATTTCTAACACTATCCTCTCTTAGTTTTGCTACATCTGCTTTTAGTTCTGTTACATTTCTAACACTATCCTCTCTTAGTTTTGCTACATCTGCTTTTAGTTCTGTTACATTTCTAACAAAATCTGCTTTTACATCTGCTGTATTTTTGTTCATCGCTTCCAATATTTCTTTCAATCCTATTTCAAATTCCTTACATACTACATTCTTTCTACCTTCTACTGATAACTTATCACTCACTTCCCTCTCTACACTATCATTATCTTTCTCAACTTTTTCCATCTTCTGTACAATTTTCTTATTGCGTAGTATCATAAATTAGTACTAGTCTTACTTGAATTCTGGAGCACAAGAAAAAGGATACTCCGTCAAAATGTCTTCTTTTCACTCTTTGTCCAGGTACATATTTTTACTCTATACGCCTGTATTCGAGCCGTCGCACGTCTGGGCGCCAGTATGAAGGAGTCTCTTCCGGCTGGTATCTCCCGTCACCAGTATGAAGGGAATCTTCTGCTCGTCGTCACTTTGAAGGGTCGGTATGATGAATTCTTTTCTCGTATAAAAGATCCGGCTAACTCTTTCGATGAACTGCGATGACTCTTTCTCTCCTATCTCGGTCGTGGTACGGGTATGAAGTATGTTCACAATTTACAGCTGATAATTTTCCTTGAGACGCGACCCCCGTGAAAATTATATGTTACGTCGATGTATTAACTTTTAGTCTTTCTAATGAGATAGTCTTCTTTGCTCTGGAGGCCACAATTGAAATAATATTAGTGTATTTATTATCACAATTTTATTCGTTAATATATAACATTTACAATGAAGACAAAAGATAATCGCACTAGGCCAACTGCAAACGATATGATGCAAACAATCAAACAATGGGAAACAAAACACTCCAACATAACACCTACCATAACTAATAATACTGCATCAACACAAAATCATACTCCTAGCATCTATATGAAATACACAGTGTCCCAAATAAAACATCGACAACGCATAGTATGTTGTGCGGGACGGCAAACTGACCGGTTCTCAAATAGGAGCCCCTGTCCGGAAGTGCACAGTTGCCCTGTGGACTCGTGACGTACAGGGCAGCGATGTACAATGTTTGCTAAAGAGGGGAAGATGGGTTTACCTCCTTACATTATACGCAGAGTTTGCCCCTCTTTAACTGAATACTGAAGATCCGCCGCGATATAACTAAGTAGTTAAACAGACGTAAAATAAATATAGGAGAAAATTTACTGTAGTCATGTATGTTAGCAGTTAAAAACACATGCATTAAGGGGTAAATGAAACATACTTTGTAAAAATGCTAAAGCGGCCCTAGTACGACTTTACTAATTACTTGACCATATTGGATCAAAAATTGAATCTCTCACTTTGAAATAATGTTATTACTAAATTGCAGACAAAATATGTAAACAAAGCCAAGATTTGGGGCACTTATAATTCAGTGAAAAGAACCTTTGCTTTCCTGCACGCTCCACGAAGATAGGTCGCTTACCCTCTCATTCCTTTGACTGCCGAAGAGCAAAGTCCAACCCTCTCGGGACCAGAGGCAGCTCGACAGAACGTCGACAAGATGTGACGCGAGTATGGTGTAATAAAACAAACGCCACACCACCCAGTTATTGGGGTCTTCACCTATTCATATACAGGTAACCGGAGAATACAGGTTGCTTTTTTTTTTCAAACACATTAGGCAAAACAAAGCAACGAATTCTGATGTGTTGCACTCACATGACTTTCTCTACTTTTGTACTAACCATTCCTACAAACTCTTGTCCCTATATCTTCTTCGTGTTCACTATGTCATGGTTTTAAGATTTCATTCTCTTTGCATCTCCAGGACATAAAAATGGATAACGACTTCTTGTTTGAAAAATACCTTGTTTCCGGCAATACGGAATTTGTGTGATGGATCGGTGGCAAGAGTCAAAATTGGCAAAGAATTGTCAGAGGAAGTAATGATTTCAAAACGTGTTGGATAAGGATACAGTATGTCACCAATGTATTTAAACAATACCCACACATAACCTTGAAAGTGTGGAAGCAAACATGTTCAGAAATGCTAATATTTATTGAAGAGGAAATATTAGACACGCTATTGTTTGCTAACGATCAAGTATACGATGATGTGGATTACATGTTTAGAAAATTGAGAAAAAAGGACATGTATGACAGATAGACAGGTACATAGACAGATAGTCTGTCCACGGGTGTAGAATAAAGGAGTGTGAAGAATTTGAATATCTAGGAGTAAAAATTAATAAGGAAGCAAAACAAGAAAAAGACATTAAACGTAGGATAAATAAAGAACAGCTGTCAAAATGTTAGGTAAATGGAATATTGTGGCCCAAAAACATATGCAACGAAACAAAAATTCAAATTTACTGCACTATAATTCAGAGTACATTGACATATGGAGGCGAAACATGGGAATTAAATAAAGCTCACGATCAAAGTTCCTGTCAACCGAAATGGATTTTCTAAGGCGTTCTGCCAGACATTCCAAGCTAAAAAAATTAGAAACACAGAAATTCGACGAAAAATGAAACAGGAAAATTCATTGTTGGACTTTATAGAATATAAAAAACTAGCATGGTATGGACGTGCGAGAAAGATGGGAAATGTAAGGGTACCGAATAGAATAATAAAATGGACCTCTTCGAGGTCGACATGGAGGCGAGAGATACAGCAGATTATAAAAAGAGCAGCGCTAAAGCAAGACAATTGGGAAGGTCGTGAATACTGGAAAAAATCCAACTGTAGCTTTGGGAAAATGTATAATACATTGTAAACCTGTGAAAATAAATTTGATGACTTTCTCTACTCTTGTACTATTCTTACAAACTCTTAATCTATCTTCTTCATGTTAGTCAAAGATAAACATTTGCATAAACTATCTTATTGGTAATTTTCTTGTAGATGGAAGGGGAATATGAAATTTCGTTCTCTTTGCACGGCCAAGAGATAAGTGAATAACACCTTCCATTTGAGAAAAGTGTAAATATTGCCTCACAAAAATAAAATGGAATATTTACGAAATGATTCCCTCCACAAAAAATGCACCTGGACATAAGTTTACTACTTTAACGAGATCTACATTTTTTCTGTAGTAAGATTTGGTCTATCTCTTACGGTTTATCAGTTATGCAAAAGTCATGAGTAAATGCAGCTACATGGGTTATTGCCAGAAAACTCAAAGTATACATTAAGAATATCTTAACTACACAGCATTTTATTCAAAATCGTAGTTATTTTTGAGACAATCAAAGTTTTCGAAAAATCGTCCATGTAAAGGGTAGTTTATGGTGGAGGAATTTTCTTCAAAATCTTCATGTCACATCCTTGAAAGATATTAAACTTAAATACCAACTTTGGGTTTTAACCGACTTTTCGGTTTTGAGTTATCTTGTTCACACACACACACACACACACACACACACACACACACACACACACACACACACACACACACACACACACACACACACACACACACACACACACACACACACACACATACACACACACACACACACAGGGATCTTTTATTAAAGTTGCTCTTTTTGGATTCAGGTGGCCTCAAAACATATTTCCGGTGAACTCTCGACATCAAAATTTTGGGTCGAATACAATACTTCCCCTGCTTACTATACAAAGACGAGAAGTTAAAGAGTAAAAACACCAGCTCATCAATTTGGGCTAGAATTATTTCAGAAGATGCCTATGTACTTTCGATTGTGAGTGTAGATTTTTTAAATTACCAGGGATTTAAAACTATGAATGCATAGTATCTCATCATTTTAAATGTTTAAGAATATTATTGTAAATTGTAGTGCTTTT
This sequence comes from Tenodera sinensis, assembly GCA_030765045.1. NCBI lineage: Eukaryota > Metazoa > Arthropoda > Insecta > Mantodea > Mantidae > Tenodera > Tenodera sinensis. The sequence continues at coordinate 150,526,629 of CM060966.1, forward strand.
TAATATTTATTGATTTCATGATGTTTTGGAGGGTTCGATCTACAAAAAATAACGAAATATTACCTATAAGCATGCTTGTGTATTTGTAGACTAAATATGATGTGAGAGACTGTGAAGACGTAGACATAGTGTGGCCGATGAACCAGGGTAAAGTTGTGATAACTCTTAAGGTGACGTGGAGTCAAAGGGAAAGCTCTTAGCCCATACTTCGAGAGGAGCAGCTGGTTAATGGCGTCACGTCGAGCGAAGCTGGGGTCGATGTTAATGGTGACAGATAGTTCTGTGAAAGGAAACCGATGAAGTCGACCGATTCCTCTCTCTCTCTCTCTCTCTCTCTCTCTCTCTCTCTCTCTCTCTCTCTCTGAGTAATAGCTCCACTCCCTTGTTTCTGGAGAACACTATAACCTATCAACTTTACATTCTTTTATTCACCTTCTCGGTACATTACTAGAAATAGTGGTAAATCACGTCCATCCCAGATAAACAAGAACCTTGTATTGCCCTGCGCATAAAACTCTCTATGGCACAATCCTGCGCTGACTTATACATTAGTAAAGGACGTGATCTGATCTGTACACAGCTTGCTAAATTTGTGTGTGTGTGTGTGTGTGTGTGTGTGTGGGTGTGGGTGTGGGTGTGGGTGTGGGTGTGGGTGTGGGTGTGGGTGTGGGTGTGGGTGTAACGGAGGGGGACACCGACACAACGCGACCCTGATATGGATCTATTGCGAGTTACCACCCTCCAGCGGGAAGGGATGAGGCGAAATAAGACCATAGGCTTGTTAGAGAGCGGAGCCAGCCAAGCTCAGAGATGCACAGAAGTCCCTAAGATTTACAGACATTGACACCTGGCACACAAACGAAGTGCTTCCTCAACCCAAGGAGAGGGCGACAACGCGACCTTTGGGCTTGGGCAGCAACTTCCAGGGAGGGCTAGAGAAGAGGTTCCAGAACGCAAACAACTGTGCCATCTCTCTGCATTTGCCGGAACGTACTATAGTACCAACTAAACCCGAAAGATGACAAGGGAAATGACAAATGAAGGGAAACGAATCCGCGGAGAAGAGATTAATATACCCCAGCATTAAGTGAAATGGGGAAGCCACAGCAAAAACCTGCCAGAGTGCATGGCCACGGATTGAAACCGCGTAAGGCATCCCACTTGGTTACTAAATTCTTATATCATGCGTATAACACGCATAGATAACGGCAGAGGAGACCTTTCAGTTTGACCCGTGGAAGATCTTTTGTGTCTATGCCCCTGACGGAAGCCCCAGGAAGGGAAGAGTAAGGTGAGAGGGTGGATGTTCAGACCGAGGAAAGACGACAGCAGAGGGCAGGGTCCCCAACAACTATAGATTTGAACTCCCCAGTGGCACCTCGTAGTCCGGCTCCTCTCTCTCCCCCCCCCCCCCCCCCAACCCCGCGGCCTCTTGGTCAGCGATCCCGAGGACGGAGATTTACAGAGAGCAAACACCTGTACGCCAAAACTCCCGCTTACATTTAGAGCTAGTGATTCCAAGAAAGTAAAAAACAAGAGGTAAAGAAAGGACCAATATTATTCTTATTAGGGAAGTCTGTAACTATTGGAAAATTCAAACATATAAAAAAGGAATGCCTTGAAAATAGTTTACTTCACCAAAAAGGGTACATATTTGTTACAAATTGTGCGTTTTAATGAGATTTACATTTTTGGTGTAGTAACATGTCTGTCTCTTAGGGTTTTACCACTTACTCAGAAGTCAACTAGGATGAAGAATACTTCTGAGGACATTCTCAGCAAATTTAAAGTATTTCATTTGTCATAAGCATATCTTAAACATGGTATTGTAATCAAAAACGTTAAAGTTATTTTTGAGCAAATAAAACTGTTTGAAGTGTTCAATGCAGAGGGTAGTATGGGTTGGAGGATTTTATTTAAAATATTGGTATTACACCCTTGGAAGATACTGAGTTGAAATACCAATTTTGCTATTGACCGACTTTTCGTTTTCACTCATACACACACGCGCGCGCGCACATTAAGACATATTTTTCCAAAAATGATTTTTTTTTTACTAAGGGAGTCTCAAATTATGTATATCCGGTGAAATATTGATATCGAACTTTTGGATTGAATGCTTACTATACGTAATAGAAGAAACAATAATATAACTATGAGAAATAAAATATTCAGTTTTCCGCGTTTTGTAACAAAAGCCAAATTGGTCTAAATGTTATAACATAGATATATGTCGCTTATACACTCAAGAACAGAAAACACTTGCACTGAATTAACTTTTACTTAAAGAGGTTCATCAACACAGAAAAGCAAAAGTGGAGTTTTATTCATCTAGATTGTGAACATCACCCTCTGAATAGGGGTTGGAGGAGGCAGCAATGAATTACTGTTGCTTTCAACAAGAAGTTAAGGCTTTTTGTTTTTTTAAACGGAGTTGATTACTAACATTTTATTAATCAGCAAAACACCAGTGTCCTATTTTAAACTTTCCGTGGGAGGGAAATGTTGAGAATAAATTATCTGCTTGGCAGCTTATATTTTCTAGAGTAGAAACATTGCATTTGAAGTTCATTTTTCAAAACAAACGTGAAACTCCCCTTCTAATTTCCCTCTCGCTGTATGTGGGTGACTGTTCTCCAGTATAGTGTTGATAAATATTCCTGGCCTTTTGTGTATATACATACGAAAATCACGCAGCGCTTTTAAAACGAAAAGGTATCTTAAACATTATCTACCTGGGTATATATTTGAGAATTAAAAGGAGACATCAGCTCCTGAAGGTTATTTTTCTACCTAAACTCACACATGCTGTAGCCAGACATTTTAATTTTCTCTGTTCCTTAGCTTTACAAGAATGTAGCTCAGCCGGTAGAACACTGCATGCTGTATGAAGATCCCGATTTCGATTCCTCATTGGTGAGTGGGAATTTTTCTCTAGCCAAGGTTATTCCATATCTTCCCCAGAGTCTGGAAATATTGTGACAAAGTGACAAAAGTCTAGTCCAATTACTTCTTCTCTGTTTATTTTTCTTCCAAAACTGAATGCACAGCAACACAGTTCTGTTTTATTGACGTTAACACAGTCGTGTTCCACACAGCGAAACTAAACATTGAAATAAATTAACTCTCGCCGCCTCGCTTCCTTACACAGCGGGAATGACGTAACACGGTCCTTTCTGGAACTTCTACAAATACGCCGGCCGCCAGACACTTCTCGAATGATCTAGAAAGCCCCTCTTGTTTCTATCGCTTTGATGTCACGTGTTCACAACAATCGCGCGAGACAGGCAGGCAGGCAGGCAGGCAGGCATCGCCAGTAGGTTGGGGTAGCCAGGGTCCGACCGCCCTCTGGAGAACTAAAGACGCTGCTTAATTTTCTATTTCGGAAAATAAACATGCAGGAGGCGAGGTTTGAGCCACCGACACTCATAACTTTCAACTCCTACCGATAGTCATCCAAAGACTTCGGCTATTTCTGCGTTGGGAAATAAGCGCTCTATTCATTTTATATTCAGTTATCTTCTATCATTTAACAAATTTGTTTGCAAGGTGGAAAGTTCATAGCACTATTAGCAAAGGTTTAAATAGTTTGCTTTTGCTTCTAGATATTCATTTGTATTTATTTAGAGAGTAAGAACAGCAACTTTTTGTTGGTTTTTGCTTTTTTGGTGTCAGGCAAATTACGAAATTGTTAAAACGATATAATTTCCTTACATCTTCCAGTTGATAGACATTTGAGAATGCTGTTCAGATTTACGCCCATGCATGACGGAGAATTGAGCACTGAGGTGATTTACTTATGTGAGATGTTTAAAGTATGATGTATCTAATAGGTATTATAGTTGAATAATATTAACTTCATAGTCAAACCCCTCTTCTCGTGTTGCACTATATGTCTGCTCTACAAACTGCAGGTTGAAATCGAATCTGTAATGTCTCTTTAACTTCATATTTCTTTCAGGGCTCCGATGGTGCCTGAATTTATTCATTTAGAACATTCATACTTCGTCATTCATCTTATTGGGCCTGAGTTGTAATTCGACATGATTAATTTTCAAGATAGAAAAACATCACTACTCTTATATCTAATAGGAGAGTGAAGAATAACAATTAAGTGTAATGCTGGTCTCGAACCCATGTTGCGTAACTAAAAAGTGATGCATTATGACCATTACACCAATACGACAACTGGTGTAACACTGGCACGTAATGTTCCCACATTTCCAGGACATGGGCTTCGAGAACCTCCCGTATTCTGTCTTCTCGGCGCGTGTCCCGCTCCTGAACTACAAACGCCCACATGTGCCCAATAGTGTTCAAATCAGGGGACCTTGGAGGCCAATCGATGCACACAATTTCTGGATGGTTTAGCAGCCAGTTTTTTTAACATTGGAGGTGTGCACAGCACTGTTGTCGAGCATAAACAAATATGCATCTTATTCTGGAAAACTAGTCCATAGAGATGGCAAAAGTGTGTTCTGCAGGATATCAACATAAGCTGCACTGGTCACTCTCCGGCACCGTAATCAGTTGTCCAGATGCTGTCATATAGGCCCAGAAGTGAACTGATATTCTGCCAGAGAGATTTCCTCGCACATGTCTGGGATCATATCTTGTGCCACGTGGTCTATAGAGATACCCTACCTTGCTGATCAGATTGGAATCCAACCTTTTCGTCCGACCAGATGGTAAGATCCCAGGCCTGCGGTAGCTGGAAGTTTCTTTGAGCCCATTCCAGTCGTCTGGCTTTGTGTGCTTCAGTAAGGATTGTCTTAGTCGCAGGAAGATGAAAAGCAAGCCCACCCTCCTTTAGTCTCCGCCGTATAATGTCATGAGAACATCCGTATTCTATAGATTTATCCAGCAAAACAGATGTGTGTGTGTAATAGGACGCTCCCTTATCTCTGCCACCAACGCCTCGTTCTGTGCAGCAGCAGTTGCCCGAGGTCTTACTGATCTTGATAGTGACTTGGCCCATTCAACGCCTTCCACTTAATGTCTGTGTAGCCATTTCCTGACCGTCATGCGGTTAAGCGCAAGTTCTCTAGATATCTGAGAAACGCTCTGCCCCTGATAGAACGGCCTACGATCCCATCCCTCTTTGGTACTGTCAACTCTTGGCAACCACGTGGACGAGGCATATTCTGTCTTGTGCAACGAATGTCTAAGAATGATAGACAATCAGAGAACACTGACAGTATTGTTTCACGCGTGCGCTTTAGCACGTTATGCTACTGAAGAGGGCGGCCCGGGTTAGATCCCAGGCAACCACATGTGGGATTCGTGATGGACGAAGCGGCACTGGAGCGGGTTTCCTCCGGGTTCTCCGATTTCCCCCGCCATCTCATTCCACCGGTGCTCCATTTTCATTCCATGTATTATCAGTGTCACCGCCTGTGGTGCCGTAGTAGTAAAAGAGGGCATTAAACACTACAAAAAAACTAGCGAAGGTCCTGGAGGGACCCACTCTAAGATGGGTCCTTGCTGGACAGTTCCTACTGATATCAGAGAATAAACGCTCACTGCAACCCGACACACACAACAGCCTGGCTCTAAAATGCTCAAACAGATGAAGATGGAGGTACAAGAAATTACAGTTAGGAAAGTTGTGTAAGCAGAGGAACAACCACAGTACTCGCCTACCGACCCGGTGAAATCATAAAAAACACAGAAGTGTCATAGACAGTCGCCGGGGATGGAACCCTTAACTCCCAAGACCGAGTCCGACACGTTAATGCGCCACCTTTCTGTCATTTTACACGTTAATATGAATAAAATTATTCAACCATAATATGGCATACTAACCTCTTTACTACGGAGAGGAAGGTTAAACTGTATAGGAAATGCGTGGATCTCTCTCTCTCTCTCTCTCTCTGTATTTCTCTCTCTCAGAGTGTGTTGTTCCGATATGGAATTATCAAGGTGTTTATAGCTGAATAACTTACTCACATGCGCTTAGTATTATTACTGTCAGCCTATTTCCCGCAATTCGAATCCGACCATACAAACATTAATATATCCAGGTTGGTGTTCTGTAGTTTGCAAACTGCATTCAAAGAACCCCCTGATTAACATTTAGACGTTCTACAAACTCACATTTTGAGAAAGCATAAAAGCCTTTGCATTCCTTTCACAAGCAAGTTACATGTTCGCAACTGCTAATGCCCAAATCGCTAGCGATCTTACCCGTTTCTACTTATAATTGCTATATAACTTTTGCGTTACTTCTCTCAGCATCATATGAACTTTTCTTTAGAATTTTGTTAATATAAATTCAATATCTTCATTGGTGGATAAATATTTATCTAACACCTTCATTTAGCTTTCTCCACGAATTTTCGCTTACATTCGTTCCCATGACAACTGATGCGATACATCTCACGAAAACCCTAGTTTTCGTTCATAATCCGGTCTTGTATTGCATTTACCACGCTTGCCCATCTTATGTTACCGCCTGAGCCATCCCGCGCGATTAAATTCATATGCACAATCTCAATCTATTATCTAAAGATTCAAATATGTGTTTGATCATTGCTTTATTCATTGGCTTACAAAAATAATTTAGGCTGGAGTGAAAAAGAATTTTAACACTAACAACTTCATAAAAAGAAAAACGTATTTCTCTGCAATTAATAATAATATCCGCTTCAACCAAATACTTAAATGTATCTTCAATTTACATAAGCATCAGAAAAATGCCACTAATATACTTCTCTGAAAAAAATGTGAACGCAGTTTTAAAAGAATTATCTTTTCGCTATAATTAAAAGTATTTACTTCTATTATCTCAGAAACTGTTTGAGCTAGAACATTGAGCTTTCGCACATTTATTTCTCTATTTATTCATGTAAAGTGTAAACAAATGTAAAATTGAAAAAGTTAAAAAAAAAAAAACGCTCAGTCCCAGTGTCCCTTAACTGTTAACGCGATATATGCAAATATTGCGGAGGAGAATCGAAAAAGAATTGTACCCACTGTGAAGGTCAGTAGAATGCCTCCCAATGCTACGGGGAGGCATAAATGGAAATGAGTATACGTTTCGATGTCTCATAATAATTGCACTCTGTAGGTAAGATACGTTTCAAATAGAAAATTACGGTAAGTTTTCGGTTATAGTTTTAATGTACATTGTGGATAGAAAGGTGCGTTGAATTCCAGTGCAAGTCCTGTGACGTAGTGCCTCGGGGCTGTGCGGTGTGGTATCTTGGCAACCAAGTGGGGGTATCCGTAGATAATTTAATTCAGAACGCTGCATAGAGACACTGAAGCGTGGGTTAGCAAAGCCAACAGCAATAAAGTACTTTTGAGGCGCAATGATTGAAGATGGGAAGGCTGGTATATTGCATTAGCCTCTGGCTTCAAGCAACCTTTTGTCTCTGACACACTCACTGCCACAAAGAGATGTGAATCCAACTTTCCTGGAAACTGTGGACGGCAAATTTTCTCATTCTTGCTAAGGTAGCCTATAGCACTTGTGATTGTTTATAATAGGCACGATAGGCACGACTACTGGGATTGCTCTGAGAGTTTTCCACAACCCAAACTATTCAACTCAGCTTTTTGAATTGTTTTACCACAACGCGTGTCTGTATAAAAAGTATGTTGCAAAGATTGGAGCTTATACATTTTGTCGTGTCTGGACTGTGCATTTTAAGGTTCTATTTTAACTGTGCCAAATATTCCATACAGTGCAATTTTTAAAACAACTGTTTCTTTTTAAATTCTTATGAAGTTATCTGATTGTTCAACATATATCTGTTATGAGTTTTACTAGCCTTAGTTGGTAAGAAAATCATTTTTAAATTCTGTCATTACCAAGTTATAGTTGTTTTGATGTTTTATATTCCTTTAAAGTTAATAACTGGAAAACAGCTGGCGAGAAAATATATAGGACATTTGATTACGCTTTGGTAATCTATGTGACAAGTTTCAGAAGAATTTTATAAAAACTGCATCGCGTGGAACATGTTGAAAAAGTGAATGCGTTGAAAAATTGTTAAAAAACTCACATTTCAGAATAACAAAAACATTCTCATATTGAAATAACGTTATATAAATAGAAGTTTTGTGATACAAAAGTCAAAATACATTTTTAATTTACTGTCCCGAAGTATATTTAAAGTCATTGGAATAAAAATGTTAATTTCGTAGATTAATGCTAGACTTTGGCGGTGCATTCCTTTAAGAGGTAGTTAGCTAAAGGGGTGATGTTCATTAATTAATCTCTCTGTATTAATAAACCACACAAAGGTGCTATTAAAGTCAGAAAACATAATACTTTTTATGCCAGATGAATCTAATTTTATTTTCGCAAAATTAATTCACCTGCCTGATTTAATTATTCAAATTGGCAGCATCTTTTTATGGTGGAACCAGATTTATCTCTAATATATTGACTATTTTTAAACATAATGGTACTTCAATTTTGTTTTGTACTAACTATTTTTACAAAGTCTTATTCTTTTGTCTCCTTCCTGTTAGTCGAAATAAACACCTGTAGAAATTATCTTATTGTATATTTGCTTGTAGGTGCAAGGGAGATATGGAAATACAGTAGGCTTGGAGCGATAGTCAGGTCTTTTAAAGCGGGTCGCTATAAGCGGCTTTGAAATTACTTCCTTTTTTCCAAGAGATAAAAAGGTGAATAACGACCACCGTTTAAGTATTCAAAACTCATGCAAATAAGAAGAAATATCTCCCAAAGGGTTCATTGCACGAAACACTGCATTTGGACATAAATTATGTCCAAATTATGTTATGTTATGATCTAAATTTTTGTACAGTAAGATTTGGTCTATCAATTATGCAAGCCATCAGGAGTAAATAAGACTACATGGGCCATAGCCGGAAAATTCAAAATATACATTTCATTGTCATAAAGATATCCTAAACATACAGTATTTTAATCAAAACCGTTAGCCATTTTTGAGAAAATCAAAATGTTCAGAACAATCTTTTATATAAAGGGTAGTTTAGAGAGGAGAAGTTTTCTTTAAAATCGTCGTGTCGCATCCTGGAAAAATATTAAACTGAAATACCACTTTTTGTTTTTAACAGCTTTTTCGTTTTAGAGTTATACTACCCACAGAAAGACATACGGACACACACACGCACGCACGCACATACACACACATACACACAACCACACACACATCCATATGTACACGTTTCTCCAAAAGTGATTTTTTTAATTCACGGGCCTCAAAACACATTTCCGGTGCAATTTTGACATTTAAATTTTGGGTCGAATGCAATACTTTCCCTCCTTACTAGACATAGAAGGGAAAGTAATAACTCTTTTTGAAAAATACAGTTAAATGTTTGCGGGATGGAGTTGCATGTGTTTTTAGAAATTGATTTTTAATAACTTTAAGCCGTGCCTACCCCTTGAGTGTCGTGAATTACGGGCTGTACCCAGCGATGACATCGCTAACACTGTTTTGTCTTAAACGTCGTTCATGGATTAAGGTAGACAAAAAGCTTCGCTAGCACAGTTTCGTCATGAGTTGACGAGAGCTCCTGTGATCAATCGTGTCGAGAAATTCGATAATGAAATTCCCGCTACTACAGTAGGGAAAGGGAGATTTCCTCTTGAGAGGGAAGCTGTAGCTGTAGCTGCATGCTGCGAATTGGGTGGAAGCTGCTTTATGAAGCCAATAAATCAGAACCTCATCTCCCAGGAGAAGCAACCTTGCGCACTCTTTACGATCTCATTTAATTGTCCCTTTTATAGGACACTCTTCTTGGTCACAGAAGATATATCATTTTACACTTCTCTATAACAGACACATCACATATGAAGTGCTTCAAATTTTAACGTACTTTCTTAAAGGGCATGGAAAGTTAGAACGTTTAATATTTGTCTTTCCAAGATAACTAATAGCAGCAGAGCACGTTTGCCAAAAACTTTGGCCTCGATATAATGAAATAAACAATTATAAGGTTATTTTGATAGCGTTCACTTCTTATTTTCTCTGTGAAGAGGCAGAACGAAGAATTTTAGTCCACCAAAAATATCTGATCTGTTGCACTCACATGACTTTTTCTACTTTTGTACTAACTATTTTTACAAACCTTTATTCGTCTATCTTCTTCATGTTAGTCGAGATAAACATTTGCAGAAACAATCTTATTGCTGATTTTCCTGCAGGTGCAAAGGGAATAAGTGAATATGGGTATACAGTAGACTTTGAGTCATGGTCTAATGTTTTGAAGCTTTGAAATTCCGTTCTCTTTGCACAGCCAAGAGATAAAAATATGAATAACGACCTTCAATTTGAGAAATGTTTCAGCATTGCACAAGTATCACAAATGACAAGGAATATCTCCGAAATAGTTCACTGCACGAAAAAATTCATTTGGACATAACTGGAATATTTTAACGATATACAAATGTTTTGTATAGCAACTATGTATGTCTTACAGTTTACTAGCTATGCAAAAGTCATCAAGAGTAAACAGGAGTACATGAACTATAGCGTGAAGATTAAAAATATACGTTTCACTTCCCATAAACATATCTTAAACATATGGCATTTTAATCAAAATCGTTAGACCATTCTGAGAGAATAAAAATTTTTGGAAAAAAGTTTTCATGTAAAGGGTAGTTCAGGGTGCAATAATTTTCTTTAACATTTTCATGTCGAATTCTTAAAGATATTAAACTTAAGTACCAACTTTGGTTTACAACTGAGTTTTCGTTGAGTTATACTGTTTACAGGCGCGCGCGCACACACACACACATACACACACACACACACACACACACACACACAAACACAGACCTTTTCCTAAAACTGATAAGACGTTATAGAAAGCTTTTGTCTATCTCTTTACCAGGTATACAAAAGTGTACAAAATGCACGCAAAATGAAGAGTACCTCGTGGGGTATTCTTAGAAAATTCAAGATATACACTTTATTTACCAGCAAATATCCTAAACACATTTTAATCCAAACGTTTGTTACATTTAAGAAAATGGAGAGAGAAAAAAAAAACGCATTACTTTTCATGCTAATTCTATGGAGGGATTTGGAGCAAGGGGATTTTCTCGAAAATCTTCATGTCGCAACTTCCGAAGAAGCTGAATTTCTTTACAAATTTTGGTACTTATTCGCCATTTTGTTTTGAGTTATGTTAGTCTCTCTCTGTTTCTCACACACATAGGGCCTTTTTCTAATTTGTTTTAATTCAAGAAACCTCAAAAAGTGTAATTGTGCTGAAATCTCGATATCAAAATGTTGTGTGAAATACAAAGCTTCATTTACTTGCTATAGGTATGTATTGTAGATTGCAGAACCTCAGTCCTGGCTCTTCCTACACATTTTCCATAATACTTAAACTTTCTAAAAGCAAAAGGTTATAAATCGGTGTTCTTAAAACTTTATTCTAACTTAGTTTACCTAGCTTTTAAAATTGATCAGCATTAATTTTCATAAATAGATTTTCTTAAGCTGCAATTCCTGTATCATTAATTTTTGTAAAGGTTAATACGTTTTTATCAATTATGTAATAGGTTTCATAGCAATAATTAGCAAAGGAGAAAAAAGGAGTCCACTGAATGAGCTAATAGAACTATATGAAAATGAAGTACAGATATTAAATGCACAGAAAAAAGAGACTACACGAGAAATAAACAGTAATAACAGAATAAGAGACGAGATACTTGAACAAGTGAACGTCTGAGATGACGTGATAATGGCAAATAAAGCTTTTAATGTAAGGAAAAAGTCACAGGCTGTTGAATAAATAAATAAATAAATAAATAAATAAATAAATAAATAAATAAATAAATAAATAAATAAATAAATAAATAAATAAATAAATAAATAAATAAATAAATAAATAAATAAATAACTAGTGAGGTACCTTGTGTTTTAGTCTGATGGAATATAGTGTCAAACTTACAAACGTTGAGAAGGAGAGAGGGAAAACTGTTGAAAGCATTTAAAATGTGGATCGATGGAAATGGTTCAGGCGGTTGCCTCTGCATTCGGGCTCGATTACCGTTGGATCTTCCAATCTTATCTAAAGTATTCTGTGTAGACGAATGCTTGGTTTGATTACACTGCTCTACATCAGAAATCATGTTTTAGAATAAATGCATACTCCCAAACAGAAGTTTTTATTTATTTGCGATGAGCTGATTGGTCTAATATTTTTTTTTCTGTCACGTTGGCTCCTCGAGAAAATCAACAATTTGTGTTTCATAAAACTGGATATCGCATAACAGAATAACTTAAGCTGAAAGCAGGATCAGATCAGATACCAAGTTTCAGGTTACAAACAGAAAAGCAAGCCTGGCACAGCTAAATAGATGTGGATGTTAGGAAACATGCGTCCAGATTGCAAAATCTTTGAACACCAAGGCGGAAAATTTGAGAAAACCAGGTTTAAGATCAGTTTGAAGTTGAACTTCCTACATACTTAGATAAACTATTTTTAGATTGTTGCCTTGAATTTTACAGTGAGGAACAGGTGAATGTTTTGAGCAAGATTTGAAAACATTGAAAGAAGATGCCATGATGGTTGGGCAGTTAAAATGAATGCAGGCTATTCTTGGTACCTGAAAAGGAAGCTACTTCTCATGCTTATGAAAGAAGTAGGAAAAGAAAAGAAAATTTCTTGCTGTGGATAATGTAAATTATTCGTATTTATTGTGAAATGAACATGCATTAAGTTTCCTATAATATAATTCCAATGTACACTCCGGTCTTAGCATGACAATTATCTTGTAGAGGGGTATGAATATATGTCGGTAATTACATTTTCTGTTCATGTTTTCAAAAAGTTCTGGACGCGTTGGAAGAAAACTGATGACATAGCATCCCAAACATAGGAGGTATCAGCCTTCAAAAGTAAAACATCAAACATTCAGGGTTGCACAGGTAACCGCGAGGGGCACTAGTGGGTGGTCTATGTAGCGGATGTGCTTTGTTTCTTCTTTGGTACAGAACCATAAGTTATCAATGAGGATGGGGAAGGATTTGAATGGACGACAGCAGATGATCAGTCCGGAAACATTAGAGCCACCATATTTGACGCACTTCGTACTGCCTCTCCTCATCCCTTCCTCCCGAAAGTTTCGTAAGTGACGGCTTACCTAGTCTTGGCCGTGGTTTCCAAATATTATTGCGTTCTAACCCATACCTGTTTTAAAATATGAGTATGCAGATGAATGGAAGGTGTAAAATTTGCAGTCAAGAAAAGTACTGAAGCTGTTTTGGAAAGACTGGGCAATAGAAATTAGCAGATAAAAGACAAAACAAATTAGTGGAACATTGGATGAGGGAAGATGTCTATGAGATTCGCTCTGGAATAACCATAAGTAATCTTAACTCGAGGTTGTGTTACTCCCAAAAACCATAAAAATATTTTAAACATATGGCGTTTTAGTCAAAATCATTAGATATATTTTTGAGAAAATACAAATTTTCGTAAAGTTTTGCAAATAAAGGATAGTTTAGGGTAGAGAAATTTTCTTCAAAATCTTCGGGTTGCATCTTTAAAGATATTAAACTTAAATTCAAACTCTGGAATTTAACCCAGTTTTCGTTTTCGAATTACCGTGTTCACACACACAGACCCACATACACACATATTTTTCTAAAAATTCTTTCTGTTGGATTGAAGGGGTCTTAAAACATATTTATGATGAAACCTCGACATCGAATTTTTGGGTGGAATACAATACTTCCGCAACTTACTATACGTAGTAGAGAAAGTAAATATGGAAGGAGATGAGCTTGTAGTTAAGTTTGGTAGACAATTGTTTGATCCAGTACATTAGAATACTATAAAAATTCATTAAACTTTTATTAACTACAGATTGAGGGACTTACTTCTAATGTCATCCACCGTTCGGAAACAAATGACGTTATTGCACTTTGTCAGGAAAGTTTAACATTTTAGAATTGTTTTCTTTGTATCATACAAATCTCTGATGTGGTGACAACTAAGGGGAAACATTTAGCAGTGTTTTTGTTGCTCTCATGTCCTGTGAATTATTGCTCTGTGTAGTGTAAGGCAAGTGTGCGCTTTTGTTACAAGACAATGGAGATCCCAATAAGGATTACAGCGCACTTTATGACTATGCCTTGACGTGGTTATTAAGGGTGTATAAAGCAGGAAATTAGTATCCCAGTCACACGTTGTCAGTTACAGCGGTGGAGGTTATGTCTAAGGACGAAGAGACAGTTGCTCTAAAGATCTCCTGTGCATCCTTCGTCGTGAACTAAGTAGCAGTGGCATTTATTAACTGTATGCACAAAGGGGTTTTACATCAGTGAGGTTACGTCTGTTTGATTTACTTTGGTGTGGCATTGTTAGGTGCTCTTGGATATTCTGCAGAGTCCAGAAGTAATCCGGAGTGACGATGGTAGAGTAGCTAAGGTAGGAATTCACTTGTCTAAAGCGTTTCAGTACCAAAGAAACACGACTTTGGAGTATTGCCTTGGTGAGAACTAACCTGCAAGTCTTTTGTGAATGTTTCTGTTGTAAAGTTTGCAAACATCTGTGAATGTACACATTGTAAATGTTTTTCATATCTTATTATAGAGAATGGTACAGAAGTAGACACTTCAGATGTCACTTAACATCTGATGTGTAACAACCACATGTTCATTATTTCATTGTGATTCTGAACAAAGGTTTCATATATTCTTACAGTGAGACGAACAAGCAAACAAACGAACGAACACATACAGAAACAGTCTATACGTCGATATTCCATTGTTTATTTTATCGATATGAATTTGTATCCTAATCTTAGGAGTCTTGTATGGTAAAGTAGGCCATGCAAATATTTCAGTAATGAGTAAAGATGGCGTATCTGCGAAAACATCCAATACCGCTTATTGTGAACATGTAGCATTTGTTTATATCACGTAATTGATATAATCATGATCATAATCATCTTCAACCTTCAAGATACGCCGGACAGGCCTGTTTCGGCTCGGAAGGGTCTTCCCAGCGTCTCCGTGGCAATCCAACTCTTCTGCTACCAACTGGTTTGTACTGCAAGGCCTGTTAGGTAAGTCTCTTCTGGCATTCGAGATATATGATCTCGCCATTTCATTTTATACCCCCTGATTTTGACGTTTAAATTAAATATATTTAGTTGCTCTCCTAGTATTGTTTTGCATTTAATATGATCTTTAAGTCTACAGCCAGCTACGTACCTTGACAATTTCATTTCATCCGTTTCAATTATTGTTTTCCCATTTCTGTTCAAGGTCCAGGTCTCACAGGACTTTATTTAGAATCGTTCAACCTAACTTAGCCTACTTTAAACTGCGCTTGCCACTAACAATTTATTACATATTAGAATCGATTAGCAGCCAAATAACACTCCATTTCAATTTGCCAATTAAGGTTATTTGTGAATGTTAAAAATAGACTAGATTTATTTCAGATTATAAACTAGTTTTCTATTATAACAACAAAAGAGGATCGAAATACATCTAATTATTGGGTTTCGTTTTCTTCAGTTGGCGGTAAGTCGAATTACACTAATTTAAATGGATACACTTTAGGCGTATTTTTTTATAGAATTTTACATTTTCTGGCCAAAAATTTGTGATGTAGTATATAAATGGATATTTTATTTATGAAATATCCCAGATAAATATCATCGACGGTTTCGCTTCGCTCGAGAATTTATCGGTTAAGTCAGACGTCTTATGATATTGAGGTAAGACAGTACAATATACCAACAACTAACTGCACTGTAAAATTATGAAACTTGGTTCCTTATATTTTAATTTCAGTTGCGCTAGCCGTTGAACCGAAGCTATTTCTTCTTCAGGATGAAATATGCAGAGGCCATCCATACATTCGTATCACTATTCTGGATGAAATTCTTAGCACACACTTATTTGTAATATATCACAGTTCTCTCTTACCCATGTTCCACATTACCACCCTGCAGATGCAATCTCAGCTACTCTCAGCTGCTTTGCAAAAAACATACTCTCTATAATAGCAAGTCTGATATTGAGCACCGTCTGGGGGATATGGCAGCGGAGATAATCTTCTCCGTACCCACAGTGGTAAGATACTTTATAAGTTGATGTGCTACAGATGTTTCTTCAAGCACGGCTGCAGCAGGAGGTCGTTGGTCTTTCAACACTATGGAGCCTGCTTCTTCATGCTGCATGATAACACCACATTTGTATTTTAGTAGACTTATTCACCGGAATTTTACAGAAGATCCGCGGTTCAAATTCCGTCAGGACCATCGTCCCTGACTTATGCCTTCCCATCTTTTCCTCAGTACTCATAGCTAGCAAATGGATGTGGGGGGACCTTAAACTTGGCTTGAAAAATTTATTTTTCCAATTATTTCATCCACACGTACCTATTGAGTTGAGCTGTTATTGCGATGATATAAATAATTTGCATATATGTATGTATATATAAATATACAGAGTCTTAGGTGTATAAATACAGATAATTCGAAAAAATGGTACTTTGGTATTTGTCATAAATCAATCACATAGTTGCTACCTGATTTTTTTGTATGCTCGTACCCGTTTTGTTTCCACGTGTTCATATGTCATGCAGATATGCTGAAAAGGTAGTGTGGGTTCATTGGCCTTGCAGTAAGCGTTCGAAATCAGTTTCAATTCAACATTCATTACCACGAGGCCTGCCTACTATGCTTTCCGCTTTCTGCTGCAACTTACCATGAAAAATAAACATGAGTGGATGGCTTCTGTGCACCACGCCTAATTGGACGTACGAGTACTAACCGATCTGAAAATATACTGCTCTTAATTAGTAAAATTATTAGTTCTAAATGAAGTAAATATTGATAAATATTGTAAAGTACACTGTCCTCAATTACTAATACAAATAGTTGCACTTATACCCCTGATAGCTTGTATGTATATATTTGGCTAACATTTAAAAAAATTAGAATGTTAATTTTTTATGTCCAAAACACTTGCAGCCTTTAACTTTAATGACATACAATGGCGTTTGTCCTTAGAGTCCGTATGAAAATTTAAATGCCCAAGAGCACACGATTACCTTGTCTGAAAATTCTGCGTGTGAACAGCTCACATTTTCGATATATTTTCACATAATAGTGCATTTCCGACATTATCTGGGACATGGTTCTCCTCGTAAGCCAATATTTACAGAGGTGAAAGTGACATGGGCATTATATCCTGAACCTAATAATTGACACGAAGATGGTTCCGGAAAGGGCACACTCTTATCAGCAGATCAGTCGATTCTCCATCACTTCCATGTAAGAGAAGGGAGGGGGAAAAATTCACATTCAAATCGGAAGAAAGCTATGGTTTGCCACATTAATTCAATTATAGCTTTTTGATTTAATGCCATTGATCAGCACGTTTTTTTTCAAAAAGCAGGATTCATAGATATGCGTGCTTAAGTGAATAAAGAGTTTGTCTATATATCCTAGCTGTGAAAATAAATAAAAAATGCCTTCTTAAAATTTCCATATTTTAGCACTTAAAAGTAACAGCTAAGGTTTCTGAAACGGCTAATATTACTATTAAAACTGCACATGGCATATACTTTTTATTTTTGAATATTCTTCACAGTAAAACTTTTATATATTTTTTCAGAGCTTCAAGGATGCATAAAATCTCAAGAGACATGAATAGGACTTCATAGGCTGTAGAAGGTTTAGGGAATATGATTATCCTTACTAGCTTTTACCTAGCACCTCGGGAATCGAACCCATATCTCCCGAATAGAGGTTAAAGACACTACAACCTATGTAACATATGGTTAAATACTTTAAGGAACCTAAGTAAAGAAAGACATTGTATTTGACACCAAAAATTCATCTGAAACACAACCTGGATCCACTACGTGTTAGAAAGAAAGATAAGTGAGCGCGCAGGTGCGCGCGTGCGTGCGTGCGTGTGTGAGAGAGAGAGAGAGAGAGGTGGGGGAACGAAAAATCTAACATGTTGAAAAAACAATTTGTTATCGTGTGAAGTTTGCAAGTTGTTAGAAGGATCCGTATTCCAAAACGCCCACTACTGGATGCAAATATTTTCTAGGAAAATGGCTGTTACTTCCTCTCTGATCAAATGATCAGGATTCTGCCTTGTCAACCAGAGGTTACGAGTTCAATTCCATGCTGGGAAAGGGATTTTCTTCTTTAATCCGAATCATTTTCTATCCTCCGCAGAGAATGGAAATCATGAAAGTGAGTGTGAATGTGCAATGTTCATAGCAAAAAGAATTATACGCAATCAGTTGTATACATATTCAATAGATATAATCATAGCATTTAAAAATCTTTGATGGGGTTGCTACAATTTCTAATCATGCAATGTTCTGGTTTGTGGTAGTGTTCCATAGATACAAATTAAGGTTCTTCGTGTTTATACCAATAAACTAAATCACCTCTCGAAAGGAGAGTTTACCTTTGAGTAAAGCTTATCTTTTTATTTAATGTCTTACTGCTGTTAACTTTAAATTACAGTTGGTAAATTATTTTGAGGCGGTAACTCCGTGGCAATCACCATCTTTACAAGTAGCAACGGAGTTTTTAACGATGGGAAAACAAAATTCCAACGTAAAACGGTTTTATTCATAACAATGTTAGCTTATAAGCAGTTATGAGGTGAAATTCCAGTGTTTTAAGGATATCTACACAGAAATGTATATCTGGTTAAAATACAATTTATGTTTAAGGCACTTCGGTGATATTCCTGATTATAATATTATTTGTTTGATTTTTCAATACTTACGATTGAAAGTCATTATTCCTTGTTAATGTTTATACTGTGAAAAAACAACTTAATATCAAGCCATTTCCAGCTCTTGTAACATTTCACTATCGGCTAGTCTTCCACATTCCAATATTCGTTTTGTACCTACAAGAAAGTGGGCAATAAAAGAATTTATGCAAATGTTTATCTCGATTAACATGAACAAGGTAGAATAAATGTTTGTAAGAACCATTTTTACAAGAGTAGAGAAAGTCATCCGAGTACAACACATCAGATTTTTTATCTCTGAAATACTGCCCGAACATCATAAAATGTTGTAATGTGCACATGCAATTTTGGTCCTGTATTTTATCTGTTGTGGTTGGTTTCCTCTGCTACCCAGCATCTTTTAGTTACCCAGAAGTGTAAGTCCGAGGGTGTTAAAGTCGTGGAACACAGAGGGAATTTATAATCGTCTTGCATTCCTCGAAAGTTAAGCCCATCTCTTATTTTGCGTCTTTGTGACTGTTTTTATGATTACACAGTTGCTATAGCAACCGTCCAAGAGCTTAAATCGTCAGAGACAACATAATACCACATGTCCCACAACTGAATGGTTATTTAAACATCAACATAGATTTCCGCTACGTATAGATTTTAAACGCTGACTTCTGCAATCGCAAGATACCACTTTCGTATGAGTTCCACGGTATACCAACTCATATAACTGAAGAAGCCAACACTGTAGATACGTTTATGTAGTATTATCAACAATGTACACATGCTTATTAACGTATAAACTGCATACGCGCAAAGTTTTGGAACGATAAAATCAACTGAATATTCCATTTCAAGTGGCTTTTAGCTCTACACTCACAATTCTTCTTCTTACACATTATTATTAGGTATCCAATCCAACGGTATGGAGCATTTAAATCTTATGACTTGAATCAGATATATGCTAAATGTAAAATATAGTTTAACCGTAAGATAACCTCATTTGGTACTGAGAATATTAACTCGTTACTTCGTGGTCATTATCGGCTTGGGTGGCTCAGTTGGTTAGACGCTGGTGTACTAATGAATAGTGATGTTCCATTTGACAGAAGTATAAGTTCTCCAAAACTTACACAAATAACAAGGAATATCTCCAAAACGGTTCACTCTACAAAACAATTTATTCAGTCATAAATTGTGTGTTTTAGCAATATCTACATATTTTGTATAGTAAGATTTGGTCTATCTCTTACGGTTTACCAGTTATGTAAAAGTCATCCAGAGTAAACACAAAGGCAATAGCCAGAAAATTCAAAATATACGTTTCGTTTGCCATATCTGAAAAATATGGCAATCAAAAAATTTAGAGCCATTTTCAAGAAAATCAAAATTTTTGAAAAATTTTCCACGTATAGGTTAATTTAAGTCGGAGGAATTTTCTTCAAAATCTTCCTGTCGCATCATTCAAAGATATGAAACCTAAATACAAATTTTGGTTTCTAACCAAATTTTCGTTTTAGAGTTATGCTGTCCACGGATTGCCAGACACACAGATAGACAGACACACACACGGTTCTTAATCTAAAACTGCTTTTTTATTTATGGGGTCTCAAAGCATATATTTCCGGTGAAATCTCTACATCGAATTTTTTGGTGGAATAAAATACTTACTAAACTTTACTAAACTTAGTAGAGAAATTCAAAAAGGAGTAAAATAGGAAAAACGATGAAAAACCAACAAACGTAAAAAAGAAAAACATTTATAAACATTGTCTATTCGGTTTTACTTTTATTAAATCAACGAATTTGATATGTAACTGTTCATAATATTACAGAAGAAATATATACATAACCTAAATTATTTTAAAACAATTTCAGGGAGATAACAAATGCTCGTAAGTCATTGCCAGGTAAGCGGTCATTATTGGCTGAAGCACATCGCTCGTTCAGTTTCTTTCTTTCTTTTTTTTTGTTAAAAGTAGTGTGACGTAGTGAGATTAAAATAGTTATATACACGTCATTTTCATGCCTTTTTATAATGAAACTTGTGCTATAAATTAATTCTCATGCTGAGCTTACTTCAGAATAAAGATGTCTAATTACTCCCCTACGTGAAATGTGATACAAATGTAGCGCCGTGATTTGTAGGCAACTTCTCTGACGGCTCTGTAAAGCGGGACAGAGGCTCCCGCAGGCGCTTTTATAAAACGCACGCCACAGGTTTATAGGCTTTCACTGCTTTATTAAAGGTGTAATAAAGGCTCTCCAAATAACTTCTCAAATATACTTTAGTTATGAATATTAAGTACAGCAGGTGAACCAGCTGCTTCAACTAATATTTTAATTTATTCAATATGCTTAGCATGCCGTAGGTCTGACTTGTTCGTCCAGTGAACGTTTTCAGATAAGTGAAGGTTCAGCGCTCAAGAAATAAGTGATTTAAGGGGCACACATGCTCTGGATTGAAACCTCACTTGAGGGCATCCTCCTTAAAGCTGAGAGCTGCACTGCTTTACCAGCCAATGTTACAAACTTTGGTACCTTGCTCGGAAAAGTTTCCTTCAACGAGATACCTAACGCTGTCAGATTTTGCCACTTAATTAGGCTTTAAAGGTCATTATGATACTACAATGCAAGTAAAGTTTCAAGATAAGGACATATAACGTCCACTTGTGTCAAATTTGAAAATTAAAACTAAAAGTACTTCAGGCTTCAAGGTGGTTGGCGCGGATTTTAGACTGAGAGTTTCCCAAACCATATATTTTCGGGAAACAAAGCTCTTCCAAGAGTGGAATCCGAATACTACGAGTAAAGTTTCTTCGCACCATAAAAATAATTTTATTTAAAATCCCTAATGATTGCGATACTGAAATTAAATACACGTCATGACTTTTATGTAAATGATGTTTAGAATACAACTGGGAAACTAACAGAAATAAGCAAAAGTAGAACTAATTAAAGAAATAAGCTTTGAAATGTTGCGTCATTTTTCTGTTTGTCATCAAGCCCTGAAAAGAATATTCAGCATTAAAACTTTTAGTTGCTTTTAGACCTGCTCCTATGCACTTGACATTATTTAGAACGACCATGACGTCAAGCAGTTCAGCTTACATTAAGGTAACCAGATATAAACTAGAACACGTTTGATAAAAAATCTAACAAAAGACCCACTTTTTAACTCCTGTGTGTCAGCATATGAAAACAACGAACGATATCTGTAAGAAACACTTTCTAATTCTCCTTTTTAATTGAGTAAACTTATTTATAATTTTGAGAAGGTCATACGTAAAATATAGGTCTCATTAAAATTATCTTATGCTTTCTTCTTCACGAGTGCGTAATTAGGTTTTATAAGTTCTTAATTTGTAAAGAACTTCATTAGAATGAAGCATTTACAATATTTGAGATCGTTGAAATATTTACCAAAATACTGAGAAGTTTAAACCTTCTGTTCTATTAATTATTCTGCCACATATGCTACTCTATTTCTAAGGTGTCCCTGTTACAGGCACCTTAAGGAAGAATAGGCGTGACTGTTAAAGACCTGATGAAATGAACCGGCCATTAATTGAAAATTGAACTTGTGAATTTGATACCGGCGTCTGCAATCAAATATGGTTGTAGAAAAGAATGGGGAGGACCCACGTAAAGTAACCAGTGAGATAGTTCACATTGATGATGATGATCATCATCATGATGGCGTTATATTAGACTACAATTGCATGAATTTTGAGTTTTGAAAAAGAAAAAGACACAATAATACTGAAATAAATGTATACATTTATGATATTAACCACCAATACCTTTATATTGCTGTTAAATGTCAATGTAATATGAAATTAATGTAACGCCGGGTAAGGCGCACAACAAATGACGTTCGGGGCTAAACTACTTCACACCAAATACCAGGCTACCTCGCACGACGGTTTCTTTACGCGTGGCTAACAACAATCAAGCGGCAAAACTAAGAGTTTCCAGAACATTCGAAAAAGATCTGGCTGCGTCATCGCCGGCGTGTTTGTGGAAGTAGAGAAGGGTCCATGTGACATCATCCCCGCTATATAATATATAACGAGGAAACAGCAGAGTTAAGATAAATAAGGAAAATTGAAGCTATTAACAGTGAAGCAACAAGATTCTAAAGTAAGAACAAATTAGAAACTAAACGCTTCAATTATCTTAGTTAAGAGTTTACAGTCTTGAATTGTTCAGTGTGTCTGTGAACGCGAGACAGCTGTGTGTGTGTGTGTGTGTGTGTGTGTGTGTGTGTGTGTGTGTGTGTGTGTGTGTGTGTGTGTGTGTGTGTGTGTGTGGTACGTCATGTCTACGTGAAGAAGCTTTAACGAGCGTTGAGTGATTGTGTCATCGAGAGACAGAGAAAGTGAAGAAAAACAGTGAAAGGACTGAGTCAAGGTTACAAGAAGAGAACAATTGTGAGTTGTAACATCACGAAAATCTATAGACAGTGTTACCGTATACAGAAAAGACTGTGCATTTTTTATAACTTTTGAAGGAGAATAAAGCGATAGAAAAGTAAATAGACTGATTTTTGCCATTTTGTCAAACTGGTATCATAGTGGGATTCACCGATTCATCGTTGACTAAACATCTTTGTTGGCAAATGGCAACACTTGCGATAGGGGGTTAAAATGCGGGTGGATATTTCGCCGTAGTAGCACAAGCGGTAAGAATTGTAATGGCCAACATCTTCTCTTATGAACTAGTGACGTCATCTTGTCGCTGTACTCTACATTCTTTGTTTTGTGCATAAAGTATTTCTTCTTCAATCGTAGCAAGCATTAGCGAGATTTGTTTTTGAGTCTCATGAATGCGTCATATCTCGGCGATAGTAGGCAGAGGCAAATCCGACCTTCCCTCTTTGGCATTAGGTTGGGCATTACTGGGTAAGAATATTGACATGGAGGGCCTAAGATTCAGGGTATTGACACTATATTTTTCAAATGTAATTCAGCTTTCCAGCTGAATACATAGGGGTAATATAAAAGAACATGGATATAGCAAATCTATGTTCATTAATATTACATATAAATTTAAAAGCACGTGCATCTACAAATGTTATAAGGAAGAGCATACTTAAAATGTTATATGAAATCATTTAATTATTTTCAAAGTGTAAAATTCAGACTGGGTTTGTCACTCTTTAGCTATCTGTTTGGGAGCCTAGCACCTGCGTAACTCGGCCATTTTCTTAATCATTTCCCCGGCAACAATGTTCAAACTTCCACCTATCGAGGGTATCTAGAAAGAACACAATTTTCATCTTGGCTTCTGATCGCTTGCCACGAATCTGTAAGCCAAATTTGAAGAGAATGTTCTGTCTCTAGAAAAGCGAAGCCACTTTCAGATTTCTGTACCGCGGTTTCAGCAACTCATCCCGTATCGGAAACCAATGCAGCCAGACTCTGATAAGATCGCTATCGGAGCTCGAGGCTCCTACAAAAGATAACGTGCTACGTCTGCACCTAGTAGAGTAGAAGGAGATTTAATGTTAAAAGCTATAAAATGATTATCCATTACGTCACGTTCCAGCAAGTAGTAAATCATTTCACTGTTGTCGTCTTCAGCAACATTTCCAGAAATTAATTGCATCTCCGAGGGGTAAATTTACTTTATCATAGTTTCTTCCTGAATGTACGAAATGGTGAAGATGTAATAATCCGAATGTTGCAAATGTTAGGCGCATGTTGATATTAAACTCCTTTCGAGATTTTATGAACGGTAGAAAAAACAATGGCAAATTAAATAAAAACATATTAATACAACTGAGTAAAAAGCGTAAAATTCTAAATAGCCTGTTTCTTGTACCATGATTTTAGAGAAAATAAATATTTGGCTTGGAATAAAGGGATATTCAAAAATTTCCTGTTGTAGACTCACATTATTTTCTCTAGCACCGTTTCACAGCTTTTCCTTATAATTCTGTAACGCTGTAATGCAGAGCAGTGTTATTCTGAACTTGCTAATGTTAACAAGTTTGACAGAATGTATGCCTTTTAACAAACGCAAAGTTTTTCTTTAATCGAATTAAAGATTAATTAGTTTACCAGCTAAATAAAATTCCTTTAAATATCCAAAATATAAACTTTGTCATTTGAAAAACACGTGACATTTTACTTAAGTTGCAAATATTTTAAAGAAAAAATAAGCATATTTTCTGGACAGGTGGGGAAATTCATATCAGCTGCACCGGAGGTTTTTCTAAAAATGCCGTCTTTGTATTCAGAAGATCTCCAAAGTTTAATTTCCTGGGAACCCTGGATATCGATTTGTAGTTGGAGTACTGTACTTCCTCTACCTAACATAGGAAAGCCGCAGAGATGGTAAAAAAACAAGCTTTAATGTTTGCTAATAGGAATTCAAGGGTCGGAATGCGCTGCAGCTTTGGTTTCCCTGGGCAGTTCTACTGATAGAACACACATGTGAATGGAAATTCTCTCTTTCTCAAAGGTTATCTTTTTGGAGTTTAAATAAATTACTCGGTGTCATGGAAGTGTGAATGTAATTGCACATCAGGAGACATTAACATTCTCAAGAAAACTATCAGGGCAATTCGTAAAGTAACATCCGAATCGCCGCAACTAATCGAAGTGCGCGTGAACTTTGATACGCACATGCTCACCGACTCTAGGCATGCCTTGTGCGTAGAACTATGTATTTTGCATTGGTAGTGCTGCAGTATGCTGTTCACAGTGTCGGTTCAAAATGTTTAAAACAATTGATAGACTCGTCCGTGAAACACGCACTGTGATTCGGTTTTTGACAGCAAGGAGCGCTGCAGCAGGGGGCATTCATCGATAAATCAGTGGTCCCAAAGGGATAAATGACAACAAAGTCCGTAAGTAGGTGAGAGGTTTCAAGGCCGGACGGGACAATGTCCATAATGAACTGCGATCAGGCCAACAGAAGATTCAGTCAATACCGTGGATGAAAAGATCGGTGATTGACAACTTCCACTGGTTATCCTTACAGGCGGCAGACCTCTATGACGTCGGCATACAAAATCTTGTAGAACGTTATAGGAAATGCTTAAATAAATATGGAAACTATGTAGAAAAATAGAGAGGGATGTAAGGAATTAAATCAACCGTTTTGCGACCTTCCATATGTTTTGGTGTGTACCTTACTTTAGGAATTGCCCTATCGCTTCACTTTTCTTAAATGATGAATGGAGTTGATACACGATAATGCTACGTCCCATGCTGCTGGCACCACAAAAGACTTGCTGTACACCTCTCCCTGGAGAGTTTTCAGCGACAATACAAGCTCCTTTTGTTTGCGAAATTTTGTTTACGAGATAGACGAGTTTCCACTGACGACGAAGTGAAAGATGAGATGTAGGAATGATTCGGGAAGTAGAATATATTTTGTTTTGTGAAGCAATGGAGTAACTCAGTGTGGTTATGCATACATAAAACTAATTGTAAACGTTTGTTGGATTCGATTCCTAATATTTATTTACTAAGCTATATGCATGTGAATATGACCGGTGTTCAGCCCTGGCTCATTGCCAGTCATATTCTTATTCTACAATAATTCCTTAATTCTAACTTATTCTATCACTTATATCTTATTGTTCAACTCTATTTACTGTCCAGATCCATTTATTTTTCACCTTATGTAAAAATCTTCCTACCCTCTTACGGTCTTTATGAAGCATTTCAACTATAGATCTATTTCTATTCATATTCGACCATTTCTTATTAATATATTCTTTTCTCCAACCTTCAGTCCCAATACATTAAAATATTATATGTTCTATGTCTTCATTTCCACCACATATAGGACATTGGTTTTGAGGAATGCCCTTCCTTAGACCCTTTAATCTCCATACTCCTGCTTTCATCCATGCAATGCCTTCTCGCTCCTCTTTATCTTCACGTCTATATACTTTTCCCTACCCCAAGAGTTTTTCATTTGTACATAAAAAATTAAGGATCTCTTTTCAGCTATCTCACTAAATATGTTTTGTATTTCTATATCGTCGAATCTTTTTCTTGCCAGTTACCAAAAATTGTGTATATTATTTTCTCTATTCCTCCATACTTCCCCTAAACCACTACTTTCCAAGTTATTTCTGAGACAGTCTGCCCAACCCTTATTCTTTAAGCTTTTTTCTTGATATAGTAGGCACTGTTTCAACAGGTTCCTTTCTTCCAAATTCAATATTCTAAACCAGTATTTCAGTGCCCTCTCCATAATCTTTCCCTTACTTGTTACCCTTCCCAGTTCTATTTGTGCTACCTGCCTAACAGTTGCATTTGGTAATCCAAGCAATTCTTTGCAGAAAGTTCTATGCACCTCATCTATGACTTCCCAACCTCCTCCTAATCCCCATACTTCTGTCCCATATAACATCTTTGCTTCAACTACCATATTGTATACATTTTCTAACCATTTAACATTTATATTAGGTACTTTGTATTTGCAGTTTCTGGTTGCTGATAAAGCCCCTTTTCCTTTTGCTAATGCAAATTTCTTTTGTTTTTCCCAATTACCACTACTATCTAACTTCACTCCTAGATAAATGCATTCTCTCACTACCCTATACTCTTTTTTATTTTCATTCCTCCATTTTTCATATTTGCTCAATTTCCCTCCTTTTTTAAAAACTATGATCTGTGTCTTGTCCTGGTTCACTTTTAGGCTCCATTCTTTACAGTAATTATTTAATACTTGTAAGGACTGATTTAAGCCATTCACTGTGATTGAACCTACAACTAGATCATCTGCAAAAAGTAGTCCTGGAATCTGTATGTTATTAATAACAGGCATAAAGTTATTATTTCTCCCAATATCCATTAATACATCATCAATATAAAGATTAAAAAGAACCGGACTCAACTTACATATTCCTAATATAGACAGCCTGCTAAAGGTATCATCATGGTATCCTGAATTCTATATTGAGGTAAAGGGCTTCATGCACTTTCGAAGGAGAAGAATACGACACGATGCAACTGAAACTCTTTTTGTGTGTGTTTAATGGCCTTTATAGCGCGGGATCTCTAGAGCTTAGAGTTACCCGACGCTCGTCTTCTAGGTTTAAAACGAAGCACCGAAAATAAAAAATAAAATACTTATTCAGGTAACTCGCTCTAATCGACGAGGTTTGTGCTAGGAATCTCTTACGTGAGGCAGACACCAGACCATAGAGCTGGGAAAAAAGGGGGAGAAAAAAGAAAGAGAGAGAGAGAGAGAGAGAGAGAGAGAGAAATAAAAAGAAAGAACCTTAAGTTGTCTGACACACATAAGAATGTACACTACGTACCCATATAGGAACGGAGAGATTTAGGTTGTCACACTGTTACAAAGCTTTCGATTAACAACTTAGTTTCTTTACATAAAAAATGGGTGGTGGGTAACGCTGCCAGCGAACTATTTGCATTCTCACTGGTTAGAGCCTAAATTAATATTGATGATAATACAAATAAAACTTACTGCATTTAACGATGTTTTTTTTTTTTAAATTTACATGGTGGCAGTGCTGTCGTCTGATATGGAATTCTTGTTGTTGTTGTTATTATTATTATTATTATTATTATTATTATTATTATTATTATTATTATTATTATTATTATTAACTATTGATAGCTTCTGAATTTAAAATACTGGAGAGGTTCAACTTAAACTGTGTAAGGCAATGACCGTGCGAACTTTTATGTAGGAAGGTAGATGTGGGTGGATAAGAGCATAATACAGAAACAAATGTGAGATGCCGCATACCATTGTAAGGACACTTCTTAAAATATAAAATTACACAGTAAGAAATAAGATAGTACGTATATATTAATAAATAATTAGTATTAAATGAAAGAGTTTCTCAAAACAGCATCAATCGGAAGAAACCATGTTTTAAGGATGGCTGGATGTAATACCATCCGATTGGAAGAGGACATTATTGATCGACCAATGAATATATGGTGTGGGGTCTGTGCTCGGAGTGAATACTGAATGCTCATGAACCGAGTAATTACGGAAGTTGACAAATGCATTGAAATAACGGTCTCTTTTTTTTTTTTAAATACAAATAACTCGCTCAGGAATCCCTGTCTGACAGCGGTGCATCTCTGTTTTATCCGGACAATAATTATGTTTTTTCTGCAATCTATTTCAGAAAACATTATTGAAATAAATAATACTCTTTTTGTGCTTTTCAATGATAACATAAACTAATTTATCATATTTGCTTCTTATGGGCTAGCTCATCTCTTCTTATTTACACCAATCGTGGTAACCCCATTGAAGAAGCCTTTTTCCTATCTTGATTTCACATCAGAGTAACATTGATCACTGGCTCAATTTTGCCTTCTGGTCTTAGTTTAATGCTAGTCATAAAGAAAAATGCTAGGAACTGAGTGTAGGCGTGCAATAATAAGGTAAATAAGCAAGAAAAATCAAATTAGTATCTGAGCAGGCATGGGGAAGAGGAATGTCGTAAATGCAATCAATCTCCGCTTTTAACGCCTCACCAAATACAGGCCACCTGTATTTTCCGATTCTGTTTGTCTACGTACAGAAGATAAAAGAATAATAGTTTGTAAGAATAGTTAGTTAAGAGTAAAGAAAGTTATGTGAGGGCAACATATAGTTTTTTATAAATAACCGCTGAAGCTTTTGTAAGTACCCAGAAGTACAACTGAAAGATGAGAAGAAAATGGAATGAAAGGAAGATGATGGAAAGGAAATTCTGGTATTAGAATAAGCACTGGAGGATTCAAGTGGAACCACGGAACAACTAAGTCGGAGTGTGTGGTCTACGGGGATCGAACCCGTGACCTCCCGAATGCGAGTCGAACACGTTATTGCGGCGCCACCTCGCTCGGTTGATAAACAATTAATAATATTATTCGACCTGAAAAATTAGCTATCCGACTAAGGGATTTAACTTCCTAAATAATGCGAACAAAATTAAAAGAAAACTATTATTATTTTTATTGTAATTGTTATTATTATCATTGTTATTACCATCATTATTATTATCATTATTATTGAACACGACTTTTCGAGCTGGGTGGAAAATTAAACAGTTCCGCAATCTTCCCATTCTTAAATATATCATACATTCATTTAAAAATGTATTTTCGATAAATATCGAAATGTAGGTTTGTTTTTCATACGTATCTTCACTTACGAGTGTGCACTAATTTTTTTGAATCTCTGTTGGAATCTGTCGGATCAACGCAAGTGCAGTTGCTCCACAAAGGAAATGTGCACTACCCACAACTACACAACTAATGACTTGTAGGTAAATCCATCCATGTCCGCGCTTCAGAAAAGAAGAAAAAAAAAAAAAAATAGCACTTGAAGACCAGTAGCAACTCTGATTGTAAGAAAGCTACCGTTATGCCATAAAACCTCGTTTATCATACATTCGTTCATCCGGATCTCCACATTATCTGGATCAGATTTGTAGATTCTTTAAAAAATTTAGTATCAACATTAGATAACAAATTTAACCACGATAGCAAGAACGTAACCAAAAGTGTGGCAAATATTCATTTTTTTATAGTTTGATTCAGCGTACGGCTCCATAAATTGTACAATTAATTATAGCAATACGTACTGTACTGTGCCGTAAAATGCTGCCTGTTGAGTTTAAGAAAGATTTGGTAATGTGTCACACGGTACTGACGCGGTATACCTTATGTGTCTGGAAAAAAAAAAAACATTGATCTTGATCACTACTCGTCACTACACCTCCCTCAATCTCTTCAGTTTTCCTACTGTTTTCAAACGGCACCTGCCATTAAGTTTATCGCATTGTTTTTGTGTCTTACCGGAGTGTTTGGGAGTGCAATTCAAACTTCGTTCAAACGCCACACGCGTTTGAAACAGAAGACTCTGCATCAATTTTTTGTTAAGAAATGATGCGATTTTATTTGATTAAGATTCTTTTAGTTTACAATGTCTTGTAAACAATACGTATGTACTGTACACAATTTTGTTACTAGACATGGTTTTTATCGCCATAAACAGTAAATCTGATTATTTAAGTGTTTAAAAATGTTGGTTTGCTTATTAGCCACATAGCCCGGACTATCCGGACTTTAGATTTTCCGGATTACCTTTGGTCCCAGTTAGTCCGGATAAACGAGATTTTACTGTATGTTTACTCCACATGGAGTCTCAGTTGCCAAAATTCTGACTGACAGTTTTTTCTGTCCTATTACTTCATGTTAAGATGTTGCAACTCTGGAGAAAAAACTCAGGAGGAAGGTCTCGTGTCATAAAATAATTATAAGAGTTTCTTAAAGGAGGCGACCCAACTGCACACGCGTTGACAAAACAGATCCTATCTTATGCAACACTACTAGTAACGACTTTAAATATTTGTGTTTTATGCTTACAGTGCAGTGATGAAAACTCCAAGTGCTCTTTGTGGGCCAGAGTCCCCAGCGCTGATGTACCTGCTTGCTGAAAAGTAATCGGCCAGACGCCAGGAAGAAGAGCTGTGGGTTCGTATCTAACCTTTGCTTTACTTCAGCACCTATTTTTCCGCTGGTTTCATGTTATAATGTAAATATGAATACTGAAACCATGAAAACAAAATTTGTATTTCTATTAAAGCTAAAGACGTAAAGTGCAGCATGATGGTTAATAGCAAGAAATAGCTAATTGGAGTTTATTATTAGAAATGTT
Source organism: Tenodera sinensis (assembly GCA_030765045.1). NCBI lineage: Eukaryota > Metazoa > Arthropoda > Insecta > Mantodea > Mantidae > Tenodera > Tenodera sinensis. The sequence continues at coordinate 150,557,984 of CM060966.1, forward strand.
TTTTACGAAGCTGTAAAAATATTTTTCTTATTGTTGAGATTTCCATTTAAAAGTTCGCTACTTTCACTTGCGGTTCACAATTGACACTTTAGTTAAAACAGTCTAAACTCCTATTGAAGACGATAAACGTCCATACATTTTGCACTGAAAATAATTTTAAATTCATTACTTATCACGGAATATATCGTAGCTCAGAATTACGATTACAGATAACGATGGGAGTTATACAAATTTATTTAACATGTGTAATGAAAAATTAGAACACCATCGAAGGACCTGCCAAAACGGTGGTTCTAACCTCAAATGTGCTTCTCTTTCAGACATATGCACATGTTCCTGTGAAATATCGGTAACGGAATTTAATGTGGAATGTAACTTAGCGGCATATTATGTATTCTGTAATGCGCACACGCACACACACCCACACGCAGACATATATACACCGGCAGAGACACACACTACAACGCACAGACACATAGACACGCGCAAGGACACATACACATACGCACAGACACATACACACCCACGCAGACACATACACACAGGAACATATATATAGACACGCACAGACACACAGTCCAACTCGCACAAAGATACACACGCGCGCGCGCGCGCACACACACACACACACACACACACACACACACACACACACACACATCACTCACTGCTGTGCTGCAAACATCCAAGGAATCTATTTTTGCAAATAATTCAATTTTGATTTTTTCAGCTTAGTAATAATTTAAAGTTAGATGTGTGTAAATGATTCTCCATCTAAAGTATCCTTAATTTGTATCGATATCAACCAAATTTTAACTGTCCATAAAGGTTCTATAGATAAAATTTCAGCTCAATAACTTGGACAGACAAATGAGTGTTGCCGCAGTAGCGTACACATAGAGGGAGCAGGAATAGGGGAGCCTGTTAAAGCCAGTGCGACACTGCAGGGGGGGGGGGAGAGGGGGACGTGCCTTATCTCTAGGCCAGCACACATCGGAATGAAATGTAATCTGTCTCAGCCCTTAAATTCGGGATTAGCGATGTTCCTGTCCTGGGATTTAATTCGACTTTCTAACAGGTCGAGGGCACTGTTGTCCTTAGGGATTTTATTCTCTTTGATCTGACTCTGTATTTTGAAAGTTGAGCTCTGTGTTCTTATTCATAAAGCCCACTCGTCAGACGTGTTTTACATTAAAATGTTGTTTTCTATTCAGTATGGGAGATGCTAAACGCTGTTGTGTACAGCTCCCTTGTGTGTTACTCGTGTATTCTTCACAAATTTGTAACTAGTTACTCGTATCTCGTGAAACCGTCAGGGATTTGTCACTGCTTTACAGAGATTTCGACTCTTGATATAACTAGACTTCTAAATTATGACATCCCTGTATACGAGGAAATCAGCCAGTGACTGCAGTAGTAGCAGGTCCCCTAAATTTGGCTGGAAACCAGGTGAGCTTGACGGTCTGTGTGAGTTTTTAAAAAGCTTTTTTTCTTCTCATTTCTTCTTCTTCAAGGCTTAGACCTTTCGGCCCATTCTGCCCCATCAAATAGTTCTGGCCATCGGTTTACTGGTCTCCCTATGAACCTTCTTCCTGTTGGACTGTAGTTTATAACTGCTTTTTTATTCGTATAACTGACGTGTTATTTATATGGTCTTTCCAATTTTATTGGTATCCTTTATGTAGTGTATAATGCTGTTTATTTTTAGTTCTTTTCCAATTTCTTCATTTATTCTTTTATATAGTTATATATATAGTTCTTTAGATACTATATATATATATATAGTATCTAAAGAACTTCACCTCAATGTTTTCTATTCGTTTCTCCAGTGTTTCTTAAAACCCTGGATTCACAGTCCTATAATAAAGTTAAAACTGCCATCACTAATATTTAAGCAATGTTTCCCTTCCCACTTTTCTTCCCTGTGTTATGCGTATTGCATCACAGAAATAATTGAATTCGTTTTTCCCGCTCAATTTCGCAGTTTTTCTTGTGTATTACTGAACAGCCGAAATATTTAACAGCGTTAACCTATTCTACTATTTCGTTATCTGACACCAACTTGACTCTTATTGGCCGAGGACCAATAAATTCCATTACTTTTGTTTTGTCGACTGGTATTTTCATGTTAAACTCTAACACCATCAGAATCACCATCATAAATGACTATGCAATCCTTGCTTCTCCACAAAGTATACTTATTCAAACAATTAAAGTAAAATGGCCTCCACCGAACGCAAGATCTGTGATTCCAGATTTTCTTCAATTCTTATAATATTACTCTGCATTTTGACAATCAGTACTAGGTATCCCACAGAAGAATGGCTGCACATATATACTGATGGATCCTCCAAGGAAAACCTTACTGGAGCTGGAGTTACGTGTTCACATTTTTCCTTTTATCATTCTGTTGGCAGAGACACAACAAATTATGATGGAGAAATAGAGGCTATACACATTGCTCTCCAACAATTATTAAATCTTCCCTTAAATAAATTTAACAAGGCAGTCATTCTTTCGGATTCTAAAGCTGCAATTCAGGGAATATGTTCAAATACTACAAAGAAGTCAACAAAAATTAGAGAATGCTACAAAATGTTATCACAACTCCAAAAAGTTAATAAGACTGTTCATCTCCAATGGATTCCAGCACACTGTGGAGTCATGGGGAACGAAGCTGCAGACTCACTTGCAAAGAAAGGCACAACAATAAAACAAAAGTCTAAATTCAATTTCTCATATTCCTCAATAAAACGCTTGATCATTAAAAAAATTTTCTCATTCATACCTGCAAGAAATAGAAACAAATGCCTAAGATAAAAAATGGATTACACTAGTTTCCAACCCAGATATAATCCCCCAGAGACCAAGGAAAACAGCGGTTGCAGCCTTCCGACTATTGACAAATCATGACTGCTTGGCAAGTCATCTCTACAGAATAGGTATCTCAGCCTCACCAATATGTGTCCTGTGTAACGATCCAGCAGAAATGAACAAAGACCACTTGAAGACCTGTGAAGCATTAAGATCAGAAGAAACTACAGTTCAAAAGTATTGGAAAGCACGAATGCTAATGGCTTCAGTGCCAGATGCAAGGCACTAGAAAACAACAACAACAACTCTGCATTTTGAAACAAATAAAAAAAAAAGCTTTTAATCTTTTATTTCATTACCCGTAATTTCAAATATGTTATTGATTGTCTTCTAACACGTCGTTTTTTTAAAATAAAACTCATAACCGATATTTTTGTATCCCTCTACAATATAACTTTCATGCTTAAGAATGTGATATATTTTAGAATTATTTAATTGTAAACGTAATGCACGTATATTTTACAAGAACTGCCAACAATTTATGTAACTGATATTTTACGGGAAGAAATTGTCTTATTTTCTTCTTCTTCTTAATTTTCAATAGCTAATGTTGAAGCGTGGCATTTGTATTTCTCATTCCCAACTACATAAGTAGTAGGTCAAACATCTGGCTTAAAGCTTTTTCATTAGACAAGCAGACCTTTTGCATATTAATTTGCCGTGCCAACGGGTTAATGCGGGAGAATGAAAATACGTGAAACTTGTTGACGCTGTAAAACACAAATTAAATGCTTAAAGAAAGCTTCAGGGCATTTATAATTATGTTGCAAGAATACATAGATAACATGAGGAAAAGGGTAAATAAATTAGGAAGGTTTTACTTTGTTACATGATAATAGTGATAATAGCGAGAAACATTAATTGTTTAACATATAATGATTTTTTTTTCTTTTTTTTTTTTTTTTTTTTTTTTTTTTTTTTTTTTTTTTTTTTTGCTATTTAATGTCTCAAGACTGTCAAGTTTCCAGAAATTTCACTAATGTTAGAACTCCGTTTTTTTTTCCCTTTTTTTTATTTTTTTATTTATTTTTTTTTTAATGAAAACATACAAAACAATAAGGAGACATACTCATATAACATGTAGTGTTAACCGAGTTGTGAATGAAACTTATATAACTGGATTATAGTTTTTTTTTTTTTGTTTTTTTTATAATCGTCGGCTCTTTTTTTTTTAATTTACTTTTTTTTTTTGCTTTTTTTATTTTTTATTTTATTTTTTTTTTAATTTTTTTTTATATGTATATATTATTTTGATTATAGTTGCATTGTCGTATTTAAAGTGCAAGGCGTGTTATGTACGGCTGCATTGATTTGCTAAGACCAGAAGTTATCAGTTGCCAGCGTGCCTGTCTCAGAAAACTGACCCAATCCTTCCTCTGCGCCACTGGGCCATTATTCTGTTTAAGGATCCAGTACATTGTTCCCATTACCAGCCAAACTACACAGCGTTGGAGTGCAGTATTCTGAAAATGAAATTCCAAACGCTGGAGCTTCTCAAGGCATGGTGGAGCTTGCGGTGGGCACCATTTGGCGACGTAGGTCCTGAGCTCTACCCAGATGACTTCAACCTGCTTACAGGAAGCGATCCGGTGGTCCAGTGTGTCGACGGCGGCACAAGATGGACATTGGTTTGACTGTGCCCTTCCATGTCGCCAGAGTTTATCCGCTGTCGGTATAGTCTCATTTACTACTTCATAGGTGGTTTCCTGCCAATCACTGGGCACATGTTTACAAAATAAATTCTGCCAGATCACTTTCCACTCCCTGGTATATTTCTCTGCCACTCTGGGCACCAGATGAACTGTCGTGAGCATACGGTAGTGGTTCCGGGTGCATTCAAAGGCCGTAATGTCATCGTTGTTGTCCAGAATTCGTTTTAGGTGAAGGACAGTGGGTTTAAATCCGTTGAGTGCCACCTGAGGGTTATGCAGCTGTTCCTTCCAGAAATTTTGGTCAATGGATGAGCCAGATCCGCGCAATGATTGTGTGGCGGTTTTCCCCAATAAGGCCATGCATTTCTTGGCAATGTCCACTAAGCCGCAACCACCTTTGGACGGAGGCAAACGTAGTTGAGGCCGGCTCACCTTATATGCTTTTCCAGTCCACAAAAAGTAACCAAGGAGTTGTTCCAATTTCTGTGCGTCACGTTTTGCAATCGGCAGAATCTGTGCCACATACCAAATTTTGCTTAGACCATAAGTATGCAGGTACCAGATGCGTTGTAGCAAATTCAGGTTCCGGATCCTCTCCATGGATAAGGAATGGCGTAAACTATTAATTTTTTCCCTCCAGTTAACTGCAATCGTATCTTCTATATTTGCCATAAAGCATATTCCAAGTATCCTTGTAGTAGTCACACATTGCATCCCCAAGGTCTGTGGCGGTTCCGGCCAATTTCCTAATATTAGGATCTCCGATTTCTCAGCATTTAACACTGCACCGGACATCGTTGTGTACTGCTCCAATCCCTGTTGCATGGTCGTCATGTCTTCATTATCTGCAGCCACCACAGTCACATCATCAGCATAGGCTGTAAGTGTGAACCGTTCATTGTATACACTGACTCCTCGCATGGTTTGTTGCAACCTCTGGAGTAAAGGATTCAATGCCAATGAAAACAATCCCATTGATAGCGGGCAGCCTTGACGTACTGATCGTTGTATTCGTACCGGCCTGGAAAACCATCCGTTCCATAAGACTCGAGACTGTGCCGTGCCGTAGAGTCCCTGAATAAGGTTGATTACCGGCACTGGAAATTTCGCAGCCGTTAAGCAGTTCCACAGATACGAATGGCGCACTCTATCAAAAGCCTGTTGAAAGTCGAGATTGATCAAAGCCACCGCTTTATTTTCTCTGCGTAGATGGATCAGCGTGTCACGCAGTTCCGCCAATGTGTCAATAATGTTCTTTTTCGATATTGCCGCTTGGTTACAATGCATGATTTCTGCATATGCTCCTTTTAATCGGTTAGCCAGAACTTTCGCAAATAACTTATAATCGGCGTTTAGCAGCGTTATTGGACGATAGTCCTTCATGGTGGCGGTTTTCTGTTTCTTCGGCACCAGGGTGATAACACCATCCGCGAAGGTTGCGGGAAACACTGCTGTCTCCCACAGTTCCGCATATACTTCCATCACTTCGTTCTTGATTATTGGCCAGAACTTTCTATAGAATTCATAGGTGAGCCCATCAGGACCTGGTGATGTGTGTCGACTGGCTTGTTCAATGGCGACCAACACCTCCCGCATGATCGGAAGTTTTGATTTTTACCCTATAGTTTCTTTATTTAACAAGAGAAAAGTTCAAGCTAAGATTGTGTTTGAGATACTGTATTCATTAATCTTTTATGAAGTTGCTTAAGATATAATCAAGTGTTAGCTGCAGTTCTTAATATGTTACAAATTGCAAATGTGGAAGAGATTTGATATTAGAGGGGAAAAATAATCGTAATACATAGACAGAATATTACGTCCCGGCTTCAAATCTCGTGGGCCGACGAATCTGACTGGTCGCCTAGGTAAATATTGGATTGGATATTCAATACCGCAACCCAAAGTTCCACATTAAGTCCAAAACAATAGTAAAAATTAAAAATAGATGGTAATAGTGAATACTGTGCCATCTTTCCTACGATAATAAAACCAGATAGACTGAATGTCACCCTAAAGTCATCTGCACATCACAGATGTAAGTGGTACAGCTGCCCTGTGCTGTGGGCTCGTGATGAACCATGATGGTATGGGGATGAGGTCTTGAAGGCTAACCGTCCATCTCTTAACAGATCTGTCGCGATATGGCACGCGGTTAAAGCGACGTGAAGTGAAAAGAGAGAAAACAAAAAGTTACGCATAAGTTACATAAAAATGATCCTCGCATTCTCGCAACATTCCATTTTAAATACCTCCTAGATATCTCGCCATGGCAAAACCCTTTTCTTCCTAATTCCAGTTATTTTTGGAGGAGAGGTTCATGTGAATAAATGGTTTGCTGGAGCAATGCGGTGCATTGGTGCACAGAGGAATATTTGCAACCTTTCTTCTTTATTATCTGGTCGGAATTCGAGCAAAAACATTCTGCTATTTACAATGTACTAGAACTACACCTTCCTCTACAGTTAATGCCAAATAAGCACAGCGGTCTCCGTTTCACATACAACAATATATTTTATCCTTTTTGTAGGTACACCAACATAGGCAGTGACGTCACACCAATAAAGATACGTTATTGCTTCACGTGACCTCTTTGCAGATTGAATTTTAATATAATGGTGAATTACTGAAACTATTTTCGCATTCAACTTGGAATTTCCAATCAAAATAGCTCCAACCTTAGCATAATTACATTTTTGTACACGTTCCCAATACGCAGTTTATATTGTGACGTCTGCTAGCAGTGACCATCAAATACGCTCGAGCAAGCTCACACCACTCAGTGGCCGCGCGCGTCAAAGATGCTTGATTTTAGTTGCTTGTAGATGCGTGGCCGACGACCATGGAGCGACTACAACAAAACCGACTATGAGTGTGGAGAACAAAACGCTTCTAGACTGTTGGAGAGACTTTCGATTGCCGACTTATTTACGAGAAAAGGTGGGTTTCGAGAAAAATCCATGCTACGCCATTCTCGCCTATATTAGGAGTCGAGACGGCGAGAGTGGCTAGTATTTATTATAGTGTTTAACGAGTTAGCAGTTAGTGTGTGTACAGTCACTTTGATGTATGTATCGTCAGAAGCAACTGTAGAAAGAGACCGAGAGGGTGGTGGTGGTGGTGGTAGTGACAGTGATGGCGGCGGCGGTGGCGGTGGTGGCGGAACTGAAAGACAGAAAGGTGTGTGTCAACATTACGAGAGAACAAAACTGCTGTGAGATGCAAGGCCACGAAGAAATTGCAGATTGTGTTAACGATAAAACAGCCTTTGTGCTTCAGTTTTAAAAGTCAAATAAAGTGACAAGAAAAAGTAACTGAAACTGTCATTTATCACAACATTTCTTTGAAATGAGACGGAGCAATTTCAGCATACCCCTACGAGTATGTTTTTCTGCAGCAGTTCTGGCAACTGTGTCAACTATAGGAGGAATGGTGCTTCTCTTATACTCTTCACTTCATCGATGAAATTTCCATTTCCATTTTAACTTTAAAAACCACATTTCCTTAAAAGGAGGATTATGTTGATTTGTTGAGTATTAGAAAACAGAGATTAACTCCGTAGATGCGTGGGAATCTCTCAACTCGCCCGGTGCCAGTTTCTTCTTCCTTCACTGCGCCTGATATTTTCTCCCTTCCTCTAATTATGCGCTGTAGGTCGAAAGTCATTAGCAAAATATTTACTTTTGAAAGTGGATACCTCTCTACTCAAAATGTTTCTCATACTTGAGCGAGCTATGTGCTGTCAGTAGTTAGAATTGTATTAAACCCTGAACGTAGCAGAAAGTGAGGTATACAAACATGAAAGGCTAATGGATATTTCTTGTGGAACCAAAGCAGTGAGCGTTATTGGAATAAAAAGGAAGAACCACTTGCTATATGTTTCACTAGATTCATCATGAAAATCAAATGATCACGTAGGCAGGCTAGAGTGCTAAACATTCAACGAAAAGAAAGAAATAAGTTGTCACGGCTGCAGTGACGCAGAAGAAAGTGTTTTGCATACGAAGAGGAGGCACTGCCTTGAGTGGCATGGATGCTTCCAGAAGTGGTTGCGGAGGATGAAACGGTGCAATGAAGATTAATTTCATATTTTTAACTTCTTCTGTAGATATCAAAAGTACAACAAGCAGCGTTATTAACAGTAATGTGTATCTATTAGATATGTTTAGTTCTTCCGGGCTTGTAGGCCATGGTCTAGAAGGCATTGTAGATACCAACGTTTCACCAAGTGCTGCGCTTGGCATCATCAGAGTAACACGATCCGCTGTCTGCACTGGTCAGAGTTCGAATGTGGAAGCAGAGAGAGAGAGAGAGAGAGAGAGAGAGAGAGAGAGATGTGGAAGCAAAGAACCGTTAATGACCGTTAGGATTTTTTATATGTTGGGGTGGGTGGGGCATTGTTGTGCTGGCTACGGTGGTGATTGGCTCGTATCGTTTGGCGGGCTGGTTGTAGGCGGGATTTTATTACAACTGCGTCATTAACGGTTCTTTGCTTCCACATCTCTCTCTGCTTCCACATTCAAACTCTGACCAGTGCAGAGAGCGGATCGTGTTACCTTGATGATGCTAAGCGCAGCACTTGGCGAAACTTCGGTATCTACAATGCCTTCTAGACCAAGGCCTACAAGCCCGGAAGGACTAAACGGATCTAATAGTCAAGACACCGGCCGTGAAAGCCTAAGTTTATACAGTAATGTGTGTGGACGTGTGAGAGAAAAAATACACTAGGAAACCGAACGCAGAGTATGCACATTGCACATGCGCATCCGCGTGGTTCAGTACGAGGAAAACACGTGGGAAGCCGAATATGGAATCTGAGTGCTTGTAATCAACTAGATGAGAATGGAGAAAAGGATAGTGGGAGTGTTTTTTCTATAATTTTAATATTTACCAGTGAATTATGCAGTTCTATATAAGCTATAAAATCTGAAACCATTATTTTTTCAAACTTAATAATTTTTATTTAATAAGCCAAAGCATTATAAAATTTTCAGCATCCATCATTATTTTGAGAGTACCTACCTATAAGAGAATACTATTTAAAATTATCAACATTTTGAAATCTTTATCTTGTGGAACAATTCAGCTATGCTGCCAAAAAGTACCTAGAAAAAATAATAAATTTAAAGATATTGCAGTGAACATGTGAATGTACATTATTCCTCACATGTATTATGTCTGTTTGAACAAAATCCGGTAATAATTTTAGAATTTAGAAATTTCACCGTAACCTTATACGAGTCCAAGGTGCACACCCAAGCCCACACACCATGGTACGCCACTGATGTATAGGTAAATGCCACCACTTGCAGAGATAATGTTTAACTTATAGATTAAAATATGATACACAGTTTTACTTCCTCTACCATCTGCTTTTAATAAGTGGAATATTGCGTTCCGCCCAAAGTAATGATATTGAGATTTCATTGGAAATAGATAATTTTAGATGAAATTAAAAAATCCATTTAGAAAAATGTCAGAAACAGAGAGAGAGAGAGAGAGAGAGAGAGAGAGAGGGGGGGGGGGGCGGACGGACGGACAAACGGACAGACAGTTACATTTAATAAGACACGTCAGACTTGAACAAAGTTTCGACGCTCTTCTACCGCTTGGCGAAATACCAGTACCCATATCAGACTCATCCGATTCAGTTGCTTATGACTTCCAATTCCCTGATACAATTGGGACTTCCACTTCTTCATTTAAATACACGAAACTTATTTATTGCAATTATTTATGTGTCTCCCTGTCAATTCAACAGTAGCGTCAACAAACAGTAGCGTCTATGGCCCGCACTCGGAGGTCCCGGATTCAAATCCCGTGGGCCAGCCAATCTAACTGGGATTTTTTCGCGGCTTCACTGAATTTCCAAGGGAAATAACGCATTGAATATTTAATACCACAACCCAAAGTTACACCTTAAGCCTAAAGCGACAGTAAAAATGAAAATAGACAGTAATAGTGAATGCTCTGCCATCTATGCACAGATGAAGAAAGCAGATAGACTGGATGGTAACCTAATGCCATCTGCCCGTCACTGAGGCGTAAGTACAGTTGCCCTGCACTGATCTCTCTGTGAACTCGTGACGAAGCAGGATGGCATGGTTCTACGGGGTATCTCCAACAGATACATCGGGATAGTGACTACATAAAGACGCAAAAGAAAGAGAGAGAGAGAGAGAGAGAGAGAGAGAGAGAGAGAGAGAGAGAGAGAGAAATAAAACATAACTGAGAGGTATAAATTAGACGCAAACAGTTTGAAAATCACATGTAATATTTCCGTTAAATTCAAAGCACGAATAATTTCTGCTTCATAAGAGAAATCGTCAATTTAAATAAAATTAGTTACCACGACGTGGATTATAGAAGACATTTCATCACTCGGTATCTATTAGTTGCTTTAGCCACAATACTTCGTATCAAGCGGCAACTTATTTTTATTTCAGTTGAAAAGAAGAGCAATAAGCAGGAAATTCGCATTTTCTCAGCAAGCGCGAGAAATAGTTTATTTCCATCAATGTTTTGCCTGGGTTAAACTCTCAAGTGGGTGGTGGAATGCGACAAGCAATAAAATTCACTGGGGATGTAGGGAAGCCTGAAAACAAGGATTTCCGGAACGCAACGCAGCACAAGATTCCAAAGGAAGCGTCGAGGATTTATATGGCACAGCAGAGAGATATTGCTCTCAAAGAGCGCCGTGGATTCAAAAGATGCTGCACACCCTTGAGCGCAACTCTCTTTAGTAAAATAGGCTACAGATAGTTTAATAGGGCTGATCAAATAACACAGGTAAAGTAAGCGCAATTCATAATGAAGTTGTTGAAGATATTTAACAACTCTGTGGTCTAATAGTTAATTTGCTAATATTCAAACTCAGAGGTGTCGGGTTCGCTTATCGTGTGTGTGTGTGTGTGTGTGTGGGTGTGGGTGTGGGTGTGGGTGTGGGTGTGGGTGTGGGTGTGGGGGTGTGTGGGTGTGTGGGTGTGTGTGTGTTTATAAAGAAAAATCGGAAAACTGAACTAAACAGAGTTTTACAAACAGTTAAACAAAGCCAACATAATTGCCGATTCGCAATTGTTCCAAAGGAAAAAGCCAACGTTATTACCTCAGATATTAAAAGCGGCATATAAATGGAGGGGAAAAAAAGGAAAAGAAAAGGTCATTGATGTTGAGTAATTGACCTTAGAAGCTAAAGGGGCCATATAAATGGGACATTTATTACTTATTTAACACGCTGCACGGGTAGAGTGTTCATGTTTTTCATTATGATTTCCGGTAAAGGCAAATAAGACGCTAATACAGACATAATATTGCATTTCAAGTGTGGTCTTAGCGGTTAGTGTTTGTAGTTTAGCATTGTAGGAAACAATTTGGAATACAACCTAAAAATTGTTACGTTTTATAAGTACATTAATATAATGAATCCTTAAATTTGTATTTTGGAAATTTGAATCCGCTGCACCATGGTTGAGTGGTTAGAGCGATCCCCTCTCACCGTCCGGACTTTATCTCAGAGAACGGTATATGGGATTTCTGGTGGACAAAGCGGCATCTTGACGGCTTATCTCCGGGTCCTCCGGTCTCCCGCGAAATTCATTACTCTATCATCACCTTTCCTTTCATCTATTTGACCCTCATTTCGTATCATCTCCTTTCTCACTCTCATATCAGGCTCCGGGCTGATCCTCCATATCGGCTACTCTCTGTGATTCAGAATTTGACTCTGCTCCTCGGCAGGCATCTGACCCCGGGCGCTGGGGATGTAAGTCCTCCATATGAGGAAGGTAAGAAGAGAAAGAAGAATATGGAGAAGGAAATCTGAATCCGACTTGAAGAAATTCAGGGATGGAATTCCAGTCACGGATATTTGGTTCTTTCTGCCGATGCTATTGTTGTTTGAGATACCGTGGCGAGATACCATATACGAGAACAATAATAAAAACCATTGTTTCATTGTTCTATATTTTGTTTCTCTGATTTGTTTGGCGGTAAAGAAAGTAATAACCTATTTGCTTCTGGCGCACCTACATATATAAATTGGATTATTTTGTAGCATAAAGTGACTTATTTTGTCATGTATAATAAAATTGACTCAATGGCAAGGTTCAGAGCGGGGACTCAGCACCTGAACCTATAGAAGTTCCTTTGTGCCTATGCCCCTGACGAGGCGCTCCCCGGGAGTGAAAGGCGAGGTGACAGGATACTAAAGTTGGCCGGACTGAGTAGAGACGACAGGAGAGAGCAACATCCTAAACGACTTCCTCTGGAGAGCCAGGGACCCTTCCCCGACCCGGAGGATGAGGACTATGTATAAAAGGAATTGCGCGCAAGCGTTTATTTTATGTTTCCAAAACGTGGTATATATGATAGTAATAAAAGCCTATTTTTAACATTACCGTTTTTGTTTTTGGAACGAAGGTATAGAATTACCCTGAATTCTCGGAATATCTTAACTGTTAATAAGTTTGCTAGACACAATTACTCTTTCAAAGCAGATAGGATACGTAAGCGTTATACCAGTAATTCTTCTCCAGCTTTAAGCTTCTCTGTGGGCAGCAGACTCCCCTTGAGTGCCGCATTTTTATCAACCAGAGATCGTGCAGCACGTATACTTAAGATTCATGGAGGCGTAACAAGAAAAAGGGATCGACTCTCGCATTGAGAATATCCTAATCTTATTACACATTCCAAGTTCAGCCTTGCTATTGACTTCAACTTCACCTCCTGGCGGGTTGAAATGTCATGTCCCTTCTAAAAATTTATTTTCCCTTCCTTCACTAGGATGAACGCAGGTCATTTATTTTATGGCCCCCCCCCCTCTCTCTCTCTCTCTCTCTCTCTCTCTCTCTTTTTTTTTTTTTTGTTTTTTTTTGCACCCCTTAAATTCAGACACGGCTTACACTGTATTCTTTAACATCACTTGTTTTTATGGCTCACCATTTGTTTCGTTAGATATGTACGGTTCCGTCACAAACATGAATCGCATATCAACCACAGAAGACAGTTATACAAAACCAGTTACATTTATTCCGCGTAGATGTATGAAAAACACTGAAATGTTGGTTGTTTTAATTCTGTTTATGATTTTGAGATCATGTGGGCAATGTCTGATGTATCACACTTTCAGCACTTCTTTATTAATTGTAAATGCACATAAAATCTTGTATATTATAGCATTGTGACTTATATAACTATTTCTTTAGTCATTATTCGGTTCTACCTTTCCGCGGCACTTCAAATCTGGCTTGCAGCTCAGTAGCTCTCATTTGGTCACTTACAAATATTTCAAACTCAGGACTCTTCTTCTCTCATCCTCTCAGGTATGCAACTATAAGAACTCGCTTACAAAAAGCAGGAACAGAGGGAAGGGGAACTTTGAAAATTGCCAGCGCGTCCCGATAAGAGTTCTGCACAGTGTATTAGGCTGAGAGTACTACCCCTCTCTCTCCAATTATACTCCAGCTGGCGCCGAGACTACCCCCAACTCAAGGTGCCAGGGGCACCCCTCACAGTATTCATGTAAACAGTTATCACATGCACGATACGCAAAACAAAACGACTTTCCATTTGAGAAAGGTACAAGTATTGGTAAATTCAAAGAAATAACAAAGAATACTTGTAAATTGCTCACTCCACAAAATGTTTTTCATTTGTCTTAAAATATGGTATTTTAATAAAAATAATGAGCTATTTTTGAAAAAATTGTTTTCGAAAAATGTTCCATGTAAAGTGAAGTCAGGAAAGGATTTTCTTAAAAATATTCTTGACGCATCCACAGAAGATGCTGCACATAAATACCAAGTTTGGTGTTTAACCGACATTTCGTTCTTCAGTTATGCTGTTTAGACACAAACACATACACGCACCTTTGTCTATTTTTTGGTGGGGGGGGGGTTCCGGAAGTCTGGATACATGTATTTCCGATGAAATCTCGCTATCAAATTTTTGGGTGGAATACAACACTTCCCCAACCTACTATACCTAGTAAAGAAAGTAAAAACATGGTATCCGAGATGCCTGGTAGCCTGTTATGCTGATAAATTGCAAAGGAACACGTTTTGTCATAGATATTCGTGGAATGACGAAGCTTATTAGGCATATAAGCCCAACCTAAACTAACTCTAACGTAAATTAACTCTAATCTAAACTAACCCTGAATTAACCTAACCCTAAATTAACCCTAACCTATCCTAAGCTAACCTATTCTAACCTAACCTATTCTAACCTAACCTATCTACACCTAACCTAATTAAATCAAACGCTACCTACCCTAATCTAACTAAACCCAACCTAAATTAACCTATCCTAAGTTAACTTGACTCAGCCTTTCAATATCTGCCGGCTTTTAGAAATCCTAACAGAAGTTAGGAAGTTACACTATACGCCGACTTTTCATGATCTAAGATATTCGCGAAATGACGGATTTCAGCAAAAGCCTAAGACATATACAACATGTACCCTTTTCTTGGATATTTAAAGATAAACTGGTAGGTAACTGAAATAGATACAGACTTTTCTTTCTTCTAAAAATGCATTTACGGTATTTAGGGTTCCCAAAATCCAAATATTTCCGGTAAAATTCAATATTCAATTTTATGGTTGAAGGCAATAATTCCTTAAGTGCCTAAGGAGTAGTGGAGGTAAAAATACTTATTAAATTACATTCGATAGTTTTCTTAGCATTCCTTGGAAACTGTGCATTTCCTCTCCAGCAGTTCTGCTCAGCCCATTTCCCCGAGGAGATTTTCCAATTTGTAAAATTGCATAAAAATGTGAGCCCTTTCGTGCGGAAGACGGTAGTTCTTATTTTATTTTTATCTTTCTCTCGATGTTTGTAGGGAGGCCAAGTGATTTTGACAGAGTAGATGAGCTGGACGGAAACAAATGGTTGGCGTGTAGAATTAATGATCAGTTTGTAAGCTGCCGCGATGTAAACAACAGGAAGGGGTTAAGTATTCGACATTTATCTCCTTACTCTTGCTGATTATATACAGACCTATCCAGAAATTGTATATAATGTGTAATTTCTGCTTTAACCGTTCTATTATGCATTTTAGATTATAAAATTGCTAACAAAACCGTATTTGGGTATATTTTAAACAACTTTGAGGCCAGATCTAAAGTACAGTTTAATATTTCGAGTATTGGTGCCAGGGTAATTAGGCGGTTTTGTTCACGGCTCTTGTGCTGAGGGTCTATGGCTCCACTCCAGGATTATAATTCGGTCCTATCTAAGCCTTTATGTGGAGTATTTCCAGGGTCCAATGTGGCTCGGAGTTTACAGCAAAACTTGTAGGTCCTTTCGTTCCACCACCATCGTCATCATTGTACCATCAGAAGTAGCGCACCAGGCTTCTGGGTGCCTCCAACTGAGAAATGGGGCCAGTCATGGCGTCGTTGAATAAAATGACCCCTGAAGGTCATAGGAGTGCTGGAGATGACGAAGACTTTTGGAATACGAGTAAGGTATAATTTAAGCTTAAAAATGTTCTCCGTGGTCTAGGGTAAATACTAGTGGGTTTGAAGCCGGCGAAGTGTGATTGGTTCTTTCGGGCGTAGAAATCCTTAGTGTGACTTCTCATGGAAGGAAAGTAAAGCCGTTGGACCCGTGTCGTACATTTACGACGCATAAAAGAACTTTAAGCACGAAAGGAGGCCTCTGAGCAAAACTAACGAGTCTTTTACAGTTTCATATAGAATGGGACGCTGACAACCGCAGCAGTTAAAGACACGTCCATAAATAAACATTTCAGTTTCAATTTAATCTTAAAACACACGTAATTAAATATGCCATATTGAAGGCCGTAATTTGAAGAATAATTGTACCAGCGAATGATACATTTTTTCGCCTTTTCCTCCCAATCATACTTTCACAAAGTATTCATATAAAAAGTGCCCATGTAAGGTTACTGACATATACTGTTTCAGGATCATTTCAATTAAAGCAAGAAGCTCTTAGTTACAAGGTTACACGTGGAAAAGTATTCAAATGTCTAGTTCTAAGATATTCTTGCAAAGAAAATGAAAACAACCACAGCAAAAATTATAGTCTATCAAGCATGCTATTGGATGACGGTTGGCAAAGGTCTAAAGTCGCAACATATAGTGTCTGGAGAATAGTTAATGCTTTGTGTATGTCATTCTTCCTACAGTAAGTTTTAGTCTATTTTAATGGTTACTAAGATTAAATAATATAAAGGATGAATCAAAGCTGTTTGTAATCAACTCAAAATATAGATTTCGTTTTATGTATCAACATATCACAATATGGTACTACAATCAAAATATTTACAACTGTTTGAGAAATTAAAAACTAACAATACTATACAAAGCGTGGGTTTCTTATTTTCAAAACAGCACCTTAATTTTTTCTAAATGACGAATACATGTTTTACAAAATGAATCTGCAGTATTGTCCATTACACTCTCTTATATTTAAATTTCGTATGTAAAAACTCTTTAACAATTCCAACAAAACCCTGTTTCGATCTTGAGTGCGCAATCCAACAGACATTTATGCAAAGATCATTCACTCAATAGCATACTTTACAGCTGTCATTAGTAAATCTTTACAGATATACATGTTGGTGTATTCTACAAGTAAATATATTGAAGGTTTTAGCACGTCTATGCCAACCAACCTTTGTGAATTTAAATTATTAATTGAATACAATAGAACGAGTGAAGTTCTGGTTAAACACCTGAATGTTTCACTTGATCCCTTTTATTAAATTATGTTGTCTGGTAAAAAGTCAGGTAGAGTCGTAAGTTTTAAAGCAAGGCCGAAATACCCAGGTGACCTTCTGCGACCTATAAGTTGCCCGAGGTTGCTTTTATTCCCAGTTTCCGGAGATTTTCTCGCACTCTGGAGAGGATTTTGTTTGCAGCGATCACCTGACATCTCGTCCCGCCTATTTTGAGAGGGAAGAATAGGGTGATCACCTTTACACTGACACAGCCAACGGTCACTATACTTTAACTGCCACGATAAGTTTCTTCACTGTTGCAGGTATACTTTACATCGTCATGGCAAATTTAGAAGCCTGACTCGTTACCTAAAGACCTTCGGGCAGAGGGCGACTTGCAAGCCTTGACTGTTACAGGTTTGGAATATAGCATTTTGTTTAAGCTCTACGTGTCAAATCCTTAGAAGCAGATAAGCAAGTGAATTTAAATATTAACTTTGGTTATTTTCCCACTTTTGAGTTATTCTGTACATGCACACGCACTCACGGCTGATTTCCGTTGAAATGTCACTATCAAATTTTTATTGGAATATGGTGCTTCTTCTGATCTACTATAGCAGGAGGAGTTGCTGACGGGAAGCGAGAGGAGACGGCCGTGTTTTTACGTGCGCGCGCGCCAGAGATAAGTAAAGTATTAAAAATGTATTTTAAAAGCACAAAGAACCATTTGTACCAGATGTTGAAACCATATAACTAGCAGACGTTTAATATATTGAATACCATTGTCTTAAATGTAAAGAAATGACAATTTCAAATAACCAAAGCGCATGAAAGGCGAAGAATATATAAAAAAAATTATTTGAGGAGTAAATATTTAAATCATGTTTGTTTATAAAATTTAAAAATATGGATTATTAATTGTTTCCTGTGAGAGTACAAACTGTGTTTTATTAAATGGAAGTTGGGGGAGGATAGGTTTGGTGAATATACATGTGCCGGAGATATAGGCCAAAGCATACTGGATTATATTTTGTGTAGTGAGGAGTTATTGTCAGTGATCACTAATTTTAAGATTTTGAATTTGCTGGACAGCAGTTTGCACTTTCCGTTGAAAATAGAGCACTATAAGTGGATAAAAACATTAGCAAAAGTGATAAACAACAACACACTTCAAAATGTATATATATATAAGAAATCTTAAGATGCTGCCCTATGACAACAGGACCAGGGCCCAAGTTCAAGGGCAGCCTAAGATGTAAATGCTTCAGCACTTAATAAATTCATATTCAAATTTATACCACAGCAGTCTTGTGGAATGCGGGCTCATGAACCGGCCCTGGCTGACCCTCCCTGTGCGTCACGTGGACTTTGTACCTATCGATGCACCCTTTCACTTACCGTGAATGTCATCGTTTCTCGCAACAAACAATGGTGGATCGTAATGCACTGATGTCTCTGTCTAAACCCTCCACGTGTTACAAACCTAAGTTCAAATAGGAGAGGGTGGGTGAATTGTATTGTTGAACTATAGAAAGTTAGAAGTATGGTTTTATAGTTCACTAAACTATAGATTTTGAAAGCTTGGAAAATAACTTTCTTCTTTTGCCAATGGCAATGGAACTAACGTCAGCATCATTGCAGTTGTAGATGGAATTATTTACATTGCAAAATTACACAGTTGTTAAAAGTATTTGTAAAAAGCGTTTAGTTATCGTGGCATTTAAACTTGCTCATAGAAATAAACATCCTCATGTTAGGACATTTATATTGGCAATGTTTGCCTCAACATACATTTATTTTGCAAACAGATTTTTATCTGAATGAAGCAAATAAAATGTAAAAATAGAACCACAATATTATAATTTTATCTCTCAACACAGTTAAAGATATCTGCAACAGATAGTATGCCAAATTTGGAAGCTCTGTGACTTGCAATGATGTAGCACACATACAGCAAGTAAGTTAAGAACAGAAAAATGCATGCTCTGCTAAGTCTATCACAATTATATTTTGGAATGTTCTAGAATCTATGTGAAGCTTAATTTTCTGTTTATTGAAGATTATAGTTTATTATGCAAGTCCCTAATGACTACAAATACAAACTGCCCGGTGGCGACTTGCAATACCAGCTTACATGTTCCCTGTGGACCCGGGATTCGGAGATCTCTCCCGAATCGAAGTAAGAAGATTTAAGAGAACAACGCACCTGCCATACACGCCGAGCTCCCATCGACACTTGTAACTCTGTCAACCAGGATGAAAAGTAAAATGAAATGAAAAGTGGGATGAAATATCGGAACAAGAAACTGGGGATCAGGTAGAACAATAAAGGAAGCGCAGGATAAATCCATGTTTATCAGATGGGTCCTAGTTAGAAACATAGTTGCCACACTCCCTCCTGGTGTAAGTTGTGTGACATCGGTTTGTTTGAAGCACCAGCTCATTGTTTTCTAGAAGCTCTTATTTGGCGCCACACATGAATTCTGCAGCTTTATTTTAGCAATTATACACATCTCATTCACTGGAAACAAGGGTGTGGTCACGGAAACTCCCATCAGCGCATTATCATCAAATTTCCCTCTCACTCTTATTCATTATCCCACTTCGATGCTTACCTCTGTTTATAGTCTTGTTCCTGGCAAATGAAGGATGCTTATCTGATGACATTATTTGCCGACAGTCATATTTTCTTTCCAACAGCCACCCGTCAGTTTCAGTAACATATGGACTCACTCTTAGGTCACAGTATTCAAATAAACATCACATTGTTAATTAATTGTTCTTTCACACATGCCACGTTAGGCTGGAAAGGTGATGGGTCCGGAAAATGCAATGCCGTCTCCGGGATTTGAACGATGGATTTTCGGATTACCATGCTAACAGAGGTACCAAGGCAACTTGCCAGCACAACATTATGTTCTCCATGTCATGGCATTGAGGTTTTCAGTCTGATTGTACCTCTTGAAATTGTCATAAATAAGCAGAGCTAGAACAAATACCCACTGAGAGGGGGAATGAACGTAACTACCACTCTACCTAGTACAGCCGGCTCCAAATGTTTTCCTATGGACGAGAGGGTGTAGGGGAAAGAGATGAATTTTCTTATGAATCATTTGCGGCTAGTTGTGCGTGCTCCTCTGATGCGTGGTCAGCGGGGAGCAAACAAGAAGCTAAATAGTCAATTTTATCCTATAAAAAGTAGCAATTTTTTTCTGCATGTATTTAAATAAGTAATATTGCTTTTTTGTGGTAGTATTAACAGCGTTTGAGAAATATGTTTAAAAAATTCCTTAAACAAAAATAATGCATATGATGTATTTCTAGTTAATAATAATAATAATAATAATAATAATAATAATAATAATAATAATAATAATAATGATAATAATGATAATAATGATAATAATAATAATGATAATAGTAGTAATAATATCGTAGTAACAGTAATAATAGTAATAATAATAGTAACTGATAATAATAGTAAGATCAATAATAATTAATAATAATTGATAATAGATAAACCGTTAAGATTTAAAGAGTGATAGTTATTCAAAAGTCATCCAGACTGAACAGGACTTCATAGGTTGTAGCCAGAAAATACAAAATATACATTGCGTTTGTCATAAAAATATCTCAAACTTGTACCATTTTAATCAAAATCGTTAGAGCCATTTTCAAGAACATCAACATTTTAGAAAAAGTTTCTATGTAAAGGGTAGTTTAGGGTGGGGCTAACTTCTTCAAAATCTTCGTGTCCTTGAAAGATATTAAATACCAACTTTGGTTTTTAATCGACTTTTCGTTTTTGAGTTATACTGTCCTCAGACTGACAGCCACACACACGCGCACACACACGCGCGCGCGCGCGCGCGCGCACACACACACACACACACACACACACACACACACACACCATGTGAGTCAGCCGCCCCTTATTTTATGGGAAGGTAGGCCACCCATCAAACGCCATGTGGGCTTTCGTCCTGTTTTGCGCTTACTAAAGCGTATTGCCTGACGTTCTTAGAGAAAGGCATGCGCAAAACTCGGAGGAGCAGTGGCTTAAGGGGCAGAACGTTCTCCTCGCTAAAGTACACCTCAAAAACATACGACTCGTTTTCTGAGAGCAAATTCCGGTTTCCAGCCGATTTTACCAACTTTTTATTAGAGTACACATATCAGCCTAATTCAGTAAACGCCTGTGATAAAAAGGACCTATCATATGAGTACACTAACAACACCAAATAAAAAGAAAATGGCAGGCACTTGTACTTAGAGTAGGGATTGGCTGAGAAAAATTAGGCAAAAATTAAGTACACGCCTCATCTACCATGGACATGTACAGTCAAAAAGGCACATAATATTAAATAATGTTTTATTTCAATTTTTACCTAAACTAAGTCTCGTACATCTCTAATAAGAGGCATAATAGCTTTTTCCATCTAAGTACTAACATTAAAACGCCCGGCAAAGGATTTAAACTGTCTCAAAACGCTAAATCAAGCATCCATACTCGCGAAGTGGCAATGGCATAACGCCTGGCATACAAGTCGTACTATTGAACTCTAAGCATGCTTTCAGTCAAGTCTCGAAATAGCCGAAGAGAATAATGACTGTAGCTTGTGTGCTACCCTGTCAGGAACACGGGTTCGCGTCTCATCATTGTGCAATTTTTTTATACTCATCAAAACTTGGAAACCGAATTCACAATAATCTAATTACAAGGTCCCTCAGAGTTTAGGACATTATAACTGAAATCATTTTTGGTTGTATGCATTTCGTAGTAGAACAGGCATAATGACTTCTGCCCCATTGGTCTGGCATGGTGTAGCGTGTTATTATAAATGCCGACTCCCTTCATTCTCCACGCGAAAGCTGTTGCATGATATTTTGTGCGATTCCTTCACCACGTATTCGTCAGACGAGTACATTGATAAGCTTTTGATCTAAGGAGAAACAAGGGGCCGTGCACAAGCAGCTCAGCATCTGTAGCGGGAGAGATATGATAATAGACAACAAAAATACCACAAAATGGAAATAAAACAATTACAAATTAAAATAATAACAGCTTTTAACGTAATAATTGTCCAGCCAATGTCATTTATGAATATTACGCAGTAAAACAAAAATAAGTAAATGAAGGGGAGTCGAACCACAACTACACCAGGCGGATTGCTTACGAATCGGGTGCTCGTTCGAACTGAGCTACCTAGTAACGTGAGAAGTAAACATTCTGTTTAACATGTAGTATTCGCTCGTCCCAATGAGCATTTGCGGAGGTGATAAAGTCAACTGTCCAATTACAAGTATATTAAAAGGCGGTGCTATATAATAATAATAATAATAATAATAATAATAATAATAATAATAATAATAATAATAATAATAATAATAATAATAATAATAATGATAATAATAATAATAATAATAATAATAATAATAATAATAATAATAATAATAATAATAATAATAATAATAATAATAATAATAATAATAATAATAATAATAATAATAATAATAATAATAATAATAATAATAATAATAATAATAATAATAATAATAATAATAATAATAATAATAATAATAATAATAATAATAATAATAATAATAATAATAATAATAATAATAATAATAATAATAATAATAATAATAATAATAATAATAATAATAATAATAATAATAATAATAATAATAATAATAATAATAATAATAATAATAATAATAATAATAATAATAATAATTTCATCGAATGTGTAACTAAATACATCCATGTTAAATACTTGGGCAGAACCTAGCATTGGGGCTGATGTTTTCATGTTTTAAGACTGGAGAATAAGGGGCAGCTGACTCACCTGGTATGCACACACACACGCACACACACACACTCACACAAATAAATATATACACATACACGCGCATTAGTCGACGAGTCGTGCAACATCTAAAACATTTTTATTCTAGCACGCTTGCGGTGTTTCGACTCGCCTTTGTCAATGTTGGCGTTCACGTAATTTTCGTGATTTCTAATGCGCGCCTACACTGCGGAGGCTCCTTTTGATATTGCCTCTGGTTTTCAAGGTTAATAGTTCGCACTGGAGCGGAGAGGATTTTTCGAAGGGTGAGGTTTTGAAGGGTTTGGATTTGTTTGAAGGCGTTTTTGGAGGCATGAGGCACATGGATATAGAATCACTGACAGAATAAACGATCTGTACAATATTAATTTAAGTTTTTGATGCACCTGTTTGCTGCGGAAGATGGGGGCGCATGACTTTAAGCGCTGTTTGCCTTTGTTGGCGCTACTTTTTATGTGTGTGAACCAGCACATCATGCAGTCTATGATAACGCCTAAGTATGCATTTAATATGCTGACGGCAGTGCAAAATTTGACCGCCGACCGTCCAATGCCAAAGTGTGATGCCGCTTTAAGAAATGTATAAGCTGGCATTTATTAGCGTTAATTTTGATTTTACAATCATGGATCCACGAGAGGAAGTTATTTACATATCTTTGCATTTCTGCAAGTCCGAAACGAGAATTTTTGTGGTGGTTGTATATTGTGGTGTCGTCAGCATACATGGCGACCTTTCATCTGGCGTCCACTTGAAAATCATTGGTAAAAAAATATGTACAAAAGCGGCCCCTTGTGGGACGCCAGCCCGCATCAATCGCTCCCGGGAGAAGTCGTCTACTTAGGCGTACAATTGGCGACTTTCTAAGAAATTGTGCAACAAAAAGGGAATTTTAAAGTGTCAGGAATTGCGGTGCAATTTATAAATTAGGTCATTTTGCCAGCTCTGGTCAAACCGGCCTCTACGTCTAGAAATAACGGCAGCATTGAAGCCCCATTGTTAAATTGCTGAGTGACATCACCAGTCTGAGAGGCTACAATTCTGTGGAATGTCCTTTTCTAAAACCAAACTGTGAATTCGGTCATTGCCAATATCGGCAAAGGTGAGCCAAAACATCGAAAACACGCAAAAATTAAGATGTTTTAAGTGATGTGCGTGCACGCAAACAAGGGCCCCAGGCCTGCACCCCAGGGAACCAGTCAGGAGCTGCAATCTGCCCACACAAAAAAAACCTGGAAATGTGTAAATAGTTGCACCAGGACTTTGAGTCTTACAGTATTTCTAACAAATGCTGGAGACTTTAACGTGGAAATACAATGCCAAAAATCAGGTTTATTATAAAAAAGAAGTAAAACTGTTTATAGTAAAGCTTATTAATCTGGTATACAATATTTTTTAACTATCTAAATATGTAAAACATCTAATTTTGAGTTTAGTGTTATAACTTTTGTTTCTTTTCTTCACAAGAATAGTAAATAAAGCGTATTCTGCCATCTACAGTTGGAAAGGGTGAATACTATCATGGAGAAGCACTTATCTATAAGAGGAGAAACTGGTGTTACTGCCATCTATCGGCTCATGTTAAACCACTTTGTGATTAAACTTTTCGGCTACTTTGACCGTTCGCCCTTAATATTGTATTGTTATAAATAATAAATGAAAGTTGCACACGAATGAGCATTTAGTTCTTTAGTCTTGTTTCTTTTATGAGTTCATTTAGGGAGCATATGCTTTTCTCGCACTTGGTAGAGAGCTCGCACTCTTTTCACACGATTTGCATACACATTGGTCGTTCTATTGGTGGAATTTCTTGGTTGTACACAGTAGATGGTGAATTATATGTATTGCTAGACCTGCTATGGCGTGTTTCTGTGGTTGGTTGCTTTCCATCCACTGTCTGTTTATCATGGCGACGTTCCAAAGAATTCGATGTTTATCTCCTTTTCCTTCTGCTTTTTCTTGCAATCGCTTCTCTGTAGACTTCTGTGTTTGGTAGCAACATTTTGTTCCTTATATGTTCCAAGAAGTACGTTTCCCGCATACGAAATTATGTTTGGTGCATATTTTGTAGTCCTCTTTTAATGTTCGTATCTTACTTTTACAGATTCAATTTTTTCCATGTCGCTGGTTCTCCCAGTAGAGTTCTATCTCATATGTAACGATTGGCGCTATTGTCGTTCCGAACTGTTTCATAGCTGCTTCTAATTCCAGTGCGGTAATGTTTTTGATGTTATACATTGCTTTTATGGCAGCTGCTGATTTTTCCTATATGCGGATTTTGAATGAAGTCCTTGTTTGCAAAGTGGTGCCTAAGTATTTGTATCTGTGTACTATTTTCAGTGGTTCACTCATTGTTATGCTCTCGTTTCTCTTCAATCGTAGTGCTGCATTATTGCAATACTCCATCAGCCTCGGCCATTTTCTACTTTCTTATGGGAGTAATGTTATTACAAGAAGTTACTATTGTGGCTATCAGGATCGCTTTTACCGACGGTAGTCTTCTGCTGGTCTTAGCGAGTTCACTATCAGGTGCCTATAATGTTCATGTATTTATTTCAGCTTAGTGGTGAGACTGAACATGAAGGCCTTAATACGTATTTGGTGCATTTACTTGAAAACGTGGAGAACAGTCTGTTCTGAAAGATAAGTAGTTCGCGAGTGTTTTAACAATTACTTATAAACTATTATTGCTGGTTCTATAGTTTCAGTTTTAGTTTCTTATAGTTCATATAATTATTGTTATGTTTTCTGTAACTATGGTGACAAGTTTCCATAACTTGTTATATTTTATGTAATAGTTTCTATAGCTATTTTTATAGTTTATATACCTTTTATTATAGTTTCTTAAAGTTTTGTTATGGTTTCTACAACTATTATTATAGTTTCCGTAACTATTATTATATTTCTATAACTTTTATTACAATTTTATTAAAGTTTCATTATGGTTTTTACAAGTATTGTTACAGTTTCCGAAACAATTATTGTAGATTCTATAAATTATGATGCTTTCCATAGCTCTTGTTTCTGTTTGTTATAGTTTCTATAACTGTCATGGTTTGTATAAGTATTGTAACAATTTCTACAACCATAGTTATAGTTCCTTATATATTTTGTAATTGTTGTTTATAATTATGGCTATTGCTTCCATAACTGATATTATAGTTCCTATAAGTATGGTTATAGTTTCTATAACTACCATCCTAGTTATCTATAGTTTATCTATAGTTTATTTTAATATTGTCAGTATTATCTAGTTTCTCAAACTATTGTTATAGGTTATATAAGTTTTGATATTGCTTTCTATAGTTTTTTCCGTTTGTTATAGTTTTCATAAACAATATAAATTACATTACAGTATTTGCTAATAGGAATATAGTCATTTGAAAGATGATTTATGAAGTATATTTTTATTTATATATGAGAATTCTAGGATTCATTCATGGGTCCATAAATTTTCTTTAATTCATAAATCTGTGTTGAAGGATTTGGCAACTAATTTAACCTTAAATAAGAAAATAAAACTATCGAGCGTTTTCCACAAGAGTTTGCCAGCACTGAATTAATTGTCCCTCTTTCTCCTCGACAAGGGAAAGCTAGATACAAACATGTGACTGTACAAACAACTCCCTCGTTTGTTTTCACGCTCTTCATTATGAATTTACAACCTCGCAGTACTATCGATTATCGTTTTGATTTGTGGATCTCAAACATTAACAAGGGGGATTTAGGACTTCATAAATAAAGAGTACGTCCTTTATTAATTTTGCGTTAAATGCATTACGTTTCATTGTCAGGGCTCCTGTAAATAATGTTAGTTACGAAAGTGTAGTCTAATTAGTCAATCATAAATATTAAATAATATCTGCCCAATAAGCAAAAGGGTGTTTAAGGGGAAAGTAGATGAAAATGACCAAATTCAGAAGACTTCAGAGCTACATTGAAGACCACAACATTATTCCGTCCACACAAGCAGGCTACAGATCCACCATCGCCATTCAAGACCAGCAAGTTAGAGTAATATCAGACATCCAAAACAACATCAACAGAGGATACACAACTATAGGAATTTTCCTGGATATACAAGCTGCCTTCGACCGCTGTTGGACCAATGGACTACTCTACAAGATGACGACTCTAGGAATACCTACAAAAGTAACACGCTGGACTGCAAGCTTCCTCCATGACAGAACCGCAAAAATAAAAACTAATAACTCACTATCAAAAACTAAACACTCCAAGCTGGAACCCCGCAAGGCAGTGCCATCTCTGGGTTACTATACAATATCTACACCTCCGACACTCCCGAACCAATATACCCAACCATTAGACTTGAACAATACGCCGACGACACTGCCTAACTGAGCACTGCACCTAGACTACGTAACGCACAACCAAGACTTGAAAAGCAACTTAAAATATTCACCAAGTGGGCAGACAAATGGAGACTCACAGTAAATGCAAGCAAAACACAAGCCATCATATTCCGACGTAAGATAAAACTGAAGCACCAAGAAGCCAAGATCAAATTAAAAAACCATCACATATCCACCAAAACCACAGTAAAGTACCTAGGCATCACGCTCCATAACAAACTCCAGATGAAAACCCACTTCAACCAGAAAATAACACAGGCCAAAAACGCCATCTCCACCCTACATTATTTATCCAAAATTGGAAATATCGGACTATCAACACCTATCCTTAACCAGCTCTACAAAACCATCGTCAGACCATACTTCACATACGCTGCCATCGCCACCTACCCACTAGCGACACCAACCATCATAAGCCGCCTTCAAGAGATTGAAAGAAAGTGCTTGAGAATCGCCAACAGACTCCCTCCATGGCACAGGACAGCCACCCTTTACGAAGACTGCAGAACAACTCCACTATACGACCACATCAAAAAGCAAGCAATCAAGTACATAGCCAACGCAGACGCCAGGCCACATAGACAACAACTAATTCACAACGCCAGCAACTACAAGAAAACCTCAAGCCAAGCACCACCCATCATCACACTAATAGAAATACACAAAAAAGCCAAAGAAGAAGAAGAAGAACAAAGAATACAGGACCACCTAAATACCCTCAACATGCTCATAAGTTAAGCTTCTTTCAGACAACAATGTTAATTAAATGTGTAATCCAAGAACAAACACAACACAAATTTCACCAATTATAGCATAAGAACCAACACCAATATTAAGTTTAAGTCTAGTATTAGTTTTTCTTATTTTATTGCATTGTATAAATTGTTCATACCTATTATAATGTAACCTATGAATTAATAAAAATATCCACAAAAAACTAACCCGCGGCTGAAGAGGGTACATCCCTGAAACAGCCATAGGGCCAATAAGCCCTGGGTGAGATAAACCCAGGGTAATATTAGCCCTTAAATACCCTTAAAAAATAGTTACATTAATCTTAGCTAGGGATTGAGGTTAATTGTTGTTACCTGTGGGTTGCATAAAAGCTAATTTTAAAGGACTATTGGATCACTTGGCGTGCATTTTATAAATACATGCTTGTCAACTTTGGAGTAATGTTTCATCTGGCACCAAAAGTTCTACTCGCCTTTTAAATCCTGTATCAACTTTGCTGGTGATGGCTTATAATTTAAAAAAATCACTCACATGCTTTCTCTACTCACTCTTGTACAAACTATTAAAATATTTATTGTTTTATCTACTTCATATCAATCGAAATGAAAATTTGTAGAATTTTTTTAAACATACTAGCTGAAGTACCCGGCATTGTTGCCCATGGTCTGACGATTTATCCTGCAACATTTATCCTTAGGTTGCACTTGCCCATTAGCCTTTTGTTTTCTTGGAGGCATTTAAAATATTATCCAAAACACTTTAAAAATTAACTAAAAGTGTGTGGCACTATAAAAGCAAAAGATGCTATGCAAAAGCGCTGTTGAATAACAAGAAATACCTATAGGTTTGTACTACAGATTTCTCGTTAATGCGGCGAGTGACTTCCAGGGTGTGTATTCGGGCCAACTCATCGCTATTATTTTATAAATACAATTTCATTGGGGAGAATTTGTAGCAGTTTATGTAACTGAATATATCCCTGATTACTCTTGTAACCAATATACAGAAAATTACTAAGGAAGCACAAGAAAGTGGAGACGAAAGAAAGACGAAATTTGACTGTCTTAAAACCCCATGATCGATGACAGAGTGGTGACCAACTAGTAAATAATTTGTTATTTGTAGGGTCCTGAAAACATAAGTTAATTATTCATATCCTGCAATGATCAAGCTACTGTGATTACAATTGGCAAACATATAGATGGTCCTGTGGGCTTTTGTAGGCACCACATAAAATTAAATCATTAATTTTGTAGAATGAAGTGGAATTTCGAATTCCAAGCTTGCATGTATAATGGGAATAGGGTAATGCAGTAGGATTAAGCAATAATTCAATGGCAACTAGCGGAGGGGGACTTAGTACCTCGACCGAAAGGCGATCTTTTGTGCCTATGCCCCTGAAGATGGATGAGGCGAATGGAACTGAAGGCCATCCCATCCCATCCCTTGTTTTGATAATATGTACGATATGTTTAAGATACTTAATGACAAATTAAATTTACATTTTGGACTATCTGAGAATATACTCTGAAGTCCTGTTCATTCTGGATGACTTTTGCTTAAGTGTAAGCCGTAGTGTAAAGATAAGCCTTATTGCCCAAATACAGAACTCGTAGGATATAGTAATCCCTAGGGCGTCTACGTTATATAGAGGGCACCCTCATCGCCCAGGCGTTGCGTCCTCCAGTCGCAGCCAAGGACACGGAGGAGTGCAGGATGGGAGTCAGTGCATCGACTCCCCCGACCGTAACGAGACTGTTTCAGCAGTCAGGAACGCTACCTTTCCATCACCAGGCTGAGTGTACCCCGGATCAGACCTCCCAGTGGGGAAACTATCCCCACGCCGGTACCGGGGATCGAACACGGGTTTCCCACACCGGAGACAGGCTACCACTGCACTGTGGCCAGTGGATGATTATATATCACGATAATTATAAATTAAAGGCACGTGTATAGGAACGGTGTAACCCTCAAACCAAAGAGTTTTTGGTTTATGTTGCCATTCCTTGAATGAGACGAATAGTGCTTTAACATCAAAATCCTTGATTGTAGGTAAATACGAGTAATGACTTTTATTTCTTGGCATCTTCTGGAACGCATAAATGGTCTAAAAACAGAATAAACAAACTGGAGTACATTTGCCAACTTTAACACAGCTCCACTAAGAGTTAAACATGTACTGCTCAATTATGTGCCCCCAATTTTTATTAATATTACAGAAGTCTTCCTGGTGAGGACAATGAAGTTCATGAAGAAGAGGCACATTTTGACTTACCTGATTTTGATTGAGTTCTAAAATGCGTCGAATAGACCCATAAGTTTTCAAGGGTTTGTATTAAAGTTATGCTTCGTGCATAACAATGAATATTAATGTTATTATTTTGTTATGTGTTGTTTCTTAAGTACAATAACATTATCTGATTACCCTCCCAGTATGGAGGACTTACACCCCTAGGACTTACAAGCCTGTGCAGGCGATTCTATGAACCTGGAAGCGAGTGGTCAGCCCAGCACGAGGTATGAGAGTAAGGACAGGATGATATGAATTAATGCAGAGGAAATGGATGATTGGGAAGGTGATGATAGAACAATTGTGGAATGAGTGACGGGGGAAACCGGAGAACCCGGAGAATACTCCAGACGGCACTTCTTCCATCACGAATACCACATGTGGGTCCCTGGCATCGAACGGTCTAACCACTCGGCCACGGCACTACCCTAAGTACAGTAATAGTAAATTGAAATACTTTGGACTCTGTATAAAAAATAAATTTGGGGCGAGTGCTCCAATAAAATATACTACAGCGTCAACTAATATTTCTTTATTTATTTTGGTTTGTACAAGACTTTATTTTTCTCACTTAAAAAGTGACAGACGGTTTTTACGCACAGACCTTCAATTGTAGAGCAGAAAACAGAAGTGAGAAACGTTAAATATTTGACGAAATATTGGACTATATAAATTACAAAACGCAAACTAGCTATTAGGAGTTAAACTCTGTATTGTGATATCTTTATGAAAACAAACGAAATAATAAACAAGGTAGAAGCAAAAAGTATATTGTACTCTCTCTCTCTCTTTCTTCTAAACTAACTTTTCACCTTCAAACGTGTATTACCGCCGGTAAACCTGTAAATATTGAATTTTTGAGGAATGCAATTGTTTCCCTGTTTAGTATAGGTAAGGGAATAGAGGAAGTGAAAGTGGAAGGAAAAAAAAAAAAAAAAAAAAAAAAAAACGAGTTAAAAACATTTAGCAAATATGTTTCACTAATTGCACAAGACCCGATTCCAGAATTTTTGAAGGAGCCTGCCTTACCTGAAATGTATCACAGAAAAAATAAAGAAAGGCTCTGTGGGCGTCTTCAATAGAACCAGGGATGTGACGGTAGGGAAGACATTTCAAAGCTCTGTGTAGTCTTTTGTTCCTGATACCTTTCACTGGGCACCTTGAAAAGAGAATCATCAAAATCACTTGCAGCTAAAGATGATTGCAATTCTTAGTTGTAAACAGTGTCTCAGGAAAGCATTTATTCTTAGAAGCCTAAGGCAGTCGTATTCCATCCAAGAAAGCACTCCGGAATATCACGAGTCAAATGTGTATATACAATACGGAACATCTATAGATGTGACGAAAAAGTTTTTATTGTATATGTTGCTCTTGGATTTTTGTGCTAAGAAATTATATTAAACTCAAGAAAGTTGGCTAAGAACCGCATTAACGAAATAAGGGAACCTACTGCAAGGTATTAAAATGTAAGCGACGGTATATCGTGCAAAGGTACGTTGATGTATATAAAGATACAGGTTGAATCTCATATTTGTAAGAATGCAAACACAAGTATAATTCTCAACCAAAGTATTTAAACTTGGAGTTGTGACCCACATGGAAAAAACAGGGTGGGAGGTATTGCTTCGGGCATACGTTAACCAGGGATTCTACATGATGAGTGTAACAAATGACTGTCCAATATAATTATTGTCAATAAAATGCAAAAATGCATCAAATACCTGGAGCCATCTAGCTTCTTCATGAATGGATATAAATGGTTTATTATTTCACTGTCTCTCAAACATTGCGTGAACAATGCATTTGTACTTTTGTTCGAATGAATCTACTCACAACATAATGTTAAAATGTCGTCCAAAGTTTAACTTTAATAGAGTTTTGGCAACATCACAGCTACAGAGGAAGAAGTCTAATTTAAAATTCAGTTGTTGAACTCATCTCTGCGCTAGATACAAAAAAAATTTAAATTTTCTATATTTTTATGTGTACAAATAATGCTATGCACACCTTTGTTTTTGTGCCAAACTGCAACCAAAGTTCCAGCATAATTTGTTTTTTTAGTTTTTAGGGAATTAATTTATTCACAATGCGCAACTACCTTAATATTGAAATAATTCCATGCACATCAAAAACTATAACCTGAAACCGAAATTATGTCAATATATATTTGATAATGGAAAGAAACAAAAGGAGATTCTAGTCAATAGTTAAGGGGAAAACGTAATAAAGCTGAATGTATTAAAGTCTCAAGAATGGAAGCCTAGGCAGATTTAAATGAGTGATATGGTTACAATTGTTGTTTGTACAAAGCCATAGTGATTCAGCGGGCTGATTCCTATCTTACCATGACGTGCTCTAAAGTTAGCCAATGGAAATCGCTTTCTTCGTGTTGCTCGCGCAAAAACAAATGCAACGCAACACACACTCGTCTTGAATCGAGTCGAGAGTACACGTGCAATTTCTGAGTTGTACGTAAGCTAGCACGTATACATAATTCGGCGGTTACTAAAAGGTGACTAAGTTAAAGTGTTATAACGTTGTAGTTGAAGTTACAAAATTACATTCTATTTAAATATCGTCGGCAGTTCTCTACAAATCTGGAAATTTACAAATAAAGTGATATGTTGGTTGATTCTTCGTTTGCTTCCATTCCTACCATAACTCACATAACTCACACCCTGTAGATTAGGACCTCTTGCTAGAGCTAGTCCGGACACCAAACACGAGATCTTATAGGTCTTAAAGGCGACGTCTTCGACGGAGAGGAACGTTTGCGTCAAACCTCACGGCGGTTTACTATTTTATGCATTCTAACTGCCCAACATACACCATCAATCACTGGCAGGAAGAAAAAATAATTACTTAAAGTAATTAACTTCTTTACTTCGAGGACATTGAAAATATTTTTTGTGTATTTCATGTTTTTAAAGTTAAACAAATTTTCAGATTTTTAAACCAAACACTGTAGTTGAAGTGACATAAATGGAGTGCAGGCTGGAAAAGGTCTAGGAGCATATAACAACATTTAATGCACGTGAAGCAGACAGTATATTAAAATGTAAAGTCGAGAAAAACAAATTTTTCTACTCATATGCATCTTGATCATGAACCAGATTACCTGTTTTGTCACACCTTCCATATTTTGTGTAGTAGTCTCTTCAGATTCATAGTTTTTCCCTTGCGGAGAGATTCCGCTCAACCATTCCTTTCCGCTGAATTTGGTTGTTTTGGAGCCCTTTTCGGCCCATACTTTGTTCGATTGCCGCCGAATTTTTAAGCAGAAAAGGGTCGTTTATACGTAGCGCATATGGTATTTAAAGCCTACGTTAGACCTATAAAAATGGCCGAACCTAAAAGATTTCACTGTCAACAGGTGGCTGAAGGTTTGCGAAACATTTACATGCATAAACCTAAAACCTGTCAATTTCATACACACTCCTAGGGTCCCTTAAGTACCAAGTGGTGAATAAAGTAAATATAAGCGTCCTTAGCAGGACTTGTTTTTTGCTTATGTTTCTTTGTGCTCTCTTTCTGTCCTTCCTTCAGGGTGAGTGGTTTAATAATTGCTATTTTTCTGTTCCTGTCATTGGATGCGTGGTGTACGAGCAAACAAGCCAAAATGATTGTTAACAAGGCAGTTGCTGTCTCCTTGGTTACGAATGGTTCCAATCTCTCGGCTCCTTTTCCAGGTAATCACTCTTTCTGGCCGCTAACATCCATTCCATTGACTGTGCCTACCCACGTTAATTAATAACTATTGATCACCGGTCCGTTCCAGTCCGAGAGATCCTTAAATGCAGGTCCCATTTGCCAACACAGAACGAAAATTGGGAACTAACGGCGTCGTTGTCACCGCTTTATTTCACAATGAATCTAAGCAAATCACTTCTGTAACAGTGGCAAGAACTTCACATATTTTTAGTTCCTTTCTTTAGTTTAGTTTCTCAAGTGGAAAACCATATTCGAAGAAGAGGGTGCAAACACAAAGCACGCCGTCTCAATTGGGCAAGGCACAAACAAAGGAAGACTAAGCCAATCCTTCAAAAACACAGTCGTAAGTTTCTGGATTTTCTGATCAATTGCTCCACATAGAGGAAGGAAATGGGGGAAAAATTCTGTGAAAGTGGCAAAGATTGGAGACTTTCATCCAGATTTCTGTCATTTTGTGGTTATTGGGGTGCAGTAAATTTTCTACTAGAGAAAATATTGGTGATTTGCATCACTGGCAGGTGTAAGAATTCATCTGCTTCCTATCGATTAGATCCTGTCGATAAATAAGAATGTTCTTCTTTATCTGATTATCCTCCCCTTATGTACAATTACACCCCCAAGACTTACATGCCTGTGCCTAGGGTCAGACGCCTGTCCGAGAGCAGAGAAACCTATGGACCGGGCAGAATGTACACCTGGAAGCGGGTGGTTATTCAAGCGCCTGGTGTGATAAGAAGTTGATATGAAATGCAGACGAAATCAATCATGGAGTAATTCGTGGAATGAGTGGGGGGGCGGGGGACCGGAGAATCCCAAGAAAACCCGCCCAGACGTCACTTCGTCCACCACGAATACCTTGAAGGTCCCTGCGATCGAGCCCAGTTCGCCTGTGTGGTAAGCGAACGGTCTAATTCTTCGGCCACGGCGCCGCGAATAAGAATATATGAAGGACTATTAAATAAATAAAGAATAATAAGAAAAAGAGGCAGAATAAGAGAGAAAGTGAGAAAGAGAGAGAAAGTAAGAAGCAGGGAGAAAAAGAGAGGGGGAGAAAGGGGGAAGAAAGAGAGAGAAAGATAGAGGGAGAGAGAAAGCGATAAACAGATAAATTAAGTAAATAACTAATTAATCTGAAGCTTGAGTTGACTTTTTTGACTATTTAGTGAATAACTAATTCTCATGAAATCATGCTGGAAAATCACATTTATGAGTATTTGATGTATTTGCTCAAGCTTTATTTTGCCGGTGATCTACACTGAGATCAAAACGTTCTTAACGGGAATACACATTTCTACTTTAGATTTAGACTCCGTAGTAATACATTTTCTTGAAGGCACGACAGCCTGCAACAATAGTTAAGTGTTCAAAGAATGGATGAAACATTTCTTTTCACTGTTCACCAGAAGCGATAAAATGGTGATAAAACAAAACGAGAAAATTATACCAGTAGGCATATTATTGTTTCAAATGTCTGATATAATGAACTGATTACTGACTGAGCAGAATAACGAAAGTAAAATAACTTAACCATTCTCTAGATTCTCATCGAGGGAGATGGCATTGCGGGAGGTCAGAGGTGCGATCACCTTTGACCACGCACTTTGACTTGGGTGTTTCGTGGTTTCCCATTGTCACTCAGGCGAACGCTGGGGTGCTTACTTTTATAATACGATTTCCTTTCAATCGTTCCACTCCATTTTCTTATCATGGTGTATCGTGGTGCCGGACAGATGGCGCGGTGCTTCCACGTTATTGTAAATGCTGTTCTCAGCGCAGGATGGCATTTTGTGGTCGTTGTCCTCTGAAGGGGATCACTTGTCGACACTGGACTGGCCGCTCGGTGGGTCCTGGCACACTTATTAGGGACTTCCGCGCGTCTCTACGCCTGTCTAACTGCGACCCTGTGGCCTCCTGTGGCTCTCTCTTCCTGATGTGATAGCTCCAATAGATTTGTTTGCAAGTCACGGTGCACAAGGTGTCCCCTCCCTTTACCCTATATTCGCTATTACCGAATAAGATGAAAAAGCACCGCAAATAAACCACGAACCACAAATGAACTGCTTTATTTGAACAACTCCAATGGACTGGTTAAAATTAATTATTTCGTGCTTCCTGTGCTAAATTTATTGCACTACTGGCTTGGTATTTGCCATTTACGGAATACAGCATGAATAGTAAACATTTCTAAGAACCACAGTACATATAGTTGAGTTCGCGCATGCTACAACGTTATCTGTTACTTATCGGTCACTCTGGTAATATATCACATTTTCAGAGCCCGGGCTATAGAATATTTTCTTGCCGCTGATGTTCATTTCCAGCTCATGCACACACGCCTTGCCTTACTTTCTCCGAAAATTAATTCCCTCAGGACACCACAAGGGGCACCATTATTACTAATAGCATGTTCCTCGCACACTCCATGGGGTTTAGAGATAAAGCAATAATACCGCAGAGGATGTAATTATATTCTCTCTCGATGATTAACATAAAAACACATTTTATAATTCTAACGTTTACGACTTCCTTAAATAGTGAACAAATCTAAATTCAATTTTTACTTTCTCTACTACGTATAGCAAGCAGGAAATAAAACAAAACATTTTTAGAAAAAAGGTCTGTGGTGTGTGTGTGTGTGTGTGTGTGTGTGTGTGTGTGTGTGTGTGTGTGTGTGTGTGTGTGTGTGTGCGTGTGTGTGTGTGTGTGTGTGTGTAAATAGCATAATTCAAAATCGAAAAGTCGGTTAAAAAACAAAGATGGTGTTTAAGTTTATCTTTCAAGAATGCAACACCAAGATTTTGAAGAAAATTTCTCCATCCTAAACTAAATTTTACCTGCAAAATTTTTCCATAAGACATGCACCAAATCTTACAAAAATGTAGATCTCGTTAAAGCACAGAACTGTATCTAAACATATTGTCACCGCGCCCGCCGCATCTAATTGCCGACAGCACCAGTGTCACCCATCGCATTATTGTCGGCACTACCGCAAAGGAGCCGAAGGAAAGAGACAGAGAATGGCCGCATTGTTGGGGCGCTTGCCGAAAGAGAGAAAAGGATAGAGGCTTCTGGGATCTTCTACTTTGTATCTCACCGCAATAACTGAACGTTCCTGAAGCTTCCAGAATAGTGCCTGGGAGATATAAATAGCGGTAAAGTGCGACAGAAGAGGAGTCAGACGTATGTGAAGCGTTGAGTAGTCGTGCCGACGGAAAGAAGAGACGTATGTGAAGTGATGAGGAGTCGTGCCGACGGAGAAGAGTTAGTTCTTTGTGTTACGAGTTCGGAGCCGTGCTGTTGGAGAATCGAAAAAGACTTTCTTGCTGTTGCAACGAGTGTACAAAGTTACTGTTTACGGAAACAAAAGTGTTTCTTTATCTCGAGTACATCTGTCTTCTTTACTTCACACCCACACCAAAAGTCACAATATGTTTTTTGTGGAGTGGAACTATTTGGGAGATATTGGTTATTTGTGTAAGTTTTGCAATACTTTTCTCAAATGGAAGGTGGCTATTAACCTTTTTGTCTCTTAGTCGTGCAAAGAGAAGGGAATTTCAAAGCCTTCATATAGCGACGAGCTTTAGAATATCTGACTGCTGCTTGAGGCCTACCGTAATCCCATATTCCCTTTGCACCTACAAGAAAATATGGAATAAGATAATTTCTGCTAATGTTTTTCTCGACTAACAATAACAAGAATAAGTGTGTAAGAATAATTAGTATGACTAGAGAAAGTCATGTGAGTGTAACACATATTTTTCCAAAAGGTGATGGACGATACACATTTGTAGACGAAATAACCATAATGGATTTATTTACCAAGAACAAAGGCCTAAATACCTTGTCTTCCGCTCTATAATTAATTACACATCGAGAGTAATGAAGCGTGGATAGATTAATCAGTTATTATATTATGATGTCGGCCGGCAGTGGCTATCATAGTCACTACCTCATACCATTGCTTGTGAGCACGACAATGGGACGATCAGAACGAAAAAAAGTAACGCAGAACAAAATGTTTTCAGCCTGTTCGAAAGACTTTTAACTCTCAGCTTATTTATCAGAAGTTCGAGAAAAGGTGGATTTCGAGAAAAATCCATACTATGTCATTCTCGCCTGAATAAGTAAATTCAACGACAAGAGAGAGCAGTTCTTCGGAGTCGTAAAGTGCCGTAACAGACAGCCGCAAGTGCGTTTACAGAGAGGGATTTGTTAATATGTGTGTGTGTGTGTGCGTGTGCGCGCGCGCGCGTGTGCGTGTGCGTGTGCGTGCGGGCGTGTTATCTAAGGGCAGTATAACTCAAAAACGAAAATTCCGTTAGATATCAAATTTACCATTCAAGTTTAGAATCTTCCAAAAACATTCTCATCCTAAATCACCGTTTGCACGGAAACTTGTTCGAAAATTTTGATTTTCTCAAAAATGGATATAACGATTTAGATCAACCTTTCGAGATATATTCATGCGAAATGAAATTGTTTATTGGTTTTTTTTCCCTCTCAAATAGCCTCTGAAGTCCTCTTCATTGTGAATGACCTTTGCTAACTGATAAACCATAAGAGACTGTCTTACCATGCACATATAGGGTGTTAAAAGTGCCTGATATTGCAATAGGAGTTGGCATTGACCAAATCTACAATGAATGTCCCTATAATCAATGTCCGAAAACAAATGCCTGCCAATTATTGCCAAGCACACAATTTGTCAAATACATTTTTATGGAGTTAACCATTTCCGAGATGTTCCTTGTTTTTGGTATTCATTTAAAATACTTATAGTTTTCTCAAATTGAAGTCGTTATTCTTTTTCCGCCTTCTGATCATACAAGGACATGAAATTTCAAAGTCATTACATAGCGACCAGTTCTTAAACTATTTGGCATATCGTTTAAGGCTGTATCTGCAAGGAATAACAATTTGTATAAACGTCGACCTTGATTAACATGAGAAGTGTAAAGAAAAAATAATGAGAAGGTAATACGAGTCCAGCACATCACATTTTATCAAGTCTTTATACCGGCCCATAAATTTATCTCTTTACTGGAGCACATATAGGTGGCGATAAAACGAGAAACCATTTCAATCTGTTATTTGATGATGCTTTAATTCAGAGGTTATTGTGCATGAATAGTAGCAATTCATTTTCAATTGATTGTGTTTAAGTATTTATCGTGGTATTATTTTTAATTGCCATATAAATTTAATATTAGAGACTAGGCTTTTGACCAGCAGCTCTTCATCACTGTCAGCTGGCTTTGAGCCCGAGGCAGGTTACACGTACATATTCTTGTGGGCCAAATGAACTACGCCAGACAGGACCGTAGCAGAACGCGCTTTGTGTTTATACAATAGACTGCACATGAATGTCCGGTTTTTGTCCACTCCACACTTTTCACTGCACATAATGGAATTTGCCTCGCTGCTGTTGACTATTTTCCACCTCTTGTTGTTATTTAAGCATTTAATAGTTGATCCATTAGAATACTTAATTCAAGCTTTCTTTATAGTAGGGTTAATAATAGTAATGTTGTGTTGGTTGTAGATTTTTGCTTTTAAAGGGGTAAACGATCAAAATAAAATAGATAAATAATTCTGTAAAATATTTATTTGGAAATATAAGCTACTTACAATAATAGCTATTTACATAACTAGCACACAAACGACATCTACAACCGATGAATCTACATAATATATCACATGTTACATACGTATTTGTTTTATAAAAGCTCCCTTAAGAGTTAAGACGTTCTCCGTGTCCCTCCTTCCGAGGTCGCGACTTCAAACCTGGTGGAGAGCGCTGGATTTTTTTTTCGGGCTTAAAATACTTAGCATAGGGAAGTATTATATATCCTAGAACTGAAGCGACATCCTGTGTGTTGGCAGCAGCAGTGAGTCAGGTGGCCAACGGTGAACCCCGCACGCTTCTGTTTACTTGTGTTGTGCAGGTCTGTCCAACTTGGTACGACTAAAAGTAATTCACTACATTTCTGTACATAAACTAAAACACGTATGCGTTTTTCATATGCATACTTTGTTCCACTTCTTTTTTTTCTCTCCTTATTAATTACTGTATTTCATCACGATTTAGAATACATGTGAATATGTTTAAGCAAGGATCAACTAAACACATAATAGGATATCTTGAAGAATGCTCTTGCATGTATATTAAACTTCAACAACTTTTTCACAATCCTTATGTCGCTTTTGCCTCACAGTTTATTTAATATATTCTGCATTCTTAAAATGTGTTCTTATTTATTGTGGTTAGTGTTAGAACAGTTATGGTGATGGGGTAAGCAAACAAAAAATGGCTGACAGTATACATTTTGATGACATCGTGGTTTCCACAATACTCTTAGACTTAGACTTAGACTTATCTTATTGAGGAAAAATTTGCCTGGTGCCGGTACAGAAGGGCCCGGCTTATAGGCTAAAATTGACATAAATTATAATTTACAATATTTACATGGGTATTCTTGTTAGCTTTTATATCATCAAAAAACCTATACAGTGAGCGGCTTTAGCCCACCGAGAACAGTTTTTGGGCGTATTCTCAGTCTTTTGTCTGTCTGTTTTTGATAGTTTTTTTTTTTAATTTATATACACGGATACATACACTCAATCACTCCTGGGCATACCACACATATGTCCCAACACACACACACACACACACACACACACACACACACACACACACACACACACACGCTCGTATATACATATTTACACTGCACTATATACATTTCACTATTTACAGTTTTTCCGCAGTTTTCCTGTGCGGACCAGGTTGCAGCTCCTGTGGCGTTTCCGAGGCACAGACCTCTTCCGGAGTGTGTGGCCTAGGGCCTGGGTTCCATGGATGCGCAGCAGTCGGCGAGCCATGCAATGTCTCATTAGTCGGCGAGCCGAGCCGCTTCTAGAACATTTTTATCCTAGTATGCTTGCGGTGCTTCGGCTCGCCTTTGCCGATGTTAGCGATCACTCATTTTCGTGGTTCCTAATGCGCGTCCATGCCGCCATTGCTCTTTTGTCTATTGCCTCCGGGATGAACGGGATATGAGTTTCGAGGTGAAGAGTTTGGGTGGTGGTGAGGAGTGGAGCAAAGAGGATTTTTCTGAGGGAGAGGTTTTGGAGGGTTTGGAGTTGTTTGAGGGCAGTTTTGGAGGCATTAGCCCAGGCCACACATGCATACAGGACCACCGAGAGAATAAATGACCTATATAGTATAAGTTTTGACTTTAGTCGCAACTGTTTACTACGGAAGATGGGGGCGCACAACTTTAGCCGCTGTCTGCCTTTATTGGCGCTATTTTTTATGTGGGTGGACCAACACATTGTGCGGTCCAAGGTGACACCTAAGTATTTAACTTGCTGACGGCAGTGCAATATTTGACCACCGACCGTTAGGTCCGTTGCCAAAGTGTGACGCCGCTTAGAGAAATGAATCAGCTGGCATTTGTCGGGATTAATTTTGATTTTCCAGTCATGTTGCCATGAGAGGAAGTTGTTCACATAACGTTGCATTTCTGCAAGGCCGAAACGTGGATTTCTATGGTGGTTGTATATTGCAGTGTCGTCAGCATACATGGCGACCTTGCATCTGGCGTCCACTGGGAAATCATTGGTGAATAATATATACAGAAAAGGGGACATTATTTCCCCTTGTGGGACGCCAGCCCGCATCACTCGCTCCCGTGAGGAGGAGCGGCCCACTTGGACGTAAAACTGCCGTTTTTCTAGAAAACTGTGCAGCAAGTATAGATAATTTTGAAGAGCCGGGAAATTGTGGTGCAGTTTATAAATAAGGCCATTGTGCCAGCACCGGTCAAATGCAGCTTCTACGTCCAGAAATAGCGCCAACGTTGAAGCCCCATTGTTAAATTGCTCTGTTGCGTCATCAGTTAGTCTGAGGAGCTGTAGTTCAGTGGAATGTCCTTTTCTAAAGCCAAACTGTGAATTTGAGAGTTCATGTGTTGCCGAGACTTGTTTTTGAAGTCGAGAAAGGATACATTTTTCGAGCAGTTTACCAATAGTAGACAAAAGACTAATGGGACGGTAGTTTTGCGGTTGTCTGGTGCTTTTCCCTTGCTTTGGGAACATGATAACCTTAGCTCGTTTCCAAGTAGAGGGGAAATAGCCTTGCTGCAAACAGGCGTTAAATATCTTTGTTAGTTGCACCAGAGCTTTTCTCGGGAGATGCTTAAGTTCCTCATTAGTCACTTTGTCTGGACCGGCAGCTTTCCCATTAGGCAATTTCCTAATGAGTTTGTAAATTTCCTGCGGTGTTATGGTGGGTAGTTGTTGCTCTTGCTTCTGCGCCACCCAGGTTTGTACCCATGTCTGGACCTCCCGTTCTATTTCACAGTTGGTCACTGGGTTTTCGGTGAATCTGTCTTGGAGACAGTCAGCGAAGACCTCGGCTTTCTCCTCTGCGGAGAAGTGCAAGCCGCTTTGAGTGTGCAGCGCCTCAGTTGCGGAGTTGACGCTCGTGGAAACTTTGAAAGCCTTGAGTAATTTCCACAAAGAAGAGTCCGAATGTGTGATACTCAGCATTTTGTTTTCCCATTGTTCAGTTTTATTGATTTTAGTTTGTTGCCGAATGATGTTGCGTAGCCATTTTGCTAGCACTTTATATTCAGGCTGACGGGTGTATCGCCACAGTTTTGTCAAGCGTCGTCTCCGCGCAATGAGTTGCTCTACCTCGGGGTAAGTGCAAAAACCGGGTGGTCTTGTGGTGTATGTGGTAGCATTTCTCTTGGCTGTGTGTAGCGAGGCAGTAAAGTTTTCAATGGCGACATCTATGTCTGCCTCGCTATAGTATGACAGTCTGGGTTGCGCCATCCCGTGCATTTCAATGGTGAACTTATTCCAGTCGGTCTCAGCTCTACTTTGAGGGCCAGAGGCACTGGCTGAAATGCCACCCTGTATGTCGAAATGCACAGGAAGATGGTCGGAGTCCAGGCTGTGATAAACAGTAAAGTTATTTAACAGTGTCGCATTTTTTGTTAGTACGATGTCCAAAATCTCAGCGTCAAAGTGCCCTGATCGATGCCAAAAAGTGGGTTCTGGGGGAAGATGTACCTCAATGTCATCATTATCAGTTATAAATTCAACCAGGAGATATCCCGCCGCGTTTGCCCGGCGTGAAAACCACCAGGGGTGCCGGGCATTGAAATCTCCTGCAATTATAACGTGCTCCTCTAAAGCGAGGATTTGCTCGAGGTCTTGTGTAAAGTCTGGGGAGTTAGGGGGCCGATAAAGTGCTACCAGCATAACCGTTTTACTATTTACACGTGTTTTAAGTGCTGTGCACTCTAACGCTGCCATTACAGGCAACGTAACAGAAGCATGAGCAATAGTATTTCTAAGCAAAATAGCAGTCCCTCCCCCTTGTCTGCCAATTCTGTCGTTCCGAAAGATTTGATACCCCTGGAGCTTAAAAGTGTGCTCGTGCTTTAATTTTGTTTCGCAGATGAATGCGACGTCAATTTTGTTACGCCGTAGGTAGTTTTCAAGTTCGTGTTGCTTCCTGTGGATGCCATCTGCATTCCACAGTAGTGCGCGAGTTAAAGTTGTGCCTCCCCTTACGTGGGCCATTTATTCTAAAAGGGCTGAGAGGAGACATATGATGGTCTCTATTTTCTCCCAAGTGCTGCTGCAGCTTTTGAATTTGGCCAGGAAAGGCTGCGCCTTCGTCAATAATGATGGTAAATTTAGGTCTCTGAACATGTTTAATATATCTTTTATCCCACTCAGGTCACCCGTGGGCGCCTGTTGGGGTAGTGGAGGGGGACCATTCTGTGGTGGCACTGGTGCGTTTTGCCCTCTGGTAGTTCCCGCATAGGAGATACCTGTTTGAACCAGGGCCGGGTGTATGATGGGTTTTGGCCCTGGCTGAGCACTGGCAGAGCTCCTGGCTATGGATGCCAGTTGACGGCGGTGACGTTCGTTGCGAAACGTCTCGCACCCCCTGTAGCTGGCAGGATGCGTTTCCCCACAATTAGCACAGTGGGGTACAACGCCCTGCTTGGCCTTTTTCGGGCAATCAGCCAGGCGGTGGAGGTCACCGCAAAGGACACACCGGGAGGTCATATTGCAGTTCCTAAAAGTGTGCCCCAACTGCTGGCAGTTGTAACATTGCGTTATGTTTTGGTTTGTTTTCAGGACCTCCACGGTGACCATCATATGGCACACCTCTCGTTCCTGTAGAAGTTTTTGGTTTTCGGTGGTCCTGTCAAGACTTACCTGA
This sequence comes from Tenodera sinensis, assembly GCA_030765045.1. Taxonomy (NCBI): domain Eukaryota; kingdom Metazoa; phylum Arthropoda; class Insecta; order Mantodea; family Mantidae; genus Tenodera; species Tenodera sinensis. Next base: position 150,602,397 of record CM060966.1, read on the forward strand.
AAATTTGGCAGAGGCCTGCCACGTGAAATCATCTGTCGTACCTGGACGCCTGTGTAGCCTTTTAGGACCAGGTCGTCTTTCACGTAATCTTCCTCTAAGTCAGCTGGAAGACGTTTGATTACGTAGCGAAGAGGTTGGTCCCCACGTGGAGTAAAACTGTAGTTTTCTACTCCGGCGTCCTTCAGGAGCTGCATTGTCGGGTTCGCGTCCTGCTTCCGTTGAAGGAAGAGCTTAAGGCAGTCCCTCGTCGTCTGCAATTTATATGTGCCGGCAGGAAGCGAGCCACGTAGGATGCGGAGGACCTTTACCGTGTGTTGGACGTCAGGGATTATTATTCTTGGTGGTTTCTGGTTGTCTGATGCTTTTGCTGCGTTGTTGGATGTGCTTGGGGCGGGAGTGGGGGTGGGAATGGTGGGCTGGGTGGTGTGTTTCTTCTGTGTCTGTGTTTGAATGGGGGCTTTGGTGGGGGGTAGCTTGGGGAAGGGGTCTCTAGAGGTGGAGGCTATTGCGGGTTGTGGTGGTGGATCCTCTGACGTCTCGTCGTCGGATTCTGCATCAAATTGTACCCTCAGCGGCGTGTAGGTGTTTCTCGTGGTGAGGGGATATGGCGGCGTTTTTTGTTTTGAGACGCGCTTAGGGCGCTGCTGGTCGGGACGTTCACTGTCTGAATCGCTTTCCCGGCCGCTTCCTCTATTCCTCTTACTTCTTGCAGGCACTTGTTGCCACCCCTCGCTGAGGATGACTAATCGCCGCTTCTTGAGGGCATGCTCTTTGTAGCAGAACCCGAGGTCCTGTGCGAATTTTGCAAATTGTTGGGATTCCCCATCCATATTTGCCAGCACATTCTGGTAGTAGATGATCTCTCCCTTTAGTTCATCTACTTCTTTCTGAAGTTTCTCTATTTCCATTGCCTTACGCTCTTCCTCTGTCATCTGCGTCTTCTTGGTTGGTTGGTCCGTGGTTCGTTGGCCGTTGGGAGCTGTAGTCAATGGGGCTGTAGTGGGCGGGGCGAGTGCGGTGGCAGTCACGGCTGCTGCGCTGGATGCCATCACTTCCCTGACTCCGCTCTCGGCGGCCGGCGGATCAGGGGCATTCTCCATCCCCTTCTTGTTCCCGCTCCCAGTCGCAAGTGCTTCTGGGAGCCTCCACTTAGCGTGGGCACACTATAGTTCGCGCGCTTTTTACACTGTCACTTACACACTATATTTACACTATAATTATACGTAGAATTACTTACACAGGGGACGGAGTACTATTGATACTCATTCACATATTAGTTATTGCACTTCACTCAAAATATACGTCCAGGTGTACACAGACACACTAAACAAAACACTATATAACAACGCTTATATAACTATACTCTGTACTCAATATCCCTAATCAAATGTGTGTCCCACAATACTCTCAAAACTGCCTGCTTGAAGATATTAGTATCATCCCCCCTAACACACAATCTTGATTGGTCAAAGCATAGCACACTGCTATCCAGTAATATGAGATGAGCGCCTGGCTATAGCCAATCAGAGGTGGTATAATTTATGATCAACATGGAGTGTGCTCAATCTGATAAGATAGGATATACTATAGAGCCGATATTCCGTGTGTTAGATTTATGGTACGTAAAATAATCTCAAGCCTAATTAAGAAGCTCTGAGCAAAATTGAGGGTCTTTCACACTCAACATTGAATGGGGTGCTAAGAACCACAGTAATAAAGAGTGTTCGTAAATAAAACTCAATTTTAATTTTTATACTATTAGAAATTAAGAAATTACTTGCGTACTATATTTGCTGAGGACTCTGCCACTCGCCCCATCGACACAGGACACACTCGTACCTCGTCACGCCACGAAATCAGTCCAATCAAAGGTTGTTCACTCAGTACAGTTATTATATAAACAACTAAGAACAAAATGGTCATCGATTGATGGTACGACGATTGAAGATATAATGTAAATATCATGATGTAAAAGATTTCAAGATTTATTTGTAATACTTTAATAAAACTGTTGTAAGCGGTGATAATTTAGATTAACTATTTGTTACAAGTATGAACTGTGATATTGGCCTTGTATGGTCGCTTCGTCGTTGCTCAGGATTTGGTTTATCATTTACGAAGTGTTTCTCCAAAAATCAAACACCGATCCGTACTGCACCTGAAATTAATAAATGAGAATCGTCAAGATTGTATCGCATAGTAGATAATATAAATTATTACAGTCAAGTTTAACAGTAAAAAATAATAAAAATGGGATAAATCGTCGAGTTACACGGAATTTCGAGCTATCGAGAGTCGAGTTATCGGGATCTATTGTACTTGGTTATAGCTAGTTACGGAACATTACATTTTGAATTTAACTGATCATTTATATACGATTTTTTCAGGAACTGTGACTCTCAGGTACGAGAAATGAGAACAAGTTTTCAATTTTGAGAATATATTTTGATCACATTCATAAATCTTACAGAGGAGGTCTGTTTATTCGAAGGCAGGTTCCTTGGAACATCTGCCACTTTTTGTGAACAAGCATTAAATCAAGAGGTTTGAAGATAAAAGGTAAAGACACTAAAAGCAGGATGCCATTGTGCAGGGCGGGGTTTGAGTCTTGGCGTTAACCGGCCGGCCTTTGATCATTAAGTAACATCGTCCGGACTCGAGCTCGGGAATGCTGCCACTCCGCTCCGTTGCCCATATATGTACGCTAATTGGAAATGAGAGGTGCAGATGCCGCAATGCTGAGGTTCTTTCAACTGCTGCAATGAGATCAGACGTCAGTGCTCTGTGTATACCTCTTCCATCGATCCACATTTCTGATGAAAATATTTTTTCCTCTTGTGCGAGCCAGTCTGTTTTATTTCTGGGGTTGTTTCATTCCTTTGAAGGTCTTGGTTTACTGTATGAGGTAGAGCATTGTCATGGTGCAGACGCTAAGTCAAAAGGACAAAAAGATCTTGGTGTTTCTATTGAATTTCTGGGTTCACTTCAAGCTTTCGAAGGACCACATTCCTTAGGTGTGCACCTGCAATGGTCAGTGTCTATGTCTTATTCAAGGCATTTTACCAAATAACCTCACCTGCATTACCGCTATGTTTAGATAATTAAGGACTATCTCTGTTTCTTTCTATCATATTTCTTGTATTTGTTCAAATATTATGTCTTAAACCAGAAGTTGTCCTCCGTGGAACATATAGCCTCTGGGTGCTGGGGTCGCGGATACAAATCCGGCGGAGAGTGATGGAACTTCTTGGGGTGTAAAAATCCATAGTATAGTTCCTACACAAGGGAAGAAAAGCCGTTTGTACCATGCCGTAGATTTACGGAACGTAAAGGGATCTCAAGTCTAATAAAGAGGCTTCTGAGCAAAGTAAGTGATCTTTCGCTCCCAATAAAGAATGATCCACTGAAAACCACAGCAGTTAAAGAGTGTCTCTAAATAAAAACTCAATTTTTACCCCAGAAGTAAAACTATTTTTGACGGCTTAGTAGAAATAAAACAAACTTAATTTATTTTATATTATTAATGTTCATTAAAACTGTAAAATAAATCAAGATGAAGAAAATGCAAATCTCGTTAAGTACAAGTTGTTAGTGGTATAAGTGCAGATATTTTTTCTAGTAATTAATGAAATGATATCATTGGATTTCTATAAAGTGATAAAGACGAAATTAGGAAAAGAAAAGTACATATAAATTTGTAATAAAAGGGAAAGAGAAACAATAGCATGGTTTAGATTGGGAGTATGGAACCTTCGGGGATTCAACCCTTAATTTACTATCTATTATCCATTTTACTCTGGCTGAATCAGTATTTTTCTTCATGTATATTAGTCTAGGTCTCCAAGGATCTGTATGTGGACCAGCTTTTATTAAGTTATAGATAGTAATTCAGTTTACACAACTTGCCGTTATCGCTTCAAGACTGTCCTAAAACACGGTTCCTAGAACTGTTGTGCCTGATCGCATCCCTGGAAGCCTTTTAGAAGTTAGTGATTTGTTTTTCTGTTGAAATGTCAAACTTAACGCATGCAGTTGTTTAAGAACTTGTTCACTTCATATGGAGTTAACGGAATTCCTTAAGATGCAGTATTTTCCAGGAACACGAGTCTCTGGAAGCCCTCCAAAACTCCACCGCAGGTCTGCTAACCACGTAGAATCTGAATATAAAACATTCAAGCATATTCACAGCGCTTACATCATTAAGTTTCTGCCAAAACATAATTCATAGGGCCTGTTTTATCACATTCTGTTTCCTAGAAGAAAAAGTTTTAATTTTCGGCGCATGTGTTGTAATGTATTCCCAACACAAAATAAAAGGAACTACGATATTCACTTGTCTTCTCTTCGTTACAACTTTATGGCCCTTGTGGCATTCAGCTTTTACGGTAGTTGTGGCAGAAGTTTATGAAGTCTTCCTGTCTTTGTGAGAGAATGAGCTATATAAAACACGAGTTAAACATAAATACGAAAACGTTTAGTCTGTGGTGCTTCAAATCAGAAAGAGGGAAGAATCTGACGGGAAACAGTCGCACTATTTTTTAAGCTTTCGTGACGACTCTCCTGTTGTTAATATATATATATTAAAGAGGGGAAGTAATGTATTCTACCGAAAAATTCGATCTCGAGATTTCATCGGAAATATATGTTCTGAGACTCCTGAACCACTCAAAAAAGCATATATAGAACAAGGTCTGTCTGTGTGCACGCGTCTATGAGGAGCATAATTAAAAATGAAAGGTCATTAAATAGCAAGCTTGGTATATAAGTTCAGATTTTCCAAGGTAGCGAAATGAAGATTTTCAAGATCACTCCCCCACCCAAAATTACTCTTTCGTGGAAACATTTTCGAAAATTCGATTTTGGTTAAAATACCTCATGTTTAAAATATTTTAGGTCAAAAGAAACTTATGTGTGAAACTTTCTGGGAATAGCCTCTGGTGTGCTATTCATTTTGGAGATTTTTGCGAGATATAATCTCCTTAAGAAAGGCGATTTGTATCAAATAAATTATTTTGATTTAACATGGGTTAAATCGCGTTACCGTACTTTTGATGGTGTAATATGGGTTTTTAAAACAAGCTTCAGTTACTTTTCAAGGTTGCTAAATATAGCATGGTGGATTTTTGAACTTACAAGAACTATTGATAGAATTTCATAAAAATACTTAAAACTTAATCTATTGTAGTTTTTCATGAGAAGGATATAAATATTTTACATTCATCTTAAGTGACAGAATCAGTCGTACTAGACCACTCATTTTGTTTTACTGGAAGAATATAACATTTAAAAATGATGATGCGATCATTGTCCTTGTTCTTGGTTACACCAATGATCCTTAATGTCATCAGAGACAATTGTCTAAGAACAGTTTTTGCTTTTTGCTAATTTAGCTTTAAATGTTTGTTGTGATAATTATGACATTTTGCAAGTAAACTTAAACAAATTAAATTTTCTGGTGTTGATTTAAATATACTAATATTAGTCAAGTACTGTTGAACTTAGTTTTTCCTACTGTATTCCCTTGTACCTACTAGAAAGTTAGCAATAAGATAATTTATGGAAATGTGTACATAGAGGAATAAAAGAATAGTGCAATAATAGAGGAAGTCATGTGAGTGCAACACATCAGACTTTCTGTTGTTGTGATTGTAGATAAGATTATAAACCAATCTATAATAGTGAAGAGGCCGTTTACAAACGGTCAATTTTAACTTTGTTCTTCATGATGCAAAACGAATAGTCAGCCAAGGAGCTTTATTGTCAAACATGCCACTTTTAGAGTAAGGTTACAAGTTACATGTGTAAGCGAAATTGATGTATTATAAGCAATAGCGAAAGGCTTAATAAATAATTTAGTATCCTGAATTGCAGGTTCTCTTTTAAGGCTATCGCTTTGAAATACGAAATAATTTATTTCCCCATGGGCTGTTTCCACAGGAGTAATTTCAGTGAAAGCTAAACCGGATTTATGATACACAGCATAGCTTTGTTATCTCCAACACAAGCTTCGTTACTTCAGCAGATGAGTGCTCGTATCTGTCTTTCTCTAGCCAGTGATATTCTGGCTAGTTCTCATCAGTGTGTTCAACTTTGTATTCGCCTGGACCAAATGCTGATTATATTCGGGAGGTCCTGGGTTCAAGTCTCGTACGCCGATCAATCTGACTAGGCTTTTTTTGGCACTTTCTATCAGTCACCAAGATAATATCTGCAGGATATCAGAATACTCGCCAAAAAGGAATAAAATAAACATGAATCCCTTAGGACCTGAGAGGATTAATATTGAATTAATAAAATATGGAGGTTTATTATTGAAATTACGTCCCCACTTTATAAATAAATGCTGGATTACTACAAAAGTTCCAGATGATGGTTATTATGTAATATATTATGTATATTTAAAAAGGAGAATGGAATAACCGTTAAAACTATAGAGGGACGAGCACACTGAACTCAACATATGTTATACGCAAGAATACTGAACAATAGACTAAATTCGATAGCAGAATCTTTATTGTAGGGAGAGCAGAGTAGATTCAGGATTCGTAGATCGTGTGCTAACAATGTATTTACTATCAGGCTTCTGATAGAGAAAAGAAGAGAATAGAACCTACCTATATATGTCACTTATCGATTTGGAGAAAGCTTTTGATAAAATGAAGAAGAAAAAGATTATGGGAAATAGTAGGACGGCATGGATACCCTATCCACTTAATAAATGTGTAAAATTGTGTATAATGGTACTTGTTTTAAACTCAACTCCCCTGATTATTCGAGTGGAGATATACTAATGAACCAAGGTGTAAGAGAAGGGTGCATATTATCATTAATTATTTTTAACATTTATTTGGAACATATAAGCAAATGAAAGCGTAAGCACCATGTTCATATTGGAGGAACTGAAATAAACATTTTAGCCCATGTAGACGACCTCGTAATTATACAAGATTCGGAGAAAAGCTTCCAAATTCAGTTAAAACAACAATGAAACAGTTAAAATAACATTAAGAATAACTCGAATACACACTAAAATGAAGTTCTATAAGGTAATTGATACCAGTACCGGCCTTGATCTATGGATGTGAGTCCTGGGCGTTAAAGAAAACAGATTATAGTCGTATTTGGACCTCAGAAATGAGATTTCTTAAATCATTGTTAGGATACACAAAACTGGATAACATAAAAAGTCAAGAAATTAAAAATATATTGGATATATGTGCAATAAATGGAAAAAAATATACCAATATAGATGTAAATGAAAGGAAATTCTGCATAGAATGGGTGATAGAGAATGCCAAAAATAATTTTACAATATAAACCTGGAGGACGATGTGATCCTAGACATGAGGGATGAGGCCACAACAGCCACTTGGCCTAAACCATGTAAGAAAAAGAAGATCCAAAGTTCCAGCTTAAGTTTAAAACAACAACAAAAGTGAAATTATATGGTAATAACGAATGTTGTGTCATCTATCCACAGTAAATAGTGTCACCGCGGTCGCAAAATTAATTGCCTGCCACGGAGGGACTAACGCCACCGATCCAAACTCTCCGGCTACCTGTGGTATGGTTGATCCTCTTGACCGGTCGTAGAGAACCATATCCATCGTATACCAATCCTCGCTCCGGAGACTTCTTTTCGGCAGAGTCCAGAATTTTCCCTTTCGAGAACGTTTTGCCTTGGTTCGGGCCTTGTATACGGAGCCAACTGCTGCCCGGCAGAGAGAGAGAGAGAGAGAGAGAGAGAGAGAGAGAGAGAGAGAGAGAGAGGGAGGGGGAGGAGGAGGAGAGGGAGGGGGATAGATTACTGTCTTTGAAATTCAGCAGTTTATACCAGGAAAATTCAGGTGTTCGCGAAAAGGGCAACCATCAATTTAAAAAAATGACCTTACATCGTGCGGGCTGTCACACAAACAGCAGTACACCCTGCCTGTGCTAGACATGCATTAAGGTAATCTGTCCTATGAGATATAAAACTCGTAATTTTATGACATTTTATTGAAAACATGCCTTTTTCTTTTGTATTGCAAAGTTGGCTCGCTTGGCTCTTTACACAGGAAGCCGAACTGGGTAACTGTAGAATGGCTGTATTGCTATTTTATTCCTATGAATGCTAGAATCTAAGGGCGAGTTGTTTTGTTGGCATTTGTAGGGGTTCAACTTACTCTGTTCTGGTAAAATGATCATTAGCCCTTATTTGCGAGCATCCATTCAATGGAAGCCATATAAAGCGGAACTTAATTCAAAATACCGCATCGCTCATACTACTATGCTCCTATTGGCATATTCATCATTTCAGGACAAAACGAAGAAAAAAAATCTTGAGTATTATTGTATTCCAGTAATTGAAAAGGCAATTACTTTAGTAAAATAAGCAGCGACTCTGACAGTATTATAAACACAATCAATACATAAGTAATGTGACTCCACATAGGTCATTAAACTTTGTAAATAATAAACTGATTCCGCGGCACAGAGAGAGCAGCCCGCTGAAACTATGGTACAGGTGAAAGAAGCGGAACTGCGAAATTAGTGATAAGAGATTAGACGGTAAGAGAAACGCATATTTTACAAAGAAGGCTAAAGATAATCCCGCGAATTTTCTATCCTTTCCCGGGGTCCTTTGAAGCGTGTTCTTCACCTTACCTATCACAAAGCGTGGTGACTTGATTGCACAGTAATAAGGGAGAAAAGAGGGGAGGTTGATGTCTTTGCTTTCTCTGAAAAGATCCAGTGATACATATTTGGAATCACAGATAAACACACACACACACACACACACACACACACACACACACACACACACACACACACACACACACACACACACACACACACACACACACACACACACACACACACACACACACACACACACACACACACACACACACACACACACACACACACACACACACACACACACACACACACACACACACACACACACACACACACACACACACACACACACACACACACACACACACACACACACACACACACACACACACACACACACACACACACACACACACACACACACACACACACACACACACACACACACACACACACACACACACACACACACACACACACACACACACACACACACACACACACACACACACACACACACACACACACACACACACACACACACACACACACACACACACACACACACACACACACACACACACACACACACACACACACACACACACACACACACACACACACACACACACACACACACACACACACACACACACACACACACACACACACACACACACACACACACACACACACACACACACACACACACACACACACACACACACACACACACACACACACACACACACACACACACACACACACACACACACACACACACACACACACACACACACACACACACACACACACACACACACACACACACACACACACACACACACACACACACACACACACACACACACACACACACACACACACACACACACACACACACACACACACACACACACACACACACACACACACACACACACACACACACACAAACTTCCCATACTACTGGCGAGCAAAACTTCAATTATATAGATGCTTAAAACTGCTAATTCAGACCAAATGAAAACAGCAATGTTAAGTAGAACTAGAGGAATATATACATAGGTCTTGAGGCAAGACAGTAGCAATTCCCCTGCCATCGTAGTGGCAGCTCTTCTCCTGAAGGACTGATGGCGGGAGAAGTTGCGCAATCACGTATGCGCCGAAGTCATAATGTCTCCGTCCATGGAGGAGTGAAGTTCGCTAGAATAGCTTTAGTGCATATTGTTAATGGCATTATATATGGGTAAAAATTCGCATAATAACGAATAAAGCATTTTGCTATAACTATGACTATGTGCCAACAATTACTTTCATGTGAACTGCAATTGTTTCAGTTGCTACTGTTGTAGGAATGTTTATTCATTCGCGGTAAGCTCGCCCGCCTTTTCTCTCCGCTCAACCGCTGCAGAGAGGGAAGGAAAGCAGCTTCCCCTATGCGCAAGATTGGTTCATGTCTCATGAACCAATATATATATATATATATATATATATATATATATATATATATATATATATATAATTTATGCATTTGTGTGAATAAACATCTTCTACTTCGCGGCTTGGGCATTCGACCCATTCCGGCTCCAAATTGCTCATGCCATAAAGATATCTATGATTAAATAAATTGCTCTTTTGTTATAATTGACTGATCATGTTTAGAAATTAGAAATAAATATATTTAGCAGATGCTTTACAAGAACATGGCAGTATATATGATGGCGATAAACTTGTTATATTTATATCTATATTCCTGTTGTGTTTCTGCGATCAGTAATAGGTTAGAGAAGGTAAATTAACTAATTATAGTTTGAGTTGGAGGGAAAATATGCTAGCTGATTTATTTACTTATCTATTCATTATCATTTATTCTTTTATTTCTTTTTGCTTGTGTGCAACAACAAACATTGATATCACTGTGAGAATACTGTTCTGTTTGCTTTTTTCTTATAAAATTCTACCTTGCCATGTATTTAATGATAACCATTCCAGCTTTAATTTGCATCACCTAAAAATCTTCTCACACATACACATTATGCATTTCGTTAACCTAGGCGCTCACCAGATTTTGCCCTTAGATGTTAATCCTTTCAAAGGCATATCCTACACTAGGCTATAACGTGTGGCTCCTAATCATGATAATAGGTCTGCATGGCAAACTGAATGCACTCACTACCTCTTTCTCTTTTAGCCAATACGGTCAAATGAGTAAACATGGCGTAACTACGCCATTTTGTATCCTTTGTTTCGCTTATTGGTTAAGGTTATTTAGCAAAAGTAGTGGCACATCCTTGCACCTTAGCCTAAAGCAACCACAAGGCTTAGTATAACCATAGTGACGTAGACGCGCTTCGCAGTGAGCTTTTCTTAGATGTTCTATGTAAATCATGAGTGTGGAAAAGTCAGAATGGACCGATCCTCAATAATTAATCTCTCACTGGTGGAAATATTTTCTCAAGACTCGCCTAGAAATTCGGATTTAAGTTAGAGAAGCGGCATGTTTACAAGCTAATAATTAGTCCTGGACCATGGAGAAAAATTAAATTATCATGTAAAAGTGCTAATTCTGGAAAAAGGTGGGGCTACGGCTTTCGACGTTGTATATATTCTTAACAAGTATACTATTTCTATGCCATATGTTTTCCTTGCTTTCAGTTTATTCGGCGGGTTTATATTTCCCCCTTTTAATATTAAAATATTAATGATTTCACCTCGTTATTCCTACAGTTCTGTCAGTGACTGTATCTGTAGATGTTGTGGGGAATTGACTGAATGGTTGTTAGGTGTTGACTGTGGTTGGTATTGCGTCACCACAGTCATGCCATGCCTAGAATTTATCATGCCATCTGGTGGTTGTAACAGGACACTAATCGAATGCGTAGAATTATGCTGCTTTTGTGGTACAAAATCGTTTATTGAAAGAAAACATGTTTAAATGTAAATGCGCATTACAGGACGTGTGCGTTCTAAAGTGCCGCTGCATCAATTTATCCTCCAAATTACTAAAAGATAACTTTAAAATGGGATAGGATGGCTGAAAGCTTAGTTTAGTTTAGATTAGATTAGTTTAGGTTAGGTGAAGTTAGGTTAGGTTAGGTTTGGCCGGTTAAGGTTAGCTTAGTATCTTTACCAAAAACAAATACTTTGTTACTTTTTCTACTATGCACATTAAGTAGAGGAAGTACCGTAATCCATCCAAAAATTCGAAGTCGAGATTTCATCGGAAATATACGTATTGAGGCCCCCTGAATAAAAAAGAGGCATTTTAGAGAGAGGTGCATATGTGCGCGCGTGTGTGTGTGGACAGCATAACTAAAATAATAAAAGCCGGTTAAAAACCAAAACTGGTATTTAAGTTTTACATCTTTTAAGGGTGCGACATGAAGATTTTTAAGAAAATTCCTCCACCTTGAATTACCCTTTACATGGAAAATGTTTGGAAAATTTTCATTTTGTCGATGATGGCTCTAACGATTTTGATTAAAATGCCATATGTTTAAGATATTATTATGACACTTAAAATGTATATTTTGAATTTTCTGGCTATAGCCATGTAGTCCTGTTTACTCTGGATGACTTTTGTATAACTGGTAAACCGCAAGATATAGACCAGATCTCACAATACAAAGACATAGATCTTTCTAAAACACAGAACTTATGTCCAAATAAGTGTTGTAGAGTGAACCATTTCGAAGATATTCCTTGTTATTTGTGTAGTTTTTGGAATACTTAAACTTTGGTCAAATGTAAGATCGTTATTCATTTTTATATTTTGGCCATGCAAAGAAAACGGAATCTCAAAGCTTTCAAAGATTTGACTATCGGTCAAATTCTACTATATTCCCAAATTTCCCTTGTACCTACAAGGAAATAAGCAATAAGATAATTTCTGTAAATGTTTATCTCAACTAACACGAAGAAGAAGTAGGTATAAGGATCTGTAAGAATGGTTAGTACAAGAGCAGAGAAAATCATGTGAGTGCAACACATATTTTCTCGAATTACGCCTAACGTTCATATTTAAAAGTAAGCTCTGGTGTCGGTATTGTCAATAGCCTTAAAAGTTAGAGCAGGTCCTTTTTTTGGATTGTTACACGTTTATACATTAAAACAGAATATATTTTATTTTCTGTCTGGTCCTTTGACGCGCACACGCAGTCTTTCTGTAGCCTGTTAGTATTCACTACCTCCTGAACAACTGAAGCATACCACTTGCTATACGCAAGTTTTTATATGCAGGGTAGGGGGAGGAAGTACACGGAATAAAGATGGCCATCCGCTTCTGGTTGGCTGGGTTAGAGTCTTTGTGGAAACTGCCTTATCGTCCTTGCAGAAAAATAAGAAAGCAGATTCCAGAGTTAGGAAAAGATGGAAAATAATAACATTGCAAGCTGGGGAGGAAATGGAAGCGCTCGCTCGGTGCCCTTACTATGTGCGGGATTTGATTTCCTTACTCGAAAATATTAATCTAATGCATGATGTTGTAATAAATGTTAGAAAGCATGTTTCAGATGTCATTCTAAAGGCTGGGAATGTCAGAAATGCATTTATACGAGTATGTACAGACATCGCCAAAGAACCTCCGTTCTATGTCACGTTATTTATGATTGTACTAAGTCATGGTGATTTCATTGGCTGCTTTAGGCCACGGTTGAAGGCTACGTTGCCTAAAGCAACCAATGAAATGGTCATGGCTAGGTACAACGATAAATAATGAACACAGATCAGAGGTGCAGAGAGATTTTCTTTGGTGATCGTTGTACAAAACGCTTTTTGACGTGTTCCATATACATTCCGACTCCCCGGCCAATAGTTCAAACCCAGCGTAGTACTGGAAAGCTCACACAAATAAGGAATGCCTTCGAAATGGTTCACTCCACAAAAAAATTCACTTGGAAATAAATTATGTATTTTAACAAGATCTACACTTTTTGAACAGCAAGATGTGTCCTATCTCTTACGGTTTACGAGTTGTTTAAAAGTTATCAAGAGTAAACAGGACTACATAGGCTATACCGACAGAATTCAAAATGTACGTTTCATTTGTCATACAAATATCGTAAACATATGGCATTTTAATCAAAATAATTTGAGCCATTTTCAACAAAATATAAATGTTCGAAAAATGTTCCCTGTAAAGGGAGTCTAGAGTTGAGGAATTTCTTCAAAATCTTCCTGTCGCATCCTTGTAAAACATTAAACTTAAATGTCAATTTTGGTTTTTAACCGACTTTACGTTTTTTTTATGCTGTACACACACACACACACACACACACACACACACACACACACACACACACACACACTCGCACACACACACGGTCCCTTTTTCTAAAATGATTATTTTTAATTCACGGACCTCAAAACATGCATTTCCGATGAAATATCGACACCGAATTTTTGGATAGAATATAATACTTCCTCTACTTATCATACATAGTAGAGAAAGTAAAGATATAATTCGTCCAATGCTTGCTTGCAAATATTTCACAGTCCTTTATCATTTACTTTTGAAGTTAGCATAGAGTCGTACAACTTCAAAAGACACGTTATTATTCTTTTTTTTGACTTGTTCCTAAAACGATTAATTTAAACTCAAAATAATATGTAACCCCATTGTCAATTGATAATTTTTTTAAATGTTCCACTTCTATGCCTTCTTTAAAATGATAGGTCATAAAGACGGCCTTTACCTCTTGGAATCAGAGCTCAAAAGCAATCGTGTTCATCGCTTAACGGTGGTTTTGAACTTCGGGTTTCTATTCGTTTGGTTTTCCCTTTAATTTCATTACGTTGAATTCACACATATTGACACTCCCATTGATACTTCCAGACTCTATGGAGGATGGGGAATGATTCTAGTGGAAGAAAAATTCCCACCTTCCCAGCCAGGATCGAACCCGGGACCCCTTACACATCAGCTAGGTGCACTGCCGGCTGAGCTAATAATCAGGAATAAACTTGTGAACGTACATTTGGCAACAAGCATGCAACTTTGGTGTGTGTATAGAGCGGAAGGTTAGGAATGTTGACAAAAGTACCTGCTCGGAAAGCCTGAAAGAAAACTATGCCTCCCTCATTATTTGCAGCAGCTGATAACGAACACATAGACATGTACTGAAACCAGGCTTTGAGCCTTAGCCTACTTCCAACTTTCACTCGTTGTTGGTGTGTACGTATGCACTCACCTATTGTATACAAAAATCGACTGGTTGACCGATCGCGGTGCAAATTGGCACATGTAAATGTTTTACTATCCATTTTAATATGCAGCGTATTACATTCGCATGGTTTTCTTTGCTCGCTTTTCTCTTACGTAATACATTCATATATCATAGTGTGCTTCCCCTTCAAAAAACAATTGATATAATTTTCTATGATTGAAAGAAATGCAGCTTACTCTAGCTCACATGGTTGTTTCTACTCAATTTCCTTTACGAAACACAATCATTTATTTTTCTACTGCCTCTTCTACAAGCTATTCACACAATGTTCCATATGACAAATAGAAATGCAACGTATTACATTCACACAGATTTTTCTAACTTCTTTACTTACTGCAGTATCTAAGGTTGTTCATCAGTGCTTTTGCATAATCTTTTCATGTTTTATTTGCTTATTTTGTTGTATTTTTGTGTTATAGAGTTCTAAGGGTTTTAATTAAGTCTTTGTTTAAGCGTCTTTGGCAATATAATTTTTAAATATCTCCAAAGAAACAAACCATGGACAACGCAGGGTTTTTCAGGTAGTTCAAAATAAAAGTAAATCATACGTAAAAGGTGTTTGGAATACATTTAAACATCAGCATAATAATATCAATTTTTAGCTGGACATTGTTTTTAGCATTGCCAAAAGCGAATAAAATAGGTTTGTAATTAGTAATATTCTGTAAAAGGGTAACCAAATATACTTAAGATTCATGGTAAAAGTTGAAGAATGCTGGCAATGCATTTAAAATCTCTACGTTTTGTCCTTATGTTGGTGTACCTTTAAGACAAATGCACTGTCTGTTTTCACGCTGAGGGTGTATGTCTCAGAAAAAGAAGCAAGTTAAAGCTCGGAAGTTCTGCTAGGTCGGTATTCTTGAAAATGGACGAAGGAAGGACGTCATCCCATAATGTGATGGAGTTTACCTACCTCTACGTGTGCAAGTTTTATGTCTTAAGTGGACGGCTGTTAGGGGAGAGGATACCATGTCATCTGCAGCACTTTGTGTAATTGTTTCGGAAATGATGGTAGCACAGGTCTTCAGTGTCGTCAAGAGAAAATGGCGGCATTATCGTAATGGGTGACCGCTGCTACCCGGCCGGTTCTTCTTATGTAATGAGACGCTATTAGTGGCCTAATAAGGCGTCCTTTACTGCAACCTATCTGCTGCCAAGTAATTCCCTTACTCAAACCATTTGAAAAATAGTACAAGAAAATTAGGCCAAAATGAAATTTTTTAGAATGATTAAATACTATTTCTGTACTTCACGTTAACCGAGATGAACATTTGCAGAAATTACTTTAATGCGAATTCTCTTGTAGGTGCAAGTGGAATATGAGAATAAAGTGAGCTTAAAGGGATAGTCAAATCTTTTAAGAGCGGGTCGCTATGTGGTGGCATTGAAATTCCCTTCTCTTTGCATGGCCAAGAGATAAAAAAAAAAAAAAAAAAAAAAACGAATAATGTATTCGTAACTGATAAAAGGTATCAGAAAATTCAGACAAATAACAAGGAATATCCCCAAAATGATTCAGTCCACTACAGATGTTTGTGACATAAACTTCCTGTTTTAACGATACCTACATTTTTTATGCAGTACGATTTTGTCTATTTCTTAGGGTTTACCAGTTGTAATATTCATCCAAAATGAAGAGGAATTCTGAGGACATTCCCAAAAAAATTCAAAATATACATATGAGTTGCCACAAAAATAGCTTAAGCACGTGGTATGATATGATTATGGTTCCTGAATCAGAAGAACCTGTTTTATAAGCGGTAAAAGCTTCATTATCACATAATATTGTATAGTATTTAAAAAAATCGAATTTATGGTAGAATGCAATACTTGCTCTACTTATAATACGTAGTATAATAATTGCACTCAAACCTCCTAAATACGTTTCCACTCTTTATGCGGGGTCCCTGAATCAGTCAGTCAGTCGGTCGGACGGTCGGTCAGTCGGTCAGTCGGTCAGTCGGCCAGTCGGACGGTCGGACGGTCGGACGGTCGGTCAGTCGGCCAGTCGGCCAGTCGGCCAGTCGGCCAGTCGGACAGTCGGCCAGTCGGCCAGTCGGACAGTCGGACAGTCGGACAGTCGGACAGTCGGACAGTCGGACAGTCGGACAGTCGGACAGTCGGACAGTCGGACAGTCGGTCAGACGGTCAGTCAGACGGTCAGTCAGTCAGTCAGACGGTCAGTCAGTCAGTCAGACAGTCAGTCAGACAGTCAGTCAGTCAGTCAGACAGTCAGTCAGTCAGTCAGTCAGTCAGTCAGTCAGTCAGACAGACAGTCAGACAGTCAGACACTCAGTCTGTTTTTTATTAGTCATTGCAACTTAGGAAGTTATGCGAAATACATTACATCCCAAACAAAACAACCTTGGAATTGAGGGAAAAATCCCACATTAATGGAAGATTGCAAATGAAAATCCATGTCCCCATATAGCTGTGGGCTAAATGACTATCTTTTTTCGATGCATATACCTGACTGGTATATCTAGTTATGCTACGGCAATTTCCATGGCATCTAGACCTTTTAGCTGTGTTGCGTAGCGCTTGGTCCAGCTTTAGCCCTGTAAATTGTTCTTCCCCTATTCTCTTTGATGTCCTTTTATTACATCCCTTACTTTATTGTGCCATTTTTGGCTTTTTTTAAAAAAAAGCTCCGCCATGTTTGTGATTCTCCTTTCCTCTTTCCCTGTTTGCACTTCGAAGACTACAATGTTATCGTCCAATTTGTATCACATTCTCACTTTTGCCTCTATAGCATTAATTATTTGCATTGTGTTACATAATGTACTATATTTTTCCCTACTCTCTACATACTTATTATATATATTACTTTCCTTTTACCCCTCTTACCAACATTGATCAATCTCATAATACCTGTCAATCTTCTTTTTCCTGCATATTACAATGGTTAACTGCCCTTCTCTTCCCCAATTTGTTTTGTGGTTATTGTTCTATAGAAAGTGAAGCAGATTCTTTCCTAAGCCCTCGAAAATAATATCTAATAACAGGCATCACAGAGACATTAAGAAGCTGATTTCGTTTGTTAAGTCAGCAATGCAAAATGGCGATGATCAAACAAATTGTGGTGTGAAGAGAAGTATTTGCAGTGGAGAAAATCTTAAGTGCTATAGTAAAGTTCTGAAAACTAAGTGATGGACACTTAAGTACTTACATTTATGAAATATGGCAGTGTAGATGTGGTGAGTTAAGCGGTTTTGAAAACAAGGAACAATTTGAAGAGAATATTGAGTTTGGGGGTCTGTGTTCATGAGCTATTGAAATTCGATAATAAACTGAAAGTAAAGTGATATTTAAAACAGATCCTTGCATTTCCTCTACACATATACATCCATGAAAGACCCGAGCTGACTAGACGACAGACTGCTTCATAATTGACTTCAGAACGTGGGGCTACCCAAATACGACAGGCTCAAAAGTTAATAATTTCCTATTTTCTGTGCTTTCCCATATTTCTTTGTATTTCATTGATATGTATTAACAAGAGTGAAAATCGGAAGTCCATCTGCTTTGGAAAGTAGTTTACTTCTGTATAAATCTGCAACTTTATTCGAGAAGAAGAAAGGGACGCTCTGGAACTAGATGCGTGGATGCTGTGGAGGAAGATCTAATGACTATGAGGATCCCTGGATGAAGGACTATGGCAGAGAATAGAGATGTCTGGAGACGACTAGTGACGGGGGCCGAGGCTCACACCGAGCTGTAGTGTCCAATGAAGAAGAAGGGACAAACCATTAAGCATTGATGTGATGACGTAAACATTGAAACGACAGTCCAGTCACAATTCATAACGGAAATATGTTGCCATAACCATAACTCCGTGGCACAAGGAGGATCAGGGCCTACGCCCGAACGCTGCGTCCCACCTCCGCCCACCATTGAATAGGGTGCAATACTTCAGGTGGGACGTGGTCAGCCCCCGGGTCCCTCCCGGCCGGTTATGCGATCTTCTCGACCAGCGGCCGCAACTTTTCAATCATGTAGCTCCTCAGTTAACCGCTCAGGGACTTAACGAGGCTGAATACATCCCGAAACAGGTCTCCAGCGGGAGACAATTGTCACGCCGGTTCCGCGAGTCGAGCCCGGGTCCCCCGCAACAGCGCCACCACTGCGCTAAAGAGACACCAATATGTTGTCATGCGGCATGAAACAGATATAGATATGCTTATGAAGTTGACTTCAAGTTACTAACATTTAAACTATTTTTGCTAGCAAGAACACAGACGACAGCAGCGAAAGTCACTGACATGCAAATAAAATAGGCTTGAGTGCTGTGTGCAAAACGTCGATAGACTGCACTAGGGATGAAGGCGGTTGATTACTTGCGATATCCCTACCTATCGATTAGTAACACTTCAACCTTCGTCCTGGCGTTACTGCTTAGAAATTCCTATGCTGATTATAAAACTGCAACCGAAAATGCTCATGTGCTTGGTGTCTGTGTGTATGGGTGTATGGGTATGCGTAGGTGTGTGTGTGTGGGGGGGGGGGCTGCAGGTGCGCATTATTTTCACCCAAGAATGGCCAATCCGATTATAAAACTTAGTATATAGCATATCTTAGCTTCCACATACAAGATGGGCCACAGATCATCTTACTTTCCCCAAAAGTGGAATTCTAATGGGGCTCAAAATCAATAAGTATATTTAAAGTCCACATGTCTCTCTCTATTCTTCTAGAAACCATTCTTGCAAATGCTCATTCTTATATATGCTTCTTAATAGAGATAGTGGTTATACCTTTTTATTATAAATTCATTATACGTAAAGGGGGAAAATGAAGCGATATTTATTACACGCGACAGTTTCTTTCGATCACATCGATATCAACTCGTACTTAATCGATAGCTTTATCAATACCAGGATGTCACAGAAAATACACGTTTCGAGGTCCACTGAATTTTTTTCTTAAAAATGATCCCTATCCCTATGTGTGTGACTTTGAACAGCATAACTCAAAAGCGAAAAGTCCGTTGAATACCAAATTTGGCATTTTAGTTCAACATATTCGAAGGATGCTGAATTAAAAATAGAAAGATGCGCCCTTCCCAAACTAATTTTCATATGGAAAATTGCCCGTTATTTTTGATTTCTCATGACTGGCTGTTAACGATTTAGATTGAAATATTCCATATGTTCAAAATATTTTTAAGACAAATGAAATGTAGTTATATGTTGAGTTCTCTGGGTAAAACCTCTGAAGTGCTCTTCATTCTGAATGGCTTTTGTGCAACTGTAGCCCGTAAGATGCAGACAGTAAGTAGATCTCGTTCAAGCACACAATCTATTTCAAGTAGTTGTTTGTGGAGTTCACCATTTTCAAGATATTCTGTGATATTCATTGGGATTTTAAAATACTTACAGTTAGTTCTCTCTGATGTTAAGCTCTTTCCTTTGCCCTCTTGGTCGTACAAAGAGTACGAAATTTCAAAGCAATGACGGAGCGGCCAGCTGATAAAGAATTTGAGTACCCTTAAGCCTTCTACATTACCTTGTTTTGATTGTACCTACAAGAAAATATATAAGTAAACTGTTTTAGAAATGTTTATTACATGAAGTATAAGGTTATGTAAGAACAGAAATGTGGCCAGGTTAGACTGGAGATTCTCATTCATCTAATCCTTGAAAGTTTGTTCACGGAACATAATTTGTTAATTATTTTGTTTCCTTCGTTTCAGTCCATTTATGGACAACGTTAAGCAACCCACTGCATTTATATTCACTTATTTTCTTTTTTCTTTCTATCTTTCGAATATTTCTTCATCCTGTCACTGTGATTTTGTTTCTTCTGTCCAAGCTTTAGTTGTTTTCTTCTTTTTCAACTGCAAACCTTCGAAATTTTGCATTAACTTTCTTAACCTTGCTTTATTCTGTATTATTTCTTCTGTTAATTCTATTTAATTTAAGTATTTACTTATCCCTTGCATCCATTGGTTACCATTCTTACTTTCTTATATATGCTTGAAATTTGTTTTGTAAGTCTATCATTATCCATCCTCATTAAATAACCGAGGCATCTTATTCTTCTTTTGCTGATTGTATCTGAAATCTTTTCAAATTCTATACTTATATATATAGTTTGAATTGAACCCAAGATTTTCTTGATACATTTTCTTTCCTTCATTTCTAATGTTTCTATTTCTCCTATTTTAAAGTTAAACTTGCACTCTGTAGCATATAGACATTCTGTTTGTAGCGTCTGGTTTTGGTTTTATTTGAGTTGTTTTTCTTATTGTAAATATATTTTGTTAACTGATATGCAAATTTCATTTTTCTCAATCTTGCTTTATTTACTTCCTTATCCATTCCACTATTTTGAATCATTGTTTATATTGTTATTATTGGTGGCGGTGGCGGCGGCGGCGGCGTCGGCGGCGGCGGCGGTGGTGGTGGTGTTGTTTTTTTTTTTAATTAACGTCCTCCAACATTGTGTCATATCGGACGAATGGTGGTGGTGGCGGTGGCGGCGGCGGCGGCGGCGGCGGCGGTGGCGGTGGCGGTGGCGGTGGCGGTGGCGGTGGCGGCGGCGGTGGCGGTGGCGGCGGCGGTGGCGGTGGCGGTGGCGGTGGTGGTGGCGGTGGTGGTGGCGGTGGCGGTGGCGGTGGCGGTGGCGGTGGCGGTGGTGGTGGCGGTGGTGGTGGATCATCTCTAGGTCATGGTATCGCTATCACCTCCTCCTTATGATTCCGCCGACCTAAATATTTTCTTACGTTTCTGAAAATCTGAGGTATCCATGCGCAGTAAAAACAATAAAATTACCGGCCGTTCAAAAATGGCAGACAAAATATTTGGTTCATTTACTTTTGAAAATTATACCTCTAACTAGATCAGACCTGCCTTTAATGAACAGCTTACTTACGTAAATTCCTCATTTCCCTGGATTAACTGGATCAACTGTGAAAATAAATCTTAGTTAAAATGTATTGTTATTGTAAGTTGTAAGCTGTTTACTTTTAAATCACTGTTAATATTACATAAATGAATTATTTGTTTCGCAGAATACTCAAAACGAATACCACTCGAAGTTTTCATAATTGGGGTAATCTTTCTCGTGCTTTGTGCTCGCAAAATTATCGTCATATGAAACCCTCTCGTGGCATTACTACAGACTATTTCACGCACACAGGCGTTAAATTATCATATAAGGATATGCATCTGTGAAATTTTGAAAATCCACAGTTTTGGTTCAATTTATTTGAAAATTTTATGAAGTAATCAGAGCATATTGCATAGTATTTATACTAAGTTTCATGCATATATCTATCTTAGTTCCTTAGATATTAATTTTTTTTATTCAACTTTTAAACTGTTTTGAAAAATCATTCCATACGATGCACTTATTTTTTAAAAAAATTGTAATTTTATAATTAAGTACATTAATAGTGTATTAATAAATTGCTAAGATGAATTTTTATTTTTACTGCTAGTTTGGGTGTAAAAAATTGTTGAACATGAGAAATAATTATTTTTCTTAAAATTTTTCATTACACAAACCTTATTAATTTCATTACATACAAAATATTAAGTTTATCAAAAAATAATCTTAGAATTATCTTTTTTAGTTAATTATGAGGAGGTACACAAAATTTCATACATTTATAAGAAAAACTGCATCGTGCAGAGCAAATTAAATCTGACGAAATGCTGAAAAACTGAAATACGATAAAAAGAGGTTTTAAAATTGCATCACAAAAAATAGCAGGTTTCTGACCTTTTAGCTGTTTAAAAAGGTGGCCTGGTAGACTCAGCTGTGTGTACTCTAGGACTTGTATAGCTATGACTTAAAACTGTGTCACAATCATTGCATTTAACAACTATTTTAGATGCAAATCCCAAAAAACTTGTAAGCTTTACATCTAGACTAGCATGGTCACATTCACCACATTTGGTGCCCCTGAAAATATTCTGCCATAAGGTTGAGTGTACCAAGGTGAAGTCATGGGAGGATTCTGAAATATGTGTTTCATCTCTTGTAAACATTGAGAGTTTAGTGTTAGACACTGCTCTTCACAAAAATACAACAAGAACTTCGCCTCTAAACACTTTTGTTTCCTTCATCTAGATCTATAACATCAAAACAAACATTTAGGAGGGAAACAGAGTGCAAACCTACCGTCAAATGTTTTGAAGTGCAGCCAACACACGTTATGATAAACAAACAACCCTGCCTTACATTATTCCGCGAAATTCAAATAAGAAAAATGAAAAGCACTAAGTCACGCTCAAAATCTTCGATTTTAGTGGGTACGCCCACCTGCAGGGAGCCATTTAAATGACCACGTGACATGGTTTAAAGGGCCGTAGGGGTATAAAAAGCACAGAAAACAAAACTAGAAGAATCATAGTATTTAATAACACCAAAATCAGTTTTTGTGATTTTTGACAGATTTTGGGCTATTTTCACAGATGTATATCCATAAGAATTATCACGTGGTCATTGTTTTGTTCAGTCACTATCGCCAACCGTAACCCTTAATTCGCTAGAAAACAATTTATTATATATTACAATCGATTAACAATCAAAATACCACTCCATTTCAATTTGACAACTTTTTTGTCAATTAATAATTAATACATTTCTCCAAAAGAAATGTTATTTATTAATAATAAAAATAAAGTGACAATTATTTGAGATTACAAATTGGATGTCTATCGTAACAACAAGAGAAGATCGAAATACATCTCATTCTTGGTTTCGTTTTCCTTAGTAGGCAGTGGTGATTAAGTTGAACTGGGCTAATCGAAATGAATATATTTTAGATTATTTTTTATAGAATTTAACATTTTTGTGGTCAAATGTTTGCGATATAGTATTTAAATTCATATTTTATTTATGAAATAGTTCAGATAAATACCTATTCGATGGACTGACCTACCCAGATAAACTCTCTGGCTCTGCTCGAGAATTTATGGTTGGGTCAGACGTCTTACGGTATTACTTGTGACTATTACAATCACACGTGATTTGGTTGAAATCAACCAATCATGTGCATAACAATTTCAAATTTCAACCAATAACAGCCTTCACTCGCGAAAAATGTATCACATTTCATTATTACGTTCTCTGAATTTTAATTATCACCTCTTTTGCTTTTCTTATGTTGTGATCAAGCTGGAGAATCTAGCTGCACTGTGCTACAGATGCGCAACACTTACGTAACTTGACGGAACAGAGCCTCTACTCAAATTTCAAAAATGACTGACTCGCTTCGGTGAAGCATTTTATGCTGAAATAATGAACTAATTCGAAGAGAGAAATCTCAGAACACAGAATATAACAGGAAATATGTTTGGAATCACTTTGAAAAAATTTGTATGAACGAAATTATAAATTAACAAGCAGATAATTCCGAACTTTTGACATTGCCAACAACTTAAAAATTGGAACATCAATATGATTATGTATTCATGCTATATTTTTCTTCTAAGGGGCTAGTAATTACAACACAGATTTAACTAAAATTTTATAGTCTATATCATCCTTTATTTCGTGAAATAGTCTTAATAAAGGCAACTTGTGATAGTGTAATTCTCTGAATAAATTCACAATCACTCGTGGCGATACTTATGATAACTTAGCCAGGTCGTTCATGTATGGACTTGTTTGTAATCTGTATTTCTGAATACCTTGGAACATTTCTTCGGTATAACAGACGAAAGAATACGTAAGAGAGGTACCTAACAAAGAATGTTAATTACTGTCGTTGGTAAGGATATTTGCGTGACACCAGACATACATATATGGGCTGCTGCAGACAATCCAAATGTTCTGTAACAGTGTCCGTGGCATACTTCGGAACTATTTAACATGTATACAGCGTACCGAGAGAGTCCTTGGTATTGACACAGTATTCCACGTTGGTATTGACACGGAGACATCCATCCCCGTGCTCTTTCAACTTCTTTACTTCTTGTAGGTTCACGTGAAACACATCCTAACAAAATAATATCTAACACAACCTCACTAGACCAGTCTGTTTGAAACTTTAATCACAGATTTGTTCAGTATTATTATTATTATTATTATTATTATTATTATTATTATTATTATTATTATTATTATTATTATTATTATTATTATTATTATTATTATTATTATTATTATTATTATTATTATTATTATTATTATTATTATTTATTATTTATTATTTATTATTTATTATTTATTATTTATTATTTATTATTTATTATTTATTATTTATTATTTATTATTTATTATTATTATTATTATTATTATTATTATTATTATTATTATTATTATTATTATTATTATTATTATTATTATTATTATTATTATTATTATTATTATTATTATTATTATTATTATTATTATTATTATTATTATTATTATTATTATTATTATTATTATTATTATTATTATTATTATTATTATTATTATTATTATTATTATTATTGAAAATATGAGATTTTTCATATCAGCCTAATTCTAAACAAAATAATCTTCCAAGATTATCAACTTGCTGTAAAACAATGTTCATGTTGGGTTTTAGAAAATTGTAAACTTCTAAATATTTTTCAAATATAGTTACTTAAAATCAGAGTAAGAGATAGACCATACAAAAATGTAGATCTTGCTAAAACACTCAACTTATGTCCAAATAAATTTGTTTGTAACAATTTCGGAGATATTCCTTGTTATTTGTGTGAGTTTTGGAAAACGTATTTTCGTCAAATGGAACTTCGTTATTCATTTTTATATGCTAACTGTGCAAAGAGAAAGGAATTTGAAAGCTATAAAAAATTGGACTATATCTCGGAAATGGTTCATTCCATAGAAAATTGTATTCAGCATGAACTGTGTTTGACGAGATCTACCATTTGTGTAGGATGATTTTGTGTCTCTGTTACTCTTTACCAGTTAAGCAAAAGTCATAAAGAATGAAAAGGTCTTCTGAGGACATTCCCAGAAAGTTCAAGATATACCGCAAAACGAGCGAACTTCCGTCGTTTTTTTTTAACGTTCTTGCCAATTTTGGTATGAAGATGACTAAAATTCCTAATAAATTTGCAAAGCGTTTTTGATGTGTGTTATATCTTTATCATACTGAAACTAATTGCGATATGTATTATTGTTTATTAGATAAACTATTGAAGTGTAGCCGAAGTGTCCTAGAAAACAGGCCATGAAAAAAACATAGTGGAAAAACAAAATTACACAAGCCTGTGTTTACTTCGGCCGCAAGAACAGCAATTTTTAATGCTGAACTTTGTTTGGAAGGTTGCCTTAAAAAGGTAAAGAAATTGAGTACTAAACGCTTTAGTTTCTTTTCTTTAAAGCTTCATCGTACAAGAATATAATTTACGCCAAAATTGTTTTTAAAATATACTTATTTATTAGTTTGGTCATTTCTTAGATCTATCCATTATTTTTTTAAAGATGTAATTGTCTGTAATATTCTGAAAATAGAGCTTCCATGTCGTATACGAAGGGATGGTTGCTGTTTTCTCACGAACTGATTCTTCTCTATGTTACAGACTCATCATTGTCTGGGAATACAAGGAAGAATGCTTCCCCGAATTTTTTCTCGAGCACTTTATTTCATGTCCCCAAAGTGTAAAATTTCTGCAGCGTAGAATATGGTGATTCTGACTCTTCTAATTCAAAAACCGCACAAAAATGAAGTCTCCTGCACTGTCTCATCAATAAATATTGGAACATACATTAAACCATTTGTGTTGGAACCTTAGAAGAAAAAGATTCTGTTCAGATTATATCATCTGCTTCTAACATGAATCAGGTTTCTTCGGGTTCTAATCCTCTTGAAGTGGTATTTCACACTGACACATTATTTTCAGATTTTACATTGAACCTCTTTGGTTATTCTATTCCTTTTCTCTCCTCTGCATGCAGATTTCAGGGATTCCGTGAATGAGTCGCTCCAGTTTTGCTTTTGGGGTAATATTCTGCAAAGTAATTTACTGTCATAATATATTTGGTTTTTCTATATATGTTTGTTTAATTTGGTCTAATGTTGTTCCTTTTCTGAGGTGATAGTTTAAAAACATATTTAGGGATTATTTCAAAATAGTTGCTGTATTCTGGCAAGAGGAGCATCTGGAATGTTTCTTTGGTATTTTGGCGTGGCCGAAGTCACCCTGAAAATTCACGTCCATAAATATAAAACTAATTCAATGAAGCAGTAATTGTTTAATCTGGTTCAATCTCAGATAACATACTTGAGAGATACTTACTCATCAAGTATAATATGAAACAGAAATCACCTACACTTTCAGAAAGTGAAGACAATGAAAGGACTGAGTCAAGGTTACGAGAAGTAAACAGTTGTGAATTGTGATATCTTGGAAAACTGCAGACTGTGTTAATGATAAGAAGAAAACTATGCATTTATGATAAAATTTTGGAGGGAAAATAAAGGGATATAAAAGTAACTGGACTGATTTTGTCATTTTGTTACACTGGTGTCAGGAGTGGGATTCGTGGAGCTGTCAAATTGTTACACTATAACAACGCAGGTTATTATAGTTTAAACGCACGATAATATTCGTTTGAGCTACATTACTGTAATAAATACGACTCGCTTGCAGGCAAGACGTAGGCTAATGTAGGTGGTTCATGGAATGGCCACGTATCTCAGGACGCTGTCGCAGTCACGCAGAGGTAATGTTATTAACCTATTAAATAGGGTAAGGAACTTACTTACGTTAATTGCGAAGTGTAGGCTAAATCCCAAGGGCAGCTCATTATCTCTCCTTCAGTGGGCTGAATTGCGTGGATTATTCGTGCTTTGTTGTTCCCTGCTAGCTCCTGATTTCCTGCTCTCTCTCTCTGGCTGGAGAGAATAATAGCACGCCTGCTGATCTTTTCTTGTTGAAGTTGCTACGGTACATATTGCTGGTCTCTGGTTTGATTGATGTTGAAATGCTTTCATCCCAGCAACGCAGTTATCAAACATCACAAGATCTGGAAATGTAACAAAATATTACTCCGGATGTTCAGATACTTGTTAGACTTCTTTCATTGCTGTTTAGAGCTGCTTTACAGAAATGTTTAAGGGGAGTTGTAAAGCCCCATATTATCAATGTTAAAAAGGGAGATACAAGTGCCCCGTTTTCTCAGAATCTGTTGGGTATAGAAATCCACATTTTTGCAAAGTTTTATGTATACGAATTTGGTAGTTTCAGAGAAAATGAGTCATTAAGTTGTTCATTTTGACATTAGTAACAGTCATTAGTGCCTTTAGATAAACTCGTCTCCAATACTACTTCTAAATCAACAACTCATCACTGCTGGAAGTATCAACTTACAAGAGATCTCAACCCAGCGGTTTTTGCTTCGAACCAATGCTGAGAATACTAAGCTAACCTCGTTTTAATTGGAACTACCACAATGACCATGAGTGTTGTTTGCAATAACATGTAGGTAATGCCATCTTTAAAGAGTATAGACAGTAGTCAAAGACTGAAAATAATTGACAACAGAAAGAGGAAGTGTTGGGATTGTTACAAATAAAATTGCACCATAGAAGGACTTTATCAATAGTTCTGATATTACAATTCACTGTTGAATGCAAAGCGTTAGGTGTATCAGTGCGCAGACTTTAAGGCAACTTCTTGACGTTAAGCTGAAACATAACCACATCTATCATTTTATATATAGCTCATGGTTTCATAAATAAAAAATAAAGTTGGTGGAATGATTGAATGCCAATATGTCACCACTCCTTTATCGCCTTTTTCTGCAATTAGTATGGATAGGTAGGCTTTAAAAGATGAGTTATTCATATATTCTCCATTTGTTGCTAAAATAATCCGCTTAGGCGTAAAATTATATTACATACTTGGATTTCAGCGTGTCTATTGTGATAAAGTCGTGATTATACATTTGCAAACATTGGCGTGTGTGTAGAGCGGAAGGTCCGGTATGTTGCTAGTAAAAGCTATCTGCCTCAACATTGCCCGGAAAGCTTCAAAGAAAACTACTCCTATCTTGTTACTTGCAGTAACTGATGACAAACAAATGGACACGTGGCGAAACCAGTTTTCGAGGCTGAACTGGTTTGGACTTTCACACGTCACAGATATGAACACATCCATAGAAGTGGAAGTCGCATTTGTAAACAAAACATTCACCCGTTCAGTCCTACTCTGTTGCTAGACAGAGGTAATCTAGTCAACAATATTCAATTGTCTACTTTAACCTTTACGACAAATGTGTTGGTTAGCGAACTTCTTTGTTTGTCATATTTGAGTGTACCATCACACGAAATCTGCGCTCTCAGACCCCTAGCACCCTGTTTTCTCAGGATATTCAGAACCGTGACAGAGTATAACGCCGCTTATATAGTGGATTTCATATTTCTCTTGTGTTGCTTTCCCCCGTTCAACTTCTACAAATCCCTTTATACAGTCACGAATATAGTCATGCACATGCAATAATCCCTTGATATAATACCACATCTTGTCACCAGTTATCTCGCGCGTTACATGGGCATACTGTTCCATTAATTGAACACTTGGTCCATAGGGATTCTCACTCAGTGCTGCCTCCAATTCTAATAATCTAATTGCTTATAAAAGTGTTCCTGTGTGGAGGTTTTATCTCCATTGCGTAAGTGGGTTTATTATTTCCGTAATAGATTGGAGTGCTTTTTAAAATTAATTAGCTGTATTACATCAATTATGTACTACAGTTGCGCATACCAATATTCCCTATTATATTTTGGTATGCTCGTTGTATACAGGAAGAAGTATTAGAACTACAATTTATCAACTGTCCTCAGATTTGTTTTATTCTGTATCTTTGACTAGATTTATTTTCTAATGTCTTCGATGTAATCGCTGTGGCGATAACTGCAAAGGATTATGGGGTAAGAGATTGTTAAGATAGTTAGCCAAGAATACGTAAAGTTGAACGTAGCAGGACAGTTGCGGCCGTCCTTGAAGCATCACCTTTATACGTAGATATCGATTTTGTAATGTTTGAATGTTCTTTGTGAACTCTGTATAGCACAACCGTATATCTAGATTGCTTTTCTTAAACAAAGTGCACCATTTGCTTTAGCTAAATTTGCACCACAATCAATCCTTTAATGATATGTGTATTTGAACTGGTGAATTTGAATTTTCTACCAGAGTGTTTAACTTAACCCTTTCATTCCTGGTGTGTATTATAAGATAAATAGTCTTTTTTTTCCAATTTGTACTAGTTTCAACTTTTTGTTTCTGTTATATTCTTGTTATACTGTCTGTCACCAATTAAAAATATATATTTGAGACGTTTTAAAATTGTAAAAAATCTTATGTGTTGCACTCACATGACTTTCTCTAATCTTGTACTAACCATTCTTACAAACTCTTATTCCTATATCTTCTTCGTGTTAGTTAAAATAAACATTTGTACAAATTATCTTATTGCTTATTTCCTCGTAGGTGCAAGGGGAATATTGGAATACAGTAGGCTTTGTGCGATAGTCAAATCTTTTAAAGTTTTGAGATTCCGTTCTCTTTGTACACGTAACATATAAAAAAATGAACAACGATGACCCATTTCATGAAAGTTCCAAGTTTTCCGAAACTCACACACATAATAAGGTATATCTCCGAAATGGTTCACCCTACAAGAAAATTTATTGAGACATAAATTGTGTATTTTACCAAGATCTACATTTTTTGTACAGTATAATTTGGTCTATCTCTAACGATTTACCAGTTATGCAAAAGTCGTCCAGAGTAAATACGACTACAGGGGCTATAGCCAGAAAATTCAAGATATACATTTCATTTGTCATAAAAATATCTCAAAGATATGACATTTTAATCAAAATCGTTAGAGCCATTTTCAAGAAAATAATTTTCGAAAAATTTTCCATGTAAAGGGTAGTTTAGGGTTGAGCTATTTTCTTCAAAATCTTCGTGTCACATCCTTGAACGACATTAAACTTAAATACCAACTTTGGTTTTTAACCGACTTTTCGTTTTTGAGTTATGCTGTCCACAGACTGACAGACTGACAGACTGACAGACACAGACACACAGACACACACACGGACCTTTTTCTAAAACATGTATTTCCGGTGAAATCTCGACTTCGAATTTGTGGGTGGAATACAATACTTCCCCTCCTACTTACCAGTAGAGAAAGTAAAAATTACAACCGCAGTCAAATGATACCCCGTCATCATCCACGCGATTATTTTACGTGGACCCTCCCCGTCCTTTACCACAGGCACATTTGACTGCGGTTGCCGAGACTCGAACTCACGACCTCAGGCTTTGAGGGCATGGCCAGTGCACTACGTGTTGCCTTAACGATCATGGCTATTCAAGCCAGCAGGCTGAAGGTGTCCCAGACCGCCTAATCTAAACCGTATTCGAATTAGAGGAAGAACGGTATAAGTAGCAAAATAATTCAGGCATGAAAGGGTTAAAGAGACATGTTGCTGGTTCAGGTGATCTTGGTGTCCAAAATTAAACCCATGCATCTGGCCGGGTCGGTTTGTGATACCTCTTAATTTGTAGATTGATATATTTTTCAGTATTTCTTTTACACGTGAGTGTGTGTGTGTGTGTAGTGTTTAACGCCCGCTTTTACTTCTACGGCACCACAGGCGGTGACACTGATGATACATGGAATGAAGATGGAGTACCGGTGGAATGAGATGGCCGGGGAAACCGGAGAACCCGGAGAAAACCCGCCCAAACGCCGCTTCGTCCACCACGAATACCACATGCAGGTCCCTGGGATCGAACCCGGGCCGCCTAGGTGGTAGGCGAGCGCGCTAACCGCTCGGCCACGGCGCCGCCATTTTACACGTGAATCTTACTGCTTTTGATTATTGGGGGTTCTTGTGGATCCTACATTTTGAGCAGCATTTATGTACTATACCTGGAAACCATTGTAGGCAATCTACTGCAAATTTACTTATGACTTTACAAATGTCATCTGCAAACTGCACTATTGTGATGTTATAATGAGATAATAAGTCAAAAACAAATTAACTATAGGAATGGAACTAGTACACTCCCTTCTGTTATCCAATGTAAGCTTGACAATTAAGTTACTTAACAGGAAAGGATCTGCTAATAATTCTAATATATAATTTGAGTACTAAAATGTGTCCTCATAAAAGTTAAAACTTAAATAAGACATCCTTATACCAGCCTTTATTAAAGGCATTTTGTATGTCCAGAAATAGCCCAAAAGAGGCATCTTCTTCCAAAGTATTTAGAGTTGGGAATTGTTTAGGGTAGTAATTTGAAGCTCTATATTCAAACTGTCAGAAACGAGTGGTGTAGGACCTTGAAAAGCTGTAGCAGAGATATCCCTTCGAAGATTTTTTTTAAACCAATGGCATAATGTTGTTTTAATAGTAAGACGAGGCTCCTTTCGATTTACTAAGGCTGAGAATCATGGCATGTTTCGAACATTGCAGAAAATGTGGCAGGTGAAGACTAGGATTTCACCATAATTTTAGAAGCACTGCTGCATTTCCTGTACATTCTATAAACAAGGAATGGGTAATCATGTGTAGTCCGCAAAATGTTTTACTGGTGTTTTGTCACCATGTACCCTACTGGAATAACGGACGAAAAAGAAATAAAATGGAATACAATAAAATCGAAGGAGCATTGAAATTCTTTCACTTAATTCCTAGTAAATTCCAAATCTTCGCTGCGGTTAGGATTAGTGTTGGTTTATTTTTGTGTCGACAAGTACTACACGTTGTTCAAATACACTGGTGGTATTGAATTTGGTTACTTACGGTATTTAAATATTTTGCCTTCTTCCAACACAAACTATTGGCATTCAATTAAAGAACAAAGATAAATATGCATCATTTATTTCTTCTTGAAGTGTAATATTTGAATAAACTAATGATTTGTTGTCTTCTTTATACATTACATACAATTTAAACAATGTGTCACTCCCTCATGAAATTGACCACTTTTATTTCTTCCCCTTATATGTGACAAATGGCAAGTTCAGTTACTTTTTATGTCGCTTTAGTTCCCTTAAAATTGAATCACAGTTCGAAACTCGAGAAAAATTATTATTTTGTAGTTTAACAACGCTGTCAATTGCCAGGATCATATCAGCGCCATCGGTGTGCCGGAATTGTGCCCCGCAAAAGTTCTTTTACAGGCCAGTAAATCTGCTGACTTGAAGCTTCATTTTAAACACACTTAAAAACCATTGGTCGGGGCTGGTTTTGAACCCACGACCTTGGGGCCAGCGTCTAACCAACTGAACCACCCACACCGACCTTGCAATTCACAACTGTTCTGTTCCACAGTGTCCGACATAAAACACTGTTCAACTGTCACAGGTCGCTCTGGAAACTCTACTCACGCATTAAAAACGCACTAATGATAAACTCGCTAAAAACTGCCTTTTCTGTTCGTGCTGACTGGCTTATTATAGCCGAGAATTATATACTGGAAATTTCTCTGAAAATCGACGTTTCGTCAAGTTTCTCGTAACAAGCCGGCACTTGAAGGCTCTCGAACTGTCTCAAAACATGCTTTGATTTTAGCCGATGTTGTGTGTTGCCTAGCAACGTATTGGTGTGAGGTGGCTGATCTTGACCCCGCTTTGATGTGCGACAGGTGTCACAATATTATAATTTAATATAATGGGATAGTATACTGTATTCACTATTTTCTTCTATACCTCATTGCCCTTTTTCTGTATTTTCTCCACTTTCCTTCTTGCTTATTTTAACAATTTTATCCTATTTTTGCTGTTTTCCTACTTTTCCGCTTATTCATTTGATCTTGTGCTAAAAATCTCCCTATCTCTTAGCTCTATAAGAAAAAGTTCCCGTTTCTCTAGTATTAAATTACTTCTCCCTTCGTCCATATCATCGCATTCCAGAATAACTCAATTATTTGTGCATCTCTCCACCTATCTTTCCCTCTTCTACTCTTGTATACTTCTATAACTTTCAGTACGCTGTTTTTACAGCTTGTGTGAACTGGGATTGCATTTGGATGTTTATTATATTTGGCACCAGAGAATGAACTAGTGTATTCATGCAGCATGGGTTAGTTTTTAGCCAAGCGAAGTGACTCCGAAGTAACGCGTGAGGCTCCCATTCGGGGGACCCAAGTTCAGTTCCTGGTGTCCGCCTACTTTGACCATTACTATTTTTCGTGGGTTTTCTCTGGTTGGCAAAACGAAAGCTGGGATGGTATGTTCTACCACGGATCTCCGCTCTCCCATTTCATCTATTTTCACGTTACAATTTGACTCTAGGGTTGTGTGTCGGTCAAGAACGGGTAAATGACCCAGAGTCTTGCAATTTGTAACTCCTCAGAGGGTGGCCATTCAAGTTCCCGTGCTGAATCGAGCTTTCCCTGATTCCCGCTGGGGGGGGGGGGGGCAGCCTATTCGTTCCTCCCGGGCGTGTGTACACAAAAGATCCCTTGCACATCAAGCAGCTAGGAGTTCATTACCTAATCCATACTATCTATCCAATGATTCACTTTCTTGACAGTCTATGTACTGCATTAGGGAGCGTTTGGGTTTGTCTGACTCGATATTCACTACTACCAACATAAGGGTTGACTTCGTATAGATCTCGTCTTTGAGATTGAATTTCAAGTCTAGGAAGGACAAATGAAGGTGAAGTTCACAAATGTATTCATCATTATCTGGGTATCGTACGTGGGAAATATCTGTTAACACCAGTCTTTTAGTTTTGAACAGGTATTACAAACTACTTTCTCATGTTTGAACCTTAATTGCTTCAAATGTGCGTTTAACTTTCTTCTCACCAAGAGTTATATCATTCAAGTGTATATTTTGGTTACGTAACGCTGCTATAACCTTATATATATACACACAATACTAGTGACATAAACAGTTGGTTTGTTTGATGTTTACTGAGTATTTACACCAACCAATTGCTGTTGTATTTCAAATTGAGCAGGAAAATCTATTTTGCAAGGTTAAAAGGCCAGTTATGTTACATAATTTGATTTTTAGCAGTGGACATTTTAGGACTATAAAATATCACATAATAAAATTATTACAAAATTAGGGCGGGAACTGTACTCACGCTGCCAAACCTGTAAATACATGAGGTGAGATGCTGGTCCTCCTTACACTACGTTCTAATTAGATTTGAGGAATTCTGGAATTTTAATTACTTGAAGTATCTACTTGTTCCGCACCGCTTGCTTCACTTCAATTGAAATCAGGTGAGGCGTAAGGAAACGTTTCATCATGTCTGAGGGAAAGTGTACCTGCCCACCCGAGTTTGGGAAATAGCTCCACTTCAGTTTTTCTGTTTTTTTCCTGTAATGACGAGCTTGATGGTGTTTGTGATGATGCTCTTTTGTCCCTGTTAACGTTGATGAAAAGTCCACCGAGGGCGACTGGTGGGATGTCGTAATCTTCTGTCCGTAAACAAAGGCGAAGCGTGACGCGACATCAATCAACAAACGCTCCATCCCCTCTAGAAGTGACATAGTCCGACACCTTCTCCGCCTTTGTTACAAAAAATGTCACTTTCAAACTGAATTAATTTTGTCTATGATAAACGCTTGTGTGAAAGTTATATGCACGGTATCTCTGGCATCATCCTTTGAGCTTGTCTTTGAGGAGAGCAATTCTAATAATGCAGGTTGAAACCAAGGATGTGCACAACTTACATGCTATCATGATTTTACATGCCTGATCTCAGGCTGGGTAAATTACATATGTAATATGAAGTTTGCGAACAGTTAACATTGCCAACAATACTTGGAAACCATTAATTTAATTTTGTAAACTCATTCTCTACAACGTTCAGTAATGAGTAGAAAAAGTATTGTCGCGTTGGAATATTATAGAATAGCTATTCAACAAAAGAGCCTCTGACGGAGTAGACTGGAAGCTGAAAGCATTCGTTAGGTTGTTATTCTATGGCTATTATTGAGAATCTTGTTAGTTTTGTGTAAGGAGTTCGTAATCAATTGTGCTTATGTTGTTTGTGTTATTTGAGGCCAGTTTTGATGTAACTGAATGAAAGGATGAAAGGTAACGGATTAAGCCATTTTGTCACAGTATTTTTGTACCTACAAAAATTAGCAATAAAATAGTTCGATTAACTAGATTAGTAGATAGAGGAGTAAGCGTTTGTAAGAATAGAACACACCAAAAATGTAGCTCTGGAACATAAACAGAAGTAGGTAATATCAACTTGTAAATCGTTTGATTGACGTGAACTGAAAGAGAAGCCATTTTATTATTACTTTTTGAACTTCTTGGTCCACAGGCAATTTTAATTTGAACTGTTTTCATTGCTTAAGGGAAGGATGTGTGAATCTTCTAAAACCCAAAAACTGCACTTAACCTTTTGAAATATTTTGTAATATTGTTGTTACGGTTCTCGTATATGGTGCGGCTAATTTTGGTTGTAAATGCTACCCAGATTATTGAGCATTCCTGTTACTGAACACATTATGCGTGCACTTTTTTGAGTTTAATACGAAGTGTTATCTAATAGGAACATTATTATATACAGTGATTAAAAATACGTTTACAAAGTTTGGGGACGGGTTCCTTACACTGAAACAAGGAAAAAAAAAGCAGGCATATGCACACGTTCCAAAATAATTCGTTTTCGCGTTATTAATTTATTAATGAAAGTAATTTCGTGAGCAGGCAAGCATGATTTTTATGTACGGCCCCGCAAATGGCTGTATCAACCAGGGCCCTAATGACCAAGTTGTCGACGGGCCTTTAAACCCGACACACTCACTCACTGTATCAACCAGAGGAACAGTTCCATGGCCTGCACGTTCCCTTTGGATTTTTATCTGTGGAGGCACCTTGAACAATATTTTGTTTATGAGCGAATGAGGAAGCTCTACTTCGACGTGTCATGGAAGCCTACGAAACCATTCGACTTCGTCAGGGAGTGTTTGACAAGGTGCAACAATCCATTATTGAATGAGTGCATCTAAGAGCACATTTCGAGCATCTCATATGATTTTAAGTGTTGAACACTTTCTAACAAGCTAATGACATTAAAAAAATAGATCGCGTTACTTTAATCAATCGAAAACAAAAGATTTTGAGACATGTTTACATGAACCTTTTTTCTGTTTCGGTGTAAGGAACTCGTACCAAACCTTTGTAAAGGTATTTTTGAATCATATTACCCATGATATGATATGGAAAATATTGTGCACAATCCAACTGGTACGTCTGTTACGATAGTGGGTCTTTTAAAATGTAATCGACCCAGCACATCAGATGGAACAGCCACACGAGTTCTGCGTTGCACTGTCCGACTGCCAGAAGAACGCAACAGGGTGTCAGGCATGAGAGGGGAATTGAATTGTTAATGTGCTCTTGCAGTGATTTGTTTACTACGAAACATGTGTATATGAATCACACATCCGTCAGATTCAATGCTTGTATGCATTACTGTGATAGGTATTACGTACTTTATAACGCTGTGTATTGGATATCATACCTACTCATGCATAATCGTGATAAGGGTTGTAGAAAATGTTTACATGGTACGTTCCTAGAGTTCGCCTTCTGCTGGTGGCCACAGTACAGACTCTGCATGTGTTAAAGTGAAGTAAGTTAATATGGAAAAGAGAAAGCCGGGACTAATACCGAGTAGCAAATAGCGGAGCATTGCGCATTGTCTCTACTTGTAAAAACACAATAAATGCTCTTGACACTTTGCTGTTGCTTTAGGGAAAACAATTTAATTGCAATTCCTAAAAATTCAAAGTAGGACTTTCACTTAACTGAAGTACTGCCAATCTTACGTACAGTGGAAATTACTGGTTTCAGTCAATCAGTAAATCAAATATTGTTTCTAAATCATACAGGATGATTAAATCACTTCCCTGGGATACATATTAAGTCCTATAGTATTATTGAAAAATGTGTTGCAGAAACAAAAATCAAAAATTCGAAACAGTAAACGTAAATGCTAGATGGATGCGATATTGACAGAGAGGAGCGGTAGCCTCCGCAATAACATGATCAGAGCTGTGTGTCACAAGCTTGCAAGAATGGGCCTATTATTTCACAAAGAAAATAACGCGCAAAATACCTGGAATTACTTACGCGTCAATATTGAATCATACTGCACTTAAACTAACCCCGCGGCGCAGCAGCCCTTTCCGGACCAAGGCCTACCGCCCGGCCGCTGCGTCTCCTACCACAGGCATCATGAGTAGCGTTCAGGATTGGAGGTGGGACGTGGCTAGCGCTCCGGTCCCTTCCGGCCGATTTTGCGGTCTTCTCAACCAGGGGCCGCTAATATTCAGTCAAGCACTTTCTCAATGGGAGGCTCAGGGACCTAACGAGGCTGAGTGTACCCCGGACCAGATCTCCCAACGGGAGAAAATTCCCACGCCGGTAATGGAAATCGAACACGGGTCCCCCGCTTGCATATTGCACTTACAGCATTAAAATTGGGCAACTAAATTTAGGAACTTGACTGGTTATTTAAGGGGACACTGCTCTTAAAGTTCTACGTTTTTTCCTGAAATGTTTATGAATTATTATATAAACCATGGACATTATTTCGAATGGTTATTTACATTGATACCTTTAATTGATGAGCCTATAATATAAGAAAAATAAAATAATTTAGTCTTAAAACGAGAATTTCTGTACCCTTTTCTCAGAAAGTACGAAAGCTAGAGAGCTGAAATGTTCAATACATGTATATAACACATATTTGAACTTTCTGAATCACAATAATAAATTTATAATATATTATATTAGTGGTATTTAGAAAAGAGCAACATTGCAAATTTTCCTCAGTTTTACTTTTTTGACTTTGCAAATAATTTGTTTTTAATCCCTAGTAAATTGATATACGCAACTATATCAAAAGATAGTTTACTAAGAACAAGCATACAAAAATGTAATTCTATATTGCAAGTACTTTCAGGGGGAAAGGTACATGAATTCACAAGTTTTAAGAGTGCATTTTATTATTTTTTGCTAGATGAAATAATTTTTATAGACTCAACCACATAAGCTATCAATGCAAAGAACCACACTGCCATTAATTATACAATAGTTGATAGTGTTAGGAAAAACCATTGAGAGCAGTGGTAATTGAACTCATTAAGCTGTAATTTCTGTATGTTCAGACCACTTTGTCCCTTTAATACCTTGTGTAAACAGTGAAATACTGAAAATATTGGATAGTTTTAGGAAACAAATGTCATTAGGATATTCAGGGAGATAAGGAAAATTTGGGGTATAGAAAATTGTATGGATAAAGAGGACAGGTGTATAAGGGATGAAGCTGCCTGTGTCCGAACAGGAATAAGAAGAGGTGTGAAAATAGAGGAATGCCCAATGTGAGGAATGCAAGACAACTGTTGGCATCTGATTTTGGAATGTGAATAAACTAAAGCAATGAGAGGATAGCTCAGGATCTTGAAATGTGCTAATCTATAAACAGACATAAGGCTAAATATGAAACAAGTCGGCTAACATTAGTGTTTGGGGATTATCTAGGTAAGGTTAAAGGAAACTGGACGAAGAAAATAACAAAAATAGGGAACTACGTCACATACTAGAAATATACATTAATCTCGCCTTTGTAAATAGCTCCAATAGTTATACAAGCACAAGGTTGAAACCACTCGGACACCTATTTATGGAGCAACTCCGGAGGAGTTATTAGTACTTAGTATTGTATTTTTTGTATGGTAAAATGATTATAAAATAGCACTATAAAAACCAAATTTAATATTTCACTGACTGATTCATTCATAATATCTTGCGTAACTTTTCGCAGAGGCTTCTAACATTTACTTTACTATTAGTTTATTATGCTTGGCATGTACAAAAATGCAACTTTTTGTTTAGACATCTAGGCGGAACATTTTACAATAATTGAGCTATACAATTAATAGCATTTAGCAGGCACAGCAATTCTTCAGCTGTACTTATGTTGCAATATGGGTAGAGTTTTTCTCCACTCTGATTTTGTATTCACAACATGTATCTCGGAACCAGTTACAGTTGCTTCAGATGATCGATGCTATTAATTTTTCTGTTGTGACATAAGCTTAGAATAGTTGTTCAACGCACACGTCTTTGCATCATAGGGGATGCAATTTGTAAACAAAAACGAATGTTAATTTTATATGGATATAACTTCAACGCACCCAGCAAATGCGTCGTTTAATTTTTATTTTCTAATTCAAACTTTCATCAAACGTAATGTCTTCAAGCAGTTGAATAGTAGACCCACTTTTCCAGATAGCATTTCACCCTTCTTCCCGTTGGGTTTCTTTTAGGGTTGGAAGCGTCGGCGATCGTCGCGGCAGCAGCACGGCAGGGGGAACAAATACACTCTGAAAATCTCTTCTCCAGATTGGAAAGCGAGCAACTGTTTTTCGACACCCCCCTCCCCCGCATGGTGGGTGGTACAAGCCCAAAGGGGATGGGAGAAGCTAAGTCAGCCTCCGCTGGGGTGCCTCTAACTGGGAAAATGTAGGGACCCTGCCACCTGCTCTGTCGTTGCAATGTTTTGACCGCCCTTCGAGTCTATTCGTCTCATTCATCCTCCCGGGGTTACCCGCCAGGGGCATAGACACTAAAGTTCGCCTTTGGTCGAGGTGCTAAGTTCCTCTCCTCAAGTTGTCATGGTATCAATAATTTAAAATTGGACAGTTTGATCATCCCTCTTATAGCTTCGCGCCGAGTGAGCTTCATTTCTTCAATCACATACAGTGTTTTAAACATTTTTATTCTTTTTCGAGGGTTTTAAAGAAATCTCGTAACACTTCATTTGCCTGGATTTTCTAGCGTGGCAGCACTTTGTAAGGTAAATGTTTACAAAATCGGCCGCTCGATAAAATGAATTAAACATAGTGCAATGAATGCAGTTTTTATTGCTGAATTACGATTTTGAAAGTTTTATTGTGCGCTCAAGCTTCGTTTTTTGATTTATGAGCAAATTTCGTACGCGCGATGCAGCGGTTTAATTTCGCATACGCGGTGGATATTTAGCAAATAAATGTGTATAAACGAGTATCACATATGCTAAAATGATTGATTAATGCATTTACGTTGAAATTGTTTAATAAACACTGACCAAGTTGTAAATATTTCGATAACACGGGACCCTATCACCCCACTCATATACATACACTAACCTAACCTAACACGGGCAAAAGTTTTGATGACACAGGACCCTGTTACCCCACTCATATACACACACTAAACCTTACCTAACCTGACATGTGCAACATTTCGATGACACAGGACCCTGTTACCCCATTCATATACACACACACACTAAACCTAACCTAACACAGGCAAAACGAAAACAAAGCTTGACCGCCAAATAAAACTTTCAAAATCGCAATCAGCAATAAAAACTGCATCCATTGCACTATGTTTAATTCGTTTTCTTGAGCGGCCGATTTTGTAAACAATTACCTTTTGTAGGTAATTTTATGAGGGAATACAGAACAGTGCGATGTTCTCGCCAGCGCCGCTGGACACGCACTGAATCACACTGAATGGCTAAGTAAAAATGGCGGCACTATCTCACTTCTTCCCGCTTGAGCTTAGTTTCCGAATTGCCCACGTATATGTCGGGGCCACCTGAACCTAACAAGAGCATTTTCAGAAAAAATCTGATGTGTTGCACTCACATGACTTTCTCTACTCTTGCACTAACCATTCTAACAAACTCTTATTCCTATATCTCCATGTTAGTTAAGATAAACATTCGTACAAATTATCTTATTGCTTATTTCCTTGTAGGTGCAAGGGAGATATTAGAATACAGCAGGCTTTGTACGACAGTCAAATCTTTTTGACCTTTGAGATTCCGTTCTCTTTGCATGATTAACATATAAAAAAATGAACAACGTTGCATTTCGCTAAAGTTGTTTTCTGAAACTCCCACACATAACAAGGAATATCTCCGAAATGGTTCATCCTACAAGAAATTTTATTGAGACATAAATTGTGTATTTTAGCAAGATCTACAGTTTTTGTACAGCAAGATTTTGTCTATCTCTAACGGTTTACTAGTTATGCAAAATTCGTCCAGAGTAAATACGACTACATGAGCTATAGCCAGAAAATTCAAGATATACATTTCATTTGTCATAAAAATATCTCAAACATGTGACATTTTAATCAAAATCGTTAGAGCCATTTTCAAGAAAATCAAAATTTTCCAAAAAATTTCCATGTAAAGGGTAGTTTAGGGTGTGGCTAGTTTCTTAAAAATCTTCGTGTCGCATCCTTGAAAGACATTAAACTTAAATACCAACTTTGGTTTCTAACCGACTTTTCGTTTTTGAGTTATGCTGCCCACAGACTGACAGACTGACAGACACAGACACACAGACACACACACGGACCTTTTTCTAAAAATGCTTTTTTTGGATTCAGGAGGCCTCAAAACATGTATTTCCGGTGAAATCTCGACATCGAATT
Source organism: Tenodera sinensis (assembly GCA_030765045.1). Taxonomy (NCBI): domain Eukaryota; kingdom Metazoa; phylum Arthropoda; class Insecta; order Mantodea; family Mantidae; genus Tenodera; species Tenodera sinensis. The sequence continues at coordinate 150,644,681 of CM060966.1, forward strand.
TTTGGGTGGAATACAATACTTCCCTTACCAGTAGAGAAAGTAAAAATGTCCGTATGCCCATTCTCTGTGTGTTTGTCTCTCTCTCTCTGTCAAATATCAAACCTTCTAGTTAAGTTCAGCATATTCCAAGCATGCGACTTTTTGAAAAATGTTAATTTTTCTCAAAAATGCTTCTAACAACTTTAAAATACATGTGCAAGATTTTTTCATGACAAATGAAATACATATCTTGAATTTTCTAGGAATGTCCTCAGAAGTTCTCTTTATTCTGAATGACTTTTGCATAACTGGTAAACCTTAAGAGATGACAAAATCTTACTACACAAAAAATGTAATGTCATTAAAAACACAATTTATGTAAGGTACATTTTGGAGTGAGCTATTCTGGAGATATTCCTGGTTATTTCTCCTAATTTTCCAATACTTATGATTATTCAAATAGAAATACGTTATTCACTGTTTTATCTCTTAACCATGCAATGCGAACGGAATTTCAAGGCCAACAGATACTGACCAAGGTTTAAAATATTTGACTATAGCTTAAACCTTATTGTATCTCCATACCTGCCTTGCACCTACAAGAATATTAGCAATAAAATAGTTCCTGCAAACATCAATCTGGACTAATTAGATAGAGGAATAGGTGTTTGTAAGAATAGTTTGAACAACATTAAAAATTTAGGTGTTGCACTCACATGACTTTCTCTACTTTTGTACTAACCATTCTTACAAACTCTTATTCCTATATGTTCTTCGTGTTAGTTAAAAAAACATTTGTACAAATTATCGTATTGCTTATTTGCTTGCAGGTGCAAGGGGAATATTGGAATACAGTAGGCTTTGTGCATTAGTCAAATATTTTAAAGCTTTGAGATTTCGTTCTCTTCGCACACTTAACATATAAAAAAATGAACAACGATGTTCCATTTCACGAAAGCTTTAAGTTTTCCGAAACTCACACACATAACGAGGAATATCTACGAAACGGTTCAACCCACAAGAAAATTTATTGAGGCATAAATAGTGTAAAATATGATTTGAAGTTTTCCTGGCGACGAACAAATTCAAGATGCTCTCGGGCTTCGAGCCAGGTGTAGTGATGAAAAGACATCGATGTTTCGGGAGTGTACATCTCTCCCATCTTCAGGATGAAGATGTACACTCCCGAAACGTCGATGTCTTTTCATCACTACACCTGACTCGAAGCCCGAGCGCATCTTGAATACATAAATAGTGTATTTTAACAAGATCTACATTTTCGTATAGTATGATTTTCTCTATCTCTAACGGTTTACCAGTTATGCAAAAGCCGTCCAGGGGCTATAGCCAAGAAATTCAAGATACACATTTCATTTGTCATAAAAATATCTCAAACATATGTCCTTTTAATCAAAATCGTTAGAGCCATTTTCAAGAAAATCAAAATTTTCGAAAAATGTTCCATGTAAAGGGTAGTTTAGGGTGGGCCTATTTTCTTCAAAATCTTTGTGTCGCATCCTTGAAAGACATTAAACTTAAATACCAACTTTGGTTTTTAACAGACTTTTTGATTTTGAGTTAATGCTCTACACAGACACACACACAGCATTTTTCTAAAAATGCTTTTTTTTTGTATTCAGGGGGTCTCGGAACATATATTTCTGGTGAAATCTTGACATCGAATTTTGAGTGGAATACAATACTTCCCCTACTTACAAGTGGAGAAAGTAAAAATTCATTGAGTGTAACATGACCATATATTTTTCTCGTCTCAACTGGATGTTGCTTGCACTCCTTGGATATGTAAATATTTACTGCATTTTGCTCGTATGTTATGGATAAAAACAGATCACCTTTAGTGAGACATTGTTGGCCATTGGTTTCCTGGCTGCAAGCACCGCATTGACTTGTTGGGCAGTGTTAATAAAGCAATAAAAACGAAGGGATCTAAGGTTTCAGTGGGGGGACACCCCAGGGATTCCTCCGTCGGTGGAATTTGTCAGGAGGAGGGTAATGAGGTCAGAGCAGTTGTCAGCCGGGATTTGGTGGCAACCTGGGGTCGCAACAACCTATCCACTCTCACATTTCCCAGGAATCGGTGGGTACAGTCACACGTTTAAGACTATCTGCTCATGGGGAATATCTCGGAAACGGTTCATTCTACTAAAGAAATGTATTGGACATAAATTGTGTGTTTATCAAGGTCTATGTTTTTATTACAATTTTGTCTATCCCTTACAGTTTATCAATTATGTAAAAGTCATCCAGAACGAAAAGTACTTCAGAGGACATTCCCAGAAAATGTTTCTTTTGGCATGAAAATATCATACGGATTTTATTCAAAACAGTTAAGGCATTTTTGAGAAAATAAACATTTTAGAAAAAGTTCCATTACAAGGTTGTCTAGGGTAGGGAGTATTCTTGAAAATATCCCTGTCGCATCCCTGGAAGATGCTGAACTTAAGTGTCAATTTTGGTATTTCACCGACCTTTCATTTTTGGGTTATGACGTTCATACACATACAGAAATGCGCGCGCGCGCGCGCACACACACACACACACACACACACACACACACACACACACACACACACACACACACACACACACACACGGACCTTTCTCTGAAATTGCTCCTTTTTTTGGACTTAGAGGCCCTCAAAACATAAATTTCCAGTAAAATCTCGGAATAGAATTTTTGAATTGAATGCAGTATCTTCTCTACATACTCTGTACGTTCTAAATGTAAGAAATTTTTACTGTTTTACGTTGTAAAGATCCCTCAAGGTTCTATAAATATGTTTATGCTCGACCATGCCACAATGTAGCGGTTATACGCCACTGTAATGGAACTCATTCAATCCACCTCTTCATAATGATACTGCTAACCACCAATCAAATGTACACAAGTTCATAGCGATATTGCTACCCACCGATCGAAAGATCATATGTAGCGATCAAAACTTTGCGTCTGCGCACATTCTCAGGCAGCTACAGGCAAAACTATCGATTTTCGATGCTCAATCGAATAAGTAGTAGTTCGAGTTTACAAAAACTAAAAATGTCGGAAAATAATGAAAGTGATATGTAATTTACACCGCTGGAAATTTCTGTGAAGGTATACATACCTCGAATAACGTATTACCACAAAAAACAAAGAAACATATAAAAAAACTGCACAATTTTGAAGGTCTAGTTTTTAATGGTTTTATATATATACTGGGTCCGACCGATTCCGTTCCAAAAATGAGGTTTTGATTCCCTTGCAAAAAGGGGTGCAGTCATATTCTCTCCCAATTTTCTATTATTCAAATAAAGTGTAGTGCAATTCCCTCCACGGCTTAACCGCACGATTTTCCATTGTCTTTTACACAGGCCTCGGACTGTCAAGGATAATGACCGAAATAACTGATCAACACACTTGTGTTCAAAAATAATTTTTATTAATAAATTAATCATGTATGTTATTCAGTCAGAATCGCTCAAAATCTGCAACTAACTCTGGCGGCTTTAACGTAAGATTGAATTTTATACATTCTCCTACAAATACAGGCATTGCAATAAAACATGCCTTCGTTGATTTGCTATTTAACGTGAAAACCAATAACTATAGTATTTGTTTCTCACTAGGCGCAAGGTGAGCATTTGCTTAAAACATTTGGGGCAATATTGAAACTTACCGTGTACAAACAGTCCACATCACTGCTATATGAATGGAGAGGTCTACTACAAAGATCAAAGGCATTAGGCACCCGAATCGATAGTGTCTTTACTATCGATTTGGGTAGTAGGTATTACCAACACAAAACTAAGGATAAAATCAACTCACAGGAGGAAATCGGAATATTTAATTCTAGTAGTTCCTTTTTAGCGCGAAGGGAATCGACATATTTAAAATTACTGCCTCGGAGGGAATTGGGAAAAAGTTTGACTGCGGGAGGGCGTCGGTAGTCACTCATATATATTCTCTCTGTCATTGTGCCCAGGACAACATTAGAATAAAATCGATAAGTTTGCAGTTAAAGGTGCAAGTATCGATTCTCCTATGTACAATCGAATAACAAATACATGTTTAACATGTTGGATACTAATGGCAATAACATGCGACTGAAATAGCATTAAAAATATTCTATAAATTATTTTAACTTACTTCGATATAAATAGTCGAATGAAACTTGGCTATAATGGCAATTAAGAACTCATCACATAATATACTAGTGTTAAAATTCATAAAATGCTAATTTAATCATTTGTAAAGTAAATACCATGTTGTGTTGAAATTTTGCACATTAAAATCATAGGCACAAGTTTTAAAATAAATAACTTTAACATCACAGAGTTTTTGGCTGCTGTAATATTTTAATTTGTATCAAAAGTTAGTAGAATAAAGTTATGGAATAATAGTAGCGTCTGATATGACAGTTACATATATATCCTTCACTTGATGAATTGAATATTACCAATTTTGGGTTATTAGATCTAGTTTGCGTGATTCACAATAGGTGGAAATATTTTATTTTAGGATATCAAGACAAAAAGGACACATTTTACTTCAATATGTTACTACATTGAAAGTCCAGTTGAATTACTTAATGAGCGTTACATTCCATGAGTTCTACACTGATGGAAGAGCGCTTGACAGGAGGATGGGTCTGAAGAGAATCACATGGTGGCTATGAGCATATTGTCTTTTGGGTTTCCCCTTATGAGTTCCTAGCATTCCTATGCAGAGACCACAGTAATCTACAAGGACTGCTTCATTCCAATGGCACTGATATCTCTGTTCCATTTTTCGTTTGTTGTTCAGCATAGTTGATTGAATTAAGGAGGGCTTTCGTTTGGATTTGGATTTGGTTTAAGGGCGCTCAACTTCTAGGTCATCAGCGCCCTTAACAGACTCATGGCAATAGCCAGATATAAATTTCACTCAAAAAATAAAAATACTAGCAACAAGAAAAGTTTACAAAGGTAAAAATCAGTGGCAATAGCCAGATATGAAACAAGGTGATAAATATGTCCAAAAGCAGAACAAGATAATTAAAAAATTTAAATCCTCAAATTTATATTGCACTCCGCTACAAAATTAAAAACTCTATCAACCGCTGTTTTGTCGTCCGCTAGGACCTCTGCAAGTCTGGCAGGCAGCTGCAGAGAATCCCGAAAGTGCGCTAGAGAGCAACACTCCAGCAGCACGTGGAGGGCTTTCGTGATGTAGGCTGCATGACCAACAGAAAAAGAAGGAAGACGTTTACCGTTAAGTAATACAGCTTTCAAACTTCGCTTGGAGGAATCTGTGAATAGCCTCCATTATATAAGTACCTGAATATGGAATTCTACTTCTTTTTTCATCGTCAATCCTGCCTTCATAAAGCTGGAGTCAACCAGAAACAGCAGTCATCTATATAGTTTGTAGGCTCTCACCAAACTACAGGTACAGCAAAAGCTATAGACTATTTCTTTTTTCAGCCATTCCGTAGTATAACACAAGCTTGCAACATGTGTGGAGCCCTGACTTATTCTGGCCCTTGCCTTCATACCAAAGTAATGTTGATAAGTAACCTTCACAAGAGGTGTCAGATTCCGTTTCTGAGATTCTCATAAAAACGTTACTCTAAAGATATGTAACAAGTTATTCACTGGTTTCCCATTTTTGTGGGACTTCAATAAAGTTTACATCTTAAAAGGCTCAAAACACCAGAAATTCTGTACTAATTACAGCAGAAACAACATTAATCTTACACTGACAGTAACAATATGGATGTCTACAACCTAAAAAGAACTGAACAACAAATTTTGTCTGTTGATAAGTGTACCTGTATATAAAATAAAGTTGTTCCCCAAACAAAATGTAGACCCTAAAAAGTAATTTCAAAGCCAAAACAAGAGTTAATCGGCCATTTTTATGAATATGAATTCAGCAGGTGAAAATTTACAAGAATCGGCTATTTTTGAGCCCGAAACATTTTCATTGTAATGAAAGAAATAGAACTATCTCTTTGTAGTCCATTTAACAGCTGTGTAAAGAACCTCTTTGCTGAACGAAACGTGTCTTTTAAAGCACTTTGGAATGTAACATGTGGAAAGTGAATTGATACTAGAAGTTTCAAGCTTCTGCCATAAGAGGCAAAGAGGCGGTACAGTTGCCGTTGAATTATTCATGACTGCAGTGGCGTACATCTTATGGTTTATGACGGCCGTTTTTCCTTTTGTTGAAATAGAGGGCGGAACCGCCATCTTAAGACCACTTTGCAGAGGGAGAGAGCTATTTATTACACATGGATATGGCGACGCCTCTTGGGAGCTACCTCAAGGGCTAACTGGGCGTAACAGTGTAACTCAGGCATCCCGCCTTTAGTGGGACATTTCTGCAACGAAATTAATGAGGCAATCCGATGTATGTTCGTAGTATGCAGACTTTGTTCGATGCACATAGAACTTGAGTTGTTTACAAAAATATCCAAAACCACAGTTTTTGAAAATTTCTTAGGAAACTTCGCAGATATAATTCCCTGAGTAAAAATCACACGACTCTCTCTAGAATTTCTTTTAGAAGTGTCTAACAATAAAAAGTTATATTTTAATGCACTTCATAGAAACGCTTAGTTTATTATTGATCTGGTCCTACGCTTTGAATTACAACCGTTTTAGAAGACGTTTGATACGTAAATTAGGGGTTCAGAAAACAGACCATTTAAATAGAATTAATAAATGAAGTAGTGTTATAATTATCGATAAAATTCACATAGAAATCAAGCAAATAGAATCACTTTAAATGTTGATATCAGGGGAATATGCTATATAAAGTTAGAATATATAAAGTTTGTCACACAGGAGAATCAGTTCATGGATACCGGATGGTTAACTAGATCATTACCGAAGAGCTGGATTTCGTGGGCCAGTTGGTAGAAATCGACGAGTAGCTAGACGCGAGTAATTAAGAAGTAAATCTTGGTTGCCAGAAGCATTACCGTGCTTATACCGTAGAATCTAGCGGATTTCTGACAACTCTGTAGAGCAGGGGAAGACAACTTCGGGCTGTGTGACGTATTTAAACGCAGAGCCAGCTTGTACGTTCGTGTGACGTCAGGCGAGAGCAGTGTGTTGCTATGCTGCCTAGATTAGCGGTGCATGTGTTCAGTTCCCCGTGTTTCACACCAGTTTGAGACCAGGCTTCAAGATGTAGAAACATTGTCAACTACGTTTCAGATCTTTGCGACCCCGTATTCATTGGGTGTTAACAACGTTTCTAGCAGGTAGGAAATTGAATTGATAAATTTACAGTGCTACGGTTTGCTGAAGGACAAATATAAACACAAGGAAGACTTGGCTGATTGTTATAAGAATGTTCCTCAAACCAGATTTCTGAGGCTGTAGCCCTTGTTGCGCTGATATTATGTATGTTTGGTTCCACGTATGTGTGCGAACAATTCTTTTCTGTTATGAAACTTTCTAAGTCAAAATCCCGAGGCATATTGTCAGATCACAATCTAATATGCAGTCTTCGGTTGCAAATGTGCCGTACATTACGCCCTAACATTGACAAACTAGTTAAAGAAAAGCGAAACGGCAAATGTCGGAAAATGTCCACCTAATTGTTATGTATAGCTCTCCTCTAGCTCAGGCAAAATAGTTATAATTTCTGTTCTATTTGCGTTATAACATGACTGTTCACATAAACTAGAATATATAGCATAAAGCCGAAATGTAATTATTTATAATTGTGACTATTCCGTAATTGAAACAGTCAGCATTAAAATACGATGTCTCATATGCCATTTCCTCTTGCCCGCTGTGACGTCACACGTTCAACTGGCTTTCGCTGGGAGCATGTGAGCTGAGTGTGCTGACGTCACAGCAGCGTTACCTGTCTTCCCCTGCTGTAGAGGAAGTCAGAGTGAAAATCAAGAGACCTTGAACATTGTAGAAATTATGTTGCAGCATGGAATGGCAGCATGGGGCTGAAAGAAGATTATTACGTCAGTTTTTGCTTGAATAGACCTCAATTCTTCTGGGATCGTTGAAGATTTTGGGCGCGTGTAACGCTTGGAACGGATTTCCATTATGTCTGTCTAAGGAGCAGACGGAGTTTGATTATTTACTGAAACCAACTGCCACGATTTACAATACCATGGAGCAATATATTCATTTAAGTCTTCATATACGATACCAGTTATATTTAACTAGTGAATTATTACATAGTTTTTCATCGGCCGGCAACGTTTCACTTTAATTAACTGAAACATTCATTAAAAGACTTTATAACAAGAATTCATATAATCTTTGCTGAAAACCACATCCACGCATACCCTGGGATGAAAATCGCAGTACGCGAGTTACAATAAGAAAAAAGAAAGAAAAAGAACCAGCTGAGAACTTCGAGACATTTTGAAGGCATAATCTTCATTGGGGCCCAAAACAATTCATCATTGCAGTATCAACATGCAGCAAGATAAGCTGCAACCAAACTGGCGTATCAGCAACATGGACAAATTTTACATGCTTCAAATTGATTTAGAAATTATCCGTGACTCTACAAAGTCATTTGTACACTGCTCTAAATTAAATGAATAAATAAATGAATTCTAGTTAGAATTAGATGTCATCTTTCCAAATGTTATGATAATTTGGTATATTATACTTTATCTGTGAAATATCCTGAAATTATACATATTTTACACTTTTCTATTCATATTTAAACGTGTGTTTTATAGCTTTATTAGTAGATTGTGTCTTTATGGCTATCCTAAAATGGGACAGCTATCCAGCTACTGAATTTTTTTTCTCTCTCACAGAAATATGGCATCGCGGATGCCTTTGTCTTGCATTCCATATACAGGCTATTTGTGATAAAAGTGCAGATATTTACTTCGTTTCAGACTAATAATTTAGTTATTTTTTCCTTTCTTCTTTCTATTTTATTAGCTACTTTTTTCTGATGATTTCCTGGTTGCTTTTCATATTTACTCACACATGCAGACATTTACCAACACATTAACATCCATGCCCGAGGCGGAATTCGAACCCGCGAACTCCTGCATCATGAAACCCGGTCATGCGGATTGACAGTTTTCACGTTACTTAGTAGCTCCAAGTACACACAGGCTATATGTTTTTATTTTCCCCGAGAGCGTGAGACGGGTTGTAGTGAGGGGGGAAAGCAGAACGGCCTTTCTGCAAGGCTAATGACCCCAGACTAACTGGGCAGAAAGTTAGATATTTGAATGCGAATCAGTGAAAACAAACCCGATGCTACATACTGACAGGTGTTGTCCATTTCTTGGCGCAGTTACAGCCGTGCAGAAAACATCACTAGTAAATTGTGTGATGTATTTGTGGGAAAACTTGTTTCACGAAGAGAAAAAAACAAATAACATTCTGAATTGGTTTGAAATTAAGTTACCAGTTGTCAAATTAACTGCCGTTATACCCCTAAAGTTTTGTATATGGTCACATTCATATTAATTTTCCTATTCCCTCTTTTATAAATACTCTTGGAAAATGTTATTCTTCTATTTCATTTTGTTATAGGTACAAAGTAAGTTGAAACGATATTCATATCTTTGAAAAGCGAATCGCTATGTGCTAGTTTTGAAATTCAGCTCTTTGAATGAGAACCAAGAACAAACGAATGGTAAATGAGAACTTCATAAATAGCATAAACTATTTGAAAGTTAAATCAAGTAACAACGAATGTTTAAGAAGTAGCTGATGCTATAAGAGTTCGGCGCAAGTGTTTAACGGGATCTACATGGATATATACTCGTTTCTCGATCAGTCAGATTATATCCTGGTATTTAAAGTTCTTTTGAACAAAATAAATGGCTGTTTTCTATCAATTAATTATTTTAAACTTCTATATTAAATAAATAAATCTTATATAATATTTGGTTTTCAACTATCTACCAAACTGTGAAGTTATTGTTGAGAATATTGTAATTTAGTATTTGACGCTAAGCTGCGCTTCGAGACGATTTATCAACTCGAGATTTATAGTTCTTTATTAAATACTATTCACTAATGAATTTTATTCTGAACAGTATCTGATGTGCGATATTATAGCTTTATATGTGTTTACAAACAATCAGGCACTTTCTCCTCGTGGTCCGTTGTAGGTTTCGACGTACAGTAGTAAGAATTATATAATCATTTATCCATAGATGCATTCCCACAAATGCCTGTTTTGTTCACTATCATTGCTTTATTCACTTAATCACTTCATAAATTGAAACTATCACCAGATATATATTTTCTTCTGCATCTTCTGCATCAGCGAAGATCAAACTGTGTGGTCCCTATAAGCTTACAATGGGTGTGTGCGTATGCGTCTGCTTGTGCGTGTGTGTGTGTCGCTTCGTCTCGGCAAAACTTCCTCTTCTGCTTTCTACTTTAATGAAGGCTTCTTATATAATCTTATCCAATTGTATTCGTTCATTTAATTCAATTTACTTATAACTAGGGCCAGGCATTTAATGACCTATAATTTGGTAAAAAATGCAAAATAAAAATTGCATTTATGACCTAAAAATTACAAAAAATGACCCAAAAAGATGACCCCAAAATGTTAAAGTTACCAAAAAATAAAGAATTGCCAATAAAAGTGTTATTAATCATCATCATCATCATCATCATCACTACATTAAGCACTCACTTTGTTACTAAGTTACATAAAATATAACGTAAAATCAAAATATTAAAAGAAAATTATAAATGTACATGTTAGAGTATCTTTCATTGAAGAAATTCCATTTCAGTGCACTTTTATATCAATTTTAAGTTGCAGTTAACAATCACAAATTAGCGGTGATTCTCAAACAAAAATGACTGTCTATTGTCTGATAGCACTGACTTATAAATGGAAAAGCTCCTCTCTTCTTCAACGGAAACAATTGGAGCATACTGAAATCAAGCAATATCTCCTGGATTTAACTCACAGTCAGCAAGAGAAAACTGTTCACCAAAGAAAGCACTGCCAATTGAACACAATGTTTTGTACCCCCTGTTCTTGTCTATACATTTCTTTATTTTCTTTGCCACTGCATCACCCACTTTACCATATGCACGGCTCAAATCATTCACTACTTTATCCACTATTTGTAGCTGTTCCATTAATGTCACTTGGGATTTTTCCAGAGAACTTATTGCATCAGGAAGGAATCCAAAATTGGTGTTTATGTAAGAAAGTTTACCCGCAATTTCTTTATCAGCCAGCAGTTCTTGCACCTTTTTGATTGACACAGACTCAGCATTATCAAAAGAATCAACTACTTTCTTCACTAAGTCAAAATATTTGCAATGATAACTACAAGCCTCGAGCCATGTTCCCCATCTAGTCAAAACAGGTGAAAAGGGCAGTTGAATTTCTGGAGCTTCTGCTTTGAATGCTACAACTCGAAAGGGGGCTTTTAAGAATACTTTCTTGATGTATCCAATTAATTTATCCACTTCAGGAAAAATTACACGTACTTCTTCCGCGACCTGGTGTAATGCGTGCGCTAAATATGTCACATGCACCATTTTTGGGTAGAGTGCACTTAAAGAAGCAGCAGCTTTTATCATGTTGGGTGCTGCGTCTGTTATGAAAAGCAATACATTGGAATCTTGAATCCCATTAGGCCAAGTATTCTCAATGCATGCTCAAATACTACTGATGGTTGAATAGTTCACTTTGTCCAGCTGCTTACAATGTAATAGCAATTGTTCTCCGGGGCTGTGTGCTTCTAGAACTCCAACAATAGCATTCGCTACATAACGGCCTACAGAGTCTGTTGTCTTGTCGATGGATACAAATATATTCTTTTCTCCAATTCTTTTTCTTATCTATTGCAAAGTTTTTTTGTTGTAGCACCAATCCAATTAGGTTATTCTCAATGTTCTGGGATCTGGAATTAATTTTCCTGTCTCCTCTTCTAAGAAAGCGCTAAGCTTAGGATGATTCAGCTTGTGAAGTGGAATATCGGCAGATAAAAATGCTTCACATAATCTCTCACAAAATGGCGAAAATGTTGAATGAGTTTCGCCCAGAAGCACCTGCTGTAAGCTTACACTGGATTTATTTTCAAGTCGTTGCAGGCCACGTTTATGCTTCTCCCGTGACATATGTTGTTCTACTGTAAACGTTTCTTTCAGCAGCCACTCTTACATCACAGATCTTGCAGAATAATATATGACCGTCTGTGGAAAAAATATTTTCCCCATATTTTGAAACAAATGCCTTCAATTTAACACTATTACTTCCCTTCACTTTAGGCATTTTGCTCTTATGGTGCTCGTATAGGAACAACTGATCACCTCACTTAACAGCACAACAATGCCTTTTTACCTGGATATAGGAATTTCCTTGGGAGTGTGGGCAAGTCCATTAACCACATTCCTTGAAAAATGGGGGTGGGAGGTAGCTTAAGCTCTAAGAAATTGCATTCCTAGAAGTGGGCCAGTTCATAATGCACATTCCTTGAAAAATAGGGGTAGGAGTTAGCATAGCATTTACTTAAATCCAAGAAATTGTATTGACAAGGAAACATTTTAAAAGAAATGAATCAAATACAAATAATCTCTCAACCTTCCGGAAAAGTGTTAAAAATACTCAAAATGAGCCAAAAATTGCCAAAAAATGACATCCGTAAAAAAAGTAAGAAAATGCACAAAAATGCCCGAATAAATTGTTTTTATTTAACTCGTTAGTCAATGCCATACCTTTCTGTATATGCAAGCAATGTTTCAACCTTCATAAGGAAAAGATGCAAAATCATTAATTGCCTTGCCCTACTCATAACTTTGTTATTTAATTATGTAATACTGTTTGTTAAATTTAAAATCGTGCCGAATTTGAGTAATGTCTGGGAGCGGAAGGAAGAAGCCCAGTGGACCACGGCCTCTTAGTCCGAAAGCATACTTTACAAACTTGAGATCTTATTTTCTTCTTCTTCTTTAGCTAACTACCCTCCATTTTAAAAAGTTTTATATAATTTAGTAAGGTGCGTTTTGAAAAGAAGATCTTTGAGCTTTGTATCCGGTATGTTTTTTCTTCTTGTTGTTCTAACTATCGATTACTCATATCTTAACACCTTTTCCCTTTATTTAGTTTTTTCCTGTTTTTCAGTTTCTTTTAGTCACTTTAACTGCGTAGTCACATCGCGATAGACATGTTAGGAGATACCAGTGCAGTGCAACTGTACTTCTGCCTCTGAGATGGTAGATGGCATTAGTGTGCCATACAGCGAGGGTCCTGATACACCTGCTTACATTATCTGTGGATAGATGGCAAACTATCCAAATTTATCATGTATTTTTCATTTATACTATTGTTTTAGATTTAAGGTGGAACTTTGGGTCCTGGTGTTCAACGTTCAATCCGGTATTTAGCTTAGTAACTGAAGGCAACCATGCGCTGATGACCTAGAAGTTGAGCGCCCTTAAACCAAACCATGAAGGCAACCACGTAAAAGCGTTATTCAGATTGTTCCGCCACCGGATTTGAACCCAGACGTTACCGCCTGAGCCATCACAATTCTGTTAACTAACAAATTACTGCTTCAAAATTAAACTATTGGTTTCTTCTGTTCATTAATAAAGCTTAGATCAATTTGTTTTGAACTATAGTGCCATTTCAATGTGATGAAATAGCCATCACATAAGTAATTGGAGATGGGAAGGAATGGATGGAGAAAGGAGATTGGTGTCCATCGAAAGTTAAGCGACATGTATTGGCTGTAGAAAGTGTGGTAACTTAGCAACGTATTCACAGATTTCACAGTAATGGGATTTTGGTCAGAAGGTGATCGATACGCAAGCTAATTGCCTGTCCTTTCTTTTTATCTCCACCGGATTAAAGGGAGCGAAAGAGAGAGAACGAACGAAAACTCTTGCTTCTCCATCGCTTTTTGTGAAAGTTCCATGCTTAGCTGTGCAGTTACTCCAGACGGATAAAAGGGATGTTGAATTCGCAGTGCGGATTCGCTCATCTAGCGAGGATCGGCTTAGGCGCTATGTATTTACAGGCATGTAGGGGCATCGATGTTTGGAAACTAATTAAATGTGCCTTAAAAACTGCTTTACTTTATCTATTATGCACCGTAAGTAGGAGAAGTATTCTATTTGATCCGAAAGTTCGGTGTCGAAATTTCACCGGAAATATGTTTTGAGGCCCCCGTATAATAAGGCCTTTTTAGAAAAAGTCCGTGTGTGTGTGTGTGTGTGTGTGTGTGTGTGTGTGTGTGTGTGTGTGTGTGTGTGTGTGTGTGTGTGTGTGTGTCTGTCTGTGAACAGCGTAATTCGAACACGAAAAGTCAAAGGTGGTATGTAAGTTTCATATCGTTCAAAAATGCGACAGTAAGATCTTGAAGAAACTTTCTCCACTCTAAACTACCCTTTAAATGGAACATTTTTCGAAAATTTTGTTTTCCCAAAAATGACAAATGATTTTGATTAAAATGCCATATGTTTAAGCTATTTTTTAGCAAATAAAATGTATATTTGAATTTTCTGGCTGTAGCCCATAATCTTCTTAACTCTTGATGACTCTTGCATAATTGGTAAACCTTAGACCAAATCTAACTATACAGAAATGTAGATGGCAGTAAAACAAACGTTATGTCCAAATGCATTTTTTTGTGGAGTGAAGTGGTATTAGTTGTTATTTGTGTGAGGTTTGCAATGCCTGTCTCAAATGGAAGGTCGCTATTCACTTTTTATCTCTTGGCCGTGCAAAGAGAATGAAATTCCAAAACCTTCATACAGCGACCAACTTTAAAACATTTGACTATCGCTCAAAACCTATTGCATTCCCATTGTACCTATAAGAAAATTAAAAATAATATAGTTTCTGCAAATGTTTATCCCAACTAACATGAAGAAGAATTAGAGGTTGTAAGAATAGTTGGTACAAGAGTAAAGGAAGTCACGTGATTGCAACATATCAGATTTTTTGTATTGAAGTCCACCAACGTTATGTCACATCGGACTATGAATGAAATGAGTGAAATGTTGCTGAGTCGGAGGTCCATAGATTTGAACTTCCGATATTCGTCTTCACAGCTTAGGGGATAATCTCGACAGAAAAAAAAAACCCCTTATCCGTATAACTCACCCTAACCAAGATTAGAACTCGGGACCTCTTGGATGTTAAAAAAGACTACTCCAAGTATTTCAGGGAGTCAATGACATATCATAGACCGTAAATATTATGCAGCTAAATTTATCCATCATCAATAATTATACTCGTGCTTTGTGCGGCCAAATTGTAGCGTTTCCAATACCATTAAACAACGAAAGGAAATTAAATGAAAATAAAGTTGTATTAACACATCACAGTTCCAGAACTCATTAGCTTCCTCTCTGTTATTTCCCAACAGAGGTTAAAAAAGCGGCAACTAGCTGAAAGAATCGCTCACACGCACAATGACCGGTTGTGTTTTGTTTATATGCCAATCCACGGCATTCTTAGCATTCAGCACCAGTTCTCATTGAACTGCGCGCGCAGAATTCTATGTTCACATCGGCGGTTTGATCGCCCGCTAGGTCATATACGGCTCATCGTGCAATAATTTGTATGCGGGCCTTCTCCTAAACCGGTTACAGATCTAACATTGGAACATCCCAGAATGTGAAAACATTGCAGTAAATCTTTCTTAAAAGCGTATATACTCCAGTTTGGAGTTTGCACTGATAGTTTTCAAGCAAAGGTTTGATAGCGGAAGTAGATACAGAAGCATTGCGTATCATCGGAAATACAGTGAAACTTGGATAATTCGAACGTTTATAATTCAAAATTCTTATTAATTCAAGCTTTTTCTTGGTTCGTTGAATTTTGTATTAAAGTAATACAAAAATGAACGTGCAATTTGAATTTCACTTTCCTTAATTGAAGTTTTTGTTCAGAAATGTCATTAGAAAAGCAGAAATTTAATGTGATAACTTCGTACATGTATTTCTGCAAAAGAGGCCATAGATCTGAGGTTGTTTGTCTTGTCGGAATGTAGTTGGAATGCAGTTTGGGAGGTGAATAGCTTTCCTAGCTGCCGGCCTTGAGCTTCTATATCTGCTCCCACATCCCCTTGTTTAGAACGCGGGCGCCTTTAGTTGTCGTTTGAGCTTTCTACTGTTCAAATCAGCGGCAATATGTCTCTTAGTAAACCGTGTGTCCTGCGGAAAAAGTGCACGTCGTTCGAGAAATTGAAGACGGTTTGAAGAAAAAAGTTTGAAATCGCGAAAGAATACGGGATACCACCGAACTCTTTATCTAGGGCAATACTCACTCTTATACACACTATTCTTGCAAATGCTTATTTCTCTATATACTACATTTTAATCGACATAAGTATTTTCAGAAATTACTTATTGCTAATTTTCTAGTAGGTGCAGGGGGAATGTAGGAATACAGTAAGCTTTAAACGAGAGTGAAATGTTTTAAAAGCTGGTTGAAATTCCGTTCTCTTTGCATGGCCAAGAGACAAAAAAAGGAATAACATATTCCTATTTGAGAAAAGTATAAGTATTAGAAAATTCAAACCAATGATAAGAATATCTCGGAAGCGGTTCACTCAAAAGAAAACATGAAGTATTTGTCATAAATTGTGTGTTTTAACGAGATACACATTTTGTATTTAGTGAGAGATGGACAAAATCTCTTACTGTTAACCATTTATGCAAAAATCATCCAGAATGAAGAGGTGTTCTGAGGACATGCCCAGAAAATTCAGGGTATAACTTAGAAACTGCCGTGGAATCGCCTTAGTGGGTCCCCTTGAAGTATCCCATTTGTTTTTAATATCGGTTCTGATGCACAGATGTCTGAGATTATCATTTCATTCCATTGTACCTACTATTAAGGTTATATTTGTGCCCATACGTTGTTCCTAATTAAGACTTCTTATGATTTTCTAGCGATCTATTTATATAGCCTAATGCTTTTGTGAAGTCCATGTAGAAGTTTTCTTTCTCTTCAAGGGCTTCCCATGTGTTTCTTAGTAGTAGTTCTATTGCTCTTAGTGTTGATCTTCCCTTTCTAAAACCTAGTTGCGTTTCTGGTAGCTGTTCATCAATTTTATCTTTTATTCTTTGTAATTTTTGTAAATATTATGACAGAATTAAATGAGGAAATAAGTATGTGTGTGTGTGTGTGTGTGTGTGTGTGTGTGTGTGTGTGTGTGTGTGTGTGTGTGTGTGTGTGTGTGTGTACTGATGCTGGGGGGACACCTCGACCTACCGCGACTCCCACATGGATCTTGTGTGGGCTGGGACATCCCAGGGGGAAGGAATGTGGTCAAGTGGGACCGTAGGGCTTATCAGAGAGCGGAGCCAGCAACGCCCAGAAATGCACAGAAGTCCCTAAGAGTTACATATGTTGACATCTGACGCATAACTGAAGTGTTTCCTCTACCCAGGGAGAAGGCGACGAGGTGACCCTTGCGGCTCAAGCAGCAGGTGCCAGGAGGGAAAAGGAAGGGTATCCAGAGCGCAAGTATCTGTGCCAGCTGTCCCCATTCGCCGAAATTTACCGCGTTACCAATCAAACCTGAAAGATGGCAAGGGAGGGAAATGAGATATGAAGGGGAAGGAATCCGTAGAGGAGCATTCGTCTAATGATAAGGGGAAACCACGGGAAAACCCAAGTCAGAATGGT
This sequence comes from Tenodera sinensis, assembly GCA_030765045.1. NCBI lineage: Eukaryota > Metazoa > Arthropoda > Insecta > Mantodea > Mantidae > Tenodera > Tenodera sinensis. The sequence goes on from CM060966.1 coordinate 150,662,280, forward strand.
CGGCCGATGGAAATCGAACCCGGGACCTACCGAATGCATGTCGCGCACGTTGCAGTGGCGCCACCTTGGTCGGTGGAAATAAGTGTATTCAGAAAGGTTCAAAGGTTCCTTAAAAGTAAACATGAAAATGGTTATAGTGTAGTCATCATTAGAATAAAGTATTTGTGGAAATACCGTCCCTAATTTATTTCTTTTTGTTGCTTTTTTATACTTTGTGCCGACTGCACATATTTTTTATTTTGAGATTTCTTCCGTTTCCATTAATTCCTAAGTTTTCATACACTTAGTACCGCCTTCTACCGCTAGTAGCGCTGCTAGACCAGTGTTTGGCCCTGGTTGGGGAGTGTTAACCCAGTGCGTACATCTAAGTCGGTGAGTTATGTTTGGGCCCGAGTTTGCTTTTTCGCATTTATTGCTGTATCTGACCGTAAGTTACCTGGGCTGCACCTTTCAAAGTTGGGATTTTGGATATAGCTCCTATAGTTGGGGGACAATTTATAATGTGTACGGACCCGTGTATTATGGCTTTGCCTGATTATGCAGGGGGAATGCTTTACTCAGTGTAGCCGCGCGGCAATTTCATGGGGAATACAGGACATGTTGAAGTCCATTCAATGTTAGTTCTTAAAGAGTTTATGGCTTGTTGTATGTCAAGGGCATTTTACTATTGTTCATATTGGCTTATTAAATAACTGTTACAGAAAAGTATTGTCCAATGCTTTGGGGGAGGGGGGGCAACTCCTTTCACAGAGTTGGTCCTGCCGATATTAGGGTCCAAACTTTCTTCGTCTCCTTTCTTTAGTTATATAAATTAATTACACCTCAGCAGCAGCGCAACCTTAAATTTCTATGTATAGTGATAGACTACAGTTATTGAAGCTAAGTTCTCAGGAATAGCTTACACAAATCTAAATCGCCCAGATGTTGAAGGCTAATATGTAAATGTAGTGAGCGAGAGATAGGGAGGTAAGTAGGTAGGTAGGCAGGTAGGCAGGTAGGCAGGTAGACAGGTAGGCAGGCAGACAGACAGACAGACAGATAGAGGAAGGAAAAAAGAAAAACAAGACAAAATGAAAATCCAAAAGTAAAACAGCGAGGGAAACATTCTGGTACTGTTTACATAAGGGTATAGATAAATCCATTTTATCAGGAATTCTAATGATACACGCGCAGGATATTTCATATTTGTGGCAATTGCACACTGTTGCCATGACAACCTGTTTGAGGTGAGACGTGATTTCAGAGTGTAATCAACCTTCAAAAAGTAATTAAGTTGGCTTCCTTGTCACTGGGCTACATCTTGGATCACACATCTCTGGGTTGGCCTGCTGAGTGACCTGGAAGGGAACCTACCTCGAAGCAATCAGCTGGTTCAGAAAAAGATTGAGCGCAGAAAGTCAATACAACAGTATGGTATGAATTTAAGACACTGAATCAAAAATGATTCAAGTTCGAATTTTTACTTATTAGTTATAACCTCTTCTTCCTTTACTTTCCTTTCATCTTCTTTTCCTTTCACCTCTCCGTTTCTCCTTTCTTCCCTCCTCTTCGTTTCCCCTTTGTTCTTTCCTCTCCGTTCCCCCTTTGTTCTCTCCTCTCTGTTCCCCCTTTGTTCTCTCCTCTCCGTTTTCCCTTTCTTCTCTACTCTTCGTTTCTCCTTTCTTCCCTCTCCGTTTCTCCTTTTTTCTCTCCTCTCCTTTTCTCATTTTATCTCTCCTCTCCTTTTCTCTTGTCTTCTTTCATCTATTCTCTTTACTCATCTTTTCTCCTCTGCTCTTTTCTTTTCTTCTCTCCTCTCTTCTCTCTTCTGTCCTCTCCGTCTCTCCTTTTTCTTGCCTCTCATTTTCTCATTTTCTCATTTCTTCTCTCCTTTTCTCTATTCTCTTTACTCCTCTCATCTCTTCTATTTTCTTTTCTCCTCTCCTCTTTTCTTCTCTCCTCTTTCTCCTATCCTCTTTTCTCCCCACCTGTTCTCTGATCTTCTCTTCACTACTCTAATCTTCTCTCCTCTCCTCCACTCTTTTTTTTCTGTCGGCCTGGGTGGCTCAGTTGGTTAGACGCTGGCCTACTGATCCCAAGGTCGCGGGTTCAAACCCGGCCCAGGCCGATGGTTTTTAAGTGTGCTTAAAAACGACAGCTCCATGTCAGTAGATTTACTGACATGTAAAAGAACTCCTGCAGGACAAAATTCCGGCACAGCGGCGACGCTGATGTGATCCTGGCAATTGACAGCGTCGTTAAACAACAAAATATTTAAAATCCACTCTTTTCTTTTCTCCGCTTCTCTTTCCTTCTCTGATCTTCTCTTTATTACTCTGGTCTTCTGTTCTCTCCTTTACTCTGTTCTCCCCTCTTCTCTGTTTTGCTATTCTCTTGTCTTCTCTCTTCTCCTCTCCTCTTTACTCTTCTCTTCTGTTCTCCTCTCTGTGATCGTTGTTCGTAGCCCTCTATTGCATAAATTGATTTGCTATATATGCCATTATTCTTGTAATGCCTGAACCGGTTTAGGCATTCTTGTTACTCTTTCATGGGAAATAACATGTGAAATTATACCGAATCCTGGTAGAATCAAAATGTAAACTTCGGAATGACCAAAGAATGAAAATAAACGCCTTTACTCCCGCCAAAACCAAATTATAACCAAATATTCGATTTAAACTTCTTTACAGGCACCTTAAAGGAAATAATTCGAATGGGGATGATCGTTAAAGTCCAGAAGAAATGGACTGGCCATCCATTCGTAGCCGAACGTCTTGAGTTTAATTTCAGCGACTGCAATCAAATGTGGTTGTAGTAAAGGATGGGGAGGGCCCACGTAAAATAACCGCATGGATGGTGGGATTACATTAGACCAGAATTACGTGAATTGTGAGTTTTCAAAAAGAAAAAGAAACTACATGATATTGAAATTTATGACAAATGGTTGGTTACCAGTGCATTTATTTTATTGTCAAATATCAATGTAATATTCAAATAACAAAAATCCTTACCACAATGCTCTGAAGCTTTGACTAAACATCTCTGTTACCAAACGGAACTGTAGAAAAAATAATGCAGCCAACAAAGAAAAGATGCAAAATATAATTTCTGAAGTTAATAGATTATTAAAACAGGAAGTTGAGGCAGTAATTTTTGAATGAGACTTTGATGATTGTTGTACGTCACATTTTCTTGTGTGTAACGCGCAATGGCAGATGTAGTAACACAAACATTAATCATTTAGGGGAGGAAAAATGAATGTCGGTGATACGCAAGTGATATTGGAGACAGTTGAGTGACAGATGCGGGTCGTTTGGCTTTGATGAATGATACAACCACGGCGAGACCTCAGCTGTCAGAGCTGCGTGTACTTGAACACTGCAAAATGTGGCAGTTTCTGTGCTTAAAGCCGATGCACTCAGCGCCAGCCATCTCATTCAGCTGCTACGCTTACAGGAAATAAAGTCGTTTTCTGCCTTTCCAGCTCCTCTGTGTTTCCTTTCTGTTCTCTTCCTTTCTCTTTTGTTCTCTCCCCTTTCCTCGTGCCCTCCGTCATAGCTACTTGTCAGCACAGCGCTCGGATTGATTCCCGATATGTGCAAGAAATATTGGTGGCTTTTTCTCTTTCTTCTATTTGGAATTTTTTCCAAATGTAATACATTTAATGTTCTTAGGCTTATAGGAGGCATATTTTTATTTTAAAAGAGAGTTACTTCTGTAGCACGACAACTGTTTTGGGACTTGGCCGAAAAATTCGGCCGCTGATTTCACCTCCACATCCGCTTGCTAGAGATAGACGACTATCGAGCCAATTGGGGAATATGTGATCAGTATAATTCCCTAAGCTGAAATGGTTTTTGCGATCTAAACCACTACCTATTGTGGCTCCTCAGATGCATCAGAGCGCCGGTTCCTGGCCTGGGTTCTACGCTGAAGTCAATTTTAGGTGACGACCCGATAGCTGTAAATACGGTGCTGAGGTATTGACTTGGTAAGCAAGTTTAACTTTTATTTTATCTTATATTTTTTGTTTGTTGTTGTTTTTGTTTGTTTCTTTTTTTTTTTAACTTTTAGAATGTTTTGTCTCATTTTAACGTCTTAACTCCTTACTGTTTTAGATCAGTTTTCACGTTTAACTGTTTTAGCTTTTATTTTCCCTTTTTACTTTCTCTACTGGTAAGTAGGGGAAGTACTGTATTCCACCCAAAAATTCGATGTCGAGATTTCACAGGAAATATATGTTTTGAGGCCCCATGAATCCAAAATAAGCATTTTTAGAAAAAGGTCCGTGTGTGTGTCTGTGTGTCAGTCTGTGTGTCAGTCTGAGTGTCAGTCTGTGTGTCAGTCTGTGGACAGCATAACTCAAAAACGAAAAGTCGATTAAAAACCAAAGTTGGTATTTCAGTTTAATGTCTTTCAAGGATACGACACGAAGATTTTGAAGAAAATAGACCCACCCTAAACTGATACCCTTTACATGGAAAATTTTTCGAAAATTTTGATTTTCTTGAAAATTGCTCTAACGATTGTGATTAAAATGTCATATGTTTGAGATATTTTTATGACAAATGAAATGTATATCTTGAATTTTCTGGCTATAGCTCCTGTAGTCGTATTTATTCTGGACGACTTTTGCATAACTGGTAAACCGTTAGAGATAGACCAAATCATACTATACAAAAAATGTAGATCTTGCTAAAATACACAATTTATGTCGGAATAAATTTTCTTGTAGGGTGAACCATTTCGGAGATATTCCTTGTTATGTGTGAGAGTTTCGGAAAACTTAGAACTTTCGTGAAATGGATTATCGTTGTTCATTTTTTTATATGTTAAGTGTGCAAAGACAACGGAATCTCAAAGCTTTAAAAGATTTGACTATCGCACAAAGCCTACTGTATTCTAACATTCCCCTTGCACCTAAATGGAAATAAGCAATAAGATAATTTGTACAAATGTTTATCTTAACTAACACAAAGAAGATATAGGAATAAGAGTTTGTAAGAACGGTTAGTACAAGAGTAGAGAAAGTAATGTGAGTGCAACACATCAGATTTTTAGGTTTCAACTCTTGAGTCTTAACCGGAGTGACCTTTTTTTTTTTTTCTCTCTTTTTGACTTCGGGCCTAATGACCTAGCTGTTGACGGGCCCTTAAACCCTATTCACCTACTCACTCACTCACTCACTCACTCACTCACTCACGCGAACAAGTGAACAAGTGCTAAAAAATCCGCGCACACATGGATGGGCTCAAACCCACACGCATCTATGCCTAGGAATCGCAACCCACTAAGTCGAGCATCAGCATACATGTATTTATCTAAGTTGAATATTAAATATTGTCTTCGAAGGTGAAGATGCAGGAAACAAAATGTACTTAAATTGTAGTATCGCCCAAGTCTTAACGGCGTTCCTCAAACACTGCCTTTTAGTGTCAAATGGTCGGGCACTCTGTCGGTCGCTCTGAGATGTAGCTCAACAAGCAGAATGTTTAACAACACTCTGAATGAACAATTGTAACTGACTTGGCAATAGCAGATTGTTTTGCCTTGAGTCTAGTTTGTTCATGTGATTAGCAACCGAAGAAGGGTGAGAGGCAACTTCTTGGAATGTGGTTGTTAAGTACGGGCATTACTATACACCGGCTAGGAACACTCTTTTTTCAACCTTTCCCATGTGTCAAACGGTGTAAATATTGTGGAATTAAAGCTTTGATGTGCACGAATTTAAGCCCACGCTAACTTCCACCCCATGCTTTCAAATTTCTTTTTCATCACTCCAGTGCCGTACACTGTGTAATAGGATTTTAGTTCAAAGTCGGTCAACCGATAATGGATCGCGCTGTGTACTTTGAACCTCTATGCTCAGGGTTCTCAAAGTAAACGTTCACTTGGTTGTAATATTTCACTATTCGATGCATAGTATGCTAGTATCGTTCTGCCATTGCACAGATAACTTAGAGTGTAATACTTGGAGACAAAAGAACTATGGCTTCAAGTAGAGTTGAATATTGAGACACATGGCGTAAGGTGTACGAGTAAATGTGTGTTCGTAGAGTTTTTGTTTTCTTAACATTTAGATTCAATTACTATGTACTATGGAACACCGAAACTACTTTCCCATTTGACTTCTAATTTCACAGCTACAGTGTAGCATCTCAGATTTTGTTATTCAAAGTCTGCATTAAAAATATTGTAGATACCTATCACAGGATGCCCGGCAGATGTTCAACATAGAAATTCATAATTATTGAAAGAGTTTATAATTAAGAAAAACCATTAAATCCTCTCCCTCCAGCTCTCTCCCCTTCTCCTCTCTCCCCTCCCCCTATATCCCTTCACCCTCTCTCTCCTCCTCTTCTCTCCTCTCGTTTCTCCCATCCTGCTCTCCCCTCTACCTCTCTCCCCTCCTCTCCTCTTCTCCTCTCTCCCTTCCACCTATATCCCTTCACCCTATCTCTCCTCCTCTCTCCCCTCGTTTCTCCCCTCCTGCTCTCTCCCCTCCTCTCCCCATATCCTCTCTCCCACTCTCCTCTCTCCCTTCACCATCTCTCCTCTCTTCTCTCGTTTCTCCCTTCCTGTTCTCTCCCCTCCTGCTCTCTCCCCCTCCTCTCTCCCCTTCTCCTCTCTCCGCATCTCACCTCCTTTACCCTCTCATTCTCTCCACCCCTCTCTCGTCCTCTCCTCCTCTCTCTTCTCCTCTATCTCCCAACACATACCTGTCCATTCCAATGTCTCCTCTTCTGCCCCGCTGTTAAAGCATGAAAAGCATGACGGCATAACAGCGTCATGCCGTTTGCCGTCATGTCATAAGAGTTGGATTTACCACAAAGATCTGCCAATAGATATTTCACATCAAAAATGTGTCTAATAAGGACGCTGTCAATTTCTACGATTATATCAGCACCGCCGTATTTAATATTTACCTTGTATTGCACAAGGAAAACAGTTTATGTCCATCCGCATAAGAACAGCACTATAAAAATTCGTTTCATATCTGAGGTTTAAACGCTGTGTTCTTAACTACTGAGCTCCACTAGCATTATTTTAAGTATAACCACAGTCCTTTCTGATCTGATGGTTTATTACCGGGAATCTACTCTTGGAGATAGTGTTTTAGGATAATTATAGGAGTTAACGTTTCCCGCTCATAAACGTTTATAGCATTTCCTATATTTCCTTCCATCAAGAACTTGCCTTCTCTGTGTTTATAACCTTGAAGATTTACAAGATGTCGTCGCATTGCACTGTCCTTTTCTATCTGTTTTTGAAGTTTGCCAATTCTTTTCCTTTAATTTTTTGCTGTATTTCTCATAAACCATATGGAGTAAAGTTTAAGGTTTTAGTGAATAAGTTATGATTTTAACGGAGGAATTTGCCTTGAAGATATTTCTGTCTTTTAGAAATATTTTTTAACAAAGCGCCTAGAAGAAAATTAAAACATTTACCTTTATTTGAGAAAAAGGAACAAAAAACAAATATCTTGTCAAACGTACTAAGCACAAATAAGCAACATATTTAGAATGGTACACATTTACACACACACACACACACACACACACACACACACACACACACACACACACACACATATTACAGGAGCTGAGAAAACGGTACATGTTGTATCCAGGGTTCGATTACCGGCTGGAAGTTGGGAATTTATCTTTACACAGGATAAATCCCCATCCTCCCTAGGTGGCTCAGTCGGTTAGACGCTGGCCTACTGATCCCAAGGTCGCGGGTTCAAACCCGGCCCAGGCCGATGGTTTTTAAGTGTGCTTAAACACGACAGCTCCATGTCAGTAGATTTACTGACATGTAAAAGAACTCCTGCGGGACAAAATTCCGGCACACCGGCGACGCTGATGTGATCCTGGCAATTGACAGCGTCGTTAAACAACAAAATAGTTTTTCCCATCCTCCCTAGAGTATGGGAGTGTGAATGGGAGTGTGTGTGTGTGTGTGTGTGTGTGTGTGTGTGTGTGTGTGTGTGTGTGTGTGTGTATTTAATGTTTATAAATATATCCAAATGTAAACGAACCCAAAGCTACAAAAATTGTAAACGAGTGTGGACATCATCCCATGAGCAGTTGTTCCAGAAGAAAAGCTGCCGATAAGCCTTAAATGTTAATGCAGCTTATAAATGGAGCACGAAAGGTACATATGTACACGCGAGAAAATGTAGCTTTTACCAAATGCGCCATAAAGAGTTTTTGTTAGAAAAACGACATGAACATTTCAACGGATTCTATTGAAAATTATAAATATACCTTATTTTGTAATATTGTAAATGTAAAGTATATTTATTATTTTAATCCTTTAAGTCTGGAGGAGAAGAAATGGAAACATAAATGTTGAAAATGAGACCGTTCTGAACCCCTGAAATAAGTTACCTACCATGCGTACTCCCTTTTGTGTCGTATAATTTTCGCCCGCCTACTGTGATCACAAGATGCCGCGTCTCATCCAGTTTTCAATCAAAGTGGAACACGTTCTTGTAAACAAGCCTTTAATGCAGGTGATCTGCCTGAGTTGCAAAACCAGCCAGCTACGAGACAGTACGTCTGCGGATCTAGTGAGGTTATGGAGTGCTAGTGTTAAGCCCTTTGTTAGTGCAGTGTCTAACAGGTGGGACCAGACATATTCCGTCACACAAGAGGCCTACATTATTAGGTATGATATCAGAATTTAATATACACGTTAACGGTAGGGACTCATACCACGGTATTTTTATTATATTATCTAGAAAACGGTGCTTAACATGATAGAAAAATCTGATGTGTTGCACTCACATGACTTTCTCTACTCTTGTACTAACCATTCTTACAAATTCTTATTCCTATATCTTCTTCGTGTTAGTTAAGATAAACATTTGTACAAATTATCTTATTGCTAATTTCCTTGCAGGTGCAAGAGGGAATACAGTAGGCTTTGTGCGATAGTAAAATGTTTTAAAGCTTTGAGATTCTGTTGTCTTTGCACACTTCCAATATAAAAAATGAACAGCGATGACCCATTTCACGAAAGTTCTAAGTTTTCTGAAACTCGCACACAACAAGGAATATCTCCGAAACGGTTCAACCTACAAGAAAATTTATTGAGACATAAATTGTGTATTTTAGCAAGGTCTACATTTTTTGTATAGTATGATTTGGTCTATCTCTAACGGTTTACCAGTTATGCAAAAGTCGTCCAGAGTAAATACGACTACAGGTGCTATAGCCAGAAAATTCAAGATATACATTTCATTTGTCATAAAAATATCTCAAACATATGGCATTTTAATCAAAATCGTTAGAGCCATTTTCAAGAAAATCAAAATTTTCGAAAACGTTTCCATGTAAAGGGTAGTTTAGGGTGGGGCTATTTTCTTCAAAATCTTCGTGTCATATCCCTGACAGACATTAAACTTAAATATCAACTTTGGCTTTTTAACCGACTTTTCGTTTTTGAGTTATGCTGTCCACAGACTGACAGACAGGCTGACACACAGACACACACACGGACCTTCTTCTAAAAATGCTTTTTTTTTTTTTTTTTTTTTTTTTTTTGATTCAGGGGGTCTCAAAACATATATTTCCGGTGAAATCTCGACATCGAATTTTTGGGTGGAATACAATACTTCCCCTACTTACCAGTAGAGAAAGTAAAAATGGCCAACATATAGCTAATTACACAGGCTGCAATTTAATTAAACAGCAGGAATGTTCTTGTGTTCTAAGTATTTGGTCATACTTTTCATATATACGTGTCAATATTAAGCAAAATAGTTTGTTTTTTAAATTCGTGTTATCTGTAAAACTTAAAAAACAGGCTTTTATATGTTAAATGTTTTTCTACTATGAACAATAAATCTAATTTTTAAAAATACTACTTATACATATTTTGCAAGCTACACCATTCTTCTTTCCACAAATTTATATTTTAAATTTCTTTCCCACATATGACATACATTTTACATAAAGAAAACGAGTATTGAAAATAGTATACCAAATTCATTAAAGTTATACGTCCGAAAATACAGTTCAATAGGTAGAAAATAGTCTATTAAACTGAGAATAATTGACAAAATAGAGAATAAATAGGGAAAGAGCTAAGAAACCTACGAGCACTAAAACCATAAACAATCTTGAATTTGTGTCCTGATTTAAAAACGAGGTTAAGATAAACAGACTTTGTGAAAGCAAAACATTAATATATATTTGGAGTACTGGTTACAAAAGTAGAGGTTTAGTAACAAGGGTTTCGATAGTTGCATATTCTAATTTTGTAACGTTTTGTCTACAATATGTTATCCAAGGTTAAGAGTATTTTAGTATGTGATGTGTATTGAGTATATTTAATGAAATTTATTTATGTGGAAACGATATGCTTAGAGAAAGAGTAATGTAGGCTTTGGAAATAAAAAAGAATAACGATACATTAACAAACATTTTTGTTATATTCTGTAGTTTTGGATGCTAGTTTAATATGTGAATTTAAAGTAAAAATGAGAAAATAAGCTAATTTTCACCGTTCATCATGAAACATTTTAAAAGCAGTTCAATATGCAGCTATTAGTTCCAGAAAAGTCGAGGAAAATTTATTTATGTAGTTATGCGAAATTAGAGGACTGGTGTTTGGGTAACGAAGCAGACGTAAATGAAGATTCTTTGTTGACTTATTTTTATGAGAAGTTGAAAAGAATTAAAGCCTCAACTTTGTGAAGTGAATATTCCATGGTGGGATCAACTCTTTTGATTAATGGTGATAATGATATCGGTAAGTTTGGAAAATTTTAGGCATTTTTAAAGAGACAATCTGCAGGTTATCATGACAAGAAGTGGAAAATATTAAGCCTAGATCCTCCTCCAATAAGTATTGCAAATTGTAATGCCGCTCGGCCACGGCGGGGCCATCATAAAAGCAGATAAAATAATTTTTAAATTAGAAATCAGGTTTGAATTGGTTTGCCCATGTTTAGTGGTTCTTCATTTTAAAGTAATTGCAGTGGAAACATAAAACCCGTTTTGTTTGTTTTTAAGCTTACTGTCCTCTAACAGAGTATAGATTACATGAACGGTGAATGAACGAAGGCGTTGAAATGATCGTCAAATAAGCCGGGGTCCTTAAATCTTGCCCTGTATCCATCTTCTCAGGAAAGGTAAAAGTCTGGAGAAAAAAAAAAAATTCAAACTTAGCCTAACCAAGATTTGAACTTGCGACCCCTTGAATGTGAAGCAGACACGCTACCCCTATTCCGTGGAAGTGGGTATCTAAAATGTAATCGATCATCTATAAAATAACACACGTAAAAATAAAATGCTGCTTGTATTACATGGCTTACTGTATATTAAGAAAATACACTTTATTATTAAGACCATTGTTATTGAATATATGGACTTTCTTTCCTAATCAGCGTTCGAGAAAAAAATGCTTCCACCTATACAACCCTGTATAGCTGGTCGCTGTATGACGGCTTTGACATTCTCTTCTCTTTGCATGGTGAAGAGAAAAAAGTGAAAAAATGCATGACATAACGTGTGTTTCTGCATGGTTAAGATTTGGTCTATCTCTTACGATTTACCACTCATGCAAAAGTTATCAACAATAAAAAGGACTACATGGGCTATAGTCATAAAATTGGAAATTCATTTGCCATAAAAATAGTTTAAACATATGGTATTCTAACCAAAATCGTTGGAGCGATTTTCGAAAAAATCAAAATTTAAAAAAATGTCCATATACATAGTAGTTCAGGGAGTACCAACCAATACCAACTTTGGTTTTTAATCAACTTTTCGTTTCTGGTCATAGACAGACACGCACACACACATACACACACACGCGCGGACCTTTTTCTAAAATTGCCTATTTTGGATTCAGAGGACCTCAGAAAATATATTTCCGTTGAAATCTCGACATCGAATTTTTGGGTCGAATACAACTTACTACACGTAGCACAGAAAGTAAAAAGTAAGTAAAAAGTTAATTCGAATTGAAGACGTTGCAAAGCTAAAGCCGGCGATATGACTAAGCTATTCAAGGCAGCATACAGATTGGGGAAAAATAAAATAAAAAATGAAGAAAAACAGAAGCTCTTCTGCGATTAAGCCAGTACAAGGTGAATCACATGACCTAGGCCAACAAAACTACCGTTTTATGAGCTCATTTGCTGTAACAGCCGCTTGTGTGCGTTATTTTTCTGTCATTTCGAAAGTTTGCCTTCGGACATAATGGTATAATTCTGTATACGACTATTGTAAATATAACACAAATGTCATCAATTCCCATGCAAACGACAGAGATAATACGGTAGTATAAGTCGCCCACTGTAATTAATGTCAAGCAGAGCGACGTTATGAAAACACATTAGATGTTTTTATTATGTTTATATTAATCACAAAATGTGCACAGAATATATTTTAAGGTCATCGCCTTCGTAATTAAACTCGACAAGCCGTTAACTTCCATCGATGAAACCTGCACCTACCCAATATGTGGATACATAAAAGTAAAATAACAGCTTGTTTTTGTTACCTCAACTGTTTCATGTGGTCCACAACTGGGCATCAAAACTTCTATAACAAAGGTGAATTATGTAGGGGCTTGTTATTTTATTCAACAAAAAGTTAATTTATGCACTCCTAGATTCGACTACTAGGCGCGATCGCTAAATACATATCTGTATATAAGTTTGGTTAGAGCATTTTGGTTAATATCTTTCAGACTTTTTATTTCTTAACAAAAACAGTACCTCAAACAGTGGCTATGTCCAGAACTGAAGCAACAAAACTTTTGCTGTGGAGAACTAAAGATGTCGTCCACTGTGCTGATTCTTTGTACCGAGTAAATGAAAAATTACTTTTTATATTTATTGCTTATTTGAGCAGAAACAAAAAAGCTTTGCACACGTTTCGTTCACAACACACCATTAGGCGAGTCTTACTGAAGTATAAAACAGAATATTGCTTAATTAATACGCCTTTTTGTTACTTTCTGTAGCAACTACGTATAGCAGGTAGAGGAACTATTGCATCCCACCCAACATTTCTATATAGGGAATACAGAGTGGCAAAATAGGGCCACAGAAAAAGTTAGGAGCTTGTGTTGTGTGTGTGTGTGTGTGTGTGTGTGTGTGTGTGTGTGTGTGTGTGTGTGTGTGTGTGTGTGTGTGTGTGTGTGTGTGTGTGTGAAATTATTGGTTTTATTGTTATGTTGGCCTTGACACAATGATGCAGAGGTTATGTGTTATAATCTACAAAAAACTAGAATTTCAAAAACCGCTCTTCCTTTCCTCCCTCACTTTTAGTAGCGACAGGCGACATCTCCCCTAACCTCCCCTCCATTCCAATGTGCCCGTCGTTCAACTATCATGCGATGTGGCGTTGCCATATAACCCTTGGAAATTAACTTTGGATATTTTAACATTAAATTGTGGTAAAAATCATTCGAATTAAGGTAAAAAGTCATAACATTGTTCACACGATGTTTGCGCGACAGTTAGTGAGATAATAAAGTATTTATATCCATTTGTCAAGAAGCTAGGTGCCTCCAAATAGGTATTTGACACAAGTTATTTCTTTTTTCATTGAAGCGGCTCTTTATGGACCATAATTGTAACGGACATATTTGTTACACTCATCATGTATCTTCCACCCGATGTATCAAGATTCGGTTCTTTATTTCTTAAGCAAAGTTTGCATTTAAGGGAGATACATGAAAACAATAGACTGAAAGCCCAAAACTTTCTCCAGAGTAAAGTGTATATAATTTCATTATCTCAAAAGGTAATTTCATATTTTGACCAGCTCTACTGCTTTCCTATAACCTTAATGGGGTTTCTTTTAAAACCAAATATTTCTTGATGGGGCTAACGCCTAGGCCAGAATGCCTGACTGAGTGAGACGCGATAAAGAAGTGCCCGTTGGTGTGTTTGCAGAACATTTTACGCGAGACTGGAGAAAGAGTTGTATCTCTCTGGAGATAAATAGCTTGCGGAACCGGGCTGATAGAGTGGGCTCTCTCTGTGATTCACTGGCAGCGGCACACAACTGCAATGTGAGTTATGTCTGTGGTGACAGTTTGGATGTTGATGCTCCTGTTTTGTTTCCGCTTTCCTTCTCATCAATACTGTTTCTTTCGCTTCTCGTCATTGTCCTAACTTCTTCAGATTCATCATCTCACTAAAACTGTGAGTTTTTCCCCAAGGACTTATTTTTGCCGTTATGATAGCAAGTGTGTGATTTTCAAGAAACTCCTCGCGTCCCAAACTACCCTTTGCATGAAATATTTTTCGAAAATTTTGATTTTGTCAAAAATGTTCAAACGAGTTTCATTAAAATACTATATTGTAATAAGACGGCAAATCGACGAATCCCACTCCTGACACCACTGTGACAAAATGACAGAAGTCCGGGCCAATTACTTTTTCTGTCACTTTATTTTTATTCTAATCTTTTGCACAAATACACATTTCTCTTCTGTTCATGTTAACATAGTCTACAATCTTTCGTGGTATAACAAGTCACAGCTGTTTATTTCTCGTAACCCTGACTCAGGCTTTTCACTGTCATTCTTCACCTTCTCTATCTCTCAAATACTAATTTTGACAATACAATCACTCGACGCACATAAAAACTTCTTCACGACTCGACGACACACGCACAGCTATCTCGCACTCATTGACACACTGACTCACTTATGTCTGTAACTGCAACTCACTATCACTCCAACTTTAACAGTTGGTTTGAATTCTATTAAATATATTGATTTAGGTTGAAGACAATATTTTGGTGCGCAGAATTTATATTACGTTTTAATGAAATTAAGAGGAATTAGTCAATGATTTCAATCTAATGATTTGTGTTTCATCGCCTCCTTATATAGCGGGAAATACGTCATAGGACCTTTCTCGACTTCCACAAACACGCCGGCGATGACGTAACCAGATCTTTCCCTAACACTATGGAAACTCTTTGTGTTGGCGCTTGATTGTTGTCATTCACATGTTCGCTCGCGTGAGTGGTGTGACTTTGCGCTTTTGTTTGCTCGCCGGCCTGCTATGTGGTGTGAGAAATGAAATGCATTTCCTGAACTTTCTGGGATTGTCTTCAGAAGTCCTCTTCATTCCGGATGACTTTTGCATAAATGCTAATACGTAAGAGAGATATATATTTTTACTAACACAAAATATGTAGATCTCGCAAAAACACACAACTTATGTATGCGGTGAACCATCCCGGAGATATTCCTTGTTATTTTCTGACTTCTCTAATAGTATAACTGTACAATGTGTTCACCACGTGGTTAAACAGTTTAATTTCTACTTAGGGACTGAAAGTATGGTTAGAATTGTAAGTTTGTAAGTTAATCCATAATTTTCGTTGCGTTATAATATGAGTGTACGGTGTTCTGTATGAATATACCTATTAGTATTAAGTATGTTAGGGACTGAAAATAACGACTGCAGATTATTAGGACATTTTTAGAACACTATCATTTTTGCCAGATCTTAAAATCCAAGTATCTTAAGTTTCAGCACAATCATACTAAAACTTTCCTTGATAGCACGTTTCAGCGAAATCAAGTGGTACTCGTAATTTGACATTATGCAACTCACTCCTCGAATAATTCAATTTTCCCTTTACGCTAAAATATTCAAAAAGTCTGCTATGTTAGGAATAAGGTGCCAAAAGAATCTTCGGATATTTATACTCAACGAAGCGGATTGGGAATAAGTTAACATGATTACAACTCCACCATAAATCTTGCAATTTGAAATGTTATGGAATACACCCACGCTAGCACATGATTTTACACATACAAATTTTCCTTTTTTATAATATTTGTGTATATTAAACTAATATAATTGAAGCAACTAGGGACATTGCAAAAGTATACAATCTGAGTCAGTCTAAAATATTCAGTAAAATATTTTTAGCGTAAAGTTAGCTAAACTATTAATAGGATTAGTTAAAAGTTCTATGCCAGTGCACTTCGCAGTATAAGTGGTGAAAATACTGTGACCCTTGCCGCGACCACATGCCTCAAAGACGCTCAATCAAACTATGTCATACCATTGGTCCGGCGAATATACAAGGTAACAAGGAGCACAGCAGAACAAAGTGTTTCTAGACATTCGGGAAAGCGGATTCTTTCACAAACCATATAAAAATCATGAAACTACTTGCGGCCAAATTGGTCAAGGGTTTCGAGGCTCAAAGGAAGCCAAGAAAGGTTCATATCCGAACCTACACGTCCGGGGACTTCGAAAGGGCGAAACAAGTCCTAAGAGAGGAGCAGATTCACTTCTACTCCTACTCAATCCAGCGTCCTAACGTTGAAAGACGCATTATTAGGGGACTCTCCTCTGAGTGTACACCAGAGGAAATTACACAGGCACTCCTAGAGGAGCATAATATTGTAACTTTTGGGTGGTTTGTAAAGTAAAGTAGACAGATGTAGTCTAGATAAAGAAACACTTTTATTTCCGTAAACAGTAACTTGTACACTCGTTGCAACAGCAAGAAAGTCTTTACCGATTCTCCAACAGCACGACTCCGAATTCGTAACACAAAGAACTAACTCTTCTCCGTCGGCACAACTCTCCACATCGTCTGTCCGTCTCCGTCGGCACGACTACTCAACCTTCACATGCGTCTGACTGTTCTCCGTCGGCACTACTCAACGCTTCACGTACGTCTGACTGTTCTCCGTCGGCACTACTCAACGCTTCACGTACGTCTGACTGACTCTTCTCACACTTTACCGCTATTTATATCTCCCAAGCACTATTCTGGAAGCTTCCGGAACGTTCACTTATTTAGCGGTGAAACACAAAGCAGACAGTTCTAGAAGCCTCTATCACTTTCTCTCTTTCGGCAAGCGCCCAACAATGCGGCCATTCTCCGTCTCTTTCCTTCGGCTCCTTTGCGGTAGTGCCGACAATAATGCGATGGGTGACACTGCGGTTGTCGGCAATTAGATACGGCGGGCGCGGTGACACTGCTCCCTCCTCAGAGCTGGTCGTCCCGACCAGCACTATCACTGCGGCATCTCCCTTGCGCCCCGGTGGACTAACCCATCGAACCTCTTCTCCAGGAGGCACGATCCTAGGTATCGCTGTTGGATAGTGTCCCTTGGTCCGGGTAGGACGACGTATGCCATCCTGCTTCGAAATTCTGCAACAGTACCGCCGGTCTTGGCGGGCCCTCGTCCAGTTGCCCTTCTTCCTGGTGTGTTGACGGGCCATCCTGCGCACTTGGAAACGGCTCATTGGGTACCGTGTCCGCCGACCTCTCTGGCGCACCTTCGCAGCCACCTTGCTTCCGATAGGTCCGGCAACAAACCCCACCACATCCGCGCGAGTCGCGTCCACCGCTGCACTCGTGTTCACTCGTGCTCGGCACGGCCTCTCCTGTATCCTGCCGTCCACGATGATGTCCACCATTCTTCCGTTCACGGCACTATGCGTCAGGTGATTGGGTGGCTCCGACGGTCCTCGCATGTCACACGCCAAGTCGGTTCTCGCGTGTTGCTCGTTTGCTTGTGCGCTTCCCTGCTGATCGTCCTCCACGTCGTATCCTGGTTGGTTACGTACCCGACACACTCCTCCAGAGGATCCCCGTCGACGTCCCTGAACTGCCCCTTTGTCTTCCCCGAGACGTACACTTTCGTTATCTGAAACGGGCGCAACTGTCGCCTCGGCCACTAGGTGCTTCCTCCCCGGGTCCGCGCTATTCCGTCTGCCCCTGGCATCCAGTACTTTGACGCCCTCGTCAACTCTTACTACCAGGGCGCCAAGACGTTCCCCGTCGTCCTCCACGACGTCCACATGCTGGCAGAGGTCTTCCACCTTTTCGCCGAGTTGTTCCACGTCTTCCGTCACGCCAATCAGTTCGCCGAGTTGTTCCACGTCTTCCGTCATGCCAATCAGTTCGCCGAGTTGTTCCACGTCTTCCGTCACGCCAATCAGTTCGCCGAGTTGTTCCACGCCTTCCGTCACGCCAATCAGTTCGCCGAGTTGTTCCACGTCTTCCCTCACGCCAATCAGTTCGCCGAGTTGTTCCAGGTCTTCCCTCATATCATCCGAAACGGGCGCGATTGTCGCCTCGGCCACTAGGTGCTCCCTCTCCGGCTCCGCGCTATTCCGTCTGCCCCTGGCATCCAGTACTTTGACGCTCTCGTCAACTCTTACTACCAGGGCGCCAAGACGTTCCCCGTCGTCCTCCACGACGTCCACGTGCTGGCAGAGGTCTTCCACCTTTTCGCCGAGTTCTTCCGTCAAGCGAGTGAGGGGTTTGGCGATGCTGGAGAAACCCTTTATGAAGCGGCGGTAATAACTGCACAACCCAAGGAAACTGCGCAGTTCTCGCCTATCCTTTGGGCGAGGCCAATCTCTCACGGCCTGTGTCTTCTCCGGATCCGTGGCCACTCCGGTTGGTGAGACTATGTGGCCCAAGTAGTTGACTTCCCTGCGGAAGAGCTGGCACTTCTTGGCGTTCAGCTTCAAGCCGGTCGCCTGCAGTCTCTGCAGCACCTTGCTCAGTTTGTCAAGATGGTCTTCGAATGTCTTGCCGACGATGATGATGTCGTCCAGGTATAACAGGCAGGCGTCATAAGTCAATCCTCTCATTACTGACTCCATGAGGCGTTGGAAGGTAGCTGGTGCGTTGCAGAGACCAAAGGGCATAACTGTGAACTGCCAAAGCCCTTGGCCTGTGGAGAATGCGGTCTTCTCCTTGTCTCTTGGGTCTAGAGCCACCTGCCAGTAACCCGATTTCAGGTCCAGGGTTGAGAACCACTGCGCACCAGCAAGCGTGTCCAGGGTGTCGTCAATCCAGGGTAAGGGGAAGCAGTCCTTCCTGGTGACAGCGTTCAGCTTCCTGTAATCTACGCAGAAGCGTAGCTCGCCATTCTTCTTCTTCACCAGAACTACAGGGGAACACCAAGGACTGTCAGATTCTTCGATCACTCCCTTGGTTCTCATGTCCTCCAGCATGTCTCGTACCGCCGCTTGTTTAGCCAACGGAACGCGTCTAGGTGGTTGCCGAATAGGCCGGGCGTCTCCGGTGTCGATGTGGTGAAGCACTCGGTCCGTGCGGCCGTAATCGCTGCTGCCTTGGCTGAAGACGCGCTGATATCGTCTCAGCAGTTGTTGGACCTTCTCTCTCTGTTCAGCGGTCAGGTGGTCGGCCGCCCTTTCCAGTAATTCTTCCAGTCGGGGCCCCAAGTGTTGCGTCGGCACCGGCTCCTGGGTCTTGTCTATTGGAGTTACGCTGACCACGGGCTCGCACGTCCCCAACTCCGTCCCGGCCTGGACGTCGTGATCGGTGTCTGTTGGGTTGAGCAGTCTCACCGGCACCTCCTCTCGGCACGGCAACAATGTCCCGGCTACACAGAGCCCGTGCACATGCGTCTTCCGGTCCAGCAGCATGTTCTTCTTGCGCTGGCCTTCCAGTCGCGCCGTCACTACCATCTCGCTTCTCGCGGGGACAACTACGTCTTCCCTGAGAATGACCCTGCAGATTCCAAGGCGTTCTTCGGGGTGCCGGAGCATTACTTCCTCTCCCTTAAGCCGCAGAACCTTCTTGCCGATGTCGACCGTCGCCTCGTGGCTCCTGAGGGCATCCAGTCCCAGTATCACCTCCTCAGCCACCTCCGCGACGAACACCCACAAACGCAAGACACTTCGCCCCAAGGTCAACTGCAGCAGGGCCTCCCTCTCCACAGGCAAGGTGTCACCCGATGCCGTCACTAGTTGGTACGGTCGGCTCGGTTTTCTCGACGGCAAGCCCCTGGCTACGTCAGGTCTGACGACAGTCACGGCTGCTCCAGTGTCAACAAGCACGCGGCACGGCTTCCCTCTCACCCAGCCGTCCGCGATGAGGCTGTCATCCATCCGTCGGCTGACGGCGCGCAGTGTCACTCGAGGGGATGATGGTGATGGCGCCGACGTGCCCCTCGCCACGCCGGTCATTACTCGTTTTCCGGCTGCTCTTCTTGGTACCGGCAGTCTCTCATCAGGTGTCCCGGCTGGCCACACCCCCAACACACACCACCTGGTCTTCGTCGGCGTCCCTGGACTGGTCTGCGGTCTTCATCGTAGCGGACACTCCGTGTCTTCGAGGTCGGGGTAGCCGTCACTTTGGCCACTTCCATCCTTAATGCGGCCGTGAGTGCCTCGTGGATGGTCTTGTAGTCGCCGAGCATCAGACGTTGACGTATCTCGGCATCGCGTACCCCGTCGACGAAGGTATAGGCGGCTTCTCGGGATACGAATTCGGAGGGAAGGTCGACCAAGGCTTTGCTGGCTAGCTGTTCGATTGCCAGGGCGAACTCCTGCAGCGTCTCCACTGGCAGTTGCATCCTAGATTTCAGTTGGCTGCGGTAGGCTGCGGCTAAGCGGTGGTTTCCGAATCGGTTCTCCAGGGCCTCCCAGATGTCCTTGGGCGCCGCCGCTGTCTGAACTGCGTTCAGCACCTCTGCAGCTCGTCCCTGGAGGCTGGCTATCAGCTGCGCGGCCTCTTCTTCTGGCGACCATTTGTTGTGCTTGGCCACTGTGTCGAATTGACGGCGGAAGACCTCAAACGTTGACGTGCCATCGTACTTCGGTGGTTTCACGCGCGTCGATGTTGTGTCGCGTGCTGGAGCCTCGGCCTTGTAGTTCTTGAGCTTTTCACTAAGCATCCCTTTCACCATTGCATTTAGCTCCTTGGCGCTACCGTCGACCCTGTCTTCAAGAACGCTAAGCCGTTCCCCGACATTCTCCAGGGCGTCAACGCGTTGGCCGAGGTCCTCCATCTTTCCACCGAGCTCTTTCACATCCTTCCTCACGCCAGCCAGTTGCTCGTCAATTTTCGCCGATAGCTCCGTCTTCATCTCTTTCAGCTCGGCAGCGAGGTTGTCGTTTGCCGCCTTCATTTCTGTAGCGAGGTTGTCGTTTGCCGCCTTCATTTCTGTAGCGAGGTTGTCGTTTGTCGTCTTCATGTCTTTCAGTTCAGCAGCGAGGTTGTCGCTTGCCGTCTTCATTTCTTCCTTCAGCTCGGCAACGAGGTTGTCGTTTCTCGTTTCCATTTTGGCAGCGAGGTTGTCGTATGACGTTTCCATTTTGGCAAATAATTCTTTCATCATTGCCATCATCCTGGTTTCCGAATCTCCCTCCATCTTGGTTCTAACGTTGCAACTTCTAACGACGATGTAATGAAACTAGAAGCAATTCGACGGATCCCACTTCTGACACCAGTGTAACTTTTGGGTGGTTTGTAAAGTAAAGTAGACAGATGTAGTCTAGATAAAGAAACACTTTTATTTCCGTAAACAGTAACTTGTACACTCGTTGCAACAGCAAGAAAGTCTTTACCGATTCTCCAACAGCACGACTCCGAATTCGTAACACAAAGAACTAACTCTTCTCCGTCGGCACAACTCTCCACATCGTCTGTCCGTCTCCGTCGGCACGACTACTCAACCTTCACATGCGTCTGACTGTTCTCCGTCGGCACTACTCAACGCTTCACGTACGTCTGACTGTTCTCCGTCGGCACTACTCAACGCTTCACGTACGTCTGACTGACTCTTCTCACACTTTACCGCTATTTATATCTCCCAAGCACTATTCTGGAAGCTTCCGGAACGTTCACTTATTTAGCGGTGAAACACAAAGCAGACAGTTCTAGAAGCCTCTATCACTTTCTCTCTTTCGGCAAGCGCCCAACAATGCGGCCATTCTCCGTCTCTTTCCTTCGGCTCCTTTGCGGTAGTGCCGACAATAATGCGATGGGTGACACTGCGGTTGTCGGCAATTAGATACGGCGGGCGCGGTGACAATATCAAAATCTCAGCTGCAGCGCAACTGAGAAAAACCATTTGGACCGAGGAGGGGTCCAAAAAGGTACCTATGCCACTATACCTAGTGGTAGTGGATAAAGTCATGGACCAACAGGTACAACCCATAGACGCCATACGCACCATGTTCCACACTGTGGTCAAGGTGGAGCGCTTCTATGGGCAAAATGGCCCAGCCCAATGCCGAAGGTGCATGGGCTTTCACCACTCCAGCCAAGCATGCGAACGAAAGCTCGCATGCTTACGCTGTGCTGGGGAGCACCTCGTCGCAAATTGCGACAAAGAGGAAAAGGAGTGTGCCAATTGCCACAAACCCCACGTAAGTGTTTACAAGGGGTGTGAAGTGCGGCAAAAAATTATAGACAGCCGCCGCCGCGGTCCCAAAAATGTGGCACCAGTCCGTGCAGGGGTGAGCTTTGCCGCCACCCTTAAAGAGGCTGAGCAAATTGTGCAGCAAGTGGAACATGCACAAACCACACCCGCACAGGCACAAACTGTGCAACCTACACTAGATACTAGTGTAAAGGAGAGTGTAGCTCCACCTCCCCGCCCCTCTCGCGAAAAGCGAGAGAGGAAGCAAAGAAAGGCTGAAAGACAGCAGTCAGCTCTTCTTGAGCAAATGACTGAGTCTGACGCAGTCACCCCCACTGCCGAGGAACCTACCCCGGCCCCAACCCAACGAGCCCAACCGGCACGCACCACTCCGGTGGCCCCATTGACCTCACTCGGAGGTGTTATATCCTCGGCAGACCTAGAGGAATTCAGGACCCTGTCCAACTGGTTTGGGGACATGATTAAACGGACACTTCCCATTTTGAGGAAGTGTATGCAGACACTAACGGACGCCAATGTTGACGTCCTACAAAAACACCAAATCCTGCTGCAAACACTAGAGCAGCTGTTCCCTAGATCCTCCCAGTAATGGCCTACCGCGTCGTGCGTAGACCATTACGAGCCGCTTTCTGGAATGCCAACGGCGTCAGGGAACAACGTCCAGGCATTCTAGAATTTGTACAGTCCTACGGGATCGACATCCTCATGGTGACCGAAACACACCTGCATGCTGGTATACACTTCTCGCTGCCAAGTTACGTCGCCCATCGGTCTGATCGGGTCGGCCGACAGGGCGGAGGTACAGCAATCTTCATCAAAAGCATCATCACCCATACACCCTTCCCTCTTCCTGCCCTTCAACATGTGGAGGCTACTGCCATTAGGCTTGCCATTGGTGGTATGGACACTTTGTTGATTGCGGCTTATGACCCTCCAGATCATCGCTTCTATGAAGCAGATTACACCACACTCCTCAACCTACACCCAGTAGTCTGCATCGCTGGAGATCTCAACGCGAAGCATGGGCTCTGGCACAGTCGCATTAGTAACCAGAGGGGGCGAGGGCTCTACCGCCTCATCAGCGGAGACCCAAACCTCGTCGCGCACGGGCCGAGAGGTCCTACATTCCATCCGGCCCGCGGCAGGCCTGACGTCTTAGACATCATGATCACCAAGAACATGCCATTACATTTTGACCTCTCGGCAATAAATGAGCTGGATTCTGACCATGACCCTGTCGTGGTAGATTCCACAGTAGCCATGCCAGCTCTGTTAAACTCAGACTGGACATTTGAGACCGACTGGGATGCAGCAGTCCTAGAACTAAACCGTTCCGTCGACCCTCGACCTCGCATCGATGATATCGAGGCGCTGGAAGAGGCAGCGTCGGACTTTTCCCACCAGATCCTAAATGCGGTACGCGCACACACCCACCGCATTCCCACCAACACCCCAGACCCTAGAACCATACCAATAGAACTCCGACAGTTGATAAAAGCCAAGGCAACTGTTCGGAAGCTATGGCAGCGTTTCCGCCATCCCAGGATAGGAGCAGTCTACCAGAGGTTCAAATCCCTGGTAAGGCGACTGCTCCGTGCGCATAGAACATCAGCCTGGGAAAATACAATGCAAACTGTAAACTTACAGGAAAAGAAACCCTGGCGGATTATAAAGGCCTTGAGGAAGGACAAGGCCCTATACCAGCATCCTCTGCACGGCACTCGTGGGAGACTCGCTTTTGAGCCCGACGAGAAGGCCACTGTGTTCGCGGACCACCTAGAGGTACAGTTTGAACCCCGGGAGGACCCGCAAGACGAAGACTTTACCGAACTCGTGGATGCAACCGTGGATTACCTCTACGAGGAACCACGGCGGCTACATGAGAGGATCCATCTCCCTATAATCACCCCGAAAGCGGTGATTTCTGAAATCCTAAGTCTGAACCCAAACAAATCCCCTGGACATGACGGCGTCACGGCGCTCATGCTTCAGCACCTACCCAAAAAGGCTGTGGTTCGTTTGACTCGGATCTTCAATGCATGCCTCCGTCTTCGTTACTTTCCGGTTTTCTGGAAGGAAGCGAGGGTGGTATGTTTATTGAAGCCGACCAAAAACCCAGTCTTTCCTAACAACTACCGTTCCATCAGCATTCTCCCAATCGTCTCAAAAGTTTTTGAGCGGTTGCTCCACACCCGCCTATTACCTCTGTTTGAGGAGAGGCAACTCCTACCGGATCACCAGTTTGGTTTTCGTCGGGGTCATTCCACGTCCATGCAGTTGCTGCGTGTGGCCGAGATGGTATCTCTGGGATTCCAGGGAAACATCAAGACCGTAGCGGTGCTGCTGGATGTGGAAAAGGCTTTCGCCACAACTTGGCACCAGGGCCTTCTGTACAAACTTAAGCAGGCAAATATCCCTCCACCATATCTCACTATCCTTAGCAGTTTCCTTCAGGACCGCACTTTCAGAGTGAAAGTGGAAGGAAAACTGTCCACCAAAAGACAAATAGCGGCCGGAGTCCCAGAGGGCAGTGTACTCTCCCCGCTACTCTTCGCAGCTTACATGTCCGATTTCCCCACGGAACAACATACTGCGACATGCCAGTATGCGGACGACGTCCTCATCATGGCACAAAATAAAAACGTGAGATATTGCCTCCCTCCCCTTCAACGACAACTCGACGCCGTCGACCGTTGGAGTGAAAAGTGGAGAATGGCTATTAGTCCGGGGAAAAGCTCCGCTCTCCTCCTTGGTAAGGTTCGCAATTGGCGACCGGATCGGTCACTTCGGCTCAGGCGGAGAAATATCCCATGGGTAACCTCTGCCAAATACTTAGGCGTTGTCCTCGATCGCGGGCTAACATA
This sequence comes from Tenodera sinensis, assembly GCA_030765045.1. NCBI lineage: Eukaryota > Metazoa > Arthropoda > Insecta > Mantodea > Mantidae > Tenodera > Tenodera sinensis. The sequence continues at coordinate 150,687,284 of CM060966.1, forward strand.
TGCCCCACACGTCCGCGCAAAGGCCAAAGTTGGTCATGCTGCGCTCAGACAGCTCTACCCTATCCTCAAATCTACTATGCCAAACCACCTTAAATTAAGGATTTACCGGGCCATCATTCCGCCCATGATCCTTTATAGCTGCGAAGCCTGGGGATCAGCTGCACCTTCACACATCATCAAACTTCAGTCGGTGCAGAACAGGGCACTAAGAATGATCTTCAATACCGGACGTAGATTCCCGTCTCACATCCTACATACCCAAACAGGACTTCCCTACATCGAGGACTTGGTAAAGGAGCGATCCCGAACCATGTACTCGAAAATCAACTCCCACACCAATCAGCTGGTACGGGTATTAGGTCAATATGACCACTTAGCACCTAGAAGGAAGAAAAGCTACCGCTTACCCAAGGACGTCCTTGGATAAGGGTAACGCCACTCCCATCCTCCAACACATCATTACCCATCACCTATTCCTGCCCCCTTTCTGTATCCTGAAATAGGTATACAGAAAGAAACCTTTGCCCAGAACAAACACGCACGACAATACACGGACAACCTCCCATATCGCACAGATAAAGCCGCAGAAGCGGCTAGGTGCTGTGCGAAAAGACACACCGTACAGGAGAACCTGTACGACCTGATAATGGTTCTGGTTCTGGAAACTTTCGAATGCTCGCTTATTTATTGGAAGTTCCAGAAAAGGTGTATTTTCAAGAGAATTCACCGGTAACACGCTTGGCCTATATAAGCGAATGCAGAGTTGAGATAAGCAAGTCGTTAAGTGTTGAACCAGACAGTTGTTAGCAGTTAATTGTAAATGCATTTGTGTACAGACAGTGTACAGAGTTTGATTATCGTCATAGGCAACATTTAATCATGGCGTCGGAATTGTTTGTTGTGTTAAGCAGTTTTAGTTAAGCCTGTTGGAGTGAGTGTGAGTGTATCATCGGAAGCAGTTTGTGTGTGTGTGTGTGTGTGTGTGTGTGTGTGTGTTACAGAGAGAGAACTGAAAAACAGTGAAGTGCGTGTCAAGGTTACGAGAAGACAGAACACTATGTTGCAAGGTCACGAATTGTAGATTGTGTTAGGGACGAAAGGAGAGGAATTTGTTTTGAGATTTAGTGTTAAGGTAACTGAAAGTGTCATTTGTCACACTGGTGTCAGAAGTGGGATTTGTCACATTGTCATTTGTCATAATACGTTTCTTTCGTAAGTCACTAAATATGCAAGGTTCACTTCACCAGTCCGCACATAATGAAAAATAATATGGATAGTCGGATTACTTTACAGTGTACTAAAAATTTCATATACGAAATTGATTGGGTAATAATCCAGATGCTTCCCCATTAAATTCGTATACTTTCCTAATTTTGTAAGCGAGTAAAATTTTAATGAGACCAAATTTGTTTAAAAATTTTGACTGATTTTAAGGAGTTTCCCAAAAATACAATCTCTTCTTCCACAAACAGAATTGAGTTCACAGAGATGTCTAACACTTTGATAATATTATTTTCCCTTCCCATTTATTTAAGGTAGAATAGTAAAAAGGCGGTTTTAGAAAAGATCCATGTGTGTATTTATTGATAGTAAAATTCGAAACGTATATATGTTCAACATAAATATACTTTGAAAATCCAAAAGGAAGATTTTCATTCTGGAAAATCTCGCCCCCAAAGTTCTTCTTCATTTATTTAAAACCGTCTCTTAATTATTTGGACTGAAATTATATTTTAGATATTGACACGAAGAATAAAATATATCAGCAACCCTTAATGGTTTAGGAGAGTTTTCCTGTTCCGGCCTCATACTTCTTCCTGTCTTTTTACTGAACTTCCTATTGGTCTGTAACCAGAAGGTTTATATTTGTAAGATTGTAATGGAATGTGAGAGTTACCCATGCTTTGCAAATGACCTTTCAATTTTTTATGTTTACTTGTATATTTTCTTTTAACCAAAATACGTCAATTATTTCCTTATTTCTTCATTTCTAATGTGATCTAGTCTTGTACATCCTTTTACTGCTCGGAGATAGTTAATTTCTGCCGCTTGTATTTGACTCCAATCTTTCTGTTTAAGTGTCCATATCTCCGATCCATACAGTAAAACTGGAACTGCCATTGTCTTATAGAATTTTAAATTTGTATCCTTTCGGGTTTTCCTTTTCAAGAGACGAGATATTATTCCACATATTGGAATTTATTCACCTTATTGCCTATTTCTTCGTTGTTAGTTCTAAATGTTACATTACAACCCAAGTAATTAAATGTTCTCACCTGTTCTAATGCTTTATTATTTAACACTATGAATAAAATATATGCATTGAATTTTCTGCAAAAGTGAATTATGAAATTATGTAAAATTCTGAACCAGGTCAATATAAGTTTGTATAACCTGAAAACCATAATAGACAAAACGGTACTACAGAAAAATAGTACACCATGTGGGGAATGAACTTGTTTTCTAGTTCTATTTTTCAGAGCATTACGATGATTATTCTCAACTAATCACAAAGACATTGGTACATTATATTTTATTTTTGGTGCTTGAGCAGGAATATTAGGAACATCACTAAGAATTTTAATTCGAACTGAATTAGGACAACCAGGATCCATATGTAAATTGTATGTAAATTGTATGTTTATATTTCTCAAGTGTAACTGCATCATGTGATAAAACGTTTAAAAGCTTTTCTAATTCTCCAAAACTTCGTAAGAGTTTACTCCTATATGCTTGTGATATTAACATTTGAATGGTGTTTAAGCATCTTTTAAATATCCAAGGACTTATTGAAATCATTTATAAACAATATGTTTAATCAATAACGTAACGTGGATAAAAACTAGCTTTTTCTCCAAACAAAATGATACATAAAGTATAGATTACGTGAATTTTCGTTTGAATGAGAAAATTGTGTGAGTGTACCAAGTGAGATCGCGAACACCTACGCATCTCCAAACTGCTAGTAAATTAAATCCATGCATTAAATGACATTTAGGTGGTGCAGGATTTTTAACGAACCATATATAATCTGGTATTGACATATCACATTGAAGTAAAAAAGTTCGAAAAGTTATGGAGATTGATTTTCACAAGCTGAAATTAAATATATGAATGTGATTTATGGGTCAGATTTGAAGCATAAAATGAGCAATTCACTTCTAACGCTTGCTTTTATCTCTTATAAAAGAATTCTAAGAATTCGTTTCACCCTATCCTTCTTTTGTCATTCGCGACTGCTGTTGGTCTTAAAAGGAACTTCCAGATGGTTTTATACTTTTTATCTTACTCTTCCCGGAAACAGAATAGCATTATCATAAGTGCAAAGAGCTCTTTGGCGGAATTACTAACTACATAAAGCGTTACAGAATTTCTCATTAAACGTGTATTTTTAAGCGAAAGCGACTATCAATTAGATTAACTACCGGATTTAAATTAATGGTGCGAGTGACTAGCCGTCACCTCAATTCAAGCAGGTATCGGTTGCATAGTCTCGCTCTGCGCTAGTCTAGCTTACGCACCCTCGGAGATTTGCGGCATTTGTAGTTGGACCTGACGTTGTTTAGAATGTTGCTATTGTATGAATAAGTTATATCTATTTGTGTGTACTTAGCATGGTGTACACTCAGAACGCAGTGTGTTTATTGTGTTACGTTTCGCTCGAACGAGTCAAGAGGAATGTCAGTTTAGGAGTTCCCTGGCGTCACAGTTCCTAATATATTCGCAATTTATAGGTTAACTTTAACAAATTGAGTCCATGTTAGACCAAAAAAAAAAAAAAAAAAAAAAAAAAAAAAAAAAAAAAAAAAAAAAAACTATTTAATAGGTCTAATCAAGCAAAAATTAGGTGAGATAAAAATTAAAATCACTGCTTCGCATTACACGTGTTTCTGATGACAATATTAGCTGGCCACTTGCTCTGCAGATATAAATTCATGAGAATATTATCTGTGGAGAATGCTGCTTCTTCTTCTTCTTTTTCTCCACTTCAAGGTTAGGCTATAAAGCCCGTTGCGACGCAAAGACATCTTCCTATCTATCTTTAGTTTTTGGTCGTCCCTCTGGTTTGTACTGCAGTGCAAACTGGCATTATTCATTCTTTGTATGTGTTGAAACCAGTGTCATTTGTTATTATGTATACTTAACTCTTCTCGTACTTGAGTATTAGGTGTATTATCTTTTATTGTGCGCCTGAATTGCGTCTGAGGAATTGCATTTCAGCTGTTTCTAACTTCCTTTCACAAGATGTACTGAGGACCCAGTTTTCATTACCATATAAAAGTAGAGGGACTGCAAGCACTTTATAAAATTTCATAATTCTCTCTCCTAGTTTTGTTTCTTAATGTTCTTTGAATAGTTCCACACATTTATTGGAACTTATTTACGCTTTCTCTCCTCCATTCTATATGCAGCATTCCAAATAATTAAAACTGCTGAATGCTTAAGATAACATTTAAACAACGTACCCCAAATGCTTGATAAATTAGAGGACAATATCTGGCATACGTTTTCAATTTTCGGCTGCAGAAATTGGTTGGGTGTTCAATATTGTGCTCAACAAATACTAGCCTTGTATAGAGGCGCACAATTTCGAACGCCTTTTAAAACGAAATATACGAGAACATGTTCCTACTGATTCACGTTGTTAAGATTATCTGAAGGAGAATCATCGGCCCGGTCAAGTAGATCTGCATAAACGTATCGTAGGGAAAGCCAGTTCATTCAAGGGAAACTCGAACCAATATTAACGTCCTAAATGAAACCTTTAGTGGTAAGTGCGAACGTTTCTCAATTGTATGGAAGATTAGACTGGATTACAACGGTGCATCATAATTACAAGATAAATTATGCATAGTATTTGTGCTTTAAGGGAGACCTTATTAAGTTTTGAAAATCCTTTTACTTCTCTACCAAGTATAGTAAGTAAGGGAAGTATTGTATTCCACTCCAAAATTCGATGTCGAGATTACACCGCAAACATGTTTTGAGGCCCCGTGAATACATACACACATATATATTATAAAAACGTCCGTGTGTATGTGTGCGCCTGTGAACAGCATGACTAAAAAACGAAAAGTCGGTTAAAAACCAAATTTGGTATTTAAGTTTAATATCTTCTAAGGATACGATATGAAGAATTTCAAGACAATTCCTCCACCCTAAACTACCCTTTATACGGAACATTTTTCGAAAATTGTGATTTTCTCAAAAAATGACTTACGATTTTGATTAAAAAGCCATATGTTTAAGATATTTTTATGGTAAATGAAATGTATATTTTAAATTTTTTGGCCATAGCCCATGTAGTCCTGTTAACTCTTGATGAATTTTGCATAACTGGTAAACCGTTAAGAGATACACCAAATCTTACTGTACAAAAAATGTAAATCTCGCTAAAACACAAGTTATGTCCATTTTTACTTTCTCTACTGGTAAGTAGGGGAAGTATTGTATTCCACCCAAAATCGATGTCCAGATTTCACCGGAAATATATGTTTTGAGGCCCCCTGAATCCCAAAAAAAAAAAAAAAAGCATTTTCAGAAAAAGGTCCGTGTGTGTATCTGTGTGTCCATCTGTGGACAGCATAGCTCAAAAACGAAAAGTCGGTTAAAAACCAAAGTTGGTATTTAAGTTTAATATCTTTCAAGGATGCGACACGAAGGTTTTGAAGAAAATAGCCCCACCCTAAACTACCCTTTACATGGAAAATTTTTAGAAAATTTTGATTTTCTTGAAAATGGCTCTAACGATTTTGATTAAAATGTATGTTTCAGATATTTTTATGACAAATTAAATGTATATCTTGAATTTTCTGGCTATAGCCCCTGTAGTTGTATTTACTCTGGACGACTTTTGCATAACTGGTAAACCGTTAGAGATAGACCAAATCATACTATACAAAAAATGTAGATCTTGCTAAATTACACAATTTGTCTCAATAAATTTTCTTGTAGGGTGAACCATTTCGGAGATATTCCTTGTTATGTGTGTGAGTTTCGGAAAACTTAGAACTTTAGTGAAATGGATCATCGTTGTTCATTTTTTTATGTTAAGTGTGCAAAGACAACAGAATTTCAAACATTTGACTGTCGCAGAAAGCCTGCTGTATTCTAACATTCCCCTTGTACCTACAAGGAAATAAGCAATAAGATAATTTGTACAAATGTTTATCTTAACTAACACGAAGAAGCTATAGGAATAAGAGTTTGTGAGAATGGTTAGTACAAGAGCAGAGAAAGTCATGTGAGTGCAACACATCAGAATTTTTTATTTGTGCAGTGAACCATTAAGGATATATTTCCTTTTATTTGTGTGAAGTTTGCAATGCTTATATTTTTCTCAAATGTAAGGTCGTTATTCACCATTTTATTTCTTGGCCCTGCAAGTAGAATGGAATTTCAAAGCCTTCATATAGCAATGGCTCAAAGCCTACTGCATTCTCATATTCCCCTTGTACCTACAAGGAAATAGGCAATAAGATAATTTGTACAAATGTTTGCCTCGAGTAACATGAACAAGATAGAGGAATAACGACTGGTAAGAATAGTTAGTACAAGAATAGAGGAAGTTGTGTGAGTGCAACATATCAGATTTTTTATCCAATTTGTACCAATTTTCAGAATTTATTAGTGATCAAAATTAACATGTTTACCGAATTCGAGGTCATTCTAATGCATAGCGTTAGTTACTGTAATAATTTAGTAAAATAATTCAGTTGTATTTAAAAAGTACTTTAATTCAAAATATTTAAATAATTTATCTGAAGGTTTTAAAAAGTTTCCAAAACTTCGTATTACATCTAGGTTGCACAGCTGTTAGGTAATACGGGGCTGAAGGCGATGGAAGGGGAGCGACGGTGGAAAAGAGAAAGGGGAGAGGGGAAAGACAATAAGAAGGCAAAAAATATAGTTCAAAGCTCCGGGTTCCGGTACTTTATTTCGTATTTTTATTTTCACCAGACAACTGAAGGTCATTTTTCCCGCTTCGCAACCGTCTTCCCACTCCATTTGATTCTCTCTCTTGCAAAGCGGGGAAAAATGACCTTGAGTGAACTGGTAAAAATGAAAACACTATAGTTATAAAAATGCCACTCAAATTTAGAAGGCAACTTTCCTGTCAGTTATTCAGGACCTTACATTTTTATATCCTTTTGTTTTCTTTCACTGTTTCTTGAAATGTTAACTTCGGACCAAGCCAAAGAGCTTTTATACCAAGGACATAAAATCTCGCAGCAAGAGAAAGGTTTTCCAAACAAATGTCACGATCTGTTCATTCTCGCGATAACTGTTCACGAGTTCTCGGTGATGGACGACGTGCGGGAGAAGATCTGTCTGCTGCATCAGGCACATCACTAACGGACTGATAAATGTTTTGTGGCCAACAGAGCTTGCATGACAAAGGAAGATAGAAACCCATTTCAGCTGTCGCCGTATTTTTGAGACTAATACAGTGCCAGCTTATAGTATTTAATGTGTAATGAGTAGGGCTCGGAAGTTCATGCCCTAAAAAACACTGAAATATGCATGCAAATATGCTCTTAAAAACTTGAAAATATGGCAAGAAATATGCACTATTGAATTTAAACGATTGATGTCCCTTTGCAGTAGACAAGACGAGTTAGTATAAATAATAAATAAAGTTACCTTATTCCCCAGACGTTGAAGCAGAAGTGGTCCCGCTGCTAGTATGAACTGCTAAATTGCAGTTCACAACCAACACTTTGCAAAAATTTTCAACTGTAAAACATCGTATGTTGTCTCGCAAAACACTTCTGTAACGTGAAAAACTTTCTACGTGACAAGATGTTATTGGGGCATATTTAAATGATGTTAACTGCTTCACACACACAGAGAGAGAGAGAGAGAGAGAGTGAGAGTTAAGTCTCTTGGTGAGACATGGTTTTCTTTTGAGGATGTCTCGAATATCGCACATCTGTGTATAACCAGAATTTTTTTGCAATTACACAATTCACTTTCTCTTTCACTTTTTGTCCTATGCTACAAGGAACCGAACTTGGGTCACATATTGTTTTTTTTTTCAAAGACAGTAAGTGATTCATGCAAAGGAGATCCTACAGCTTCCAATGCCGTTACAGCTGTTGGTAAGAAAGAAAAATGGGCAGATATGAAACTAAGATCCTTCTTTAACCCAGTGCCTGACAGAATATTTTGCACAGTTTCTATTGATGAAGCATATTTCGAGTCCAACGAATTAACAACCTCTTCGACTATTTCTATGTGCTCAGTATAATATAAAACTGCATCGATCCATGCTCCCCATCGGGTTAATACTAGTTCAGGAAGAAGTCGGATATTAGGTGCCTCTTGATCTAAACAACTTAACTCTTTTAGGAGATTTAACAAAAATTCTATTAGTAATGGACACAAATCTATCTACCAACGGGAAAGAATCACGTATTATATGTATATCACGTATATATAAACCTCTCAGATAACGCACTGATTATTCTCTACGCACATACATATAATGAATGGATGGAAACAGGGGATTCACTGTATGACAACATGACTCACCTCGCGAGTTGTATCATCATGTGCAATACTACCAATGTGAAAAATATTATACAGATGGAAAAAATAATTAAAAAAAACATAAATATAATTAAAATATGCAATATAGGGGATAATATTGAAATCTTCGTGAGTTGTATCATCATGTGCAATATTACCAATATGAAAAATATTATCCAGATGGAAAACAATAATAAAAAACCATAAAAACCATTTAAATATGCAATATAGAGGCTATAATATTGAAATAATATGCATTTATCAAAAATCAAGAAAATATGCAGTTATATGCACTATAAAATCATGTCCAAATAACTGAAAATTCCATAATTCGTGCACATAATGTAAAAACATGCATTTTTAACCCCTATGAAAAAACATGCAAATGCATGAACTTCCTAGCTCTAGTAATGAGTCAGATGTCAGTGCTGCAAGGAATCTAACGCAGTGGAGAGTCACTTATATCTATATTTTTGTGACAAAGGGAAAAAAATTGTATATGTAGATTAATCTGAAAAACCGCTCATCATTATTTCACCATTGAAAAGCCCAATTTGTTCTAACGGATGTGGGGCTATAAAACACTTTTAATTTCATTTCATAAATTACTAAAATATTAAAAAGAAATTTACAAACAAAAAATAGTTATCGTTACTCTACAGAATATAAATAGTTGCTTCTCTCTTTATTTTTTTCTTTACTTGATTACCCTCCCCTTATGTAGGATATACACCTCTAGGACTTGCAAGCCAGTGCCTGTCCGGGAGCAAAAGAACCTATGGACCGGACAGAGTGAAGACCTGGAAGCGGGTGGTCAGCAAAGCACCAGGTATGATAGTGAGGAAGAGGATGATATGAAGAGCAGGCGAAATGGAAGAGAAGCTTGGTGTTGGCTACCACACGGTATGATAAACAAGGTAACAATGGGGTGGTCCGGAACAAAAGCAGTTGCACGTAGTTCTTGAAGCTATTCGCGTGCTTGTTTAGAAGACGTTTCTAGAAATGATGTATTTAGAGAAAAATCGGGTATATAAGTTGTTAGTGCTGAAGAAACCAGTGTGTAAGTGCTGAGCGATACAGTTGTTGAGAGTTTTAAGTGAGCCAGTTTAGTAGGTGCACAGTCAGAACCAATTTCTGTGAAACAGAGAGTAAACTATGAGCAGTAATTGTCTCAAAGTTACGATAGAACAAAACAGCTGTGAGTTGCAAGGTTAGGACAAATTGTAGATTTTGTTAACGATAAAACAGAGAACAGCGATTTATTATTCGGGTTTAACAGAAATTAAGTGACAATTTCTTCACGTTTTCCTCATTCCTTATAATTAGAAAATGCCGGGGAGGAACCCTAAACTTAGGTCTGGAATGTGTCTCACAAAGTGAGGGAAACGTTTCCCAGCAGTTATTATCAATGTGCTTAAGAGAGAGAGAGAGAGAGAGAGAGAGAGAGAGAGAGAGAGAGAGAGAGAGAATGAGAGAGAGAAGGGGGGAGGGTGGAGCGAAAGCACACTTTTACCTGGATGGTAGTAAAAGGATACACATTTTATTCCTAACATGTCATCAATACCTGTGCAGTCTAATCAATTTCTTTTTCCTGAGCGAAATACTGAGCTACCCAAATCTAGCAAGAGAAAAAAATTACCTCTCTTCATCAAGACTGAAGCTCTACCCTCTGGCAGGCTGATATCAAGTGGTCGACAGTTTCAAAGGGAATTACTTGCTGTAAAGGGCTCATCAATACAGAGTCCCTAAATAAATCCTTTAAGCGGATAGCTTCGCAGTGTGTTGCGATAGATGCATAGCGATATTGGTTTGTTTCCCTTCAGTTTATATCTCTCCCTCGGTAGCACTCCTGCGTACAAACAAAACGAAACGTTTCTTCCTCAATGACCTGCAATTTACTCAGCTCTGAACGAAATCAAAGAAATGTGAATTACCTGAACTTTATGACCCTCTTTAAACAGTACAATAGCGGGGTTCTTATTCGCGTCACTGAGGTGTGGTGGCCGTAAATGTCTTAATAACCGTACTTCATTCCCCATTGCACATACGTCTGCAATAAATACGACTTTAAAGGTGCAGCACTATTCTGAAATGTACTTAGGTACTGCAAAGCTAATATTCTGAGAGTTACTTCATCTTACATCTTACGGGTATTTTGTATGTTTAAGGAGAGATTAAATGGCGCAGTTTGCCAAAAATTACTTATTAAATTTTTGTATTCTTATAAATTGCCATACATATATATGTACGTATGCAGGTGGAAGGTACTCTTTCGGCTATGCATTAACCAGGGATTCCACATGAGTGTAATAAACATGTCCAATACAATTATTGTCAATAAAAAGCCGTTTCACCGAAAAAAAAAAAAAAAAAAACTGTCAAATATTTAGTCATATAGCTTCTTGACGAATGGATATACATAAATGCTTTATTATTTCACTAATTGTCACGTATATATTTTGTAAGTAATACTGTTGTGCATTTCTACCTTAATTCGAAAGTATTTAGTCACAATTTAATGTTAACGTGACGTTGCCAAACATCTGGCTTAGGAATTAAATTTTGCTGTAAGTACCTATAGGTATCTGTAGAGGAGTACTTTTAAAATAAATACCGATAAGTTTTTGAAAAATTACATATCATTATTTTCCAAATACTTTATTATCATTCATGAATCCAGTATCATCTCATATTTATATTTGCATGTATTTATGGAAATATTTTGAACATTTTAAATTATGTACTTTGTGGGAAAAAATCAAATCAAAGCTTCAATTTGTATTTTGAATTAATTTCTTAATCAGAACCTATGTTGTGTTGTATTTCACTGGAAAGAACATAAAGAATGCTGCAAAATTACATCTTTTTGAGCTCCGTAGCTCAATTAGGGCAGCTAATAGAGCGATTTGAACATCTGTTCACACTTTTTGGCTAGCTTTTATAACTTTTACATAACCATATTTCAGAAGCTGTTTGAGATAAAAAAAAATTGATATTTGGTACTTTCCTTAGTCTCAGCTCCCACTTTGAGTATACAAATTTTAGTAAAATCTACAATGGTGAGGTAAATTGAGTGCGTTGATTTCACACGGAATAACCCTTGCGTTTAGTTAATCGTTACTTAGATATGCATGTATTCTAAACCATAATGAAATAATGATATTAATAAGGAAAGAAAGAAAGCACAAGTGGAAGAAAATATGCATGATAAACGAATACGGAAGTGTTTCAATTTGTGTTACTAAAATGTAGTGAATTAGTTAAAGTCAGACGAGAATTAGGTGTCATAATGTAATAATTATGACGTTTCTTCATGTTTTAACTGTTACATTGCCTGCCATCAGTGTGTTTGCTTTGTACTGATCAATTATATTTTATTTCAAGCGAATCCTGTATCTTTGTGGTCCTTTAGTTGCATCAGTATGTAACTACTAATTTGACAAAGCCAGTAAAACTCAATACCTCTTACTCAAAACATGTCAGCTCCTATCTATGACCTCCACTCAAAGAGCGGCCAAACACCAAGTTAAACAGCCCTGCACAACAGAAGTAAACAGACGCGTGCTGGGTTCACCGCTAGCCGCCTGACCCACTGCTGCTACCGACACATAGGTGTGATGTCACTCTAATTCATGGATATACTATACAATCAAAGACACTAAGATGACACTTATGTTGATGCATACAGCGTGAGACCGCTTATTTGTATCTTCAAAGTCCTAATTTTGGTACTGCTCTATAGTTTTCTGCACATTGTTTTTCCGCACCCATATACATAGATTCTATTCATACAGCCAATACGTTAGCAATGCCCTTTTTGAAAGCCAGTGTGGTTCTGTTATATGATTGAAAACAAAAACGCAGCTTAATTAACCGTAAATGAAAGCCGGCACGAGTGCTTTTACATTCAGCTGCAGCTATATGTATATCTCGAGCCAAACATCAACTCGAGCTGTGGTTGAAATAGCCTTCCAGGATTGTAATGACGCACGTGGGACAAGCTTTATGTTGGAAGCAAATATAAATTGCCAGATGGAACAGCACCAGCAATTCAATGCATTATATTCAACTAGATTTTTAACAGCATGTCGTATGCTGTGAATCACTGTTAGCTTTTCTGAGTAAATCGAGGCTTTAGATCTCCATTAACCTTCCATAAAATGCATATACCGACTGAGGTGGCGCCGCGGCAACCTATACGACTCGAATTCGGAGAGTCCTGGATTCGATCCCCGTCGACCAACCACTCTAACTTGGGTTTTTCATGATTTTCGTCGACGGGCCCTTAAACCCGACACACTCACTCACTTCATGATTTTCCCTTGTCAATAGGCGAATGCTGGGGTTCTCTTCTCCGCGGATTCCTTTTCTTTCATTTCTCATTTCCCTCCCTTATCTTGGCTGGTAGAGCGTTACGTTCTGGTGGTTGCGGACAGATGACGCACATGCTTGAGCCCTGCAAACTCTTCCCCGGCCCTCCAGGAAGTTGTTGCCCAGACTTCAGGGGTCGCCTCGTCGCCCTCTCCCTGGGTAGAGGAAACACTCCAGTTGTGTGCTAGGTGTCAATATCTGCAACCGTTAGGGACTTCTGTGCGTCTCTGAGCTTCGCTGGCTCCTCTCTCTGACAAGCCTGCGGTCTCACTTCGCTTCATCGCTTTCCCTGGGGGGTGGGGGGGGGGGGCGGGCGTACCAGCCCGCAAAAGATTCATGCCGGGTTTACGGCGGGTCCAGGTGTCCCCCTCCCCCACCGTTACTACACACATACACTTTCTAGATGACCACTTTTGCACAGAATATATTTTTCCATCTTTTATATTATAACTAATAGATTTGTAGAATGTGTAAATTTTTACAAAGTTTGTCTTAGGCCCGGTTACGTAAATATCTGACTGGAGATCAGTTGAATGACATTGTATCTAATCTAAGATCATCTAGTCTCAGTTCAACTTTGATCTTAGTTCGTAATATAACGTTTGGCAACGTCGTGAAACAGCTGTAAATCACTGCTTTTGGGCATCAGAAATCACATGTTTTTGAGCTTCGGACACATTCACCATGGCGCACTATGATACGAAAAACAAGAAACAACAAATATCATCAAATTTCACACGCGATGATGTCGGTGGGTATTGTAATTGAAAATAGAAACATAGTGGAATAAGGAAAACCAACGCGGTTTCACTTTCTCAGAAAGAAACTGTATGTAAGGAAGCCGCTGGGGATTTTAGTTTGAGGTCAACTACGTATTTACCTTATTAATCGCTTTTTGTTTGTATAATTTACCAATTATTGGATCAAAGCATATTTAGGTCCAAATTTCCCTTACATTTTAAGAATACAATTGCAAATAGATTTCACTTTTTCGTGTTTTTAGAACTAACCTATTTTATCACTTGTGAAATATTTTCTAGGCTAGGAGCAATTAGTTCTTGCTTCTCCTGTAAAATTGTGTTTTTTGAACGTACTATAATTTGAAATAATGCCCCATTATCCAAATAACTACAAAAATGTAGTATTTAAAACTTTATTATTTTATTTAAGGCTATACCATTTATTTCCTACTTTTGCAGTTCTACTGATGTAAGTTCAATCAAGTTAACAAGAGAAAATTCACAAGTCGGGTTTAACCTTAGATCAAGATACCATGAACTTGGTTCAAGGTTTATGCAACCAAAACTTCAGTTCAGCTCGACTGAAGATCATTTTCAGATGGCTGAACTCGGATTAATTTTTATGCAACCGGCCTTAGTATTTTAAGGATACTGCAATTTCTATCAATTTTAACTAATTTAGCTCCAACGTTTTTCACAGAATTCAGCATAGTTGTGGAAAAGAATTAATGTTCATGTTCAAAGCACCTGTTTTTAAGAAAATAATTCTGTTTTGAAAAACTAAAATACAATCTCTCTTAAAATGCGAGAAAGCGTAAGAAATGTGTTGGAAATTTCAAACAGGTTAAATGCATATTATTTATCCAAAACATTTATTTTAAAGAAACAATTTTATGTTATAAAGCTTTTCCTGAACTAATAATGTAAGTAAACTCCAATTTCTAAAGTGAGTTATTTAATTATTAAATTATAAATTAAAAGCTATACTTCATTACGACAAAAGGTTCTTTATATCTCCTAAATCATCATCAAAAAGCGTGTGTTGAAAATTCAACAGCACCAGAGCCAAAATTCAATCACAGGAAACATTTAAAATAGGCAAAAGTGCAGGAAAACAAAATTATGAAAATATCGAGTTTATACATTTTCACGTATTATTTGCACACGCCTGCGGTTGTCCATTTAAATGTTGCATTTGTCCATGGTCAGAAAGGCAAAAACCACAATTTGATCATGAATCTGCAATGTTTGAGGTTTCATTTTTAATGTGAATTAAAACTATTCCTTTTCTGGTCGAAAACGTCCAGTATAATACCATTAAAATCGAATGTGTTGAACGTTGCAGCTGCCTGCTTGCATCTACGTTAGAATGGTTTTTCATCTCTGAGGTCCTTGGATCGATTCCGGCTTGGGTGGGTGAATTTTTTTAACTAGAATCATTACCGGTGTTTTACAGAGCTCGGTAGTATAAATCCGGGGTGAATATCTGTGGGTTTCATGGTGAAATTATTTACATGCAATGTTAACACCTGTAGTTAAGTAACACCTTTAGTTGTTTAATTCAGAGACCAGATATGAGCATATAAGCTGTAAACTGAAAGAATAAAAAGGCCGATGTTTTTGACTTGTCTATTTTTTTACATTATAAGTGGTCCATACGCTATGAGAGCCAGCTACAGTTGTAAACGCACCCACAAATCATAGGGAAACTGCTTTCTTTCTGTAGTCATTATTTATAGGCAATTGATTTGTGTGAATGGATTATCCAACATAAAAGGAATAAAACGTTGGAAAAACTAATATGGAAATTCTCTCATTGTAGTTAAAAATACTGAACTCAACACGTTACAATTTCTCATAATCCCTCACATTGTTCATATAAAAATGGACCATTCTACTTACATTATGTCGTTGTCATCGACCATGTTCTACAGTATTTCCGATCTATTCACTCTGGTATTTCTATGCGGACAAAGCTTAGCAAATTAAAAGTAGCAATAAATTATTATTATTATTATTATTATTATTATTATTATTATTATTATTATTATTATTATTATTATTATTATTATTATTATTATTATTATTACTACTATTACTATTATTATTTATTTATCTATTCATCTATCCATCTATTTATTTATTTATTTATTTATTTATTTATTTATTTATTTATTTATTTATTTATTTATTTATTTATTTATTTATTTATTTATTTATTTATTTATTTATTTATTTATTTATTTATTTATTTATTTATTTATTTATTTATTTATTTATTTATTTATTTATTTATTTATTTATTTATTTATTTATTTATTTATTTATTTATTTATTTATTGCTGTCGTGACGCCGACCGGCAGCCACCATTAAAGGCGCTGAAAGTCAAGCTACCTAACACCACTGCGCGGCAAATAAATACGTAACAATGGAGCGGGCCGGAACAAAGATTATGCCAGACTGTTCGAAAAAAGTGTGAGCCGGACTTGTTTACGAAAAGGTGAATTTCGAGAAAAATCCATGAAATGTCATTTCTTGCCTACATAAGCAAATGCGACGGCGAGAGGGAATTTAGAGTCCTTAGTATTAGCATTTTGTGTCAAGGTTATGATAAAACAGAAGAATGTGAGAAGCAAGGTGACAACGAATTGTAGCCTGTATTAACGATAACAAACAGGACTATATTATATGATTTAGTTTTAGAACGCAAATAAAGTGACAGAAAAAATAACTGTTGTTAATTTATAGAAAACTTAGAACAACTGCTCTCCTGTCCTCAAGAAGGGTGAAACAGTAGTTCTAATTGTGAACTGTCCAAACACCAAAGTAATCAGGAGTGGTCATACCGCGACAGCCGCGTGTCAAAGATTCACGTGACTGCTACTTCACTCTGCTGCCTTTGTAATAGGCTCTAAGCAACACACGACAATGGGTGGCTCCGAACAAACGCCGTTGCACGCATTTCTAGAAGCGGTTCAAGTATTGGACTTCGTTTAAGGCGCAAGCTGAGAAAGCTTCCATAAAAGCACATGCCACGGGCCGTGGACTTTAATTTTCAAATTGTCAGAGTGAGTTGTGAACAGCTGTCTTTGTGAAGCTTGCGCCAGGATTATGGTACAACAAAACAAGTGAGTTGCAAGGTCAGGAATGTGAATTGTGATTCAGTTTTAGAGTAAATAAAGCAATTAGACTTGCCATTTATCACATGTGATTCCTGAAAACATATCCATATTTACCCAATTAATATTCTCTTGGTTATCTTGAACTTCATCTAATACGGTACAAGGTTCATACTTAACAAAACGCGTTCTTTCTGCTGCGCACGTGTCAGTAGATTATGCAGCCATTACATACTTACGTATAAGCATTTTAAATTTTACTTTTTATGTTCTCTACTACGTATACTAAGTAGCGGAAGTATTGTATTCCACCCAAGAATTCGACGTCGAGATTTCACCGGAAGTATATGTTTTGAGGCCACCTGAATCCAAAAAGGGATTTTTTTTGGAAAAAAGGTCCGTGTGTCTGTGTGTGATTTTTTTTATTTTTTTATTTTGTGTTTGTGTGGACAGCATAACTCAAAATGAGCCAAACCAAACGAACCAACCAAAGTTGGTATTTTAGTTTAATAACTTTCAGCGATGTGACACGAAGATTCTGAAGAAAATTTCTCCAGCCGAAACTACCCTTTACATGGAAAAGTTTTCAAAAATTTTGATTTTCTCATAAATGGATGACGATTTTGGTTAAAATGCCATATGTTAAAATATTTTATGGCAAATGAAATGTATATTTTGAATTATCTGTCCATAGCTCATGTGGTCCTGTTTGCTCTGCAGGACTTTTGCTGAATCGGTAAACCGTAAGAGATAGACCAAATATTCCTCCACGAACAATGTTGAACTCGTTAAAACACACAAGTTATGTCTAAATGCATTTTTTTATGGAATGAACCATTTCGGAGACATTCCTTGTTGTTTGTGTGAGTTTTGCAATACCTTCTCAAATGGAAGTTCGTTATTTTTATCTCTTGGCCGTGCAAAGAGAATGCATTTCACAGATTTCAAAGCGAGCAGCTTTAAAACATTTGACTACCGCTCAAATCCTTCTGTATTCCCATTGCACCTACAAGAAAATTAGCAATAAGATAATATCTGCAAATGTTTATCTTGACTAACATGAAGAAGACAGAAGAATAGTTTCTACAAGAGTGAGTAGAGAAAGCCATATAGATGCAACACATCAGATTTTTTTAATCGTTTTTGACTTTGAACGTTAGCTCCAAATCTAAAAATGGATTTTTGTTTTTCTTATAGCGTCTTAATAATCCCTAGGGTGTCTCCCCTTTGCAGAGGTTACCCTCATCGCCCGGTCGCTGCGTCCTCCAGCTGTAGTCAAGACCACGGAGGAGAGCAGGTTGGGGGTGACGGGGGTCAGCATAATAGTTCAATACCGGTGTATTACACGTCTGTATTTAAATGTGTATTATCTGAAGATATTACCTTTTGTAACTGTATAATTTTTATATTTGATAACTTTATTTTTACTGTCATAGGAATACTTCTTTTTACAATAATTATGAGTAAATATCGACATTCTACATTTTAGGTAAAAATGAAGTCTAGTAAGGAATAGTGGTATTAAGCTAGAAACGCCGAGGTTGGTGAATCCTAGAATTTCCACTGGAAACGTCGACATCTTGGCAACCAATGACACTGACGACAGCGAAAAAGAGATGAGAAATCAATAGAATAGCGAAGAGTGTAAAAATGTAATTTCCTCGCATTACGTAAACTTTTATGTCATGGAAGAGAATATTTAATCCATAATGTTTTCCGTTTGTGCTCGGAATGCCGTAAAAAGCAGAGAAAGTGGTTCCGGATTCCTTTCGTATAAATATAAACGATTTTGTTTACTCAAGAAACTGGGTCTCTCTAGGAGAACAGTGAATACTGGACACGTGTGATGTTGACATTCCCAGCCGTTTTACTTGTTCTATCTGTCTCTACACTTTGTTTCTTTGACTCACAGTATAGCATGTTTTATAACGGAGATGGACATCGTCTGTAATATCGCGCGCACGTGTGTGCGTGTGTGTGTGTGTGTGTGTGTGTGTGTGTGTTTGTGTGATGTGTGCGTGCGTGCGTACGTGTGTATAACGGAGGGGGGACAGCTCGACCCACCACGACCCCAACATGGATCTGTTGCGGGCTACCACACCCCCAGGGGGAAGGGATGAGGCGAAGTGACACCGGAAGCTTGTTAGAGAGCGTAGTCAGTGAAGCCCAGAGACGCATAGAACTCCCTTCTTTCCAGATATTGACACCTGGCGCACAACCGAAGTGTTTCCTCTACCCAGGGAAAGGGCGAAGAGGCGACCCTTGCGGCCCGGGCAGCAACTTCCAGGAAGGACCAGAGAAGTGTTCCATTGCGCAAGCAACTATGCCATCTGCCCGCAATCGTCGGAACGAAGTACGCTACCAGCCAAATCTGAGAGATGACAAGGAGATGAGAAATGAAGGGAAAGGAATCCGTGAAGAAGAGATTAACGCCTCCCAGCAATCGTCTAAGTGACATGGGGAAACCACGGAAAAGCCCATGTCAGAGTGCGCGGCCACGGCGATCGAACTCGCGACCTCCTGAATGTGGGCCACAGACTTTACCGCCTGAGCCATCCCTCTCTATCTGTAATAGTGTAGTGTGTACATGGATTGCGAAGGAAAATCTGGCATTGCCCCTTCGTTTGTTCTTCTTTCTGAGTTACATACTTATTTTGTTATTGCAGGTTGCTTTTAATTTTACTGCTTTCTTCTATCTAATTTTCTTCCTTCATATCTTTCTTGACCATTCTATCTTATTGTTTACTAGCTGAAACACCCGGCGTTGCCTATAGTCTGAAGAATTTATACCTACAACTTTTAGACTTACGTTGGACACTATAAAGAACCCAAAATAAACAAATTAAATAAAAATGCCGGGAAAACCTGCAAAAACACCGTTGAAAAACTTCGAATACCATAAGAAGAAAACCAAGTAAAGAAAGCTGTGTGAATGTAAGACGTTGCACTTCTATGTCAGTCATATAGAAAACTGTGGGAATTCTTTGTAGAGGAGGGAGTAGAGAAAGAAGTGTGATAGTGGTTCATAAAAGAAACAATGTGCAGGATTTCTATTTCAATCATAGAAAATTGTGTGAAGTATATGTTAGAGAAAGAAATAGAGAAAGAAATGTGATTATGTTTCGTAAAATAAAAGTGAGTAGAGAAAACCGTGAGAATATATGCGGCCTTCATAGACAGAAAAGTCTATGAATTGTATTTTGATGGGCTAGTAGCGAAATAATCATGAATTCGTTACGTAAAGCAAAATCACGTAGAGAAGACCATGTGAATGTTACTTTTATAGTAAAATGGATAGCATACAAATCTCCTCCATGTAATGGTGTTTCATAAAAGAAAAGTATGTAGGGAAATTGTGACAATGAAAGATATTGCACTTCTATTTCAATCATAGAAAATTGTATGAATTATTGTTTGCTGAAGGACGAATAAGGAAGGAAATGTGATCGTCTTTCGTAAAAGGAAAATGAGGATAGACAACCGTGTGAATGTAATATGTGGCATTTCTATCTCAGTCATAGAATAGGTATTGTATGTATTGTATGTTGAAGGGCGAGTAGGGGAGGATATGTGAATTATTACTTAAAAGAAAAGCGAGTCGAGAAAACCACATGAATGTTACTTGTAAAATGTATAGCATACAAATATTATCCATGTAAAAACATACACGTGCGTCCCGAATCTCGAGATGATCGATTTGGGGTGCATAGGGGACAAACATGCAAACATTAATTCTTCTGCTTGTCCAATTTTCGGGGCTTATTTATCATGAATATCCCAGAAATTTAGTATGATCTGTTTTGCAATTTTCAATTTTTACGTGAGTTATAGCTAAATGTGACAATTAAAACGTTAATGTGCAAAGATAAAAAAACACCGTAAGAAGCAAACACCAATACTGTTAGGCAATTTTGTTTCAAAAGGTTAAAAACTGCCGATATGACCTTTTGTGTGAAACATTTCAAAAGGAACACTTTAAATCAGAAATTTAAGATTAGTAAGATAGGATGTTGTGCAGGGCCTTGAACATTCTCATTTGCAGTCACCCTTTAGCTCTATCTGTTTAATACCCCTGGCTTCACTCTGCGCTAATTGGCAAATCAAACACAAGAGTAAAAACTGACTTTATGGGTTATCGAAGCATTTTAGATTTACTACTTTATGTTCGTGTATTTGACATACATTACACCTTGGTTATGCGTGCCAAGTGTACACCAGCCGCGAATTTACGACTCATATTTTATGGCGTTTGAGCAGTTATGATGTCACATGCCGTTTGCAAATTAATGACCGCTGCTAGATCCGAACAGTGGTTCAAGATTTCACTCGCGTACACCTTTCTCCTTATTCCAAGTGATACCGCATGCTTGTTACCTTCAAAGATAGGTTGGCAGATGTGGTCCAGGAAGGCTTCAACGAAACGGAAACGCAACGCAACGCAACTGGAATTGTTCCCTTGGGAGCAAATTTAAACCGCTTTGCTTCTCACGATTTAAGGGGACTCTGTATACCGACTAGGTTAAAATAATGAAATTCAGGGTGTTTTTCTGAGGGACTACAGAACATTACATACAACAAAACTTTAACAGCGCATAAAATATACCTTCATACACACTTTAACTTGGCTGTTATTGTAAATATCATATACCTATCTGATAAATTATAATTT
Source organism: Tenodera sinensis (assembly GCA_030765045.1). Lineage (NCBI taxonomy): Eukaryota > Metazoa > Arthropoda > Insecta > Mantodea > Mantidae > Tenodera > Tenodera sinensis. The sequence goes on from CM060966.1 coordinate 150,708,716, forward strand.
TTTAAACCATGAGTCCTTTTTAATAAACAAAAATCTAGTTATTCACCTATAATCTTTTATTCATATTCAATATTTTAAAATCATATAAAATTGCGTATCTAATACTAACAAGTTATTGCTGTAAATATGAGTTTTCAAAGTTTGATAGTTATAGAAAAAAATCTGATGTGTTGCACTCACAGGACTTTCTCTACTCTTGTACTAACCATTCTTACAAACTCTTATTCCTATATCTTCTTCGTGTTAGTTAAAATAAACATTTTTACAAATTATCTTATTGCTTATTTCCTTGTAGCTGCAAGGGGAATATTAGAATACAGCAGGCTTTGTGCGATAGTCAAATCTTTTAAAACTTTGAGATTCCGTTCTCTTTGCACACGTAACATAGAAAATGAACAACGATGACCCATTTCACGATAGTTCTAAGTTTTCCGAAACTCACACACATAACAAGGAATATCTCCGAAATGGTTCACCCTACAAGAAAATTTATTGAGACATAAATTGTGTATTTTAGCAAGATCTACATTTTGTATAGTATGATTTGGCCTATCTCTAACGGTTTACCAGTGATGCAAAAGTCGTCCAGAGTAAATACGATTCCAGGGGCTATAACCAGAAAATTCAAGATATACATTTCATTTGTCATAAAGATATCTCAAACATATGGCATTTTAATCAAAATCGTTAGAGCCATTTTCAAGAAAATCAAAATTTTCGAAAAATTTTCCATGTAAAGGGTAGTTTAGGGTGGGGCTATTTTCTTCAAAATCTTCGTATCACATCCTTGAAGGACATTAAACTTAAATATCAAATTTGGTTTTTATCCGAGTTTTCGTTTTTGAGTTATGCTGTCCACAGACTGACATACTGACACACAGACACACACGGACCTTTTGCTAGAAATGCTTTTTTTTTTGGATTCAGGGGGCCTCAAAACATGTATTTACGGTGAAATCTCGACATCGAATTTTTGGGTGGAATACAATACTTCCCCTACTTACCAGTAGAGAAAGTAAAAAGAGACTTTGTAAAAAATTTAATTTTTGGTAAACAAGCTTTACAAATAAAACACAACAACCACTGTGCGGACTTCCTTTCATTATCACTTTATTATAAGGTATACAGTACCTAAAAATATGATCCATGCAGAAATTAATCAGAAAAGTATGGAGAATTTGTTACCATAAAATACCAAAATATTTGATGTTGCCTACCGGGATCGCTTAATGGAAGGAGTTTGATTTTATGGTTGACATTTGTATAGCCATATAGAAATGTCAGATTATAATCATCAAACATATGGAAAAGTAGTTCCCTATAAATGATCTGTAGAATTGCTGTGAAAATAAATAGGAGGTGGACCAACTGAAGTTATTAGGAATCAGTAATATTTATTTTCATAACACTCCGTGTAATGAAAACGTATGCGAAGCTGGATATAATCTTACACAGAGTTCAAATTTAGACTTCTTAATGGAGGACACGAATCAGCTCTCTATTTTCATATTTCACACTTAATTTTTAATTAACTTAAGCTTCCGATGTGAAAAGAGTTAAAAATTGCTATATTTTAAAGTTAAAAGTCAAGTTAGCGACTAATACCCCACCACCCCCGCAACGCGGCACACTCCTGTTTATCATCTGCTTAATGCTACTCTTTCTTTTTTCTTTTCTCTTTTTTTTTTTTTAATTAACGTCCTCCAACATTATGTCATATCGGACAAATGAATGAAATGAAATGGGTGAAATGATGCTCAAATGAGCCCGAGGTCCATGGAGCTTTAAGTTACCCGACATTCGTCTTCTCAGGGTAGGGAAAACCCCGGGAAAAAAAAAGGGAAAAAAAAAAAACCTTACTTAATGCTACCAGTACGAATATGATTCACTTGTCTTTTTTCTAATAAAAGGCGATCAAAATGTCCCTCTGCATCTATATAGTAAGCCCTCCACCTGTTGAACATATGGTCGCGGTGGCTACACCTCAGAGGAATCCAGTGTTAGTTATCTCAAATCATTGCCTTTGTAATCGCCTACCTGCAGACAAGACAATATGTAGGCGCAAGGAAAAACGCCGTTGCACGCAGTTTTAGTGGATTTGACGCGCAGGGACTTTGTTTACAACGCGAGCCGAGATCTTTCGGTTTTGGGGAGAATTCTCCCGTGATTCAGACTATATAAGCATACTGGCTTGTGCAGTGAGTTAGTCAATTGTCAGAGTTCGAGTTGTTTGTGCGACAGGGAGAGTAGTTTGTGATACAGCAATCTCAAGGACTGTTAGAACAGAACAGCTGTGAATGCAAGGCTACGCAGTGTGAATTGCGCTTCGTACACGAAAAAGCAGTTGTTTGTTAACTAAGCAGAAATACATTAACATTACAGAAAACTGAACTTCTCTTTTGTCATAATATTATACGGCATTTGAAGTTCTGCTTCTGAAGTATAGGAAAATTGACGTGAATGCTTTTTCCTAATTTCCTCGCGCATAATACAGCAAATGTAGGTATTTTTAAGCTCTCCCTAGAGACAATAATCAGGTGAATTTAGATTTGGAGAGCCAGCAGGCCAGTCAATTATTGTCACCAAAACAGGTTTAATGTGAGGTAGGTTGTTCTTCTTCTTTCCAATCTCATTTATTATTATTCTTGGTTAGAAGTGTTGACTAGATGAATTTGTCCACCAATCTATAAATTAAGATATAGGAAACATTGGATTTCTCTGGTAGAGTTAGTGTATAAATTCCCTAAGTTCTTATTTATTTACTAATATAGCGAATAATAGAGCGATATATGTGCTTCAACAATACACTTTCCAAAGGTATGTAAATGCTTGTTTACTGCGATATTAATGAATTTAACAGATCTCCTTCCGAGGAAAGCTCAGTATGGTTGTCTCCATATGCCTGCCTTCTAGAAAACAGCTCCTCTCCGAGGAAGAAGGAAGAGATGTCCACACCATCACTGCTGGAGTCAGGGACTGTCCTATTGTACCAATATGCGGATTTGTCAGCATTGGAGATACAGGAATATTTGTATAAATTCAAGCTGACAGTCCACATGTGATTCCATTTGGGCAAACCTTAACATAATACATGAAACACTCAGTGATTAGCGGCAACAATGTAAGTAGCGCTATCAGTGGTAAATGATACAAGCTGATAAAAATGAGAAAGAAGTGCATCTGGTGTGTTATATGTGGGTTTGAAGACAGTATTCTTATTTATGTCGACTGTTATCAGTAATACTCTAAAATGGTTAGGAAATACGAGCAAAGAAAACTCAGATTGCAAGAGGCAAGAATGCTTGACAATGTCGTGCAACATTATTGGAAGCTTGTGGTAGATAGACACTACCATATCGTACCATGGCTAGGTGGGTGAATGAATTTCGCAGAGGTGGAAAGATGTTCATCAAAAACGTGAACCTTGTAGAACGAAATGAGAAAGAGAACGCTGTAAGAGCATTGCTGGAACAACAGCGTTGTTGGACTTGTATTGAACGAATAAGTAAGGATGGATTTGCTCCTGGCACGGTACTTCACAGTTAAATGTGAGGAAAATCTGCGCTCGAAGCGTTCCACACACTCTTGAAGAGAAAAGCATGTGACAGAGAATGGTAACAGCGAGACTGCAGAGAACGCTATGGATTAGTGATGATGTGATTTGCATGTGAAATTTCTTTTGTTTGCCCCGCACACAAGCTTCAACAAATACATGGCACTGCGAAGTTCTGGAGCAACCTCCATACTCCCCAGATATGAACCCATATGATTTTGGGCTTTTCCGAAAATGAAATTATCATTTAGAGCAATTCGCTTTAGAACCAGACGGGTAATTATAGTAGCAGTAGAGCAGTCTGTTCGAAGATTAATACAAGACGCTGTGTGTCATCCATTGTCTCCCTGACGAGAGGAGGTGGGTTACTCATATTCGAAGAAATTACCTCTAAGAACAGCAACAATTAGACTGCTTCAGACAGCTTCATATATTATAGTCCTCCGCGGTCTAGAACAGGGCCCCTCAAGTGCATGGCATGGTGCAAGGTACAAAATGTGACTAGGAAAAGTTGACCTCGGTGCAAACCTCCATTCGCTGTTTCCTTACACTTGTCTCGTTCGCTTTACCGTCTCTCCCTTCGTCACTTTCATCGCTGTTTCTTCCACGCTGCTGATATTTTAGTGCGGTGCGCAGAATTTAACTGATTCATTTTTTATAACCAATCTGGCGTTTTGTTATAATGATCTAGAAAGCACAGGTACAAACCTCATTTCTGCAAGAAATAGCGACCTTTTTAATTCTTCCTCGCTACCATGCCCTATGAAACAATGTTTCTGCGTATATTCTACTGGTGATGACTTTATTATTATACCTACCGTAAATTAGGGATTTTGCTCTATTTGGCATGACTCTGATTTAAATGGGCTTTTGATATTCTTTTCTTTCTTTGGAGTAGGTAGATATGTTGCACGTATCTGTTTCACGGATAAGTATACTCTCTATCAGCACACGCTTCTTCGCTTCTTCGCTCTGCAGCACGCCAGATGAGCCGATGTTATCCGAGTCTCCTCGATGCATGATGCAAGCAACCTCTGCACCTTGGATTGCACCCGGTGCAATTTTAAGCTCTAGGGGTAATATGCTTGCCTGTGATTCTTGAGGTCACAGATTTAAACCCGACGGAGGCGATGAATTTTTATCGAGTGTAAAAATCTTTAGCATGCCTTCCTTCGGGAGTAAAGCTGGTGATTCCGTGAAGAACACTAATTAAACTCATATATTCTTATATTATTATGTGTTTCCATGTTAAACATCGTTAGATGAAGTCTAATGAATGTCCTCAGGCGTCTGAGCTAGGCTGCAGTTGACAAAGATAATTTAATCCTGTACCTACTAAAGTCAGTCTATGAATTCAAAGCTTCAAATGAAAGGTAATGAAAAGCAACGTTAATGATTCTAACTAAATTGTTCATATAATAGCTGGTGAGCAATTATTTCCAAGTAAAAGCTGCCTAAGTGACCCCAAGTATTAACGGGGCCACATACATAAACGGGAGAAAATCTTCGTGAGACAGTGTCCTACTGTCTATTACTTAGCTACCGAAGGTCTTGGAGTGGAGTTTATATGGGTGAAAATTGGAACAAGAACGTAGGCTTTATAAAACACACAAAAGTAATGGGCTGCTTGCCGAAATATCGCGACTTTTGACACGGATATCGGATATGCCTGTCAAAACATTGAAAACGATGTATGGAAATGAGTTATGGGAATGGAATGAACCAGATAACCTAAATAACATACAGCATGTATTGGGATGTAGAGGAGCGCATATAATTGTGGACTTCTGCAGGGGGTAGGATGCTGGGAAAATGCAGTACATAGTAAAATCACTGTAATGAGGTACTTAAAGACCAAACAACCCTGAGCACAATATGTTACCGGCATTAATTAAATAACTTAAGAAAGTCAGCATGGGTACACCAGAAATTATCTAAAATTGGATTAAACGATATTTGACAAAAGGGTAGTGAAAATAGAGTAAATAAAATGAAATGACAATTATAAACCAGAAGGAAATGGATGCATAATGTATAGGTTATCACTTAAATTACAAAATGAAAAGAAAACAAAGTTAATGTGCTATGTTACATTCCATGATTTTCTCTAGCCGCCCTCGTTTGTTTTATTATGGCTTCCACAAACTATCCTTATGTTTATCCACTACATTGCAATCCAGTCAAGCCCTTGCAGAGATAGTTTCATTCTATATAGTGGGCCGCTATATTCTTACCTATAAATTGCATAGTCTTCCAGTGAGAACAAACCGAATAGCCAAAGCACTCTAAAAATCACAAAACAATTTAAAAATACATACCAATAACTACTTTTTTACATACCGACGGGGCAGTACTTAATGACTCCTTGACATTTCATTGTTTCTCAAAAATACCGACAACGAAAACGTTTAAACAATTGTGCAGTTCAGTATTAAAACAGTGATTGATAAGAACTATTAACTGCATGGCTTTAATCAAAAAATTAAAAGACAGAATTTAAGAAACTGCAGATGGTGGGCATAAATTACCCCCCCCCCCCACACCTTCTTGGTAATGCCAGGGTTAAGGTTATTTAGCAAAAGAATGGCATACCTTTACACCGTGGTCTAAAGCAACCAATGAAATGACCAGGCTTCGTACAACGTAAATAACGTGACGTAGGCGCGAGGTGCAGTGAGATTTTCTTTAGTTCTCTTTGTACATTCATTGTTTGTTAGTTGTGTTGACACCATGAACACTACAAACTTGAGGGTTATCTTGAAGAGGTGCGGACGGCAACCACATCTAGTCTCCAGAAGGCAAACTTACTTGTTGATTTTTGGAAACTTACCCTTAACAGACTTGACGTGGACAGGGCATATTGCATCAGCCAACTAACCTAGAGAGAGCAGCACATTTCGTGAATAATGGATTGAAACTTGTTGACGCTAATGAGGACGAACTGCTCCTGGCATTTACAGATGCCTCTTCCTTCATGACTTCCTTCATACAACTTCCAAGGTATTTCTACCTAAAGTTTTCTTCCTAGCGTCCCGTGAATATGACGAGAATAATCTTGTTGGGCGGTTAACTAGCTAATTCTCGAAAGTGAATAAATCAGTTTCAGTAATCAGACACCCCCTCAGAGACATTAACAGATTCAGACATTTCACCATAATTAGCATTGCAAATTTTATTCGGTTCCATTTATGTGCCTCCTTTAACATCCAAAGTCAAAACTTTGAATTTGCCTTATGAAACAATCGCTCTTCAAGTTTTTTCATCGTTAATTTCACATTTCCGCTTTTAAGGACGCATCAGCATAATATAATAAAATTGCATTAGCTTAATATTAATTTTTTTCTATTCTTTATAATCATTTCAATAGCCAAAATGCAACCCTTGATGTATTTCTGTGATACAAGATATTGGACTAAATAGAAATATGAGGTCTATGATGAAGTAGTTCGTTCCTCTGTCTCCTACCCCATGAAGAGTAGACATAACTGTCACTGACAGACAACAACATAGTGGATTAATTATTGTCCCTACAATCCGATTAGAAAGAAAAGCACACCAAATTTAGGAGGTTGATAAGGGGAAAAATAAATTATGAGCCTTGCATTCCTTATTTAAGAGACAGATACCAAATTTCAAATTGGGAAGTGATTGGTATACTTTTTGGAGCTCGTGGAGGGGTTACTTAAGTTTACTGTTGATATGTTCCGACACTTTGGATTGCAAATGTTTTAGAAGACATTAGTTTTGAAGCTGTTCCCTGGACGTTGCTACCGATACCTTTAATACTGTGGGCTCGGCTAGCGTTATGGATGGCGTCTGGAGAGAATGACCTCGATGCACCTAGGATAGGACAGAGGTTATCCTATAGTAAAGCTACTTTTATCAGCTCAATTATGGGATGAGGAGTACCTATGGTTCTGACTGCTTAGAATCTCAGGGGGAGAGGAACTGACACACACAGATCTAATTAAACTGTAGTTATTATTTCAAACCAGCTACTTAGTAAAGATCTGGAGTACGAAGGTGCGTCGTTCGGTGTTGCTCTAATTGATGAAAAATAACCACCCATATAGTAGCGGTGACGGTTCTATGAAATTCCTTACCAAATCAGAGTTTAATTGCTTGAGCTTTCCCCGCACTAAGTCGCGTATCCGTCACTGTTGTCCTCAACTTGTCGACTCCCTAAAAACTATTCAGCTTCCTTAATATTGTCACATCTCCCCCACTTGGGATATTTTTAAGGTCATAAAAGTGAGAAACATGTGACAAATATTTGGCACATGTAAACGAATATATTTGTTTATTGCTCGTCTTGGGAACAGAAAATAAATTTAGAAATGAGCAAGAGAAAAGCAGCATCCTGAGAGAAGTTTTAAATTCTACAGCCCATTGAAAAATATATTTTGTGAGAAAATAGGCCCGAAGTTCAGAACATGCACCCAGCGGCATTGCACTCATTCTGAACGTAACGCAAGTTTGTATATTTTTTGTAATATAGTACTTCCTTCAATTTATTGTGATCAATGTGAGATTTACAGCACAAGAATTTGCTACATAATTTTCAATTATGTGTGCTCAAAATTTTCAGATGCATCACATATACATTCTGTCTCTCACCATCATATTTTCAGACTTAGAAATATCGGACCTAACTCTTAACTCTAATTACAGGAAAATTCTCCCTTCCAGCGTAGAATCAAACACGAGGCCTTTGAGTTTACGTATAGGCTAGCATTCTAAGTATTAGACCGGGAAATGGTCTTTTATTGAGAAGTATCAGATTAAAATTGAAAATAAGATGAAAATGTACAAAAAGGATGCCAAAATATTAGGCATGCACTTACATACTGAAATAATGTTCAAAACGCAGTAGGAAAACCTTTATTTGTGAGCGTGTTTTAAATTTTCACGAATGATTAACTGAGACATACAAAACATTTTAAACATCTTGCAATTAAAAGAAAAAAAATTTTAAAAATTTGTTGAAATGAAGGAAAATTTCACTGTTTCCTATTTTGTGTGTTTTATTAAAGAAATAGAGGTACTTTAAACAACTAACAAGTAAATGTTCTGAAGGAGCAGAAAAAAAATCCTAATCATTCTATTTGATGATGTTCACTGCTTAAAAATAAGTGCTTCTGCAGATGTTGGCCACTCGAACGCAATTGGTTTATGAGGAAACTCAATTCATAGAAGGAAGGCGCAGAAAAGTTTTCTTCTTGAATGTTAATAATATTAATAACACTAATAATGATAATAAGAATAAGATATCTGACCTTTTTACTATAAGGTATATTTCTAGTTTTGAAAAACTGTAGTGCAATGATGACAGTCATTAAAAATATTATTAAAATTTATCTCTTAGGCATTACATTTTGCTGATGTGTTGTATTACAAAGTTGCATCGGGGGTTGTTCTTTTAGTTCATTTTTAGTGCATTATGAGATCGTAAAGTTCATAATTTTAAGGTAATTTTTTAGTATTCTTTAGGTCATGAAAATATGGGTCCTATACATAACACTTTAAGTAAGAAAAATCATAATTGAAGTTTTGAGTAATTTTTGAGTGCATCCAGTGACTCATGCCTGAATGGTCACACTTACCTTAAGAGGATGATCATTCTAGATTACAGAATACTTTTCAGTCGAATCTTTGTGTTGATAATGATGGAACGGATAAAATATACAGAGCAACTGCATCAAGGCCTGACCCAATTGAGATTTGGTCGGTTTAGTGAACGAGCGCTGCCTGTCAGCAGTCAAAAATCGATCATTCTGGATCCGATTAGTTTATTCATCAGGTCGCATACACACGAATCCTCTTCTCCTGTTGGTTTCAATTACTTTAAGCTGGTGTATTGTTGAGCATCCGGATACCGCGTTAATGGATAAAACTTTTAAGTTCTCATTATCCTATCACTTGCATCATGTATTTGTATATCGAGATAATCGTTAAATTAGATGAAAACACGGGTGTGTACACCCAACAGCGAGAGGATTTCATGCAGGGCTTAAAATTACCTCAGAACGTATCTTTACTTTCTCTACCACATAAAATAGCATTCCACACAGCAATTCCATACCGAGAGTTTACTGAAAATACACATTTTGAGGCCTTCTAAAGATAATACATTATGCGACGAGAGCATAGTGGCAGCAATTAAAATGCAAGTACATGATATTCATAGGAACATCTTAATTGACATTATACTCTAGTTTCATACCAGTATTTACGCATGTGTGTAAGTTTAAAATATGTATAAAATGTTTTTAATATTCTACGCTGCATGTTGTAGCGGGTTTTAACTGTACAGGATGTTAATCAACTACACTGAAATATATGTTAAAGCAAGGTGTTTGAAAAATTGATTTAGAATGTCTTTAAAATTGCTGTCCAAGTACGGCTGGTAATATAACTGGTTCAAATATCGGCCTCGGCGTAGCTTCAGTTAGAGTGCCAGACGATTTTTTCTCTTATATCTCGGGTGCTGGATTGATATTAACTTTTCGTGCTAAATGATTCGCCTTGTATCGGTTTGTCTGTGTTTTATTTCTTTTTGTTGTAGTTTAACATTCAAATATAACAATCACAATTCGTTGCCAAATTGTTTGTCCTCCTTTGTTGATTTAAGAAGTGAAGCATAACTTCTTAATACTTCTGTTTTGCCTGTTATTATCATTTTCAAGGTCTTGAAAAGCAGCAGCTTCAATGTTATTGTCATTTGTGTCGTTACTGTATTTGTTATTCGTATTATTGAAAATCGGTTACACATACAAGAGCTGATAGTTATGCTTTCAACTGCATAGAGCTTTTGATACGCGTTTCTTGATTATTGTTATTCGTGACATCGTATGCCTTTGTTGAAATTTCCGGCGGTGTAAATTGCATGTCACTTTCGCTCTTGTCCGACATTTTTAGTTTTTCTATGCACGAATTAGTTGTTATTGGATTGAAGTACGAAAATGGATACTTTCACTTTCAGCTGCGTGGGAATATGTGCAGATTGCTAAGCACTGATTGCTACATGCGGATCTTTTGATTGATAGCGGCATCGTTACAAACAGGTGCACTTTTGATTGGTCGATAATAGTACGAGTATGGTATGATAAGGTGGATATAATGAGGTCCATTACTGTGACGTAAAGGTGTTGCGTTGTGGTATGGTCAAGCATAAAATGAAAAAGTATTGGCACAAAAAGGTCTGTGTGTCTGTCAACAGCATAACTCAAAAACGAAAAGTCGGTTAATATTATATACCAGTATGACATTTAAGTTCAGCACATTTCAAGCATCCGACACGAAGATTTTAAAGGAAATCTCCCACCCCAAACTGCAGGAAAATGTGTATTTCTCAAAAATGGTTCTACGATTTTTGTTAAAAAATACCATACGTTTAAAATATACATTTCATTTGTCGGGAAAATACCCTGAAGTCATTCCGAATGACTTTTGCACAACTGGTAAAAGGCAGACAAAATCTTTCTTATTAAAAGTGTATATCTCTTAAAGCATACAATTATTATTATTATTATTATTATTATTATTATTATTATTATTATTATTATTATTATTATTATTATTATTATTATTATTATTATTATTATTATTATTATTATTATTATTATTATTATTATTATTATTATTATTATTATTATTATTATTATTATTATTATTATTATTATTGAAAACTATTTTCTTCCGAATATCTTCCAGGTACACCCATGAAGTGTTTTGTACATCTAAAACTGTATCATTACTTTCCCAACCAGTGTTTTTGCTTTTTCCTCTCAAAAGAAGGGCATTTATACTAAAAATACTTGTGATGGCGTCGGCGCTTCCTTAGGCATGAGTTAAATGTGCAATAACACAAAACAGTTAGCAGGTTTCGAAGAAAATTCCTTCACCCTAAACTACCCTTGACATGGAAAATTTTGACTTTCTCAAAAATAGCTCAAGAGATTTTGATTAAAATAGCATATGTTTGAGATATTTTTATGGCAAATGAAATATAAATTTTAAATTGTCTGACTGTAGCTCACTTACTCCTGTTTACTCTAGATGACTTTTGCATAACTGGTATACCGTAAGAGATAGACCAATTGTATTACACAAATAATGTAGATCCCGTTAAAATATACAATGTATGGCCGAAAAAAAATTTTTGTAGAGTGAAACATTTCGGAGATATTCCACGAGTTTTTCAATATTTCAGATTTTCTCAAATGGAATAACGTGATTTACTTTTTTATCTCTTGGCGGTGTAAAGATAACGGACTTTCAAAACCCTCATAAAGCGACCGACTTCAAAAGACTTAACTATCGCTCAAAGCCTACTTTATTCCAATATTTTTGTTCTAGCTACAAGAAAATTAGCTGTAAGATAATTTCTGGAAATATTTATCTCGACTAACATGAATAAGATAGAGGAATAAGAGTTTATAAGAACAGTATAAGAGTAATGAAAGACATGAGTGCAACACGTCAGATTTTCATTAATGCAGTTGTGCTGTTCAAATGCACACGCGCACGCGCGAACCTTTTCCTAAAAAATACTCTTTTTTTCTTTTCTTTCTTTCATTTTTTCTTTAGGGAGTCTCAATATGTAGATATTCTTTTGTTAAAAGAAATGTTCCTTTACTTACTGTAGGCAGTTATTAGAGAAACAAATGTAATTTAGTATATCATGCGAAGAATTTGTTTTCTCAATTTGATGAGATATTTAAATTTACCAATGGTTGAAACTGAGAATAACTTTAGAATAATGCCGTGCAGCATTTAAATTCTCTTATCTAACTAGGTCATAAAATCGAAGAGCTGGACATATCCAAACATTGGTTCCAGCGGCATTCCCGGCAGATCAGCACCAGAGAGGAATAACTCGGCATTTATAGGAGCAAAGAGTTTAACTAAAGCCAGGAGGTATTTCGATAAGAAAGCTGGGCTTAGTAAGAGAATCCCTGCACAGCCATCGCCCCTATTCACCAGATCTGGCACCTAGTAGTTTTCCTTTTGGCTATTCATTCCTAACTGTAAATCAAACGCAGAGATAAACGAGGCGGCATATGATTGTCTTTCATACCAAGAAGAGAATTTATCTGCACAATTCAACCAAGTCCTCTCTGGTTTCCAACTGAAAACATCTCCTACAATGTTTGGAATAATTTTATATTGACTTAGAAAAACGATAGCAAGAAATGGAAAAATCTGTCTTTCCGCTACACCAAAAGAGGTAAAGTCCAAGCGATTATCATATGTTTTTCCGATTTAATTTTTAATTTCTACACTACGTGTAGTAAGTAGAGGAAATATTGTATTCCTACCAAAAATCCGATGTCGAGATTTCACCGGAAATATGTTTTGAGGCCATCCCTGAATAAAAGAAAAAAAGAAACATTTTTAGAAAAAGGTCCGTGTCAGTGTATGTCAGTGTGTCCGTCAGTCTGTGGACAGCATAACTCAAAAACGAAAAGTCGTTAAAAACCAAAATTACGTTTAATGTCTTCCAAGTGCGACAAGAAAATTTTGAAGAAAATTCCTCCAACCTAAACTACCCTTTTAATGGAAAATGTTTCTAAAATGCTGATTTTCTTGAAAATGACTCCGACTATTTTGATTAAAATGACCATGTTTAAGATATTTTTATGACAAATGAAATGTATATTTTGAATTTTCTGGCTATAGCCTATGTAGTCCTATTTACTGTTGATGACTTTTGAATAATTCGTAAACAAACTATGTCCAAGTACATTTTTTGTAGAGTGAAGCATTTCGGAGAAATCCCTTGTTACTTGTGTCAGTTTCGAAAACAAACTTTCGTGTCTGTCTGCGTGGCTCAGTTGGTTAGACGCTGGCCTACTGAACCCAAGGTCGCGGGTTCAAATCTGGCCCAGACAGATGGTATTTAAGTGTGCTTAAAAACGACATCTTCATGTCAGTAGATTTACTGACATGTAAAGAAATTCGTGCGGGACAAAATTCCGGCACACCGACGGCGCTAAAGTGATCCTGGCAATTGATAGCGTTGTGAAACAACAAAATAATTTAATGTTAAACTTTCGTCAAATGCAACATCGTTGTTCTTTTTTTATATGTTAGCCGTGCAAAGAAAACGGAATCTCAAAGCTTTAAAATATTTTACTATTGTATTCCCACATTCCTCTTCCACCTACAAGGAAATAAGCAATAACATAATTTCTGCAAAAGTTTTTCTTAACTAACGCGAAGGAGATATAGAAATAAGAGTTTGTAAGGATGGTTAGTACAAGAGTAGAGAAAAGTCATGTGAGTCTAACACATCAGATTTTTTCCAATGCTTTCTTGAAGATATGCAGAGAGTTTTTACATACTTTTAGAGGTTCTTTATTGCCAAAATTTCCGGTGCGAACATGCGGGAGACAAACATGGCTAAAAATTCGAACTTCGAACTTTGAACTTTGGAGCAAGATCATGACCAATTCCTTGCCCCACACAGTGATAGTTTTTCATGCGCGACCATGTTTAAAGGCTCCACGCTGCATGTCAATAGGTTACATCCACGCCCTAAAGTTAAAGAAGCAATACAACTCAATTTTTCGAATTTTTACATTTGAATTTCGCTCGTAATGTATCCTGTGAACGAAAAGACATGGACATCTAATAAATGTCCTATCTTCCATATGTATGCTGCTGGAAATGCAGGTCTTAGTAAATCTTAGCTTTTACAGAGAAATTGCTTTTTCTCAAAACAACATTTTTTACTCTTCAAAATGCTCCACGCATTGTAATTAAATTCATATATCATTGAAATGTTTACATATATTAAAATTTATATTGTACATAAACTATGCTATAGGAATAAAATCGGTGCATCACTTAAACAAAATGTGTCAAAACCAAAAAAAGCGAAAGATACTGAATTTTTGAAAATTATATATATATATATATATTACCAGCTTAAATATCCTGCATTATCCGTGGTTTGACTATTTACTCCTACAGCATTTAGGCTTTGGCTGCACTTGCCCAATAGCCTTGTGTTTCTTAGGAGACATCCAGAAAATATTGCTTAATATACTTTAACAAGAGCTAATTAAAACCCTAGGTACTCATAAGAACAAAAAATAAACAAAATAAATAAATAAAACCACGGGTAAGACACTATGCAAAAGCACCGTTGAATAACCACAAATAATACAAGAAGAAAACCGAGCAGAATAATCCGTGTGTATGTAATATGTTGCGTTCTATGTAAACCATATACCAAATTGTATGAATCGTTTGTATGGGGTCGGGGGAGGACTTTGAATGTGTTACGCATGAGTTGCGAGTAGAGAAAACCATGTGAATGCAATATTTGCATACTGGTGCATACCAACATCCATTTTTATATGCACAACTTACCAAAGTTTCATCCCAATCAGTTGAATGTATGGAAGCAGGAATATTCATATTAGAGAAGGTATTTAGATACTTTGATGTCAAGGACCTTTTAAATGCAACTGAATTTATATTACCGTATTATTAAAATAATTAAACTATCATCAGAAAGGCTTCAAATTTTTTTACACAGCTTAATTTTGACCAGTTTAATACGTTGTGAAAATATGGTGCAAATTGGATGAAGAATAAATAATTTCCAACACTCTGTAGGAATTCCCCTTAGGAATTCGAGCTGTGTAGATTAAAGAAATAATACCTGAATTAATTAAATTATAACTTCACAGGTTTTCTGTGCACCTGCGAAATCAAAGTACCATTATTGAGTAAAAATCTGTTGCTTGAAAAACTGCTTTTATAAGTAGGAGGAGAAATATGCATTTACAGTAAACAACTAATGGAAAGAAAATTACTCATTTTAATGTAAAAAGAAAAATTATTTTTAATATTAGGGTGTGTATGTGTTTGTTTTTATCAGACTCTGAAACAAAACAAGAAATAGTTACATCTACCTTAGATTTAAACAAAATTGGTTGTACCGTTGTTTATTACGCTGCATTATTTATTAGGGTGTGTATTTCACACTGTGAATGTGGTTAAAAAATTGTGACCTTTATTTGTATTGCATTTTCAGGCATGACCAATCTTCGGGTACGCCCCGGTCACGCGGCCAATGTGGACCCCCATCATGGCAGCCCAGCAAGGTGACCCATTCAAAGCCCAACGTCGCTACGCAGCCTTTCACAAACACCAGCCGCCAGATGTCTCCAAAAACCGCTGCCAGGTACGTCTTTTACACTCAGGATACCTATATTACGACTTCATTTTCCCCCAAGAATAGGAGAGATGACTGTTTTACTGCCAGTTTTATAGGCCTAAGTGTAATGAAAACTCTTGGTTTTGTAGATAAGTAAATTGAATTTGATAATTCACACCTTGATTGAGAACAATTCCGGTTGGAATTATTATTCTTATAATTTGTCAAACCTTGTTTTTAAAACCATCTTCTGAGCCATAGTTATTATATTTTTTGCGATACTAAACGTTAAATTGTTTGTAATGTGCGCTTGGGGGACTGGTGGAATGTCAACATGTGTATTGCTTAGTTTAGTAAAATCAAGTGAACTGCCTCCACGGTAATGTGTGAGGCTCATATCGGGAGGTCCGGGTTCGATCCCCTTTGCCACTTCCTCTCGCAGTTTGGTTTTTTCGTGGTTTTCCCCGGACGGTGTTATTGTTTCTCATCTATTGCAATTTCCTTTCCATTATTTCTCTTTCATGATTTTCATTCCGCATGATTTTAATGTGACAATATTGCTTATTTTCCTAAACACAGCCTTCTAAACATTTGTTTGTTTATTATTTATTTATGCCAACAAACTTACTGTTGGTGTTTTTAAACACACAAGCCGTGTGTGGGCAAAGTTTGAGAGGTAGAACTGGAACTTAAAAATTCAACTGCCATTCTGGCAGTTTGTCACAATAGCTGAGTGGTAGAGCAGCCGCCCGGAAAGCGGAAGGTCTGTGGTTCAAATCCCAGTTGTGGCATTGAATTTTTAAGTTCCAGTTCTACCTCTCAAAATTTGTTTGTTTGTTTGTTATTTATGTGGCAGAGCTAGACCCATTTGGCCTCCCCTTCCACTCCACCATATAGACAAATTCTGAATACTTCCTGTTGCATGGAAATCATATTCAACAGAACAGAAGGAAGAAATAATTCAAATACAGAAAGAACAATAACCTAAAGTTAACTTAAAATATACATGATGTTTAGGGGTATAATTTTATATATTTTGAAAATGATACCTTAATCTAGTTCGGTGCGTTAGCTCTTTTTTTTTCTCTTCATCTAACAGTTTTCCCACAAATAAATCACATAGTTTATTACCTAATACGCTGCATAATTAACTAAATATTTCAGAACAGACTATGTGCTTTGCCTCACACCTCATTGCATGACCTACTGGCATAGGTAGTGTGAGGTCATTGGCCTTGCGGAAAGCCTAACAACATTGTTTATCGCGATTCCTGACCACTCTGGATCACGCTTTCTGTGACACACCTATTTAGAGGTATTAAACAACCTGAAAACTACTCTTAGTAAGTAAACTAGTCCGCTATGAAGCAAATATTGATGTAATATTGTTCATTGCCCTATCCTCAATTACTAGTACATTTCTGCACTTATAACCCTAACAGCCTAAACAGAAGCTAAACCAAAACTAAACTAATAAATACGATACTACAGCCTCTCTCACCCTTAGATGACAGTATGGAGTTAAAATGGGACATATCTGTCTCTATCTAGCTAGAGTTTCGACGTGCATGCAGGGAAGTTGCTTTCTGTAAATTCTCGTCCTCCGGTTTGGAGGAATGTTCTGCCCCCCAAGGAAGTGTAAGCCGTGAGAGGAGACTTTTTTATGGACCGCCTCCGGGGCGTTTAAATTCGTAGCTGTTAAGGAGCCTGCCCGCTGCTCTCATCTCTCTTCAGCTCTGATCACCCTTAGTATCTCCAGGGACATAAGCACAAACGATCTTTTATATGTCAAGGGACTAAGTCCCCCCTCCGAACCTTTTGTAATCATTGGACCATGATCACGAATGCCAATTTAGTTTACATCTACAATTAAAGCTAACATGGGGAATATTTAAATCATACTTCCTAAACGCTATTAATTTATTTAATGTCAAGCACAAACCATGCTACCAATTTGATTGGGCTACCTTATGAATTTGTGTAAGTTGCAATCGTGTATTAAAAATCATTTTATTTAACCACTGCCATTTATTTAAAAATACCCCATGTAGTGTTCACACTACTACACTTGTAATACTTGGAGCTAACTATAAATAAACTATAACTTGCTATTTACATGTTTAATAATAGTGTCTATAATAGTTGATGCACTTCTAGAGTACCCATTTCGCACAGAATAATGGCACGTAATTTAGAGTGGACAAGAGAATTAAAGCCATTTAAGCGTAACACAGACCCCCTGCTGTGATTAGTTTTCGAAATTTTGGAACGAGCTCTTCAATGTTTAGTAAGGTCAACATTAACCAGACTCTGATGAAGTTAGGCTTATGAAGAGGGAAAGAGGAACGGTGTACTTGCAACTCATTAACTTCACTAAGGCAAAAAAATGGGTGAGGTTCATACAGTAATTTCTCGGTGTAATACATTAACAGGGTAGGAGTGTTTCTGGCGTAATCATTAGCGAAGCTGACTATTTCAAGATAACCAACATCGAGTTTTACATTGCTACTGAAAGAAAACATTTTCAATGATAGTTGGGTGACACATACTCACTTAAATTATCTGGTTAGGCAATAATTTAATTTTTGTAAATATGCACATTCGGAAAATATTAATACGTATTTAAGCAAACGACCTAGCAGGCAAAATAAAGAAAAGAAAATTATAGTTTTGATCTGTATACAGAACAAACAATATTCGTTTCATATTTAAGATTTATTATTTTTTTAAAACGGTGAAAATTGCGCCAAATTTTCGACATTTCCAATGTGGTGCTTTTAAAATGATTTTTATGTACCAATGTCTTAAAATTTCAGCGATATCATTTAAAATGTCAGATAAATTAATTTATGAAGTCGTAAATGAAAATTCATTGAAAGGTATGATAATTCCTGATCTTCCCCCTCCCCTCCCCTTCTCCTTTTTTTTTTTTTTTTTTTTTCTTCTTTTTTAAATTTCCTTTTAAGTCGCTTTGACGACTTGGTCATATCGCGACTGTGTAATATGTAAAACAATTTATTCTATTTTAAGTACAAATTTAACTCCCACAGAATTAAACCAAGGGATTTCAAACCGCCGTGGCTTCGCCTCTCACCAAGGCGGTCCAAGTTCAATCCCAGGGACCCGCATGTGATATTCGTGGTGGATAAAGCGGCGTCTGGGCGGGTGTTCTCCGGGTTCCCCTGCCACCCATTCCCGCAATGCTCCATCATCACCTTTCCATTCACCCATTTCGCCTGTATTTCATATCAGCCTCTTCCTCGTTCTCATACCTGGTGGTTGGTTGACCACCCGCTTCCAGGTCTTCACTCTATTCGGTCCATACTCCATACTCCTGACTCCAGGCACTGGCTTGTAACACCTAAGGAATGTAAGTCCTACATAAGGGGAGCGTAATAAGGCAAAGAGAGGAGAGGATTTAACACGTATGTTAAAGTTACAAATGTAGTTTCACATTTCTGAGGATGAGTAGACCTTGCTTGAACTTTGATGGAGTATTCAGTGTTGAGGATGGATTTCCAGTGATGCTGTAGACCTGATGTTTTTAATCTGGGAAAGTTGTTGTTGTTGTTTTCTAGTGCCTTGCATCTGGCAATGAAGCCATTAGCATTCGTGCTTTCCAATACTTTTGAACTGTAGTTTCTTCTGATCTTAATGCTTCACAGGTCTTCAAGTGTTCTTCATTCATTTCTGCTGGATCGTTACACAGGACACATATCGGTGAGGCTGAGATACCTATTCTGTAGAGATGACTTGCCAAGCAGTCATGATTTGTCAATAGTCGGAAGGCTGCAACAGCTGTTTTCCTTGGTCTCTGGGGGATTATATCTGGATTGGAAAGTAGTGTAATCCATTTTTTATCTTTGGCATTTGTTTCTATTTCTTGTAGGTATGAATGACAAAAATTTTTAATGATCAAGCGTTTTATTGAGGAATATGAGAAATTGAATTTAGACTTTTGTGTTATTGTTGTGGCTTTCTTTGCAAGTGAGTCTGCAGCTTCGTTCCCCATGACTCCACAGTGTGCTGGAATCCATTGGAGATGAACAGTCTTATTAACTTTTTGGAGTTGTGTTAACATTTTGTAGCATTCTCTAATTTTTGTTGACTTCTTTGTAGTATTTGAACATATTCCCTGAATTGCAGCTTTAGAATCCGAAAGAATTACTGCCTTGTTAAATTTATTTAAGGGAAGATTTAATAATTGTCGGAGAGCAATGTATATAGCCTCTATTTCTCCATCATAATTTGTTGTGTCTCTGCCAACAGAATGATAAAAGGAAAAATGTGAACATGTAACTCCAGCTCCAGTAAGGTTTTCCTTCGGGGATCCATCAGTATATATGTGCAGCCATTCTTCTGTGGGATACCTAGTATTGATTGTTTCCAGAGCTAGAAGTTTTTGTATTTCTTTTGGTGTGTCTGATTTACTTATTTCCTCTATTAATTCCAAATTGAAGGTAGGTTGCAATAATTCCAATGGATTTTCTCTAATAAGTAGATTTTCTCTGGTGTTAGGAATGTTCAATTTGGATTTAATCTGTGTTACCTTTTCTAGGAAACTACTATGAGTTTTAAGGATTGAAGGGGGGAGGTTCTCTTCTGTCCATTTAGAGTTTGGCAGTTGTAACATTTTCTCGTGTTGGAGCAATGCTTGTTCTTCTATTTTTGTTGTTATTGATGGGGTCCGTGTTAAGGCAAGCATGGCATCAATAGGTGTGGATTTAACTGCTCCAGTGATTAGGCGAAGAGCCCGATTTTGTATTTGTTCAAGTTTATTGATGTTAGCATTTGCTGCTGTTATTAAAGCTTCAGAACAGTACAAGAGGTTTGGTTTAATATACATTTTGTATGTTGTGTTAAGAACTCTCCTTGAGCAGCCCCATTTAGCACCAGCTAACCTTTTAAGGATTTGCAATTTCTTTTCAACCTTTTCTGAGATGTTTGTTATATGTTTTTTCCAACTTAGCTTTCTGTCGAAAGTGATGCCTAAGTATTTGGCATCATCAACTGCTTTGAGTGGTTTACCATTATAATTTATGCTAATATTAACTGGTTTGTATTTTAGTGTAAATAATTCATAATTTGTTTTTTCCACATTGATAGTCATGAGGTTTTTGGAGCTCCATTCATGTACTTTGTTTAGGGCTGTTTCTATTCTGTCTTTAATTAATTCAGATTTTTTTTGAAGAGCCTGAAGTCCAAATGACTACATCGTCAGCAAATAGAGCAATTTTGGTTTCTAAAGTTTTTATTATTGATGGAAGGTCATTTATATATATGTTAAAGAGTGTTGTGCTCAGAACAGCACCTTGTGGAAGTCCTCGGTATGTTTGTTTATATTTGGAAATGTATGTATTATATTTTGTGGCACAAAATCTTTGTGAAATAAACTGAGTTATCCACTTAAGCATGTTACTTTTCACACCTATTGATTGCAACTTCTCAACTAATTTATTTCTCCAGACTGAGTCATATGCTGATTTAAAATCAATGAATACTGCCAAGGTATCCTCCTTTCTATTGAAAGCTTCCTTGATGTCTTGGCTTAGTAGGAGTACATTTTCACTTGTACTATGATTCTGTCTGAAGCCGGTCTGTGAACTATTAATTAAGTTGTAATATTCTAGGAACCAGTTAAGTCTAGATGCCACCATTCTTTCCATCACTTTTGCAATAACACTGGTCAAAGATATTGGTCTGAAACTATTAATATTGTTTGAGGGTTTGTTTTTCTTTAAAATAGGGATGATAATGGCTTTTTTCCAGTCGGAAGGTACAGTCATTCTCCAACACGTGTTATACAGTTTAAGTAGGATTTCTTTTCCTTTCCTGCCAAGGTGTTTAATAAACTCTGGATGGATCTTGTCAGGTCCAGGAGATTTTTTGTTCTGTAATTGTTCTATTGCTAAATCCAGTTCTGTTTCATTAAAATCCTGAATAAAAATATCATTTCGTATACCTTTTGGCTTACTAGTTTCTCTGATAGTTTTTTGGATAGCCTTATCTTGTTTTTTATACGCTTGGGGTACTCTTTGTGACTGAGCATAAAACTTGTTAAGGGATTCTGCTATTTCCCTATCTGTAGTTAAGCTTTTGTTATTATATTTTAATGGTTCAGTTGTATTTTTTGATAATTTTGTTTTATTAAGGAATTTGTATATTTTATTTCCATCTTTCCTATAGTCCATATGTTCTACAAAATTTGTGAAACTGGCCCTTTTTGCTGTAATTAATTCTTTCTTAAAAATGGCTGCTTTTCTTCTCCAGTTTTGTACATCTTCTGGACACTTGGTTCTTTCGGCTTTGACTCTTGCTATATTTCTTTCGTGTTTTAACTTAGATAAAGATGGAGACCAAAAGTAGCTATATTTCTTTAACTTTCCTTTGGGGATATGTGTTTTGGCTGCTGTCAATAATATTTCACAAATTTTTTTATTCATTTCATCTGTTGACTTGAACTCTGATTCTAACAGTATATTACACTTCCCTTCTATCTCATTTTGGAAACTGGACCAATCTGCTTTTTTAAAATTCCAAGAAGTTTTAACTTTTGGTTTGTTACTTTTATTTATTAGACCTCTTATGGAGTTTATGGTGATTCTGTGGCCTGAACCTGGGTCTTCTATTATTTCTCTTTTTGTATTGTCAATTATGTCAGATGACACCATCAGAAGGTCAGGATTTGTACCCGAACCATTATAATGAAGGTAAGTGGGTGGATCATTTGGATTAAATATTAATTCCATTGTTGACGAGTTTAATAGGTCTTCTATGACTCTTCCTGCTGAATTTATATCTCTGTAGCCCCACCTAGGGGAGTGTGCATTAAAATCACCTATTAAAATACTTTTGGGTTCTATGGGAATAGAATTTAGGTCTAGTGTATTGTCTGGAGGATTGTAGATACTGTAAATTCTATAGTGGTAGTTACTTTTCCATACTTCAATTTTAACTATTTCTGATTTATCTTGTTCTTCCATTGTTTTTTGGATTTGGATAGTAGCTTTCATATTTCTTTTAATCCCTGTAAGAATACCACTTGCTATTTGACGAGCCTTTGGAAGTATATGTGTAGTGTACTGATCCATTTCAAAGTATATTTCCTGTTCTTGTGATATATTGGCTTCTTGTACTGTGAAGACATCTATATCTTGGTCTTTTAATATTTTCATTAGCTCTTGTTTTTTAGGCTGGGACATGCCTCCTGCATTCCATTGTAGAATTCTTAAAGTATTGGAACAATGATGAAATTTGTCTAAAGATGTCCCCACCCGGAGATCCGATTGGGGGACAGTTTTAACTCCGGAATGTTTATCTTTAGGACTCATATTCATGTATGTGGCTTTCATGTAACTGTTTTCTTAACGGGCACCAGTTTTACAATGTGGCAGTTACATCACCCGACTTAAACCCCCATTTTGCAAGGGGGACCACACCTATCGTTGGTCAACGGGTCCATCGGACCTAGCCGGGAGGACTAAATAGATGATATTTAGATCCACCGACCTTCCCCTCATGTGCCTCTGAGGGACGCTGTTGTGCTGTGATAGGGCAGCACATATGTAAATGACATTTCCTCCATTTTAGATGAAACAGTTATACCGCTGTGATTCGGTCCCCAGAGCCTCATCTGTTAAAAGCAGGGTGCACCACGGGCAGGATGAGGATGGGAATTGGGTAGGAGAGGCTATAGGAGGCGCATCACTACCCCTTACTACCCCTAATCTGGGAAAGTATGTATAATAATAAAGAGTGTGTTGCAGAGTTCACAGTAAGATGGGTTGTAGGTATTTGGTGAGGATGTATGAGTGGGTTCGCCCAGTATGTCCAGTTAGTGGTTACTTGTCCTTTCCTCTTTAGGAAGCGCATGGGACAAGGACTGCTGATGTCATCTTTCCTTACCACGTGTAACTTGTCTGGTAACTTCCTGATCCTGATATTTTCATCACTGACATCAAAACTAATTCTCGCTACTCTTACTCTACTACGTAAAGGTATTAGTAGATGATCTAATTTGGCGATAGAATTGGCGATAGAATTTTTTTAAAATGACAACGAAAACTTCCCTTAATCACATGACAACTCCAATGTAGGCCTTGCGCTCAATTGCACACGACAGAGGTGAGCAATCATTGATTCTATGCCTGGAGATGGAGGAGTTCGTATTACATATCCTAGATGTCCTTAGTAGTGTAACATGTTGAATGTGCACTGATCACACAGTTGTTAGGGCAGATATCTGTAATGGTAATTTAGAACAATTCAAAGAATAATATTACATTTATATTTGCTTCATTTGCAGATTAATAATTCTGTTAATAAGAGTGGCACGTTTTCAGGTTGGTTAGTAACTTCAAGTACGCGTGGCACACACCAGCCATAAGTGTTCATTTTGCTCCAGAGCGCGGGAAAGTTTTGAGGCACCATCTTCCCAGGAGGCGCAAAAGCTATCGCTTACCCAAGGATGTCTTTGGTTAATTAGTTTCGCTGCTACCTCATTACACCAAACATTCCACTTCATTCGGTTTCTCGCTATTTGACACTACCTGACTTGCTGGTTAACAAGCTGACCTGCTAAGTGCACAGAGACGGGCACTGGGTGCACCAGGATGGGTAGACATTCTAACTTGCACTCATATCCCAAGTCTATAGCAAAAGAGTTACCAATCATCACCATTGGTTGACACTGACAAATAGCTTGAGTAAAAAATGACTACATCTTTTATACCTCACGGGTAAATCCATACTAAATGGATAGGTACCGTGGGCATACATCCCGCTCGGGAAAACCCGAGCAACCTGATTTGACTCTTGGCTCAAGTTTTGAGGGCAGTCCTCGCGATAATGAATGTTGAGTTCAATCATATGAAACTAATAATAAACGGAGGAATTCAGTCCTGGATTTTACTTACCCAGTTATTCATTACTTGTGTTATCTACAACATACACTCTCATACGAAAGTGAAGTTTAAATGCGTTTGCTTGGGGATTAAATACTAATTCAGAAGCAGAAATATAGCCTCAAGCACTACGTATGTACGATATGTATGGAAGAGAATTTAACAACGCACCTGGCATTGCCTTTAGCATCGGATAAAGAGGATAAATATTGCAAGTTCGCTATTGTTTTGATTAAAAGTTATCCGATATGGGTAGCCCAGAGAAATTCTCTGGGTAGCGAGTACTTTATTATAACTTTAAAAACATTGCAAATAGGGGAGATGGGCCAAGCTTAAGGAAACAAATACTCGACTAGAAGGGAGCAGTAGTATAGTGGACACAGTTTATCGGCAGTTCCCAAGAGTTCAAGATGGCTGACATTACACTAAACAACAGACGAAAGTATCCCAAAAAGCAGTCCTGCCAACGTACATAATAAAGGCATTTCTAACCTGAAATATCACCGGGTTAAAGTATCACACTTTTAAACGATAATAATGCTTGAACACCGACCTACTCACCTTTGGCAAATCTTGTTCTGTAATGATACTTCAGCATAAAATCACTTCCGAACGCTAAATTCCATAATATAATATCATATTGTGTAGCGAACACAAAAATAACAACGGTAGCTATAACTGCATATACTGTTCTAAAAGAATTCAAGACAAAATCACGCAACGCGTTCATAAACAAGGCCTTCTGTGGCAACATAGCAGACGCAATAACACCAGCTATAGCCGTAGCTTTACCATGGTTATATGTTACAAACAGTTGGTGGCACTAATGCTTCCTAACGGATGGAATATCGCCAAATATAATCAGACTACGCCATAATGGGGGGGGGGGATGTCAAGGTTGGTTTCTGGGGTATCTCAATAAGCTGTGCCTACTATATCAAACGGACGCTTCTACGCAAGGTAGTGCTATAATGGGATCTAATAATGAACGAACGAACACGGGCAGAGTAATTATTGATGCAGCTACTCCAAATCAGTGATAACAATAGCTAACGACGCACTTTCATACTCCAGCTCTGTATCGTTAAATAATAACTACTATTTAATTAGATCGGTGTGTATCAGTTCCTCTCCCCCTGAGATCCTGATCCTGTATAGCCAGGCCCAGTTAAACTCATTATTCCATCATGTATCGATAAAGTAACCTGACCAGATACCATCGTTTTATAAACACACGCCAAGTGCAGCGAAGTCATTTTCTCACGACGCCGTCCACATAGCTAACCGGAGCATATTGTCACCGCGCCCGCCGCATCTAATTGCCGACAGCCGCAATTGTCACCCATCGCATTATTGTCGGCACTACCGCAAAGGAGCCGAAGGAAAGAGACAGAGAATGGCCGCATTGTTGGGGCGCT
Source organism: Tenodera sinensis (assembly GCA_030765045.1). Classification (NCBI taxonomy): domain Eukaryota; kingdom Metazoa; phylum Arthropoda; class Insecta; order Mantodea; family Mantidae; genus Tenodera; species Tenodera sinensis. The sequence goes on from CM060966.1 coordinate 150,734,762, forward strand.
TGCCGAAAGAGAGAAAAGGATATAGGCTACTGGAACCTTCTACTTTGTGTTTCACCGCTAAATAAGTGAACGTTCCGGAAGCTTCCAGAATAGTGCCTGGGAGATATAAATAGCGGTAAAGTGTGAGAAGAGTGAGTCAGACGTACGTGAAGCGTTGAGTAGTGCCGACGGAGAACAGTCAGACGTATGTGAAGGTTGAGTAGTCGTGCCGACGGAGACGGACAGACGATGTGGAGAGTTGTGCCGACGGAGAAGAGTTAGTTCTTTGTGTTACGAGTTCGAAGCCGTGCTGTTGGAGAATCGGAAAAGACTTTCTTGTTGTTGCAACGAGTGTACAAAGTTACTGTTTACGGAAATAAAAGTGTTTATCTCGACTACATCAGTCTACTTTACTTCACACTCCACAACCAAAAAGTTACAATATAGTATTAATGTGATCAGTGAAAACGTCGAGGGAACAGCCTCTGTTCTTGCATTTCCAACACTTCATTATTTATTTTAATGTGTAACTCAGTAACTGCTTTCTGCAAGGCTAAACGACCTTAGACTACCTGAGCCAGCAACACAAGTATTGAAGTGTGAGATGTCCTAGATTCGACTCCTGCGGCCGGTTATTCTGACCATGTGTTTTTTTTTATAGTTTTTCTTGGTTGGAAAGCTGTATTTTGAGGTGGTTTCTCTTCCACCACGACTTTTCTTTCCCTCAATGGGCATCATTGTATAGTTGGGCTTAGGGGCTGTGCAGAAGCTTCCTCCTTAGACAGTTCTTCTCGGCTCTGCCACATGGTAACCTTTTTAAGTCGCCTCAGCTGAGTTGTTTTCATCGGTACCACCAGAGGGGAGCTTTGGGTTAACAGATCGCCAATGTGACAGGGTCATTAAACTTCAAATCGTTAGGTGCGTCTCTGTCGGCCGGCCTGCTTGCGGCCTTTAGCCTCCTGTGGTTTCATCACCTCATCTGTTCCTTCTGGCGTTGAGTGGAGAAGGATTACAGTAACGCTAATAACTAGAGCTATAAATATACTTATGAAGTTAAAGCATAACTGTTCATTTTATTCTACCAAAAATAAAATTCAAGAAATGATTTATGTCTCGAAAATTGCACCCTTGAGAAAAATGTAACAAAAGATAAAGAATTAACATTTAAAGACGTAATCCACTGCCTATTTTAGCATTACAATACACATTTAAATGGAATAAAAAACAATAAAATATGATATGATGAATATTGGTTCCAGGAAAACCTATTATAGGTTACTCTTGGAACAGGATCCGAATTTCTATGACATTGCATCTTTTTATGATAATGCTAGGAGGATGCTATGTAACATCACATTTGGACTAATAATTAAACCAGCTTAAGGGTCATATTTTCTACATATTTGTACATTTTCATTTGGACATTTTTTGCATGTAATAATTACTTTTAAAAACAAATACTTGTTTTATCATTTTTCGCGAGATTGGTTGCACTATTCTTATATGAGTAAGGTTAAGTTTCAGAACTTTAAAAATTTAAAAGTTCTTGGAAATCTATTGATATTTTCTCAAACATTTGAACTTATCAGCTAAACGATTCACCTCTATTGTAAGACTTAGCTGTCCTCTAAAGGAATGGAAGGTGAATCTGATATTCTGAGGGTAGCACAGTATTGCCATGTCTCAGAGCAGAAACTAGTGGCTGCGGTGATATTCGTATTTCGTCATGACGAAAGTGAAAACAAATATTTCTACTAAATCGAAAACCAGATAAAACTGGTGAAATAAGTTGCAAGAAACTTAAGTCGTGTGATTGAAGTAGGCCAACTTGTCTTTACTAAAACGGAAAATGTGTTGAATCAGAACAGTGGAATGACACAATTGCAAGATTGCTAATTTACTGTCGGGTAAGAAGTAGGTACTCCCTCGTCTATGTACTGTAAAATCGCTATGTTCATTACTTTAACCATGCCTCAGTATTTTCTGTTGTTGAAAGATGGTCTTAATTTGCAAGAATACATAAACTGTCCTTAAGATTTGAAAACATACAAAACTGTCAATGACGTATTGTAAATCAGTATTCAGTGATGAAGTGAAATGTGTAAGGAGATTAATAAATAAAGATAATTTTTAAGTAATTACTTTTTTATTTTAGGTAATCTTCAACAAATTGTAAGGTTATTTTTAATATTCTTTGTGTCATAAAAACCCCAGTCCTGTCTAATACTATATTTAAAGTTCTTCTTTTATACTTTGGCCAACATTTCACTCCTTGGTGCCTTAATAATATAGTATTGTTTTAATCTTATATTCACTTTAATTTTCATTGAATTAACACCTTGTTGACCAACTATGTAACATGCAGAGTAATGAACTGATTGATAGAATTCAGGAATAATAGTAATAATAATAATAATAATAATAATAATAATAATAATAATAATAATAATAATAATAATAATAATAATAATAATAATAATAATAATAATAATAATAATAATAATAATATAATTTCCAATTATCCTTTTACCGTTAATTTCTCTTTAATGTTGTAATATGCGTATTAGCGAACTGGTTCATTTTGCTTGCGAAACCCTTATTGCCTCGTCTGTCACCATGTCTACATTCTGAACTCTTATTTGTTTTTAAAACGAGGTACATTTGTTAGACTTTTCGTTTTATTGGACACATATTTTACTTTCCTCTTAATGTCCTTTCCAGTGCCATTGTAGGACGTGAAAACACAGAACTGAAAAGTTTTAGCTGTCAGTACCTCTTGTTTTTATTAAAAATGGAATATTAAAAAAGCACTGGCTTCTGAAGCATGTGGAGTTAAACATTGTTTGCTGACAGCCGTTCATCAACCCACTCAGGACATGCATGTGCGTCTGGAAAAATAGTGCGCATTTTCAAGTATCCAATTCTTTTTATTCATGTTTTACGGTGTCTGTAGTGTCTGCTTGCAGTGTCCATCCTTTGACCAATATTAAATTCAAGACACACACACACACACACACACACACACACACACACACACACACACACACACACACACACACACACACACACACACACACACACACACACACACACACACACACACACACACACACACGTGTCCAAAATTTAAGCATAATGGAATATTTTATTACCAAACTATCACAAATGTACAAAAGTTAAGCATAACGCAATTTGGAATTTCAAAAGGTGTACTTTCGGCAAAATCTTAATTTAGGATTTTTGAATGAAATATAATATTCCTCTAAAAGCGGTATGGAGAGCAAAATAATATTTCCTTTATTATTTCCATTATCACAATGCTGATGTAGTTACACCTCAAAAGCGGCAGCTTAAGAACCCACCATACGTTAGATTCCCTGAAGATCTTAAAGACAATGGACGGCACTGGAAAAACAAAAACCACTCTCGCGCAGCTGAAAATGGTAGCTACCTCTTATGGCTGCCGAGTTACAAACAGGGCCTGAATCTATTGCAGAATTCTCACGAGATTGACATGCTTGTATTTGTTGAGAAATGAACGAGGTGCTGCAACAGGTGAGGTGATTGTTATGCAGCCAGCATTACCATAACTCTGAGGATGAACTAGATGTGTCACTTTGCAGGTGTTACCGCTTCATGTGGTGGAGCCCCGCGGTGCGGTGGCAGTGGTACACCTGCAGGACCCGACACCCTCGCCTTCCAAGGATCAGGTAAGTCTCACTTTATGAAGCTAAGTTAAGTACTTCCTGTCTTAAGCTTGTCAGTATGCATGTCCTCATTTACTTTCGTTACCTAAAGGATCAAAAGATCAAAAACTGCGTAAAGCAACGTGTACAACGTTTGTTCAACACAATGACGCTACTTTTATGAATATGTGCTCAAGTAACGGAAATATTAGAATATACCCCATTTTAGAGCTTTGTACTATCATGGTAGTGTCTCTACCAAAAGCTTGCAGTAATGCTGCATGGAATCGTCGAGCATTTTTGCTTCCTGCAAAATGAATTTTAATGAAGCATCTTTGTTCGTATTTAACATTTAGAACACTACAGATAAAAGGCGACAAATTAAACTCAGTCAAATATTTTATAAATAAGATTACTGTCATCAAACTCGCAGATAACACACATCACATGTTTCATTATTTGAACACTTTTTCCTTTTAAGACTTGATCGAGTAGGTCCTAAGGTAATAAACCGCAAATATGATCCCTGGAAATTTTCAGGAAAGTAAAAGTGACAAAGTAGATATCTTTAGGAATCATTTATATCATTAAAACGCGTGAATATCAAGAGGAATATACGTTTGAATGTTATTCTAATGCATGCTTTTTTTAAAATCATGTGTAAGTTTATAAGGCAGGTATGTTTGGAATACAACACCTAAATTTGCTACCAGCATTTTTAATCCTCTCAGAAACAACATAAGAAATTGATATGAATATTCGTAAATTTGTTAAAGAATATACTACAGATATATACTAAAAACTCAAAATAATTCTTCAGAAATACAAAGCCTCCAAAATTCAGAATTTGGTCCTTTGATAAAAAATCTGATGTGTTGCACTCACATGACTTTCTCTATTCTTGTACTAACCACTCTTACAAACTCTTATTCCTGTATCTTCGTGTTAGTTGAGATAAACATTTGCAGAATTTATGTTATTATCTTCTTGTAGGTACAAGGAGAATATGGAAATATAGTAGGCTTTGAGTGATAGTCAAATCTTTTTAAACCTTTAAATGGCGTTCTCTTTGCACAGTTATCATCATGGGCGTCGGCAGACTTTTTCCAGCAGGGGGCCGCATGTTGAAAGTTTGCAATCATACAATATTAATTCATTATTTTGTCATCAAAAGTTATTGTATTTGTTGTGGATAACCTATTAATAACCATAAATTATTTACATCAGAATTAAAATATTAGTCTGATAGTCAGCAATTTATTGCACATTAAGTTCATTAGCTTTCAATGGGGGGGGGGGGGGGCGACACCCCTTCATGACACCCATGGTTAACGTATAAAAATGAAGAACATGTTCCTTTTGACAGAAATATAAGTTTTCCAAAACCCACACAAACAGCAAGGAATATCCACATTTTTGTATAGTAAGATTTGGTCCATCTCTTACGGTTTACCACTTATGCAAAAGTCATCCAGAGTAAATAGGACTATATGGACTATAGCCAGAAAATTCAAGATATACATTTTATTTTCCATAAAAATATCTTAAACATACGACATTTTAATCAAAATCGTTAGAGCCGTTTTCAAGAAAATTAAAATTTTCGAAACATTTTCCATGTTTAGGGTAGAACAGGGTCATCTTAGGGCCTCTCAGGGGACACCTCGGAGGCCCTCACTGGGTACCTCAAAGGGGCCCTTTCAGGAGCCCTTAAGGAGGCCCTCAAAGGGGCCTTTAAAGAGGCCCTCAATGGGGCCCTCTAAGGGGACCTCAAAAGGGGCATTAAAGGGCCCTAAAAGCGGCCCTCAAGGGGGCCCTAAAAGCGGCCCTCAAGGGGGCCCTCAAAGGATCCTCAAAGGGGCCCTCAAAGGCGTCCTCTAAGAGGCCCTCATAGGGCTCCTCAAAGGGGCCCTCATAAGGCTCCTCAAAGGGGCCCTCAAAGGCGCCCTCACAGGGACCCTCATAATGGCCCTCCCAGGTTACCTCCCAGGGGCCCTCTCGTGAACCCTCTAGATGCTCCCTCAGGTACCCTCTGAGAGCTCTCTCAGGTGTCCTCTAAAGGGCCAACTTAAGGGCTCTCTCAAGGGCCAACTCATGGGCCCAATCAGGGGCCCTCTCCGAGGCCCACTCAGAGACCTTCTCACGGGCCCACTCAGAGACGCTCTCACGGGGCTACACAGGGCCCCTCTCCGGGACACACTCAGGGGCCGTCTCAGAGGCCTTCTAAGGGGCCCTCTCATGGCCACCTAAGGGTACCTCTAAGGGACCCACGAAGGGGCTCACGAACTCTTTCACGAACCCTCTCACCAACGCTCACACGAACCATCTCTCGAACCCTCTCTCCAAACCCTCTCTCGAAACCCTCTCTCCAACCCCTCTCTCCAACCCCTCTCTCCAACCACTATCTCGAACCGTCTCACGAACCCCCTCACGTACCCTTCTCGAACCCTCTCTCAAACCCTCACTAGCACCCTCTCACGTACCCTCACTCGAGCACTTTCACGGCCACTTCTCGAACCCTCTCACGAACCCTCCCTCGAACCCTCTCACGTACCCTTTCACGCACCCTGTCACTAACCGTGTCACGAAGCCTCTCACGAACCTTCTCACGAACACTCTCACGAACCCTCTCACATACCCTCTCTCGTACGCTCCAGCGTACCCTCTCACGAGGCCTCTCTCGGACCCTCTCTGGAACCCTCTCATGAACCCTTTCACGTACCCTTCTCGAAACCTCTCGAACCCTCTGTCGAACCCTCTATAGTACCCTCTCACGTACCCTCACTCGGACGATCTCTCGAACCCTCTCTCGAACCCACTCAAGCACCCTCTCACGAACCATTGTCGAACCCTCTCCAGAACCCTCTCTCGAACGCTAACTCGAGCCATCTCACGAACCCTCTCTCGAAACCTCCAACGAACCCTCTCACGAATACTCTCACGAACCCTCTCACGAACCCTCCCACGAACGCTCACACAACCCTCTCTAGAACGCCTACTCGAATCCTCTAACGAACGCTCAATCGAAGTCTCTCACGAACCCTCTCTCAAACGCTCACTCGAGCCCTCTGACGAACCCTCTCCCTAACCCTCGCCAGAACCATCTCACGAACCCTTGTTGAACCCACTCACGTACCCTCTCACGTACCTTTCGCGAACCCTCTCTCGTACCCTTCTCGAGCCCTCTCGCGAACCAACTCTCGAACCCCCTCTCGAACTCTCACTCAAACCCTCTCACGTACCCTGCTTGAACCCTCTCACCGACCCTTCTCGTACCCTCCTACGAAAGCTTTCTCGAAGCCTTTCTCGAACCCTCTCTCGAAACCTCTCTCGAACCCTCTCTCCAACCCCCTCTCGAACCCTGTCACGAACCCTATCACGAAACCTCTCACATATCCTCTCACGAACCCTCACACATACCCTCCCTCGTACGGTCCTACTTACCCTCTCATGAACCCTCTCTCAGACGCTCTCTCGATAACCCTCATGAACCCTCGCACGTACCCTTCTGAAACCTCTCTCGAACGCTCTCACGTCCTCTTCTCGAACCCTCTCACGAACCCTCTCTCGAACGCTCACTCGAGTCCCGTCACGAACCCTCTCTCAAACCCCCACACGAACCCTCTCACCAACCCTCTCACGAACCCTCTGAGGAGCCCTCTCTCGAAACCCTCTGTCGAAACCTCTCACGAACCCATTCTCGATCCCTCTCACGTACACTCTCACGTACCCTTCTCAAACCCTCTCTCAAACCCTCTTACGTACCCACACTCGAGCACTCTCACGGACACATCTCGAACCCTCTCACGCAACCTCCGTCGAACCCTCTCACGTACCCTGTCACGAACCTTCTCACTAACCCTCTCACATACCTTCTCACGAACCCTCTCACATACCCTCTTTCGTACGCTCCCACGTACCCTCTCACGAACCCTCTCACGGACCCCCTCACGAAACCTCTCACGTACCCTTCTCGAAACCTCTCGAACGCTCTGTCCAACCCACTATAGTACCCTCTCACGTACCCTCACTCGCACGATCTCTCGAACCCTCTCTCGAACCCACTCAAGCACCCTCTCACACACCCTCTCACGAATCATTCTATAACTCAATCACGAACCCTCTCTCGAACCCTCTCACGTACCCTCTCTCGAACACTCACGTACCCTCACTCGAATCCTCTAACGGACCCTCTCATGGACACGTCTCGAACCCTCTCACCTACACTCACGAACCCTCCCTCGAACCCTCTCACGAACCCCCTCACGAACCCTATCGCAAACCCTCTCACGAACCCTCTCACTAAACCTCTCGCGAACCCTCTCACTAAACCTCTCTCTAACCCTCTCACTTAACCTCTCACAAACTCTCCCGCGAACCCTTTCTTGAACGGTCACTCCAACCCTCTCATGAACGCTCACTCGAACGCTCACTCGAGCCCTCTCACGAACCCTCTCTTGAACCCTCTCACGAACCCTCTCCCGAAACCTCTCTCGTACACACTCACGTACCACCTCACGTACCTTTCGCGAACCCTCTCTCGTACGCCCCCTCCAACTCTCAATCGAACCCTCTCACGGATCCTTCTCGAACCCTCTCACGGACCCTTCTCCAACCCTCCTACTAATCCTCTCGCGAACCCTCTCTCAGTCCCTCGCTCGAACGCTCACTCGGCCCGTCTCATGAACCCTCACTAACCCTCTTTCGAACGGTCTCGAACGCCAACTCGAACTCTCTCACTAACCCTCTCGCGAACCCTCCCTCGAATTCTCTCTCGAACCCTCTCTAGTACCCTCTCACGCACCCTCACTCGGGCCCTCTCACGAACCCTCTCAAGAACCATCTCACGAACTCTCTCAGGAACCCTCGCGAACCCTCTCTCGAACACGCTCTCGAACGCTCTCACGAATCCTTCACGTGCCCTCTGATACCCTTCTTGAACCCTCTCTCGAACCCTCTCACGTACCCTTTCTCGAACTCTCTCACGTACCCTCCCTCGAACCCTCTCACGTACCCTCTCTCGAACCCTCTAACATACCCTCTCTCGAACCCTCTCACGTACCCTTCTCGAAACCTCTCTCGAACGCTCTGTCGTATCCACTATAGTACCCTCTCACGTACCCTCACTCGGACAATTTCTCGAACTCTCTCTCGAACCCACTCAAGAACCCTCTCACGCACCCTATCACGAATCATTCTCGAACAAGATCAGGAACCCTCTCTCGAACCCTCTCACGTACCCTCTCTCGAACCCTCTCACGTACCCTCACTCGAACCCTCTAACGGACCCTCTCATGGACACTTCTCGAACCCTCTCACGAACACTCCCTCGAACCCTCTCTCGAACCGTCTCACGTACTCTTCCTGAACCCTCTCACGAAGCCTCTCTCGAACGCTCTCTCGAGCCCTCTCACGAACCATCTCACGAACCCCATCACGAACCCACTCTCGAGCCCTATCGCAAACCCTCTCGCGAACCTTCTCACTAAACTTCTCTCTAACCCTCTCACGAAAACTCCCGCGGACCTTCTCTTGAACGCTCACTCGAACCCTCTCTCGAAGGCTCACTCGAGCCCTCTCACGAACCGTCTCCTGAACCCTCTCTCGAACCCTCTCACGAACCCTCTCTCGAACGCTCTCACGTACCCTTATCGAACACTCACGTACCCTCTCACGTACCTTTCGCCAACCCTCTCTCGTACCCCCTCTCGAACTCTCATTCGAACCCTCTCACGGACCCTTCTCGAACCCTCCTACTAACCCTCTCTCTAACCTTCTCTCGAACCCTCTCTGTCCCTCTCTCGAACGCTCACTCGAACCCTCTCATTAACCCTCACGAACCCTGTCTCGAACAATCTCGAACGCTCACTCGAAGCCTCTCACGAACGCTCACTTGAACCCTCTCTCGAACCCTCTCTCCTACTCTCTCTAACCCTCTTTAGTACCCTCTCACGTACCCTCACTTGGACTCTCTCACGAATCCTCTCATCAACTCTCTCGAAACCTCTCTCGAACACGCTCTCGAACGCGCTCACGAACCCTTCATGTACCCTCTCAGTACCCTCCCACGTACCCTTCTCGAACTTTTGCACGTAAGCTTGCCGAACCCATTCACGTGCCCTTCTCGAACCCTCTCTTGAACCCTCTCACGAACCTTCTCGCCTTCTCTCTCGAACCCTCTTACGCACCCTTCTCGAACCCTCTCACGTACGCTTCTCGAACCCTCTCACGTACCCTTCTCGGACCCTCTCACGTACACTTCTCGAACTTTCTCACGTACCCTCTCACGTACCCTCTCACGTACCCTCTCACGTACCCTCTCACGTTCCCTTCTCGAACCCTCTGTCGTGCACTTCTCGAATCCACTCACGATCCTTCTGATGAACCCTCTCGCGAACCATTTCACGTACCCTCTCACGAACCCTCTCTCTTACCCTTCTCGAACCCTCTCTCTTACCCTTCTTGAACCCTCTCTGGAACTCTCGAGCCCTTGACGCATAGCCGTACTTAAACTTACTTTGAGCTAATTAAGATTTCTGCGGTTATTTTCTTTGGATGGGTGCCCTTGCTCTAGACGGCGCCTTATGCAGACGATTGGAGTACGCGGCCAAGGTCAGGGGGTAAGAAAAGATTCCATACTAGGTGTCCGATAGTCACGTCGTCGGAAACTGGTTGAGACCCATTAGCCATTACTTCTACATCCCTTCAGTGCACCCTCAACTGTTGCAGACGTCACAACTTGCGGAGATATTACCGAGTTAGTGTGCGGTTATAAAGCCAGCGAGCGCATCCTGTACTGTTTTATGGCTTTCGTTTCCTGTCGCTCTGTGATTGCGAGTTATCGTCAGCGATTGTCATAGGAAGTGTCAAAACTTGCAGTGTTTCGTACAGTTCGTCCCTCCACTGCAGTATGTATCAGCAGGTAGTGCAATTGTGTAGCAATTGTGTACTTTTCTGATTCCCTTTTCCTTGGATTACGCTCAACACATTTGACAACAGAAAAATACCTTTCTCAAGATTAAGTCAGATCTTCTTATGCTATATTTGTGACTATTTCATACATAGAGCCGTTAAATTATCATACACGAATTATGACCTGCTCATCCTTTTGTTTTGTACAACTTACGAGTCTCCCTTCTGTACCTTATAAATTACTGAAAAATAATTTATTTCACGTTACAATCGATTAACAACAAAATTAGCATCCCGCTTTAATTTGACAATTGACTTTTTTTAACAATTCTCAATTTAATAATTAATATATTTTTCCAGAAAAAATAATATTTGTTAATGTTAAAAATAAACTGATCTTTATTTCAGATTATAAACTGGTTTTCTGTTATAACAAGAGAAGATATAAATACATGTAATTCATTGAATTCGTTTTCCTCAGTTGTGTATACGGAGTAAGTCAAACTCACTAATCGAAAGCACTGTATTTTAGGTTTTTTTTATAGAATTTAAGATTTTGTGGTCAAATCTTACACATATAGTATTTAAATTCATATTTGTTTATGAAATGTCAAAATAAATATCATTTGACGGTTTGACCTAGGATTTATCAGCTAGGCCAGACGTCTCATGATATTACTACATGTTACTAATCTAGTTATATCGATAGTATTTTGCAGCGAACACACAACTTTTCGATATTAAACCAGATGTATAACTTTATTATTTCCATTGTTGACAAATGCTTTTATTCGAGTATTTACATCTGTTCCTATGTTTACAAAAATCACTTTTATGAATATTTGTTCATAAACGCAGACATATTCTTAGGATAAATGCTATTGTGGCTCAACCGTTACAAATTTAAATATGCGATACTTTTATTTATTCATTGGTTAGTTCTTAACTCATTTCCTCCACTTCGTTTTTTTTATTATTAGCTGCAGTATGCACTGGAAGTATTGTATTTCAATAAACATTCGATATCGAGATTTCACTGGAAGGAAACGTGAGGTCACAGGAAACCACCTCAATTTTTTAGAAAAAAATGTGTGTGCGTGAATATAAGCGGACAACATAACTGAAAAATAAATAATGGCTAAATTTCAAACTTGCTATTTAGAGCCAGTAGCTTCCTAATATGAGATACAAATATTTTAAAGAAAATCCAAGTTAAACTACCATTTAAATTGAAGATTGTTCTTATTTTTTATTTATTAAAATAACTCAACGATATTGATTAAAAACCACAAGTATAAGGTGTTTGTCTACTAAATAAAAGGTATATTCGTTAATTTTTGAGAATTACCTACCTCTGTACCTCTCTCTCTGCTGTTACAGAATTTTTAACAATGTTGTATAACTGGTAAATCACAGGGTTAAACTGAAAAATACTATACAACTCGCACAATAGAACTTTAGAGAGTTTTTATTTATAATTAATCAAGAAATGGATAAGGTCGATTACAAAAATAGGAATACGTAATACAAACATTTTGAGGATTGTAACGTAGAATCATACGTGGTAGAAACAATGTATGAGCCATTAACAATAGTTGTAGATAGTATTGTTACTTATTAATCTGTGTGGCCTGGAATAGAACCTGGTTTAGCTCTGGGTCATATGAACTTTGTAAAGGGCTAAATATAAGCAAAACTGCATAGTAGTGTAATGGATATTTTCTAAACCTAAGAAGGAATTATAAACGGCATATAATTGAATATAACTAGTAAGAAACATGGGCTGGATGCCTGCCTATATGCATAAGTGTAGCAACTTAGTACAAATAAAGAAATTAAAATACTACCAACAAACGTAAATTTCGTTAAAACATACACTTTTTATGCAGGTATGTAGGTTATATATTTGGAGCTAACCATTTCCGAGATATTTCTTGTTATGGCTGAATTTTAGAATACTAGTACTTTTCTCAAATAGAAAGTCGTTATTTAATTTTTTCCTGGTCATGCAAAAAGAGCGAAATATCCAATGATCACATAGCAAACAGGTCTTAAGGGATTAGACTATCGCTTAAGCTTATTCTATTACGATATTGCCACTGAATCGACAAGGAATGGTTATTTATGTGACTAGTGCATAACCGACTGATTGTAACACGAGCATATGTCTCGCAAGTGTCGCATGAAATTTAAATTTAAATTATTTTGTTGCTTAACGACGCTGTTAATTGCCAGGATCACATCAGCCTCGCCGGTATGCTGGAATTTCGTCCCGCAGGGGTTCTTTTACATGCAAGTAAATCTACTGACAAGGAGGTGTCGTTTTTAAGCACACTTAAAAACCTTCGGTCTGGGCTGGATTTGAACCCGCGACCTTGGGATAACATGTGTTCAATATGTTCTGTGCAATTCTAGCATTAAATTACGTTTAAATAACTAATAAATTTGCTAAATGTAAAATTATAATGAATAAGAGATCAGAGAGTATGGCGTAATATGGTTGCTAAGTAGATATACCATTTGTTTCAACACTTCCGCTTAGCATTGTATTCCGCTTGTCATTTTAAACGAAACCAAGAGTGCTGAGAGTTTATTAATTCCAGAAAAATCAAAAGTTGCTTATGAAGGAAAAAAAATTGAAAAGTTTTGTAGACAAAGAAACGAAAAATAGGTTTGCTTGCAAGACTGACGATTTCAGGTTTTCTTATAGGCACACATTGTAGAAAATTGTCTTGTGGCGGTGATGATGTCATTCCTGTGTTGTTTCCATAGTAATTACTTCCTTCATTTTCTGGTACGGGTGCCACAAAGAGGGTAATTGTGCACGATTTATGCCGTCAATAAGCCGTTTTGATGCTGGTGTTACATAAATGCCCAATAAAAGCATTTTTATAAACGCTTCTGCCGATCGATGTGAAATATACATTCAAGAACAAATCCTTTTAAGAGCAGTTGCTGAATGGGTAGACAAAGGCATGTGAATGAAACACATCAGAGTTTTGCTCAGGGTGGATTACAATACTTCCTTTAACCCATTTTAGATAAGTGAAATATAAGATAATAAATCAATAGGTGACGCTTACAAAGAAGGCAAAAAATAAAAACAGAAGATATAAGGGTCTAGGGATATTAAAATAATATAAAATGCGAAACTTTTTTTGCAGCATGAACATGCAATTACCGCGCTACATTATTTGGGCACCGTCTAGCTAATTTCAACTCTTACCGTACGCCATGTGTTAAGTTAAACTTTGAATGGATTTTATTAAAAGAAGACGTGCCCAGATTTCTGGAACACGCTTTGAGAGCCGCCTCAGTAACGCTTGTTGCATACCAACAGGGAGCAGTTCGTGCTTGGCAAGTAGTTGCTTTTAGCTCTAGATAGTGCCTTAAACTTGTTTAAACAGATAGTATATGTGCTTGTATTATCAGATATTTGCTCATATGCAAAATAAATGACTTGAATTTGGTTCACCTTATAGATGGAACAGCTTTTCGATAATAACCTGCCAAGTGAATTTTTCACATTTGGCTGCCATTTGCCTCTATCTGAGCAATGATAATTTTTTTTCATCTGCTTGAAATTTAGCTAACATAATGCACATTTAGAAAATTCAGTGTAGTAAACGTTTTCTTAGGGGCATGTAAACGCTACTTCTAATTCCTCTTGCTTCACAAATAAGATATATTAAACGGAGATTAATTTTTCCTGCGCACAATAGCCGTGTTTAGGGTAAGGTTCAATCAGGATTTGAACCACGGATTTTCCACTCTCCCTCCAGTTGCTCTAACAACTGAGCCACCGTGTCGACACGATATTGAAGCAATTAATTTCCTTTGATTGCCCTTATGGTTGGTTAAACAGAAGCCCGGGACTTACCACCTGCAGCATTGTAAGTCGCCAGTGGGGTATATTATCTCATATGAATTTGATATCTCCTTGTAGTTTACTGGGGAAAATGCGAGTGAATTGGAGACATTAATGTCCTGTCGGCACATTGCCATGGCAGCTCAGTGGTTAGAGCAACAGGAAGATCCGTGATTCAGATCTCGGCAATGGCATTGAATTTTTCAGACTCCTTCTATCCTTTCCAATGTATATTAAAGTTTGCTACATTTTGTCAATTTTTACCTTCTCCATTGTTAATTATCTATAAGTACAGTGTTTTTCACCCAAAAATTTTATACCAAGATTTCACCAAAAGTACACTTTTTGAAGCTATCGAAGTACAATAAAATACTTTTAGAAAAACATGCATTTCTAGAAAAACGTTTCTCTCTCTCTCTCTCTCTCTCTCTCTCTCTCTCTGTCTCTGTGTGTGTGTGTGTGTGTGTCTGTCTGTCTGTCCGTCTTTTACACACCGTCTTTTACATTTTATTATTTAAGTTCGCCGTTTTCCATGCGATACGCAGATTTTTAAGAAAATCCCCAAGCTACCCTTTATCGGGAAAATGTCCACTTCGATTAAAATTAAATGAGTTTAAGATATTGCGTGAAAAATAAAATTATATCTTAAATTTTCAGCAAAGTCCTCTTCTTGGAGTGGAATTTTGTATAATTTCGCAGAACAGGTGAACCATAAGATGTAAGACAAAAACGTACTGTATAAAAACGTAGGTCACTTTAAAACACAAAATTTATTTCAAATAACTCTTTGTGACATCATCCATTTCCGAGATATTTGTTATTATCTTTTACAGTTTTTAATACTTCATCAATGCCGTTACTTTTTTCTCACGGACAGAGAATGGACTTCAAAACAAACATATAGCGAGGTGTTTGACTATAATTATTCCCTCTATGCCTATAACAGAATGTGTAATGAAAGTATTTATGCAGACTTGTATAACAAGAAATATAGGACCTCTATTTATCTGGAAGGTCAGACCGTCGAATGATATTTATCTAGACCATTTCATAAATAAAATATGAATTTAACTACTATGTGGCTAATTGTATAAAAATAACCTAAAATGCATTCGTTTGGATTAGTGTAGTTGGAGTTACCCAGTACTGCCAACTGAAGAAAACAAAACCAAAACATGTATTTCGATCTTCTGTTGTTATAACACAAAACCGGTTTATAATCTAAAAAATACTCATTTTATTTTTTACGTTAACAAATAACCTTTATTCTGAAGAAATATATTAGTTACTAAAAGAACAATTGTTAAAAACACAGTTGCCAAATTGAAATGGACTGCAATTTTTAGTGTTAATCTACTGTAATATGTAATGTTTTCCAGTAGCTTGTGAGATAAGTTGGCGACACCGCACTAAACAAAACAATGACTTAGTGATAATTTTCGGTAATATTTGATTAATAACTGATGTTAGTGTATACCTAAAAACAAAATTTGCACCTGAATAGGTCTTTTATCAGTATGTTTGTGAAGTGCCCAAAATTTTAGCATCAAAATGTAGTGCTAAAGAATTTGAAAGATGTCAGATTTTAAACTACGAAAGCATAACCTTTCTGACAAGCTTTTTTATTTACAACATTTCATGCAGTAAATATATAATGAATTGTACAAATTTTCACTTACTATTGTTTGCGCATGTAAACCGGTTTTGTTACCAGTTTTCAAAACATAACTTCACGTCTAAGTTGGGTATTAAAGGAACGAGAGAAAGAGAGTGAGGGTGAGGAAGGTAGGAAGACGGACAAAGGAGGAGAATAAACAGGAAGAGAGTGTGAAGGAGTGTAGTGAGAAAGGGAAAGAGAAGAGAAGAATCTCCCAATTTTAACGCGAGCATAGCTGCAGGTTCTGCTTACTAGTAATTTAACGTATGAAACTAATAGTGGTATTTTTCATTCCCAAGTGTATCATATTACTATAAAGGTTGGACCACAGAATTAAATGTTTCTAATTAAAATGTTAAAACGATATTCTGTAATTTATGTAATGAATGGTTATGTGAACAAGCATTATGGAATGCGTAATTATTTTATCGAATATGCAACTAATGTGCTTGATTTATTTAATGAGTATATTCGTGCGTGGGCTCGTACTAAACTGCACGCTCACTCGTTCCTGGTATACCTACCAGCATTCTTACCCAATAAGCACTGTGCGATGAAATTTGGTGAGCGTTTCTGTTGATAGTGTAAAAGGGTCGTGTTTTGTTGCACATATTTTTATCATTATGTGAAGTAGAACAGTCGGCGTGAGCCGTTATCATTCCATTAGCTGATAGAAAAACTGAAAAAAGAGGGAAATAGTAATTATAACCTCGCGCTTGGGCTCTCTGCACACACGCATGCACTGCCAATCAGCAATTCTGGACGTGTTTAAAGAGCTCCATTAGTGAGACACCATTGTTGTATGGTGGTAATTATTATTGCGACAGAGTTCATTCGGGAGCTAAAACTAAGTTTGAAATGGTTTTATCAGCGTGACGGCAACCGATAGAACTAACATTCAGAGGTTGTTATTTGAATATTACGAGCTTGGGAACGTAATATCAATCATAATGATGATTGCTGTAATAATTAATTATGTAAATTAATAGTATTTACGACGAATGCTCATTTAAAATTAAGCATATCTTGCAAAAATGGGTCTGTAAGCTTAAGCTATTGGCAGTAAAATGCCATACATTGATTAAAAAGAACGACAAAAAGAAAAACAAAACAAAACAAAGCAATGACATTCGGGGAAAAGAACCTGCGGGAACTAAAATAAAGGTGTTTTAGGTAGGCTCGTCCCATAGCTCAGTCGGGGAACAGGGCCTGCTGTACGAAGGGCCCAGGGTTCGATTCTCACCTAGGGTATGGAAGTTTTTCTCTAGCTAAGATTATTCCAATCCTCTACAGAGTATATACGTATGAATGAGAGAGTGACTGTGTGTGATCTAATGTACAAACAATCCAAATACTAAACCTCACTGTACATGAGTTAATACCTTTGCCTATACACAAATGTTCCAAAGGAAAGACTGTGAATATGACCAAATTAAAGGCGCGATATGAATGGAGCAACTAAAAACGTGGTTCATCCAACTCAAGTATTTAGGAAATGACATTACTTGCTACAGATTGTAACGCAGCACATTGATCACGAAGCTCCAGAGAATATTTCGGTCGGTTAATAGAACTATTGCAAAAATGTTATGAAGAGACAATTGGAATTCAGTGCTTATCAACTAAGAAATAAGACGGTAAAATACGCGCTTCAAAAATAAAACGTTTGAGGGGCGTTAAAATGTGTACAAAATTGGATCATATAAAAATGAACACATTACAAGTGTAAATTTTTAATAAGAATCACACTCTGAAATATCTTAACCCTGCCATTACCATGGGAACGGGGGGTACTTTATGCCTACCTTCTGTATGCTTTTAAATTATGTCTTTTAATTTTTTGACTAAAGACATGCAGTTAATAATTATGGTTAGTCACTGTTTCTACTACTGAACTCCCTTCAGCCTCTCTCCGTAGCCTCTGGATTTGGGTATCGCCCTTTTAGAGCCTCGTTTTAACGTCGCATTCTACAGCCACTGCCCATATTTTTATATCCTTTGTGTGTGCTTTAATCAGCTTCTTTGTTTTTAAGAGTGGTTGTTTTAAGTATTTTTCTTTCCCTGATTTATCACTTTAGTTTCTATCTTTTTTTTTTTTTTTAAACTTTGGACGGTCGCTAATGATCTTACTGGCTTTGTGCCCTACAATCCTCATTTCGTCATCGTACTACTGAATTGCGTGTATGTTACAAAGTTTTCAATGTTGGTCTTTTTGAGAAATAATGGAATGTCAAGATGGTCATAAAGTACTGTTCCGTCAGTATAATGCGATGGTTGTGAAACAGTAAAAATCTGGTGTGTTGCACTCACATAACTTTACTGTTGTACTAAGCATTCTTACAAACTCTTATTCTTATATCTTCTTCGTGTTAGTTAAGATAAACATTCGTACAAATTATATTATTGCTTATTTCCTTGTAGGTGCAAGGGGAATATTAGAATACAGTAGACTTTGAATGATAGTCAAATCTTTTAAAGCTTTTTGATCCCGTTCTCTTTGCACGCTTAGCATATAAAAAATGAACAACGATGTTCCATTTCACGAAAGTTTTAAGTTTTCCGAAACTGACACAAATAACAAGAAATATCTACGAAATGGTTCGCTCTACAAAAAACATTAGCAGGACATAAATTGTGTGTTTTAGCAAGATCTACTTTTTGTACAGTAAGATTTTGTCTATCTCCTGCGGTTTACGAGTTATTCAAAAGTCATCCAGAGTAATCCGGACTACATGGGCTATAGCCAGGAAATTCAAGATGTACATTTCATTTTTCATAAAAATATCTCAAACATATGACATTTAAATCAAAATCGTTAGAGCCATTTTCAAGAAAATCAAAATTTTCGAAACATTTTCCATGTAAAGGGTAGTTTAGGGTGAGGTTGTTTTCTTCCAAATCTTCGTGTCGCATCCTTGAAAGGCATTAAACTTAAATACCAGCTTTGGTTTTTAACCTACTTTTCGTTTTTGAGCTATGCTGTCCACAGACTGACTGACACACACACACACACACACACACACACACACACACACACACACACACACACACACACACACACACACACACACACACACACACACACACACACATACACACACACACACACACACACGGACCTTTTTCTAAAAATGCTTTTTTGGATTCATGGGGTCCCAAAACATATATTTCCGATGAAATCTCGACATCGAATTTTTGGGTGGAATATAATACTTCTACCAGTAGAGAAAGTAAAAAATAACTAAGAGAGCTTCAGATTATACCCAGGATGACTCAGTATTCATATGAAGGTTTCTAAAGTTATGGACAAAAAAGGGTTTTCACTGTCATAAAAACCTAAACTTCCTGCTTTGTTCTCCAAAAGTTTCATTTTTTGAAGTTTATGTACCGGTTTTCAGAAACTATGTACAGGTTTTGATGAAAGTTTGCACACGTATATAATAAGCTTCAATTCCATGTAAGCAGCTCTTGATAGCTGTTATATTTTATACATGATAGCAGTACTCACATTGCACAATTTTGGATATTATCTTTAAAATATCATAAAATAAACCAAACATCAGTGAATTACATTGAATAATTTAATTATAATAGAGTAAGTAGTGTGCAACATTTTCAGTAACTATATCTGAAGGTTCATTTTCAAATGTTACATACTTTCTTTTAATTTTGAAAAAATAACTGTATAGTTTTGTAAAAAAAATCTAATTTGTTACACTCATATGACTTTCTCTACTCTTATGCAAACTATTGTTAAAGACGCTTATCCCTCTGTATATGTCATGATAATCGAGATAAACATTTGCAGATCGTGTTACTAATTTTATTTTTGATGCCAAGGGAATATAGGAATATGTGGGCTTTAAGCGTTAACCGTTTTAAAGCTGGTCACTTTATGATGCGTTTAAAAATACATTATCTTTTCATGGCCGAGAGGTAATAAAGATAACACCATTAGTGAGTTACTTGTGCACCGCGTATTTTTAATGTCACCAAATATATCATGATTTTGGCTAAGAGAATCCGCAATCACTTTGACCGCTTTGATTGCAAAGGATTTCCTAAGATTAAAATTAAAGCTAGTTTGTTTTTACAAGGCATTATAAAAAGTCCTGGAAGATAAAAGTAAACGAATAGCAGGAAAAGCTGAAAAAAGCCTTATAGGAAATGATACATACAAATTAATCATAAAATAAAACTATTTCGTATTAATTATTTCGTTGAATATTAATTCCTCGGAGTTCAATGCGCCGATGGACAGCTTCCAAAATGTCATTAATTTCCTTACTACAGATTTTTACGTTCGTAATTGAATGTAACCAAAAATGTCAGTTATATCTTGCGAAAACCGCAATAATGATGATTCCAATTAAAGCAAACTACAAGATCTTGAAACTTGAAAGTAATAACAAGCAATATAGCTGAAATAGTGAACTCCACAAAGAAAATAAATATGAAATTAATTGTGTGTCTTAACGAAATCTACATTTTTGTGTGGTAAGATCTGGTCTATCTCTTATGGTTTACCAATTATGCAAGAGTCATCAAGAGTAAACAGGACTACATGGGGTATAGCCAGAAAATTCAAAATACTTCATTTGCCATAAAAATGTTTTAAACATATGGCATTTTAATCAAAATCATTAGTCTTTTGGAGAAAATCACAATTTTTGAAAACTTTTCTATGTAAAGGTAATCTAGGATGGAGGAATTTTCTTCAAAATCTTCGTGTCGCATCCTTGAAAGATATTAAACTTAAATACCAACTGTGATTTTTAACCAATTTTTCGTTTTTGGTTATGCTGTTCACAGACACAGACACATACACACACACACACTCACTCACTCACTCACTCACTCACTCACTCACTCACTCACTCACTCACTCACTCACTCACTCACTCACTCACTCACTCACTCACTCACACTCACACACACTCAAACACCTTTTTCTAAAAATGACTTGTGGATTCAAGGGGCCTCGAAATATATATTTATGGTGAAATCTCGTCATCGAATTACTTCCCTTTTTACTATACGTAGTAGACAGAACAAAAATATTTGTTCAATTTTATTGAAACTTACCACATATGTGTAACATACAAGGAAGTAAAGCATCCAATTTTCATAAGGCTGTGACAAAAAGAAAAACAGTTATAGTTGTTTATGTAATGTCCTGCATTTAATTGACATCTTCACTTAAAGTGTTTCGATATGGGCCATTCCAGTGAACTGTCTATTTAGGAGTTTAAATTGGGGGCGTTCAATTTGATAATGGCAATATAGTTAGGCTATGATGTTTCCATAGCAACATGAAATCAGTTGAGGTCTGTAAGTTCCTCTAAGGAGAGGTGTTGTTGTAACGGACCTTGGCCGAATTGCCGAACATGATGGATGTGCCTTTTAGCCATTCGTGCATATAGAGGCTTGGCATCATCACCTGCCGATATGTGAACAGAAACATTAAACAAACTGGCGCGACTACGTCCTCGATCTCTCGATATCATCTGAGTGCCAAAGGAGGACGTGCGGCAGTTAGTGGTAGTGCGTTCTTGAGTGTGGTGTGGTGTCAGTGTGTCCAAGCAGGAGCAACCACGTGGTAATGGCAGTGATTCCGTAGTAGCCACCTGTTGATTTGCTAGAAGCACGCGGACAACTGAAACTTTTGTTTTACGAGTGTCAGTCAGTGAAGGAGGTTAATCAAAGCAATCCGATATCTAGGTTACTGGGCTTTTGCTTTTCCCACATCATCTTATATATTTAAACGAGCAATTCTTGTATATAAATATATTTATTCCGGGCAACTTGGAAACGGCTCTAACGATTTTCATCAAATTTTGTAATCAGATAGGATTTTGCTTTTTAAGTTCAGCTATATGGTGTAATTCCCGAAAAAACGCGATTTTACCTAAAAAATAACATTTTTTATTCCCGCTTTTACACTGCAATTTTTGTATATATATTCCCGGTATTTCAGAAACGACTAAAGATTTGGTTAAATTTTTGTATACATGCATATTATATGCACAGTGTATTCTAGACTCACTTTTAGGTAACACATTCACATCTCTTTCTCCACACACTCTTCTATAAACAATTGTCCATAAAAAACGTGAATTTAAACAAACACACACACACACAAAACATTTTTATCCCCAGTTTTAAAATAAGTCATACAATGTTCTGTATGTTTGAAATATAAATGCTATTACACTCACACTGTTTTCTCCTCGCACTTTTAGGCAACACATTCACATCTCTTTCTCTACGCATTGTTCTACAAATCATACACTTTTCTGTATGTTTGAAATAGAGATGCTGCATATTACATTCACAGTGGTTTCTCTACTTAAGTACTTTTAGGTAACATATTTACATCTCTTTCTCTACTCACTCTCCTATAAACAGTTTTCCATAAAAACATGATTTTACACCAAAAATCATTTTTACCCCCACTTTTAAAATAAGTCATACCATATTCTGTATGTTTGAAATAGAAATGCTATTACATTCACACTGTTTTCTCCTCTCACTTTAAGGTAATACATTCACATCTCTTTCTCTACTCACTCTTCTACAAAGAAGTCATACAATCTTCCATATGTCTGAAATAGAAATGCTACATGTTATATTCATACTGTTGTCTCCACTCACTTTTAGGTAACACATTCACATCTCTTTCTACTCAAAAACAGAGAGGAAACGCGTCGAGCGAAGCTCGGTCGCCCAGGTACTGGTCATTATGTGTTAAATATATTTCTCATAAGTTTCTAATGCTGTATGTTTTACATATTAATGAAAGCTTATACGTATGCCGAGAATCGCTTTCTTACACTAATTTATATCACGAGTTAATGAATAGTTAATAAAGAAAAGATACATTCAAGCGTTTAGTTCGAAAAAATATGTGAATAAAGCCTGATTTTTAAAACCATTTGACTATAAATATAAATTAAATAGCTAAATTATTTTTGTGATGGAAACATTGTGATGGCATTGGTAACCTCACATTTTGTGCTGAATTGTAACCAGATTTGAAATATATTTCAATAAATTTTCTTAAAAATAAAATATAAACAATGTAGTATGTACTACGGCTCAACTAATATCGGATCACTTTGAAAGACTCTTCATATGAAACGACCAATTTGAAATGCTCCTCTAATTCTTCAAAATTCTATCTCTTTAAGAGTCAAGATTTGTGAGTTAATTCCAATATTAGACGGACAAATATAATAATAAGCGATTCGAAACAACGAATGCACCTATATTGTACACTTTTATGCGTTCTTTGAAAATACGCCACTTTAAGTTTTGCTCTATATTTCCAGTTTCCTTTGTACTTGAAGTGTAAAAAATTATGCATTTTAGTTAATTTACTTATAACCCACAGCTATGCTCGTTTTGTTACGTTAAATGTTCCCTATCTCTCCCGATTTGTCTGTATATCTCTCTCTGTCTACCTCACTCACCCTCTCTCTCCATTCCTATACCTCCTCTCTTTCACGTCACTATCCCTTTTCATTCTCTCTTTCTTTCCCTTTCCACACAAACACTCTTTTCATCGTCTAACCCCCATCTCTCTCCTCTCTGTGCAACTTATTTGCCATGTGATGTTTTAGAATTCGTAATAAAACGGATTTTTATGGAATGTTAAATAAAAGCTTTAATAGGACACAAACTTGTGTCTTTTCGTTAGGCTTTCAATGTGAACTGGTGCAGAATATTAAGGAAAATTGGTTATCACCTTTTAAATATTCGCCCAATCATAACACTTGTTTAGAAGGATTATGCTTAAAAATATAGTACAGTTTCTCTGAATTAAGTGGTATTATTTAGTTTTAACACCTTTAAAGGGTAACTGACATCGGACGATGAATGTAATGCGCGAATTGATGGTGAAATAAGCCCGGAATTTAAGACTTACTCGACATTCATATTTCAGGATTATGAAAAAACCTTATTCAGGTAACTCACCATAATCAAGATTCGAACTTGCGCCCTCTTGAATGTGAAGGACACGATATAAAACGTTCAGTTACTTACTATAGTACAATTGTACTGTTATAATCTGCTCCACTCGCACTATTAGCTTGGAAATACTTCTCTGCCTCTTAGGCTTTCCCATTGTCTCTCTCTCTTCCAACATTTACCTCTCTTTCCCCTCATCCATCTCTTTCTCTCTTCATTCAGTCTCCTTTCTCCCTCTATCACTGGCACACCTCTCTCTCCTTCCTGTACAACTGATGGCATAATATATTTAAACCCCGTAATAAAACCGCTCGGGGGGCGTTAAATAACAGCATATTGTGCGACGAGAGGATAATGGCAGCAATTAAGATACAAGTATATTTTATAAAACTAGTGGTACTAGTTTCATAATACTTGTACGAACCTTTTAATTACTGTGATTAAAACGTGTAGTTTAATACGTTATTTATACTCGAACATGTGTTTAAGTTTAAAATATGAGATGCTTTTAATACTCTATGCTGCATGTTATTGTCACTGATGTCCAACATTTTAATTACGCATTTGTTGTTCAATTGTACCCACAAGAATCTATATTTGCGCCTTCAGCTGCGAAATTACTGATTTTATTGTTAAGTTGGCCTTGACACTGTGAGACAAAGGGTATATATGCTATAACCTTAAAAAAGTAGAATTTAAAAAACGAAAAGAAAATTTTAATTTATTATAATGCCATTTACAATTAATATTAATTATTAAACTTGAACTAGTTTATATTTGATTTAACACACGAGAATCAACTGCTTTGTTTTCAGCTGTGTTGGAATGTGCACAAATGGCAAAGTGTTCATTGCCACACATGAATCTTTTGATTGGTGGATAGTAGTATCCTATCTCTGGCGCAGAGCACTGGTTTCGATCCTTGGTACCGGCGTGGGGATTTTATCTTGCACGGGGTGCACTCAGCCTCGTTAGGTCCCGGAGGGGCCAATTGAGGAACTGCTTGATAAATAAGTAGGAACCCCAGTTTGAAAAGGCCACTTAACCGATCGGGATGGCTCGGGGCGCTGACCACGTCTTACCCTCCAGTGATACACCCCACTCATGACGCCTGTAGCGGGCGGAGGTAGGTGACGCAGCGGTCAGCCGGTAAACCTTGGCCTTTCGCTAGGAGAGTTAGGGGGGATATTAATATCGTTATGAATAGGTGCACTTTTCATTGGTGGATAGCAGTGTCATTATGAAGATGTGGATACTATGAAGTTCATTACAGTGGTGTATAAACGCTACATCATGGCATGGTCGAGAATAAAATGATTAATATTGCACGCTATTCATTAACTTTCAATAATATTTAACTACATTGTTCCTCATGATACCAAGTTTATGCACACAGATAACAGTGACGAAAAATATTATAGCTTTTTAAATATTTAACCTATCGAAACTTTGTAAATAACGAAGATTTTTAGAAATGTTGTGCCTACAAGAATTTGTTATGCAAGATTAAAAAAATTAAGAACAAGCGATATATTTCAAACTTTACTTTATCTACTACGTAGCTAGTAGATGGATAAGGTATTGATTTTCATTAAAAAAAAAACTTTTTTCAGGCTCCCCGAGTAAAAAAAGCATTTAAAAAACGTCCATGTGTGCGGGTGTGTATATGTGAACAGCATAAATTAAAAATCTGATGTGTTGCACTCACATGACTTTCTCTACTCGTGTACTAACCATTCTTACAAACTCTTATTCTTCTATTTTCGTGTGAGTTGAGATAAACATTTATAGAAATTATCATATTACTCATTTTCTTGCACGTGCAACGGGCATATGGGAATACAGTAGAATTTCAGCGATAGTTAAGGCTTAACATATAAAAATTGAATAGAGATGTTCCATTTGACAGAAATACAAGTTCTCCAAAACTTACACAAATAACGAGGAATATCTCCGAAATGGTTCTCTCTACAAAAGTTTATTCGGACATAAATGGTGTGTATTAGCAAGATCTACATTTTTGCATAGTAAGATTTGGTCTATTTCTTAGGGTTTACCAGCTATGCAGAAGTCATCCAGAGTAAATAGGACTTTATGGGCTATAGCCAGAAAATTCAAGATATACATTTCATTTGACATAAATATCTCAAGCATATGGCATTTTAATCAAAATTGTTAGAGCCATTTTCAAGAAAATAAAAATTTTCGAAAACTTTTCCATGTAAAAGGTAGTTTAGGGTGGGGCTATTTTCTTCATATCACATCCTTGAAAAACATTGAACTTAAATACTAACTTTGGAGTTTATCGCACTTTTCGTTTTTGAGTTATGCTGTCCAAAGACTGACACACACACACACACACACACACACACACACACACACACACACACACACACACACACACACACGCACACGCGCGCGCGTACCTTTTTGTAAAAATGCCTTTTTTTGGATTCAGGGGGCGTCAAACCATATTTCCGATTATGTATTTTCCTAAATAAAAAGTCTCATACTGTTGTACTTGTATTACTAAGAACAGGATTTTGATTATTATTCTCTACTGTTCGTCAAACTTCATGGATGAATTACGGAATCCACGCGTAAACTTATAAAATTGTAAGCCTTACGCCGTTCTCTTCAAATGTTTGCTATCCACGTTGTCTAAACTGTCAAATTTCGGTTTTGATGTATAACCTATAATATAGCTACCTATTTACAATCTGATGGTAAATGTTCCACATTATGCAGGAAATAGTGCTTTATGGAATAAGAATACCTATAATTTAATTTAAATATAATTTATAACTGGAAATGCTGCAGTTATTTAAGAAAAAGTTCGGAACTTTTCAAATTTATATTCAAATCCGGGTGAATCAAACTGAAATTTCAGTTATTTAGACATATGTAGCTCAGATTTTCGCCAATTTTTTCAGGTAATTTTCCTTTTGAATTACCAATAATAAAATTAATAATAGTTATTATTATTATTATTATTATTATTATTATTATTATTATTATTATTATTATTATTATTATTATTATTATTATTATTATTATTATTATTATTATTATTATTATTATTATTATTATTAATAGTAATAATAATAACAATAATAGTAATAATAATTAACAACGGACAAAAGGCAAAAAACTACGCAATAGTTTATTGTAATGAAAGTTAGTTTTCTGGT
The DNA here is from genome assembly GCA_030765045.1 of Tenodera sinensis. Taxonomy (NCBI): domain Eukaryota; kingdom Metazoa; phylum Arthropoda; class Insecta; order Mantodea; family Mantidae; genus Tenodera; species Tenodera sinensis. Next base: position 150,762,026 of record CM060966.1, read on the forward strand.
ACATTTTATATCGTAATTAGAAAATAATCCTTACGGTGTGGAGTGAATTAGATTAATGCTAAAAATTATTGCGGAACCTTAGAACACAATTTCTTAAACATAATATAATAATGAAGGAATCTGTTAGCACAACAAACGTGGATTTCTGTATTTAAAAGTACGATATCTTTTAATCATTTTCAATATATAGAGGGAAAATATTATAATATTCGTTTCCTCAGAGTTTTACGGGGGATATAGGTATAGAGGAGGTCCTTTATTCGTTTACGAAGGAGTTGGATCGATTCTCGTATCTCCAAACTCGGATCTTAATGAACTAACGCCATCACTTCTAGACAAATGATGGTGATAAAGAGGTATAGACGTCTAAGCCAAGGGAACTCCATTTAAGATAGGAATTACAGCTTAGCTGTGATTAATCACCACAAGGATCGCTGAATAATTATAATGTTGCCAAAAGTTTCAGAATTATCTAAATTGTTGATAGACTCCAAGCGAACTTATTATTATTATTACGTTAATTTGAAGACGAGTTAGAAGATGTGTGTGATAGGATCCATAAACTAAATGTGCATTATGACTGAAATTTCAAATTATTAAAAGTTGATTGGAACCAATAATTTCAAAATTGTTGAAATTTCTGACTGTAATACAGTTACCATTTATGCTGAAGTCATTCAGAATGAGGAGGTCTTCGAAAATATACGTTTACAACCAAGGTATACATTGAAGTTGTAAACAAAATATATTAAATATATTATTTTAATCAAAATCTTTAAGAGCCCTCCTTTTTGAAAAACGAAATATGTAGTGTTCCATGTAAAGGGTAGTTTGACGGATGTCGCATCCTTCTAAGGGTTGGTATGTTTAATAAAAGTTTTTGACATACTAGGTATTACTACATATTGTAGTATAGCTAAGGAATATATGAAGTAGGGAAGGGCAAGCGACAAATTCATGCACCAGGTTTAAGTATAGGTGGGTGGGGTGGTAGCTTTAGCTGTCATTTATGACAAGATAATTAGATTTATTTCAGCCTGGTAATCTAAAATAACAATTGTTTTTGAAAAAGGAAAAGGACATTTGTTTATTTGTGTATTAAAAGCTATTACTATTGTTTTGGCTTGTAATGAATGATAATAAGAATGTGGATTATTCGGAAAATCAGCATCTCATTATATCAGCATTGCTTCAACCCTAAAATACGTGATTTGAGTTATTACATTTTTCTGCTTCATTAACCATAGAAAATTGAATCTTCAGTAGGTATTACTTGAACTAATACATAATTTCATTAACATTCACACCTGTGAGGTATAACATTTCGATTTTTATGCATTTACCCGAGATAGTGTCCACTTAAGCGGTCGTACGTAAATGCATTGGGCAAGTGTTTTGTTTACATCTGAGGCCAGTGCTTGTCTGAAAGCACACGCCGGCCGGTCGCTCGGGTAGAACACGACCACTGGCGTGTACGAGAACAGCTCAGCCTTGCCATTTACATTGCCATGAACATTTTTACAGAACGATTAAACCTACCGAAACGAAGTTTAGTATTTTACACTCCTTACATGCATCTATTAGGCAGGTTATTATTCTGTCCGAAACAGTACCTTCCATCCCATATAACATAATGTTTTGAGAGCGTCAACTGAGCGATTATACGTATGTCCTATTCATTATACAGAGTGTAAATAAATAAATATTATGTACAAAACTCATTAATACGTGGATAAGTACAGTGTTAATAAACTCATTTCTATAAATGCTTTCTTAAACTCTGTGTTGCAAAATGATGTTTTGTGAAGTGGTTTGTAAAAAACATAAAAAGTTGTAATAATCCTCTAAAATTGCTATTTACAAAGTTTATATACGATGAAGACTTAAGAAGATATAACAATTAATTCGTGTGCATAAACCAATTATCAACTATGCAAGGTATAAGTATGATGCACTGTTATGTGTTATTAAACTCTTTACTTGCGTTTACATCACAACATTTACATCACAAAATTATTAACAGCGCAAAAAGTTTTTTTTTTTTTTTTTTTTTTTTTTTTTGACAGTTTATATAATATGGCATGACATCTAGATTGCCCAGAGAGAAAGAGAGAGCAGTGAGATCGATAAAGGGGCAGAGAATGAGAGGCAGAGGAAATAGTTTTATCTACTACCATAAACAGTGATGGTATAGTTCGTAGTTACTAGGCAACAAAAGCTATACTTCGTATATTCTAACAACACAAAAACGTTATCAAAACATAAAATACAGGTTCAACAGAACGTAAAATACAGGTTAATGATGATCTAAATCTTATTTTTCTTGATAATAATACGCATTAAAACAAAGACTTTCTCCCCTAATTTATAGAAAGACTTCAAAGAGCAAAGCTTTAATACTTTTCCACTTCTGATTAAAATACACTAACAAAGAATCTTTATTTGCGTCTGCTTCATTATCCAAACACCAATCTTTGAATTTCGTATAATTACATAAATAAACTTTCCGTTTATTTCTGGAAGTATATTTATTTTTCTGGAAGTATATTAATAATTTATCTTGGAATGCTTTTAGAATTGTTCCTGGTAAACCGCGAAAATCATCTTCACTAATTGTTACTGTAAATTCACATACGAAACTAAACCTAAATCTCCTAGCGCAAGAGCCCACGAAGGGCCAAGGTCTACCGCCCAGCCGCTGCGTCCCCCACCTCTGCCTACTACAGGCGTCATTGGTGGTGTGCAGTACTGGAGGGTGGGGCGTGGTCAGCGTCCCGAGCCCTCCCGGCCAGTTATGCGGTCTTTTCGACCTGGAGCCGCTACTTCTCCATCAAGTAGCTCCTCAATTGGTCCCCCCGGGACCTAACGAGGCTGAGTGCACCCCGTGTCAGACCACCCAGCAGGGATAAAATCCCCATGCTGGTACCGGGGATCGAACCCGGGTCCTTCGCGCCTAAGGCAAGCGCGCTACAAACTGCGCTACGGATGCGCTCGTAAAACGAATTGCCTTCTTAAATTTGCACTTTTAGGTTGGTTGTGAAATTGGAGTTTCCTTTAATTACGGAGCTTGGCACTAAATTTAATGCGTAAGCCATGGTCATCCTGACGTAGAGCGCAGCGCAAAATTAAGACTGTGCGTCACTAATTCCTGTGTGCGTCGTGCGGTTAGCCCTCGGGATTAGTGAATTCGGAAGGTGGGGGAGACATAAGAACTCTTTACGTTCATATTCAACTTGTCGAGGAAAAGTGCTTGGGTCAAGCGTTGCCAGACTCCGCTTTAATCCACAACTTCCTGTAACGTAATGTGCGAGTTCGCACTACGCATGCGAGGTGTATAATCGCTAATATTTTAATAAATGGTAGGTTAATATATATCCCCTTCGGTATGTTAATTGTTTCTTTCTCTTTATTGAACAATTTTTCCACTAATCAATTGCCTAATTTACTACTTGATGTCCTTTGCATGGTTGTAACTGCGCCATGAAATGGACAAATTATTCGTTTTATTCACCTGAATGCACACCTACTAGCCTAGACAATTTTAGGTCATTGGCCTTGTAGAAAACATTCGAACTCAGATCCGATATAGCATTCGTTACCACATTACAGTATTCGCTTCACCCACTCTGTGTCATGTTTTCTGTGGCACGCCTGTTGGGAGGTAGTAACCAACCTGAAAACGTACTACTCTTAATAAGCAGCAAATGAAGCAAACATTGATATTATATTGTTCATTATCTTGTCCTCAATATCATTACAAATCTGCAGTTATACACCTAACAGCTTGTATAGATAATGCACATACCTTTATGACAGAAATACACGATCCTTGTCATTTCAGTTTGAAATCATTGTAGTTTTGCAAATATTAAATACTTATACAAGACATCGGTTAGTAGTTTTTATATTTGAAACAAGAAGAGTGATTGTTATTAATAGATTTTAAATCGAATGCTTTCTTATTTAGGATTAATTTTGTTTCCAGAATTTTCAAATAAAAATGACTATCTAAACTTTCTACAATTATTTTTTTAAACGTATAGGTTTTACCAAATAAAAGCAATTCAGTTTCTGAATTTTGAAAGCTAAGAATAAAATCGCTAATTACATTTAGAACACAAATGTATGCACAAAGGAAAATGTACAATGTATGTATTGAAACGTGCATGTAGAAGCAAAACGGAAAAGGAGATATGGTATAAGATTTGAAGACCTATTCTAAGTAATTTCAGCATTAAATTACATCTTTAAAAATTGAGAAAACAAACAAAAGCTATATGTATTATAGCCCCCTAAGCGCAGTGGCAGCACACCTACCTCGGTTCGATACCCGGTACTGTTCCTCGTTGGGACATCTAGTCTGGGGTACACTTAGCCTCATGAAGTCAACTGAGTAGCTATCCTGATAGAAAGGTAGTGTTCCTAAACTGTCAAGTAGCTGCCTTATAGTCCGAGGAGTCGGTGCGCTGACCCTCGCCAGCTCATTCTGCACTCCTCACACTCTTGGCTGCGGCTGGAGGACACAGCGTCCTTCTGTGTAGGGGAGACGCCCTAGGGATTATTATACAGTATATTAGTCTCAAATGTAATTATATGTAAAAATCCATAAATTGGCCTTTTGAGCATAACCTCTCACTTCCTGCGTTTCTTTTAATTGGAGAAACATTACTCAGAGAGCGTGTTAGCAGTTAAAAATATTTGCTTCTTTTATATTGGACAGCTAAAAGTTGCTGCTGTTATGTGTGGGAATACTGAACTTTTAACTTTAAATAGATTACGGCCTCCATTGCTCTTGGTAACGCATTATCACGGCAACTGTGGGAATGGAATTCAGGACACTAGGAATGATAACCGGACGTAGTGACCACTAAATGAAAGAGCTTGCGTAGCATTTAAAAGCTTAAACCATAAATTATATCCCCATATTTAACTTTTCTCTCGTCAAATCCTAATTCTTTCCAATTTCTTTCTTGTGAAAACGATGCTGGCTTCAGTGTTTAGCTGCTTTATTTGATTCGAATTCGTGAAAATAATTCGAAGATTCATTAAAGACTGGACGTTTCAATCAAGAAAGGAAAAGTGATTAAGAAAGAAGTTACATCTTCAAAGAAATACTTGTTTTCTGTGCTCAAGCGTTCATCTTTTCGTTCAGTGCGATCTGTATCCTCTGCTGGGACTTGCCGATTCTCTTAAAGATTTTTAAGAAGGCGACAAGAAGTATTTGTGTTATTTGCTTCAACTAAGTTTGAGCGCGTTTTTGGTCCCTGGCTGACTGTTCATTATTGATTGCTAAGCGGAAAGAAGCAACGAAGAAGTTGGATCACGAAGTCTCTAAAAAACGGAACTCTGGCTTGGACAACGCAGGAATTTCCGCTCTTCGCCTTTCTCTACATACCGGTAAAGTATCCTAAGTTTATTAGTGAGTAAGACCTTAAAACTTAATGTAGCTAACATAGAGTGTTAAGCTATAAGTGTAGATATTTTCTTAAATGGTACCTTAATATGTATCCGCTTCAGTGTATTCATTGTTTTTCTCTCTTCGTCTAACAGTTTTCCCATAAACCAATCACATGGTTTATTGCATGGTCGTAACTCCGCCGCGAAATGAGCAATTCCTGTGAGATGGACTACCCGTTTTGCTTTACATCTCAAGCGCGACCCACTGGCATAGATAATGTGAGGTCTTTGACCTTGCAGAGAGCATCCGAACTCAGCTCCGAATAGCTTTCTTACGGTAGTACAGCATTCGTTACCACTCTGTCTACTCTACATTAGCTTTCTGTGGCACGCCTACTTGGAGTACAATTATAAGCCCGCAAATGAAGCAAATATTGGTGTAATATTGTCCGTTACACTGTCCTCAATTACCAATACAAATATCTACACTTATACCCCTAACGGCCTGTGTGTGCTTGTTTCAGGAGTGACGCTATAATTGCATTTCTCTCATTTTCTAAAACTGGAAAATGTTAATAATAATAATAATAATAGTAATAATAATAATAATAATAATAATAATAATAATAATAATAATAATGGTAATAATAATGGTAATAGCAATAATAGTAATAATAGTAATAGTAGTAATAGTAGTAGTAGTAGTAGTAGTAGTAGTAGTAGTAATAATAATAATAATAATAATAATAATAATAATAATAATAATAATAATAATAATAATAATAATAATAATAACAATAGTAACAATAGTAATAATAATAGTAATAATAATTAATAATAATAGTAATTAGTAATAGTAATAATAGAAATAGTAATAAATGATGTCGCCTGCAGTGTTCATTCCGGCTTCACGGCTGTCTCTTGAACTTTCTTTATCTAACCGTGGTAATACTACTACTCATTAGATTCATATAAATAATTGTGTTACTCTAAAAATGTGATACGTCATATTCACATGACTTTCTCTATATATTTCTGTATATTTGTTCCTTATGGTATATAATGTCATTTAGTATATTTTACTTAGAAAAGTGTTTATAGGTGTTACAAAGAGGACAGTAAACAAAATCATTTCAATACACAGAGGAAAAATTAGTTCCTATCTATCATCCTTTGCATATCATATCTACATAACAAAAAATCAAAGGAATCTTTTGGATTTCACTGAAATCCAAACTGACTGAACTTGAAATAACTTTACATTCGAAAAAAAATGCAAAAATGTAATTATTCTTTCAGACTCACAGGCAATGTAACAGTCCCTAAATAGGAAAAAACAAACAAAAGAAATCCAAAAGATGATTCAACAAACTGGTAAACTGGGGAAGAAAGTTGTATTACAATGGATTCCATCTCAATGTGGAGTGAATGGTAATGAAAAAGCAGATTTTTTTGACAAGAAAGGAATTCACATTAAGCAAAAAATTACTATAAGGTTTCTTTATGAATCAATCGAACGCATTGTAAAAATAAAAACAGATAAAAGCTATGTAAATAGAATAACACAAGAAAATAAATATCCCAAGTGGCTATAAATTACATAAAATCATAAAATAATTCCAAAATTACCAAGAACATCAGTTATTGCCACCTTTTGTCGTATAAATGTGTATAAGAGAAGAAGTTATGAATTTGGAAAATCTAGAATTATACCAAGTTTTGAAGATGTATCCTGACATTGTCTCCAAATACTGTGAAGATAGAAGGAAAATCACCTCATTGTCAATTCCTGACCGTTAGTCACACGCATACACACGCCCGCGCGCACGCATTTGATTCTTATTTTGTGAAGATTTTAATTGTTATTTAATCTGTATCTTAAACCGCTAGATTGAATTTAGAAGTATTAAAAAGTATTATTTAATTAGTGCAGCGTATTTGACACAGGTCGAAGTACGTCAGCCTCATTCTTCACTACCATCAGATTTTCTGATTGGCACCATACACATCGGCAGAAGCTGTTCCGCGCGTGGACGCCATTTCCACACATAACCATCAGACCGAACATCGACTCAACACTCCACAGAACCGATTTCCACTGCTCCAGTGTCCAGATGTGTCAGTTGAAATACCGCCTGAGTCTCCCAGCATTATTGTCTTTCTTGATGTGGAGTTAGGTACCTCTGCTCTTCCGGAATATCCGAATTGGTGAGCCTCCTATACATTGTTACACTGAAAACGGATAATTCTGGAGGTCGCGAAACTCCTGTCCGATAGCAACAGTCGGTTGTGCCCTAATTTTACTTTCTCTCAAAATTTTGATGTCTAGATTTCACCGAAATATATGTTTTGAGGCTCCCTGTATCCAAAAACAGCACTTCTAGAATAAGGTCCGGCACGCGCGCGTGTGTGTCTGTGTGCGAACAGCATGACCCAAAAACGAAGTCAGTTAAAAACAAAAGTTGGTATTTAAGTTTAGTATTTTTAATATCTTTCTATCAACAAAACTTTTGAAGAAAATTCCTCCATTCTAAATTATTCTTTATAAGGAACATTTTTCGAAAATTTTTATTTTCTCAAAAAAACTCTAGTGATTTTGATTAAAATGCCCTATGTTTAAGATTATTTTTATGGAAAATGAAATGTATATTTTGAATTTTCTCGCTACAGTCCACGTATTCCTATTTACTCTTGATCTCTAACTGGTAAACCGTAAAAAATAGACCAAATATACAAAAATGTGTATCTTGTGAAAACACACAAGTTATACCTAAATTCATTTGTTTGTGTTGTTGTTTTAGTGAACAATTTCGGGGATATTCCTTGTTATTTGTATGAGTTTTCCAATACTTATACTTTTCTCAAATGAAGGGTCGTTATTCACCATTTTATGTCTCGGTCGTGCAAAGATAAGCGAATTTCAAAGCCTTCATATAGCGACTAGCTTTAAAACATTTGACTGTCAAAGTTGTAAGTCGCCCAGAACGTTCAGCATATGTGACAATACAAATCCACCTACCACCTTCGCAGGACAAATGCTACGGTTGATTTTGACTTGTTCTGTATCGTCCTCCTAGGCAGCCAGTTGAGAGCACACAATCTTGTGCTTATTCAAGTCCTTTATTTCTATACTATGTACCAGCTTGTCAACTTATTCTCGTTCTTACTGAGACATACGAATAATAAGCTACACGATTTAGCTAATGTCCTGTGACAAATGACAAGTCCTGTTTAGTTTTTCTGTCACTATTTCTTTTCCACTATGGAATAACAATAACACAGTTCTCCTTTTTATCAGTAACATAATCTACAGCTCGTTGTAACCTTGCAACTCACAGCTGTCCTGTCCTCCGGTAATCTTCTTTTTTTTCCTGATTACCCTCTCCTTATGTAGGACTTACACCCCCTAGGACTTACAAGCCAGTGCCTAGAGTCAGACGCCTGTCGGGGAGCACAGGAGCCTATGGACCGGACAGAGCAATTGGTGTAATGAATGGCGGGGGAAACCGGAGAACCCGGAGAAACCCGCCCAGACGCCGCTTCGTCCACCACGAATACCACATGCGGGTCCCTGGCATCGAACCCGGGCCTCCTAGGCGGTAGGCGAGCGGTCTAACCACTCAGCCACGGCACCACTCTCTTGTAATCTTGACACATAATTCACTTATTCTCTCTTCCTGTGTCATACACAACTGCTTCCTACAATACACTCACAGTCACTAAAACAGATTTAACTCTGCACTTAAAAATTAAAAGCCATCCGCTATCCACGCCGACGGAGAAATGCCGACGGATTCTCTGGAAAACACACATTTCCTTGTAATAATTATTGATATCGAATGAAGGATTTGGATTATTTATTCTAAAATATTAGACACTTTGATTGGAAATCATTCTGGCATTCTTAATTAAAATACTAATATATTTAGTTAATTTATGAGTACCTCAAACACATGTCGAGGCCCCTATTTTAGAGTCTGTAATTTTTAAAAAAGCTTGAGTCGAAAAAATCTGGAATTGTCTTGATAGTTTTTTTTTTTTTTTTTTTTTTTTTTTTTTTTGTACGTCTATTGTCCTTGTTTATCGCCCGTGCATTGCCTAGCAACGTCGTGGTGTGAGGTAGCTTGACCTTCAGTTCTCTTTGACGGGCAGTCTGCGTTACAGTACTAATTACCAATCATTGTGGGTGCACATTTAGTTTTGATAGATAACGTATTATTGCTTAGGAATGGTTTAACATTAAGTAATAAATAAATATAATGGAAATAAGTATTACGTCTGTTAACGACGCTGCTCATTACCAGGATCATATCAGCGCCTCTGATGTGTCGAATTTTGCTCCGCAGGAGTTCTTTTATAGAATAGCTAAACAGATTTAAGTAAGGATGCAAGGAGAGAGAGGGGAAGGGATGCTGGATAATGTGGGAAGATAGAATGGAAAAGATTGGGAGACAAAGAAATTAAACGGTGAAAGAAATAAGAGTGATGGAGAGGAATGGGTGGAGAAGATGGATTGATGAGGCCACCCCTACGCTGTAAAGGCAAAAGGGAAAGAGGAAAACGAAGAAAAAGAAGGAGAAACTTAAAAACCATCGGTCTGTGAAGGATTTGGGATTAGTGTGCGAATGCCAATCTGAGTCACCCAGACCGACATTAAGCAAAGAGTTGCAATATGCAGAAGTAGTATTCTGATGTTCCTTCGTGATAACAGGCTTTTCGATGGAAAGTAAGGAAAGAAAAGCTGGTCGCTGCCTATGTATATGCTGACTGTAAAATTCCTTATTCTTTCATAACGTCGCGAAGTGCAACTGAATGGTCAGCACTTGAAAATTTCGTAAGTATTAAACGTTTTAAACCTCGACAACGGATATATTCGGAAACAGCTGATGCCATAAAAACGATATGTGAATTAAATTGTGTATTTTAATATCTAATTTTGTAATAATTAAATTATGGTTTTCCAGTTATACAGAATTAGTTAGAATGGACTTCACAGGCTATATCTAGTAGAAAATAAGAATAGACACTTTACGTATATTTTTAATACACACTAAAAATCCTCATAGAAATTTTTAGAAAATAAAAACCAGCGGAAAAATTGTCCGTAAGAACGATAATTCGCGGTAAGAGGATTTTATTGAAAATCTTGGTGTTGCATCATTGGAAGATGCTGAAAAATAAAATGCCAAGTTTGGTATTTAATCGACTCTTCGTATTTTAGTTATGCTGTTCACACGCTCCATAATTTAATGTTGGATCTTCTACTATAAGACTATAAGATGAGTGGTAGAGAAAGTAAAAATTGTAGTGGACAGAACAAAAATGAAATTGAGTTTTTAATTATGGGTGCTCAGCGTTCTATTCTATATTAGGCTTAATTTTGCTCAGAGACCTTTTTGTCATGCTTGAGGTTCTCTTACGTGCCGTATATCTGTGTCACGAAACCAACTGTCCGAAGGAAGCGAAATTAAGGATTTTTACGCTCAAAATAATCCGTCTCCCTCTGCCTTATTTGAACCATACCTCGGGAATCAGAGCTAGCATGTTACCCCTAGACCACGGTGGAGGACAGAACAGAAGATAGGTATCTCAGATTATGTATCCAACAGATTTCGAAATATTTCATCTTATTAGTTTTATAATTCAGTAAGAAAATATGTTCTTGCTTGACGAGATTTGGTTGTTATACGAAATAGCGAGTCTACCCTGGAAAAAAAAAGAAAGAAAAAATACCTATTACTTTCTCTACTACGTATAGTAAGCAGAAGAAACATTGTATTCTACCAAACATTCGATGTTGAGATTTCACCGGAAATATGTTTTGAGGCCCCTGAATCCAAGAAAAGGATTTTTAGAAAAAGGTCCGTGTGTGTGTATGTGTGTGTGTCTGTGTGTGTCTGTGTCTGTGTCTGTGCCTGTGAGTCTTGAACAGCATAATTCAGAAATAAGAGTAGGTTAAAGGCCAAATTTGGAATTAAAGTTTAACATGTTTTAAGAATGCTACACGAAGATTCTGAAGAAAATTTGTCCACCCTAAAGTACCCTTTACACGGAAAATGTTTCCAAAATTTTGATTATCTCGAAAATGGCTCTAACGATTTTGATTAAAATGCCATGTGTTGAAGATATTTTTATGACAAATGAAATGTATATCTTAATTTTCCGGCTATAGCCTATGTAGTCCTATTTACTCTGGATGACTTGCATAACTGGTAAACCGTAAGAGATAGACTAAATCTTACAATACGAAAATGTAGATCGTGCTAAAACACAATTTATGTCTAAATAATTTTTTTTTTTTTTTTTTTTTTTTTTTTTTTTTTTGTAGAAATATCTCAGAGATATTTCTTGTTATTTATGTGAGTTCCGGAGAACTTATATTTCTGTCAACTGGAACATGGTTATTCATTTTTTTATATGTTAACCGTGCAAAGAGAACGCAATCTCAGAGCTCTGAAAGATTTGATTATAGCTCAAAGCCTACTGTATTCTAATATTCTCCTTCCACCTACAAGGAAATACGCAATAAGATAATTTGTACAAATGTTTATCTGAACTAACACAAAGAAGATATAGGAATAAGGGTTTGTAAAAATGGTTAGTACAAGAGTAGAGAAAGTCATATGAGTGCAACAAATCAGATGTTTTTTTAAACTTAATGAACTTTGTGAGCAATATAATGTGAAAATTTCTTTCATGAAAACAAAGGTAAATGGCGTAGGGAAAGAACCGATTTTAACAAAAAATAGCTGTAAATAACCGTTGCGTAAAACAGGCGAGTCATTTTAACTACTTGGAAGCAGATGTTGGTTATAAGAAAGATGATGACAGTAACATATACAGATTACAAAGAGTGCGTGGAACAATAGGACATTTAGAAACAAAATACGTAAGGAAACAAAATTAAAGTTTTACGAAGTTATGGCTTTAGCTGTAGTAGCATACGGAAGTGAGACTTGGACATTAACTAAAAAGCAACAGAATAAAATACAGGCTTCAGAAATGAAATTCTTAAGAAGTGTGAAGCGATGTACCAAAAGAGATATAACAACAAATGAAAGTATGAGAGAAGAGTTAGGGATTTTTAATGGAAATGAAAGGTTAAAATATTGCAAACAAAAATGGAAGGAACATGTTGAAAGAATGCCAGAGATCAGACTTCATAAACAAATAATGCAATATTATCCTAAAAATAGGATATCCTTGGGCGAACACACGAAACGATGGCTGGAGGACTTTGAAGCGGAACAGGCACATAATTACCTGTGCCATAAAGTGAAGAAGAAGAAAAGAAGAAGAAGAAGAAGAAGAAGAAGAAGAAGAAGAAGATGAAGAAAAGAAAATACAGTAATTGGGATCTGCGTGTGAATTACTTGAGACTACTACAACAACCAGTAATTTAATATTAGCAGATTGCAAGAGTAAACTAAACCTCTCGTACGTTTGTATTTCAAATTCCCTAAAGGAACCTAGTCTCGGAGAGAGAGGAAAAAACATTCCGTTGACAATAACTTCATAACCTCACCTCCCTTCTTTTCAGCGCAGTGCTATAGTACTTTTAACCTGAGAGGGAGTATATGGACTTAATGTGGGGGCAGGAGAAATCGAGGGGGGGGGGGTTTAAATGGAGGCGGCATTTATGTGTAACATAAGCTTTTATGCTAAGGCACGCTACACGCAGTAAATTGTGTACCGCACGGATAGCATATTGTACCTCAATCATTGTAGCCATGGCGATTTTGGATTAACTCAATATTCCTCACTGTCAAATTATAAGTACTTTACTATTGTAAACAAGGACATGCTGGCAGGAAAGAGAAAAGAAACAAGCCATTTTTGATGAAGATAGGGGAGAAAAGGAAGGAAAGGCAGCGCGTGACAAGAATGCAGGAAAAGGGCAATTTCAGAAAATAGGTGGAAATAAATCGAGCAAAGAACAAGGTACGGCGTATGAAGAAGTTGAGTGGAGAGACTATGATACAAGTATTTCTTATATCGGTAGAATGGGTTGGAAACAAAGTGAACAACAAAGATTTGCACTTGTTTGGAAAAATGACGTCACATGCAAGTGAGTGTCAGATAGCAAATATGTGCTAATATACGGGAAACCAAAGAAAAAAGAGAGAAACTGCTACCTCGCGACGTGTGACAAGTTTTATTTAACTTGTAATCAGTGTTAGATGGGAGAATGAAAGTAGGAATTAAAGAAAGCTAAGCTTTAGCGTGAAAACGAAGTGGAGGTGAATAATAAATGGCTAGGAAGAAAGTGAATCATGTGGTGGAGAGATTTATTATAACATGTTTAGGAAACTTGGGAAAGAAAAAGAGGGGAGTAAAGAATAAGGTTGAATGAACTTATTGGTTTAAAAAAATAGAGTTTTAGTATAAAAGAGAATAGGGTGATAATAATAATGTCAATTACTAGGAAAATCTATATCCCCTAATGCCAGCGTTGTTTTAACCCTATTAATTGAACAAATACTTCGTTTCAGTAACATTGTCAAGTATAACATTTCGACTCACGTAGATTTGTCCGAGATAGTGGCCACCTCAGCAGTATAGTAAACGCATTGGGTGAGTGTTTTGTTTACATCTGAGGGCATGCTGGTCTCGAGGCACACGCCGGTCGGGTACAACACAGGCATGTGCGAGGATTAATACCATCAGCTCTGCATTGCCATTTACATCACCGAAAAAGTGAACATTTTCATAAAACGATTAAACCTAGGTTTTTTTCAATACGTAGCCAAGCTGAGAGCAGCTCGAGGTATGTCATACGTGTACCTGCCCTTTTCAGAGCTTAACCACTAATAAAACGAAACTGAGTATTTTATATTTCTTACACCTACATCTATTAGTGGCATTATTCTGGCCGAAGCAGTACCTTCCACTCTGTATGTATGAGGCAGTATACGAGTGGTATGTGTGTGTGTGACATGCAGTTATTCACTTTCAGGAAATGTTTTGGACTAGGCACAGGGTTCAGGTTAGGGTGGTTTAGTTTTCACATAGTGAGTATGGATTTTTCTCATGGGTATAAAGAAGTCGTCTGGTGCCTTACACTGCTTTGACTTGAGAAACAACTGACGATTTTATTGCTCCCTGAACTATAGAATTGCTTAACATTGCTTTTTAACATAACACCTTTCGCTCCCAGTCACACTTCCAAACTCTGTGGGGGATAGAGAATTATTTCAAAATTCTTATTGAGTTTTGAAGTCGAAATTGTGAATGCCATAATTATGGATATAATACTGCATCACATGGTGGAATTAAATAATTAGCAAATGTTAAAACCGTTACATGTATAAAGGTACGAGATCGGGGAGGATTAGTTGTGGTTAAAATTGTCAAAAGACACGAAATGTTACAGACAAGTCATTAAGGGCAAGGGTCAGGTAGTCAGCCTGAAATAACTGGTAAGGCCAGTTTTCCTGGAAATCGCTCAGTCAGGTGTTGAGCAGGAAAACAAGGGAGGGCCGCGGTGACTTCTTCGAAACCCGTCGTAGGGGTAGTTATGAGACGAACATTGAGAGCGTCATGACGCGGAGTTTTCGTGCCATGAAATTGGAGGGTTTTTTGAGGGGAAGTCCGAGGTGACTTCTGACCGGGAGCGCACGGAGCAGGCACTTGCCCTCCAGAACCCGGACGGAACGGGTCACTACACTTGTCGCCCAGATCTCCGAGCGAGCACTTCAGTCACGGAACTTGTATTCCGGATCCTCGAGCGTGAGGACACATTATATTTAACAGTAACAATCTTCGGTCTTAGTAAAGACACAGTAACGACTTAACGTTGCTAATAGTGATCGGCAAATCTCACGCATTCTTATTTTGGTGAGAATAAAAGTGTTTCAACGAGAGTTCTGGTTTTATTCGCAAACACCCACGCATACCCAGAAATTGAGATCACATGCCAGAGCACCCGGAGCAGAAATCACCTGAAAGCAGCATTCCGCTTAGGATAGTGGAAGTGAGGAGCGGGTAATTCCGCATCAGTTTCCAAATTTATTTTCTCCCCAAAATTTGAATGTTCCCACTATGGTAACATGTTACAAACGCAACAGCTTTCTTTGACTGCAAACTGCAATTCATGTATTTCCTTTTGGTTACTTTTCTAGATTTATATTCCTAACGTTTAGATTCCTTCATAGTTGCAAAGAAACATTGCAATTCCAAAAGGGTGAAAAGAGTCTTTGTTGCTCCCAAGTCATAGACTGTGCTAGACTCCGGAAACATAAGTAACGAAACTTCACTAATAAAAAGAAGAAGGAAAAAAACTTACGTTAATCATTCTATTCCTTTGAATCCCTTTCCGTCTCGGCGTGGTTTCGTGTGGGATAGCCTTCAATATTTATAAAATACATACTCTTCATTGTGCTCTTCGTAACCTTCACGCACTTAAACATCATCATCATTATCATCATCGTCGTCGTCATAATCATCATCATTACTACTACTATTACTATCACTTTAAAAATACCTGCCTCTGAAGGAACTCCTGAACATGAATTATATTTGTCAACCAACATGTGAAACTTACGTTTAGAAACCACCTTGTATATCCGTGTTTTCAACTGCTAAACTCTCAACTATAATAACAGAAGATTGCTATGAGGAATCGTCACCCATTTTACTTCATTGCAGCCTTTTTACCCGCCTCATAACCGGAATTGTTGTTTCTAGGAATGGCTGCATCTATTGCTATCGCTTGGAACAATACGTAAAGAAACTTCTCCAAGAAACTTGCAAATGCACAGGATACTTTTCACTGAGCGATTTTACAGCAGCTTTCATTGTTTTCTAGGTAAACTGAACAATACGTATAATGATTCTGTATTGTCATGCCCCGAACTAAAGCTTTTGCCCAGAGGTCCCGTTTTTAAGGGGCGACAGAATTTGAAGTGCGACAAATAGAACAGCAAAAATTGAAAGACAGGAAAACTGAGCTTCTTAATTGATTTAATTTTCAACAAATAACCTTGCATACTATAACTGGCTAAGTAAAGGATCCAGGAAAACGTATTTTTGTAATGTAACGGATTACTACTACACGTAGCCACTGAACTAATATATTTTCAATCCAAGTGTGATTCAAATCAACATTCCTGTGTTACTTGCAGTTTTTGTGATTAAAATTATTTTCTCTACACATTTTTAAAACACAATTTCTATACCATATTTTACACTTTATTTTCCTACTTTGTATTATCTTTAGTTCTATATTTTGATTTGTAGCTAAAAAGCTTGTGCTATTTTAGACGGTGTTTAAAATAAATCGAAATAAATAACTTTTTGTTAGATTTAACGTGCTTTAACCAGTTGGGTCATATCGGACGATCAATGAATGAAATGGTTCTCAAAATAGTCCGGAGTATATAGAGATCAGTTACCTGACCGTCGTATTTCAGGATAAGGGAAAAGCCTTATTCAAGCTATTCGCCATAGAGAGCGGTAGAGGTAGAGTATGTACGGAAGGGAATCCACACTGAGCCTATGTCACGGAGTGAGAGTGCTCTACGGAGCAAGCAGCGTACCGATGTGAGGGTCCCTAATGTGCGCTGGAAATTCATCTCGACACCAGGTTCACTAAGCAGCCATCAGCCGCATGGATGTCAACGACGTCCTTTACAAGGCTACCTATTCTCGAGAACAGCAGCAGTTACAGTGCACCAAACCCCCACACGACAGTACGAAATCGTCCATCACCATTTCCGGCCCTGAAAGACCGGATTGAAATGAAATGGGAGAACAGAAAACTCGGGAGATGTAATTTTCCTTCCCAGCATTCACCTGGTGACCCTGGAGAGCCCTAAAAAGCCACGGGTTAGGAAGTTTGGCCACGGAATTCAAACCGACGTCCTCCGAATGCGAACCTCACACGTTACCACGGAGCCATCTCGTTTGGTTTAGCTGGGTTGATTAAAACAATTAATATTTTATATTATCTTTTTCATCAAACTTCTGTGTCGACTGTAATACTTCCCCTTCTTACAGTTTGTAACAGCAAAGGTAATAAAAAACCAATAAAAATGATTTAAATAAACGTATTTAACGTCATATTTTATATTTTAATGTTTTAGTTAATTTAGTTTTAGATCATAAATGCTTGCATACTACGCTGCTTTTAGGTCACACAAATCCGCACCCTAATAATACAATACGAACATGTATGATAAATGTCATTGATGACTAAAGGCATATATCATGCTCAAGTTAATTTTAGGTAGGTACCAGTACATGAAATCCCCGCCAGCGCTGATGCCGTCCCTGGTTTTTTTGGCTATTGCTTTAATCGTGTACAAAGTAATCAACTATAGCAATAAGGATAGAGGTATCCTCAATGAAATACTTGAGTAGTAAAGTAAAAGTTAGAAAATAGCCTCAATGCCACTGAACAAGTGGAACAATGTAGAAAATGTAGTAGGTCAAGAATGATTTAATTGCTGGTATAATAAGCTTTCGCAAAAGAACTGGAAATTCTTTCATCATACACATCACAGCATTTTAAGAACTATCCAACATGAAAAAATCTACTAGATAACTTTATGGTTTATATCTTGCTAAACTGTGTGATCTGATAATATTATGGGTAACATGCATTACAACCTTCATTCTCATGGCTATACATTTGGAATTTAAATGAGGTGAAAATATTTCTGCAGCTTTCGAAAAAATAACATATGGACAACATACCACGTTCTTTATTACCAATTAACAGTTGTCCATAATATACTGCTTTCAACGCGATGACTGCAACACGAGCAAAAAAGGCATTCACAGGCTGTTCTCAGAAAATTACACAAATGAAATTTGTGTAATGCAAATGTTTTAAACATACTTTGGAATGGTATTCTAATCAAAATAGTTAGTGCCATTTTTGTGACAGTAAAAAGAAACAAGAACAAAGACATGAAAAAATCACAATGAAAAAGAATTCAGCATGTTTAGTGAGAACATTATAGTGTGGATAGGGGACTTTTTCTTTATTTACTTATTGGTTTGTTTGTTTATATGTTTGTTTGCTTGTTTGTTTATTTATTCATTTGCTTATTTAATTATTTATTTATTTGCTTATTTACTTATTTGTTTATTTATTTCATGATTTGCTTATTTATTTGTTTATTGCATTATTTAATTACTTGATTATTTAATAATTTGTTTATTTGTTTACTTATTTATTTGTTTATTTATTTACAATAACTGTAGATCTGATTCAAACACATTTATGCCAAATCCTTCTTTGCTTCTTTGTTTTTTTATAGTGAACCATTTTGGAAATATTAATTTTGTCTGAAGTTTGCAACACTTAATCCAAAAAATGCATTTTTATAAAAAGGTGTCTTCTATCTGTAAGACAGTTAACATCATAACTCAAAAGCGCAAAGGTCAGTTTAATACCAAAGTTGTACTTAAGTTCAGCATATTTGAAGGATACGACACGAAGCTTAGCTATGCTTCAAATAGAGATTTTTTTTCAAAATTTTGATTTTACAGCAATCAACTCTATGGTTTCGATTAAGACACCATATGTTTAAGATAATTATGTGCAAACAGAAATTTATGTCTTAAAAGAATAGAAAAAATCTTAGTGTACAAAAAAACTAGGTCTCGTTAAAACAATTTATATGGAATAGATCTTTTTTTGCAGTGAACAATTCCGAAGATATTCCTTATGCTTTGTCTGCATTGTCCTTTTCTAAAACAGCAAACTGTTCTTCTTTTCAAATTTTTGGCCATGCAAGGAGAACGTATTTCAAATGCATCACACAGCCACCAGTTTTTAGAACATTTGACTATCCCTTAAAGCCTGCTGTATTGCCATACTCTCTTTGCACCTACAAGAACATTAGTAATAAGACAGTTTCTGTAAATGTTTATCTTGATTAACATGAATTAGATAGAGGAGTACGCGTTTTTAATAATAGTTTATACAAGAGTAGAGCAAGTCATGTGAGTGCAGCACATCAGATTTTTTATTAATTATATCTCAGAACATATATTTTCGATAAAATTTCTATCGATTTTTTGTTTTGTGGAATACAGCGCTGCCTCTGCCCTCTTTAAGTAGGTGATAAAGTATACAGCTAGCGGATCACTGTTGTAATTGGTTCATCCTAGCATCTTCTTACGCGTGAATGGCAGAATGACTATAAAAATGGCAATGGGACTAGAGTATGTGTCCTTTTATCGTGGACTCTATACCATGTCGGGCTTTGAGAATACTTGTCTGAGCTATTCAGAGGTGAAGGCCCGGAAAAGGGCGATATAAAATCGCCACCCTGCGTTCCCTCAGTACGTGATCCATGAACGAAATCAGTAGGAACAACGGGGACCCCATAGCTATAATGTTCTATTCATCTATCTATATACGTAGGTAGCTTATTCTTCTATGCAGTTTACGTTGTGATATATTTCTGGCTAGATATGGTGTCAGAGTAGGTAATGCAGACTTTTTAAATAAAAAATCACACGTGTGCGCTTTCTGTATTCAGTCTTGTACAAACTATTCTTACAAAGGTCATTCCTCCATCTACTTCATGTTAATTGAGATAGAAATATTACGTATTTCCTTATAGGTACAATGGGAATAGAAGAATACAGTAAGTTTAAGCAATAATCACTAATAAGAAACAAAGATGAATATGAAAGTTTGCAGTGAACTTTAGTTTATGTGCAGCCGCTAATTTAGACCAAAATAACAGAGGTTGACCCTGAAGATGCTGGACGCAGTTTTCAGCGAAACGTCGGAGGAAGGTAATCCAACTCGGCCACGGCCCACAAGCCCGGAAAATCTACTTAACATAGTTAATAATCAAATCCTTTAAGAACTGGCCGCTATGTGATGACTTTAACACTCCATTCTCTTTGCACAGCCAGCACATAAAAAACGACTAAGGAGATCCTATTACCTAAAGAGCAGAGAAAACAGTGCGAGTGTAATACGTAGAATTTCTATTTCAAATATACAATAAAGAAAGGTATGGCATTTGTAGAAGAGGGATTAAAATTATTGGTGCAAAATTGGGGTTTTTCAGGAAAATTGTTTGTAGACGAGTGAGTATAGAAAGACATGTGAATGTGTAATCTAAACGTGAGCAAAGAAAACAATGGGAATGGTTAATGGGATCTTTGAGAAGATAAAACAAACAAGTTTCATTCAAAGTGTAATTTGGAGTCAAGGCATTTTGTCCGCTAGCTATAGTATATAGGAAAAGGACTGCATTCAATCCAAACATGTGTTATTGAGATTTCACCGGAAATACATGTTTTGAGGCCCCCTGAATAAAATATTACAAATAGTTCCTCTGTGTGCCTATGTGTGTACAAAATAACTCAAAAGAGGTAAATACGAAAAAGCAGCAAACTTGATAGGTTAGTTCAATATCTTCAAGAGCTACGGCACAAAGATTTCATGAAAATCGTTCCTCAGAAACTACCTTTGTATGGAATGTATTCCGAAATTTTTGATTTTATTAAAAATGGCTCTACCTTTTCGATTAAGATACCGTATATTTAAGATATTTTCATCCCAAATGAAATGCATATATTGTGTTTTTTGGGGAATAGTCTCTGAAGTCTATTAATGAAGACTTTTATACAAATAGTAAATCGTAAGTGATAGACAAAATCTCAATATACAAAATTTGTAGATCTCATTTAATTTACGTCAAATACGTTTTTGTGAAGCTAACAGTTTCTGAGATAGTCCTTGTAATTGGCTTGAATTTTCAAAGATATATACTTTTTTTTTTTCAAATATAAAGTCGTTATTTGCATTTTTATCTCTTGACCAACCAAAGAGAACCGTATTTCAAAGACATAACATAGCGAACAGCTCTTAAAAGATTTGATTATCGCTTAAGCCACCGTATTTCATTATTCTCTTCTATCAATAAGGAAATATGCAAAAAGACATTTCGCAAACGCTTGTATCGATTAACAAAGAATAGATAAAAGAGTAAGCGTTTATGAGAAGTTTGTACAGGAGTAGAGAAGGTCATACGAGTGCAACATATCAGATTTTTTCTCTGCTCTTTCATGGTGAATTAATGAAATGTTTTTAAACTTTTACACGGTTTCATGGTCCTCAATATTTAGAGAGCCTATTAACCCTGTGGCACAACAGCCCAACTAGACCTAGGTCTACCGACCGACCGCTACATCCCCCACCACAGGCGTCATGATTGGGGTGCAGTACTGGAGGTCGGACGTGGTCAGCGCTCCGGTCCCTCCCGACCGGTTATGCGGTCTTCTCGAGCCTATTATTTCGTTTTAAACCCTTAAAAATTTTATGCCTGATAAAACAAAGCATAAAAACAGGCTCTTCTGAATGAGTTATTTAAATTAAATCATCATGAGTATTAATGAGAATGAAATTTCTTATTTCCTGCTTTTGTTTCTCCTCCCTAGGAATTAAGATTCTCACAGACCACCTTTTGTTTCTCTCCCTTAAGGACAGACACTGTCTATCGCTTAAAATGTAAACGGAGTAAAGAGCTTGATGCTCATCATGGAAATTTATGGTAATACGTTTATTCCTTCCAGGTCTCGCTTTTCCTGCAATTCCACTACAAAATGAAATATTTTAAATCTTCGCCGCATAGTTAGAAATGCACATTTCTTCCAGTGTATAAGCGTAATATTTTTACTTCCTCTTCTACAGCTTATGACTATAGGAAGCACTGAATACCATCCAAAAGTTCTCTATCGAAACTTTAGGGAAATAAAAGTTCCTAATATAAAAAAAGAAAAAAGAAAACGGTCGTGTGTGCACGCACGTTTATCTGTGGTTTTAAAAAACATATTATGTTTCCTCGCGTATCAGTACAAATCGTAGTATAATACAAACCTATTTCAATACTTTATGTTTAAAACAGAGCAATTAAAACGAAATGAAAAATACAAATTGATGTTTTGTAAAATTCGCACCACTTTCAATACCTGTTAGATAGTCAAATAGATATACTCGTCTCGTCAAAATATTCCAAGGAAAAAAGATATAAACGTTTTAGTTTAAGATTTTAAACAATCTCTGTAGGACATATAGTAGTTAGTGCTACATTTGAGGTAAACGAACGTGCGTGTATTTTTTTTTTCTGGCTTTCTTAACCCTCTACTGTACGAATTATTTTGTTACACATTCCACTCTTCTTCTAATTCCCAAACCGGCTTAGGTATCACTGTTACAGGCACCTTATAGGAAATAACTAGAATAGGCATGACTTTTAAAGGTCAGACGAAGTGGGCTGGTCATCCATTGAAAGTCGAACGTCGTGAGTATAATCCGATCGATTGCGGGCAAATGAGCCTGTAATAAAGGATGGGGAGGGCCCACGTAAAATAACCAGTGAGATGGTACGCGTGGATGATGATAGGGTTCCGTTTAAACTACAATTATGTACACTATGATTTTTCAAAACAAATTAAATATATGTATAATATAAATAGCTCCCAATAGCTTTATTGTATCATTAAATACCACTGCAATATGAAAAGAACAAAGTAAAGTACAATATTCTAAAGCTTTGATAAAATATCATTGTTGCCAAATAGTAACACTGTGCATTAGAGCGTTAAGTTTGTATTTTAATTCCTATTGCTTTACGCAGGAGACGGCACAAAACACTGGCAACACAGATTTTCTCACATTTCACTGTCATCTCATTACTTACACTAGAAAATTTGCACGTTTACGCACTTGAAAATACAATAAGAAGAAAGAAACAGAAAACAGATTGAGAGAGAATATAAGTAAAAAAGAAAAAAAAATGTGAAATTTTACCAACTCGAGAATTTGAGTCGCAGTTGGTTTCAGTGTATTTATATTTTGAAATTGCAAGTCGTGATTACTCCGTTTTTGTTATGTCACGGAATTTCAAACCCAACATTGGTGAGCCACCTTTCAAAGATCTTACTCCCTGCAGAGCCTTCTGTATTACCCTTGAAGCTACAATGAAACCAGTTCTGCATGGATTACATTTAAGTCAGTTTTTGTAACACTAGTTTGTAGAATGAGTAGAGAAAGTCATGTGAAAATGACAGATTTGTTTTTGTTTTATTATCAAACTTGAGATTGATGCTACTCTTCCCGAAATTCCTTTGAAACAAAAAAAAAAAAAAAAAAAAAAAAAAAAAAAAAAAAAAAAAAAAAAAAAAAGGCGCTTTTAAGTAAACATCAGTGAATGTTAAAGTTTTAGAGCTTCCGCAAGTGCGCAGCAGCTCTAAAAAGAAAAAGAGTATGCTTTATACTTATTATATTTAAGAACCACTAGCAAAAAATTTCAAGAAAAATCCTCCCACTTCAACCAAGGCTTCATATGGAAAAAAGTTTTATTATTGTTATTGTTATTGTTATTGTTATTGTTATTGTTATTGTTATTATTGTTATTGTTATTATTATGGTTATGGTTATGGTTATGGTTATGGTTATTATTATTATTATTATTATTATTATTATTATTATTATTATTATTATTATTATTATTATTATTATTATTATTATTATTATTATTATTATTATTATTATTATTATTATTATTATTATTATTATTATTATTATTATTATTATTATTATTATTATTATTATTAAATGTATGTGTATTTTTGTTTGTTTGGTTGTTTGTTTCTTTGTTTATTTATTTATTTGTCTGTCTATGTATTTGTTTATTTATTTATTTATTTATTTATTTATTTATTTATTTATTTATTTATTTATTTATTTATTTATTTATTTATTTATTGTTCAATTTTATTAGAAGCGGCTACAAGGAGTTTTATTAAAATAATGTATATTTAAATGTTTTCATATCCAATAAAATGTATCTTTTATTTCCTATGAATAGCTTTTGAAGTTTGCTTTATTCTTATTGAATTATTCGTTGTTACAGATTTTAAGTTTTGAATTGTCACTAAAATCTAGGAAGTGTATTTTAAAACATAAAAGTTATCACAAATAATATTATAAGACGTGTGGCCTAACCCATAAATTATACCTATCGCTTCACTCGATAATTTATCTGGAAAGTACAGACCGTCGAATGGTATTTATCTGGACTATTTCATAAACAAAATACCAATTTAAATAGTATACCGCGAAGATTTGACCGGAAAATGGTGAATTATATAAAAATAACCTAAATTATATTAATTCCGATCAGTGTAATTCAACTGAGGAAAACGAAACCCAAGAATTACATGTATTGTGATCTTATTTTTTTGTTATAACAGAAAATCAGTTTATAATTTGAAATAAACTTCACTTTAACATTCATAAATAGTCTTTCTTCTGGGAAAATACATTATTAAAAGAAGAATTGTTAAAAACATAGTTATTAAATTGAAATGGAATGCTATTTTGTCAATCCATTTTAGTGTGTAATAAATTTTTTCAGCGATTAATGGGATACAGTTGGCAAGTGTGACAAAGCAAAAGAATGACGTATAATTTGTAGGAAAAAAAAATAAAAGGGAATGACCAGGTGATAATCCGTATATGATAATTAAATGCCTTAATGTGTGAAATAGTTACTACAGTGCATTACTCAAAATAATTTTAGAAAATACTTAATTTGAGTAACGTAAACGATTAAATGAATACTACAGCATATTTAAAATAACCGTAGTAATATACGCCTAAAGCATTTTAGGCGGTCGATTCCTATTATTACAGTGATGATTATTTAAAACGATATGCTCTTTCTTGTGTATAAAATGACACAACAGTATCGTCTCACAACTTTCTCTTCGCTTTTCTCAATAGCAAGATTTGGTGTAAGATGAAAGGCCCTAGGTTGAGCAGAATCCTTTGAACCCGATCGTTCAAAGTCCGTAGTTTGGTGTTGGGGTTATTCACTACCCCCACTCTGCGCCGCACTCGTGGAGCCTTGACTGGGGTATTCTGTTACATTTGATCCTCAGCGTCTTCGTACATTCCACCATATTCAGCCTTCTCAGCAGGAAGCCTTTTGTTTACATCATCTGGCATGAATATAATAATCATTCAGTTTCATGTTCCGTGCCTTAAAGACTCTGTTTACAGTAACATGATGAAGCTTTCATAACTGAAAAGGAGAAATTGTCTTAGAATCATATTACTTTCACTAATGCTTACTACCTATTTGTTGAAGATCAGATTATCCTGGCAGAAAATGACAGTATGTTACTTTCAGTTGGAGAAGACAATGAAAACTTACAGTTTAAATACATTGGTTGTGAAAACAAAAGTAATAGCATCACTGGAAAAATACTCAATAAGGTCTAAAACACTGATCGATAACAAAACTATAGGACAGATGCAGTATTTCAATTATTTAAGATGTGATGTTTCGTTTGACTATGATAAAGATTTGAAAAATACAATTTATAAATTTCAAACTATACGTGGGACTATTAAAACAACGTTAAGAAATAAAATACAGAAAGAAACAATCTAAAACGTTATTAGACAATGGGAGTACCATTTTGACTTATGGTTCAGAAAATTGGGCCATAAATAGGATAAAGAAGAATGATAGAAACAGTAGAAGTGAAATTTCTTAGATATGTTACTGGATATTCCCTCACAGAGCATATGAGAAGCGATGCTATTAGAAAACAGCTATATGTATAACCTAAATGACAAACTGTGAATTACAAACGAAACTGGCATGACCATATACTCAGAATACAGAATAATAGACAGGCAAAAGGCAATGTAATACAAACCCATAGGAAGTAGAGGTGTTGGAAGACCTCGACGCCGATGGGCGGATGACTTCTGAGCCGAAACAGGTCAATTTTGCCTATCTTGGTGAAGAAGAAGAAGAAGAAGAAGAAGAAGAAGAAGAAGAAGAAGAAGAAGAAGAAGAAGGAGGAGGAGGAGGAGCAGGAGGAGCAGGAGGAGAAGGAGGAGAAGGAGGAGGAGAAGGCGAAGGAGGAGGAGGAGAAGGAGGAGGTGAAGGAGGAGGAGGAGGAGAAGAAGAAGAAGAAGAAGAAGAAGAAGAAGAAGAAGAAGAAGAAAAGGAGAAGATTGCTTACTAATAGTAATAATAGAGGAAATATTACATTCCATCTAAAAAATTAATATTCGGTATTAAAATTCCACGTACAATACATGTTTTGAGGCTTCCTGGATTAAGAAAAAAGCGCTTTTAAAATGGCGTGGGTGTTTGTGTGAACGCCGTAACTCAAAAACAAAATGTTAATTAAGGAATATATTTCGGTTTTCCAATTCAATCCTTCAGGAATGGCAAACGAAGATTTTCCAAGAAAATTTCTCCACACCATATTACTCTTTATATGGAACTTTTTCTTAATTTTGATTAGCTCAAAATTGGAATTAATGATGATTAAGATACCTTATGCTTCAGATAGTTGTACGATAAAGTAAATGTACCTACATATACCTTGAACATTTTGAGACTGTCCTGTGAAGTTCTCTTTATTCTGAATTACTTCTATATAGTTGGTAAACCGTAAGAGATACAAAAATATAGCTTATGTCAAATAATGTTTGTGGCGTTAACGATTTCTGTGATACTTCTTGTTATATGTTTGAATTTTCGAATACTTATATTTTTCCGAGTGGTAAGTCCCTATTCGGTTTTTCCCATGATGTGAAATCCATCATACAGCTATCCGAGTTTTATAAATCTGACTATCGCTTTAGACTACTGTATCCCTTGTGTACCTAGAATAAAATGTACAATGGAAACTTATCTCGATTAACGAAAGGTAGATAGAAGAATAGCCTTGGAAAAACTAGTCATTACTAGACTGAGCAGGGAGTTGTGAGAATTAACATATCAGATCATTTTAATTCAATGTTTAACACAGGAATAGATAAACAACCCAATATAAAAATTTCAGAAACTTCAGCTGCCTATCACAAGAATTTATCATCTCTCTCCCTCTCTCTCTCCCTCTCTCTCCCTCTCTCTCTCCCTCTCTCTCCCTCTCTCTCCCTCTCTCTCCCTCTCTCTCATTCTTGCCTGCTCGGTAATGAGCGTCAATCTGCTATTTCCAGCACGCACAGTTGCAGATATATAGAATTACATTTTTAAAATTTTGAGAAAGAAGTATAAAAAATCGTATGTATTGCACTCACATGGCTTTCTCTACTCTTGTACTAACCATTCATACCAACACCTATTCCTTTTCTTCGTGTTCGTTGAGATAAACATTTTCAGAAATTACCTTGTTTACTTTCTTGTACATCCAAGGGGAATATGGGAATATATACCTAGGCTTTGAGCGATAGTCAAATCTTTCAAAGCTTTGAAATTCCAATCTCTTTGCATGAGTAATATACAAAAGATTAATCACGATTTTCCATTTGACCAAAGGTTGTTTTCCAAAATTCACACAAATAATATCTCCGAAATAGTTCACTCTAAAAACATTTATTTGGACCTAAATTGTGTGTTTTAGCAAGATCTACATTTTTTGTATAGTAAGATTTGATCTATCTCTTACGGTTTGTCAGTTATGTAAAAGTCATCCAGCAGGGCTGCATGGGCTATAGCCAGAAAATTCAAAATATATATTTCATTTGTCATAAAAATATCTTAAACATAGCATTTTAGTCAAAATCGTTAGACATTTTCGGGAAAATCAAAATTTTCGTAAAATTTGCCATATGAAGGGTAGTTTAGCGTGGAGGAATTTTCTTCACAATCTTCGTGTCGAATCCGTAAAAGACTTAAAGACCAACTTTGGTTTTTAACCGACTTTTCGTTTTTAGCTATGCTGCCCACATACACACAACCCTTTTTTCTAAAAATGCGTTTATTTTATTCAGGGGACCTCTAAATATATATCCTCTACTCACTATACGCAGTAGAGAAAGTAAAAAAGAGGAAACATAAATCTAATTCGGAAGGTGAACTGTTGCGCGTAAAAGAAAGCTCGGTAAAAGCGCGCCAGGATTGTGTTAATGTAGGAAGAGGATCCTTTCAAGATATGTGATAAAATATATGGAATTTTCTGTAGCAATACCACGAGAGGGTTTCATATTGAGGGCTTCACGCTTGCAAAATTATCCCAGCCTCTTGTGGCATTTATTTAGATTTTAGAGTATTCCTCGAAATAGATACTTCATTTATTTAATACATGGGCTTGATGTATTTAAGATTAATAGCGATTTAAAAGTAAACAACTTAAAACTTACAGTAGCATTTGAGGTAGTATTTTGTGTAAACCCCTGAAATGATTCAAATTGTAAATATAGAGGCAACAGAAAGCCCACTGGTTATTTAACCATGTTAAATAATAGGCAGCGTAGTCTTGAGTTCTTCTGTTCGTGTGTGGTGCAACGAAGGAGGAAGAAGTGATTTTGATCGACATTATATCAACGAGAAATAATAACCATACACTGAAAAGTGAATAATTAATTGTGAAATTTTGTGATATTCATAAAAAGTAACTATATCATCAACAACTTATTGATTGAGTGCAGTGAGATTAGAAAAGAACATTGACTTCCACAATCATTGACTGTGCCTAGCTATACTCCATCCAGCCTTAGATCAGCCCCTTGTATCACTCCGCGATAACCTGAGGTTATCACCTGCGACTAACACAAAACAAACATCACGTGGACTCATACCTCGTATTTATGTTGCAACAGAACAATATTTACTCAGGAATTTTAGAAATATCGCGTTACATTTATGTAGTCTTTACCAGGGTTATCGTACACCTTGAAAACTCACAGATAATTGCCGATATTTAAGGTACTATATTTTATGGTGTGCTTTGGTTTCGGCGTATTGCGAGTTCGTTGTTGATAGCTTGTGTTTACATCAAGTGCGGATCTAACGGTGGAGCGATTATAGTTTGTTAGCGAAGAAGTCCGCCATATTTAGCGAGAAAATTTAAAAGTGTTTCATGAGATGGATAATGATTTTTAAGTGTTAATAAATTGTTCAAAACATTCATTAAAACATTACTGATTGTTTCATGTATAAAGTAGATCCGTACTACTCCCTGTGACAACAGTAATAGAATCTTATGGCTCTCAGACTGATGCTAGGCGGCGAATAATAAAACTTGATAAAATTACAGTTTTAAAGGTACAATTTTCAAATGTAAATCAAGTAAATGAAGACGGCTGATGTATTTGCTACGTTGCATTCACGGAAGTGCAGGTTACAGTTCTTAATTTATTGACAACTTTTGAATGATGGCCCTCATTTATTTGTAAATATGGTCTTAAAGTTGATGTGCTGGTATGTCCTCTAGTTTTTGTCAACTCCTGTTCTTTTCCATATTTTTAGATTTCGTCTCTTCATTTAAAATATCAATATGCTCACTAGAATATTCGCCAGGCCTTTTTTTCTGCCATTTTTAATGGCCTGTTAATTTGTTTTACTACACATTGATACTTCACATGTTCAGAAATGTAAGAAAATGTTTAGGTTGGCGGAACCCCAAGGAGGAGCTGACATAACCAAAGCGATAATACCATGACCAAGATGTGATGATCCGGCATGAGTAGAATAGTCTCCGTAATTATGAGAGCCTGAATCATTATTACGTTAATGGCTTCAGTTGAAAGATTTTATCTAGTTTATCTAGATAAGAGTGCTTGCAGTCAGATTCGTCGCACGACCGGCAAACACCCATGAGAAAATCATATTACCTACTCATATTATTTTTGCCCTAAGACAGGCTTTATGCAAGATAATGTTTTACTGTAGAGTTCGTTCACTTAAAATGCCCCTGAAGAAAGCAAATCGATTTAAAATGTCGTGTTAAGATTATTTTCTTAGAATAACAAAGGAAAACTAATTCAAAGAAGTTCTGAATATAACTCAGATTATTTTTGTTTCAAAAACTGAGTGTTAGAATTAAGAGTAATATTACTCCGAATCATTTGGAATAATTCTTATAAAAAACATGTTTGTAAGTCATTTTAAGTGACCGAATTATTTTTCTTGTTTGTTTCTGGGGTCCACTGATAAGAACAGCAGTTTAAATCCATGTGCATACCTAACCTCATTGTTTATTAGAGCTTTAATGAGTTGATACTTCATGTTCTAATGCAATAATACGCTATTTTTTGCAGGAGGCGCCGCCTCCAGGAGAGAGGTTTCCTGCGCCTCCACCTGCGGCGGCGGTAGTGGGCCGGAACATGACTAGACAACCGTCGGCCGAGCTTCACTCCGTCGCCACTAGACTGCGCAGGCGCTTGCGGCGAGCCACAGCTTCTCTAAGGGTAAGTATCCTCTGTAACAACAAGATCATGATGAAAGGACCAGAGAAAGCCCGGGGCAAACTGCACGCAATTCCACACATTCCCGTTACTCAAGCGGCAGGACGCTTTTCAGGACCTAACTGTGCTGTAGAGTGGGGAGTACATAGAGCGAACTGAATGCGGATAAACTCAACCAAGAAAACAAATTTATGTTCGTATACCAACATTCTAGAGATTGCGTTATTACAGTTAAATAAGCAAGAATCTTAACTATTTATGTTAGCAATACAAAAGTTTTAGTATTTAGAGGAGCATAAATAAGCTAAAATTGTGTTGGAAGAAAAATATAATAGAAAATATTGTTTTAATCGCCCCAGCTAAACCAAACTAGATGGCTCCACGGTGTGAGGCTCACATTCGGGAGGGCGTGGGTTCGATTCCCGCGGACGACCTTCCTGACCCATGGATAATTTCGAGTGTTTTCACGGGTCACTAGGCAAATGCATTTATTGCACCTCTATTTCACTCCGGCGTTTCAGGGTTGGAAGCATTGGCGAAAGGCGAGACTGGCGCTGCTATGTGGGGACTTTACGAACTATAACTTCTGTTGCGATGTATGATTAGTCGTGTAGTTTCCTGACCTGCTGGGATGGAACCTGTCGACACCCGTGAGGCTGGTGACTGCTTGGCGAACCCTGGTGTCGAGATGAGGAATCTCCACCATATGATAGGGACCCTCACGCTGGCTCACGCTGCTCGCCACGGGTTCCAACAAGCCCGCGGAGCACTCTCATTTCATCCTTTCCCCGCGGGGTCTGAAACACAATAGCCTATACAGTTGCCTCCGTCTATACTCTATCTCTACCTCAGCTACCACACACACACACGCGCACGCACGCACACACACATACATACATACATACATACATACATACATACATACATACATACATACATACGTACATACGTACATACGTACATACGTACATACGTACATGCGTACATACGTACATACACACATATATGTATATAGTCATCACATAATGCAAGTGATCGTTTTTTTTATTTTCTCTACTTCGGTATGTAGATGCTATTATTTGACTAAAAATTTGATATCTACTTACATATATTGTCAGAAATAACAAGCCCAGTTACTTTTTCTGTCACTTTATTTCGAATCACAAAAACAGTCGTCTGCTTTAACCTTATTACAATTTACAATTTGCGGTGACCTTGTAACTCACAGCTGTTCTGCTCTCTCGTAATTTTGACACAGGGTCTTTCTACCCTCTCTCTCTCTCTATCTCACAAACAGCTGCCTTCAACGATACACTCACTAAATACTTTCTCGTCACTTAACTCGACATTGCTTCAACACTTAAAAACTAACCAAGCAGTTCTCTCTCACTCCCTCCGTGCTCTCTCGCTTTGATACTCTAGGCAAAATGCCGGTGAATTCTCTGGAAAATACACCTTTTCTGTAACCTCTGGTAAACAAGCCCACTACGTGAACAGCTTCTAGAACTATGTGGAATCGCTTTGTTCTGCCGCGCTCATAATCCTCTTTGTTCCGACCGCTCCGTTGTCATTGGGGCCCGTATTTACAAGCAGTAGTATGAGGTAGCTAACACCGAATTTCTTTTTGAGCGGTGGCTGCCGGCACATCATATTTTACGGGAATTCATCATTTAAAATAAAATGTAACACATAGAAAAGGCGCGTCTCTTTTGCTTCAATGGACTTCAAAACATGTATTTCCAATGAAATCTCACTATTGCATTACTGGGTGGATTGAACACCATATATAAAATAGTATGAGTTAAGCTTTTTCCATTTATCAAGATTAAGATACATTCGCACGGGTCATGTGACCCTAAAGTGCATCCTACAAAACCCTATGGCACTAATATAAAACATTTCAGTTATTTCAAGTTTTCAGTGATATCTTATTTTTAAATGCAGTTTCATTCCCTGTAGTAGAAGTTAGGTCTTGTCGCTTGACGTTGAAGCGGCGTGGAATGAGGTTGGAATCTCAAGGGGCAGAATCGTTACTTTAATTTGCTTTTATTGCCAGTAGCGCTTTGGAACAGTTTTATGGGAATGTTTTTGTGATTTACGTCGACTATTTTGCATAAAAGTACGGGTGAAGTAAAAAATTCTTGTAATCCGCAAAGATAAAAGATGCTAGAAGAATAAGAAGATTAAAGAAAGAGAGGAAAAAAAGCTTCTCTCTTTTGAAGAACGTTTCTTGTATTTTAAGCAAGATCCAAAGATAAAAGAAATTCTACTGAATCTCAACAGTAGAATTTCCTGCTTAACTAGAATTACCTAACTAGCATTTGAAGTTGCCAAAACGCATGACATGACATACCTGCTCTAAATCTCGGGGAACAAAAGCAATATACATGATGACCTGACCACCTCCGTAGCACAGTTGTAGCGCGCCTGCCTCTGGTGTGGAGAATTCGGGTTCGATTCCCAGTACCGACATGGGGATTTTCCACCGCTGGGAGTTGTGTCACGGGGCCAATTGAGCAGCTACTTGATAAAGAAGTACCGACCCCAAGTAACATAGCCTGCTTATTCAGCCGGGAGGGCTTGGGGTGCTCTCCAGTTCTGCACCCCACTCATGACGCCTGTAGTAGACAGAGGTGGACGATGCAGCGTCTGGGAGGTAGGACTTGGCCCGCGAAGGGCTATTGCGCTAGGGGTTTATTTTATTGCGTGATGGCCTAGAAAAATTATTTGAAGTTAATTGATTTATTACAATACCCGCAGTTTGAATGTTTTGAAACAGTAATTATTTGGTCGGAGGATGGTAATAGTACTATCCCGTATCAATGGGCTCATGACGTTCAAATGCTTCAGTTTTTTCGAAATGAAGAATCTACGTATTGTGAGACCGGCTGCTGGCTGCCCATCAAAAAGACGCTCAAGGTCAAACTACTCCACACCACTGCTTGTAAATACGCGGCCCGACGACTATGGAGCGATCATAACAAAGACGACTATGAGCCGGCAGAACAAAGTGATTCTAGACAATTATAGAAGCTGTTCTCGTGCCAGGCTACTTTACGAGTGGTTTTGAGAAAAGTTGTATTGTCCAGAGAACTCGTCAGCACCATAAAAGCGAGAGAGCACGGACAGAGAGTTTTTAGGTGTGTATTGCATAGTCAGTATTGAGAGAGTTTGAGTCATGGCTAACGAAAACGCAGGCTACGGCGTGAATTGCACTGGCATAATTCTCCTAGTCCAGTCATAGTCCAATGAAGTAACTAGGGGAAGGCAATTAATGATTGTGTATCTTTTCCTTATGAAGGTTGAAAAATTGCTTGCATATACGGAAAGGTATGGCATTGACTAACGAGTTAAATAAAAGCAATTTTTAGGTCATTTTGAGCATTTCTAACACTTTTCGGGAAGGTTGGGAGATCATTTGTATTTAATTCATTTTTTAATTAAAATTCAGTATTTTTCCTTGCCAATACAATTTCTTGGATTAAAGTAAATGCTATGCTAACTCCTACCCCTATTTTTCAAGGAATTTGCATTATGAACTGGTCCACTTCTAGGAATTCAATTTCTTAAGAGCTTATGGTACCTCCTACCCCTATTTTTCAAGGAATGTGGTTAATGGACTTGCTCACACTCCCAAGGAAATTCCTATATCCAGGTAAGCCGCCATTGTTGTGCTGTTAAGTGAGGTGATAGTTGTTCCTAGCACCTGTACGAGCACCATAAGAGCAAAATGCCTAAAGTGAAGGGAAGTAATAGTGCTAAATTGAAGGCATTTGTTTCAAAATATAGAGAAAATATTTTTTCCACGGACAGTCATATATTATTCTGCAAGATCTGTGATGTGAGAGTGGCTGCTGAAAAAACGTTTACGGTAGAACAACATATGTCACGGGAGAATCATAAACGTGGCCTGCAACGACTTGAAAATAAATCCAGTGAAAAGTTACAGCAAATGCTTCTGGGCGAAACTCATTCAACATTTTCACCATTTTGTGAGAAATTATGTGAAGCATTTTTATCTGCCGATATTCCACTTCACAAGCTGAATCATCCTAAGCTGCGCGCTTTCTTAGAAGAGGAGACAGCAAAATTAATTCCAGATCCCAGAACATTGAGAAGAACCTACGTGGATTGGTGCTACAACAAAACTTTGCAATAAATAAGAAAAAGGATTGAAGAAAATAATATATTCGTATCCATTGACGAGACAGACTCTGTAGGCCGTTATGTAACGAATGTTATTCTTGGAGTTCTACAAGCACACAGCCCTAGAGAACAATTTCTATTACATTGTGAGCAGCTGGACAAAGTGAACTATTCAACCATCAGCTTAGTATTTGACCATGCATTGAGCAATGTATTGCTTTTCATAACAGACGCAGCACCCTACATGATGAAAGCTGCTGCTTCTTTAAGTGCACTCTTACCCAAAAATGGTGCATGTGATATGTTTTGCGCATGCATTACACCAGGTTGCGGAAGAAGTACGTGCAAATTTTCCTGAAGTAGATACATTAATTGGATACATCAAGAAAGTATTCTTGAAAGCCCCCTCTAGAATTGTAGCATTCAAAGCAGAAGCTCTAGAAATTCAACTGCCCTTTTCACCTGTTTTAACTAGATGGGGAACATGGCTCCAAGCTTGTAGTTATTGTTGCAAGAATTTTGACGTCGTGAAGAAAGTAGTTGATTCTTTTGACGATGCTGAGTCTGTGTCAATCAAAAAGGCGCAAGAACTGCTGGCTGATAAAGAAATTGCGGGTAAACTTTCTTACATAAACACCAATTTTGGATTCCTTCTTGATGCAATAACTTCTCTGAAAAAATCCCAAGTGACATTAATGGAACAGCTACAAATAGTGGATAAAGCAGTGAATGATTTGAGTCGTGCATATGGTAAAATTGGTGATGCAGTGGCAATGAAAATAAAGAAATGTATAGACAAGAACAGGGAGTACAAAACATTGTGTTCAATTGGCAGTGCTTTGTCTGGTGAACAATTTTCTCTTGCTGACTCTGAGTTAAATCCAGGAGATATTGCTTGCTTTCAGTATGCTCCAATTGTTTCCGTTGAAGTAGAGCAGAGCTTTTCCATTTATAAGTCACTACTAGCAGACAATAGACAGTCATTTTTGTATGAGAATCTCCGCTAATTTGTGATTGTTAACTGCAACTCAAAATTGTTATAAAAGTGCACTGAAATGGAATTTCATCAATGAAAGATACTTTTAACATGTACATTTATAATTTTCTTTTAATATTTTGTTTTTAGGTTATTTTTTATGTAACTTAGTAACAAAGTGAGTGCTTAAAATAATAATAATAATAATAATAATAATAATAATAATAATAATAATAATAATAATAATAATAATAATAATAATAATAATAATAATAATAATAATAATAATAATAATAATAATAATAATAATAATAATAATAATAATAATAATAATAATTAATAATAAAATATCATTTTATTAGCAATTCTTTATTTTTTGTAACTTTAATATTTTTGGGGTCATCTTTTTGGGTCATTTTTTGTAATTTTTAGGCCATAAATGCATTCTTTATTTTGCATTTTTTACCAAATTATAGGTCATTAAATGCTGGCCATAAAAATTACAATTGCCTAATACATCCATATTAAAAAAAAAAAAAAAAAAAAAAAAAAAAAGAATTGCTCGTTGAATTCATACAGAAGTTATATCATGATCGGTTTTAGTAAGTGTATCGTCGGAAGCAGCTGTTTGTTAGAAAGAGAGAGTCACAGAACTGTGAGTAGTATTTGTGTCAAGGTTTTGATAGAACAGAACAGTTGTGAGTTGCAAGGTCACGAAAAACTATAAACTGTGTTAACGATAAAACGGAGAACTGTGTCTTTATGATTCAGTTTTAGAAGAGAAACAAAGTGACAAAAAAGTAACTGGACGCTTTCATATGCAACTATTTTTGACATTCCGCTGTTTCTCCACTGTAATGACCTAAGTTTATTTTCGAATGTAGGTTTTCAGTTGTGCGAGGTTTAATTTTATACAATATCTTATGTTTTATTGAAATATAACTATAGTATAATTACCTACGACATTACATTTTACGTTTCGTTAGTTTATGAGGGAAAAGATACGGTGACAGAATTCTATTTCTCTTCTATTGCATCATAGTTTCTTCCTCTTCCCCTCTCTCCCTGTTTCTCTTGTGCTTCCCTTCCTCTTCCTTCCTATCTCTATACATAACCACTCTCTCCATCCTTGTCGCACCTGTCTCCTCACTGCGCAATTTATATGGAATGCGATGAA
Source organism: Tenodera sinensis (assembly GCA_030765045.1). Taxonomy (NCBI): domain Eukaryota; kingdom Metazoa; phylum Arthropoda; class Insecta; order Mantodea; family Mantidae; genus Tenodera; species Tenodera sinensis. The sequence goes on from CM060966.1 coordinate 150,798,917, forward strand.
TAGAAGACCGATTTTATTTTGTTAAGAATCGTGCACAAATGCATTTGTCACAAATGCATAGAAATATATTCAAATTCTTCATAGAAAATATAAATTATAATCAATTTCTAAAGTAGAATATACAAGTCCGTGTTTTTTTCTGGAATGTTAATGAAGGTTAAAACATAAATAAAAGATTTAACCTTGCACAATGTTGTGTCTTTTAAGAGGAGCAACTTAAGTTCCCATATTCCACTTGTAGTTACAAGAAAATTACCAATAATATAATTTGTACAAATGTTTATCTCGACTAACATGAAGAATATAGAGGAATAAGAGTTTGTAAGAATAGTTAGTGCAGGTGTAGAGAAAGTCATGTGAGTGCAACACATCAGGGTTTTATAATTAGATTTGTTTCTACACCCTTGACTGTGATGTTTACAGTTCCTGGTTACCTGTGTCACTGCCTCCCCTTTCCACACTATATATACATACTTACAGTGCGCACACATTGCAAGGAAAAGGATATTTTGTCCTAGCTCTAGTGATTATCTAAAGGCCATATCTGTTTCAGCTTGAGGCAATGTTTAGCATGATCGTGATGTACCATGCTGTTGTGAACTTGAACTTTGATAAAGGAATGATGTCTGGCTAGACAGGAAATGGTTGTGATTACAGGCGAGATGGCGGCGAACTTGGCATGGGAGGGCGTCTCCTGGAGAGCAAGAGGGCACCGCTCTCCCGCGCACCGACGGCTTCCTCGCCAAGTTCTCGAACGTCGCACCCAGCCAGGACAGGACTCCTCGCATACCTCCCCTACCCTCTGCTGACACCGAGCCCGATGATAAGGCAGGAAAGTATTGGTTCAACAGGATCGCCTTTGACACCACGCAACCCTTCCACTACAGAGTGAGTACAAATCGATTCTTAAATTGTGTAAAAGAACACATTCCACTTGAAAAACGTAGCGACTCCAAAATACAATAGAGTGGCCGCTCACAAAAACAAGCTAACCATCAATTTGTCAGAAGAGAGAAAAATGGACTATTGCAAATATCAAGAATAGAAAAATACTAGAGTTTCTTACATTTTTAAATTTTATATTGTGCTAATGCAGTACCCTTAAATTATCAAAACATTATAATATAAAGGCATTAAAAGTTAACACCTTCGGAAAACATGCTTACCTACTATATATTAGATGCTAAAAATAAGAAACAAGAAAAATGAGTTCCTCTACTTAAAAATTGAACATATTTGAGTCATTTTAAAAAATTACTTTAATATGACGAATAGGCCTAAAATACAAAATAACAGTAAAGTTTTTCAACATTTATTTTAGTAGGACTTAACTTCCCGTATCTTATATCATCGCCAATCTAGCACTTCAAACAAGGGTTCATCTGCAATAGTACCATAGGAATATTTTAGAAAACATTTAAATGATTAAATGGTTCATCTGTTTAACCATGATGCATGCTACTTTACTAATTACCACTTTGTGCTTATTTTCAGATCTCCTTCTGGTTATATTTTTCACTAATGATCCATTGCTTACAGACCTATCACGTCATTTTAAGTGAATTGTGTATTTTTTTCTTTTTTACTCTTGCTCTTTTTAGTATGTCCATCCATTATTCTGGCATAAAAACAAAGGAAATTTCCCTTTATTTCAATTACCCTTTGGAAAAGCCCGATTTTTCGGTAACGAAGTTGATGAAAAGAAAAATAGCATTAAATTGGAAACTTTGCATCTTGTCATACAGGGTACTGTAACATTAGTTCAACTCACAGAAGATAATTTGAAACTTCTCCAATAGATGACAGCATATAATTCATTCTGTTTTATTTCAGTTTTGATAGTTAGCCTCTTTTCACGAGCAACCATTCAATTTCTCCAGTGGCCACTCCAAAGCTATAGAAGCAGCTTGTAAGACCCCAGAATGTGGTGCAGATGTGTAAAAATGAATACACTCAAGTATATTTTGTAGTAAAAATCGTTTTTAGTTTGAAATTAATTTACAAGTGTGTTAGTTATTTACTGAAAAATCAGGTTAAGCACACTTTAACTAAAAACACTATAAAATGGCTTAGTTAATATTAACAGCTGTCATTGGGTTTCTTTCTTTGGGTTGTACACATTGGCTCATATAAACATTCACACTCTCGGAGCAACCAGTGCTTCTGGTTTCTGGATCTGTTATGAAATTAGCTAAGTCCAAGTATCTTGTGAGGTCACAATTTAACAACCAGTCACACCTGATTGAACCTTCAAATTCCATACTCACAGTGCCGTTTATCTAGGCAACACGGTATCTCTCGCCTGACGTCACACGAACTGATAGGCTTGCTGTTCGCTTCAATGAGTCACACCTCTTGAAGCTGTCTTCCTCTGACGTAGCGCATTCCTCCAGCTCGCCTTCTTTGGATGCATGTAACCAGAGATCACAGTTTCGAAGAAGTTGAGTGGTCCTTTCAAAGGAGAAGGCATTTTCAAACTATAAAACATGTGTAGGATTAAAGGCGCTCAACTATCCAAACTATAAACGTGTCAACGCGGCATATTTATGTAGTTTGTGACAGCTGCCAAAGAGGCACACGAAAATGGCCATTCGTTTATGTGGAAAACTTCCTAATATGCCTTACCAGCGTATTTTAGCTTCCGTGATTGCATGTGTTTCGATGGCTGAAGGGAAAAGAATTAAATAGCACGCGAACTGGGACATACAAACTTCTTTAACGAAGGTGTTTATTGAATAATGCAATTATGTTCTCGCGCTACCTGTTGATTGCTCTGTATTCTCTCTGGAGATTCTTGCATTTCTTTAGCGTCTAACGCTCTTCTTTAAAGTGTTCATAATCAGATATTCTCGAATACGGAAACAACTCCAAGTTAGTGTGTATAGAACAGCCTTAGCTATTAAGGATGTTAAAGAGTTATGGTCTATTTTGTGCGTACTGTGCTTTGTGCTGTCACTGAATGAGGTACCTTTAGTTGGATATTCAGAACTACAACTTTTTCCACCTTAACCTTAGTACTGTCCCTTGTTTTGATATTTACATATTTATAGTCGTAACTTTTACTGTAAATAACTTCTTTTTTAAGTGGCTCAGAGGTGGAATAATCTTGCATTGATGGCTTGGAGATAGTTGCGTTATTGCAGACCATTGTTTTCTGATATCAAAATTAATTCTCAAAAAGAAATGACTGTGAGCATATGAGTAATTTTGATAACTTAACGTTTCTTGTTTATAATACAAGCAGAATCCAAAGCTCCATTCACGTTAATGTGTTAATTACGAAGATGCTTCTTCCTCTTTCCCATTTCTATCCTCGCTCTCCTGTCTCCCTTTCATCAACTTAACATCCTCTCTCCCCTCTGTGTGTAACGTATATGCATGTCGTGTTTTGAAATAGGCAACGGACTATTTTTCTCGCTATAAGGGGCTGTTAAAAATTAAAATACCAAATAAAAATGTTCACCAGTACCCAAAATAGTACCTTTTCTAACATTTGTGATAGAATTTGAAACTTAAGATTTCTCGTTTTGATTTCGCACCTCATTACAGCCCTTAAGGAAAGTAATTAAGATGTCAAATAGCCTAATGTCAAATGTGACCTAACAATAAAATTCATAAACGACTTGAGCATTCTGTACATCACACGTACAATTACAAAGTATTTTTTTGTATTCAGGATAGACAATTGTAGAAGTTAGTATTAATGTTTCACTAAAATAAAAAGTGTTCTTTTAAAATTTTCTTATATACGTAGAAAATAAAGAGTTCGTCTTTCGTGATCTAGGGGTAACATGCTAGCCACTGGTTCCCAAGATCGCGGGTTCATACCCGGCGGAGGGGCGATTGATTTTTTCAGGCGTAAAAATCATGAATATGGCTTCCTTTGGAAGGGAAATAAAGCCGCTAGTCCCATGTCGTAGATTTAGGGCATGTAAAAGAACCTGAAGACTGATATTGTTATTCATATTTATATCTACTTGTTTAACAGTTGGAAAAACGATAAGCACACCACTAACTACATATTATGTAATTGCCGAGACGTCTCCCCATTCGCGCACTAATTCTCCAAAACGCCTTTTACGGACCAGTCAGGGTTAAAAATGTTATGTATGTTCATCTCTCTGTGCAGTAACTTTTACATTATAACCATAAGAATGTTGACCAAAGAAGGGGATAATCCATATTAACGCCGGACACTTTCCGGTCAGGTGTTACCCTTGGCCTTCGCTTTGAGAAAAATGTCGAGCACTTCCTTTCTATGTAATCCAAAAAATTTGACTGTGATACATGCGTTGATATCAAAACTGGAAATCAGAAAATAAACCCTAGCTTTTGTAGAATAATAAAATCTTCCAACTTCTAAGATTAGAGACAGTTTTCACGAAGGAATAAACTTTGCATTTAATCTCACTAGAGGCGCATATGCATAGATGATTAAATTAAATTATTTTCTTGTTTAACGACGCTGTCAATTGCCAGGATTATATTAGCGTCGCTGGTGTGCCGGAATTTTGTCCCGCAGGAGTTCTTTTAGATGGAGCACGCTTAAAAACTATCGGTCTAGGCCGGATTTGAAGCCGCGACCTTGGGCCAGCGTCTAACCAACTGAGCCAACCAGACCGACAGCATAGATGAAAGTATATAAGTAAGCTAGCTCTATCTCTCTTTCTCTCCACCACCACCGCCACCGCCTCCACCACCACCACTACAACCCGCCTCGGTAGCGTGATGGTTAGCGTGTCTGCCTCACGTTCAAGAGGTCGCCAGTTCGAATCTCGCTTAGGGTAAATTATCCCGGTAAGGCTTTTTTCGAGGTTTTCTCTTATCCTGAGAAGACGAATGTCGGGCAACTTAAAGTTCCATGGGCCTTGGGCTCATTTGAGCATCATTTCATCCATTTAATTCACTCATCGTCCGATATGACATTACGTTGGAGGAATAAAAAAAAACAAAAAAAAAACACCATCACCACTAGGTACTACTCCTACTAATAATAACTATTATTGTTTATTCTTCTTCTCATTATTTTTTATTATTACTGTTATTATTATTATTATTATTATTATTATTATTATTATTATTATTATTATTATTATTATTATTATTATTATTATTATTATTATTATTATTATTATTATTATTATTATTATTATTATTATTATTATTATTATTATTATTATTATTATTCATTACTGTCCATACTATTTTTCACAGGCACTTTCCTAGAAACTGCCCCAATATGTAACATAAAATAATTTCTGTAAAATAAAAATACGTTTGAAATTACTTCTTTTGTAAAACAGAACAGCAGAACGTTATAAGATACAAGAGTGAGGTTTGCTTTGAACCAAAACTGCTTTCTTTGCGTTTTCTCAATAATTCCGTTGAAACGTTTAGATTTACATTCACACACTTCTTGATGATCTACCTTTTATACTTTCCACTTCTGTTAAAAAGAAGGAATTGCTTTTTGAATCCTTTTGAAAGTTGGCTTGGAAGTAAAACAAAAGGTGTATATTTTTTCACTTTTATTTGAGTAACTTGGGAGTATGGATAAAGAAGAACTGCCAGAAGGAGTGAAAGGAGGAACTACATATACCTATGCTGTCTCTTTCCCGCGCTCTGAAAGTCTGAACCGTGCACTTGGGGTCTCCTGGAGGGTCGTGCACAGTAGCACAACTTTTAAAAGGGATTTTCTTTTTTGGCGCCGTGCACAAGTTGGCAACTAGCTATTTCTATCATAAAAAGTAAGAACTTTTATTTGTGTTTCCTCATAGCAAACGCACATTCTAGAGATTATAAAACTCGTCATGTACTTTGTTCAGTTGAGCTCCGGCTGTTTCTCGCTGGCATGAGATGGTCCAAGTTCCAGCACACCGCTTTCCCGAACTACTCGTACCTACAGGTATCGGATTTCTCACGAATGACGCGGCTGGAAGCCCATCGCTCACACGGCACTGCTATACGAATCCTTCCGTGCAGCAGCGGAGGCCCAACCGCCTTTTCTCCCCTAAATAATACTAACTATGCGAAACAATATCAAATGCTACATTTGAAAAACAAGGGGGAACACATTCTGAGAAAAACTTAAAGCATTTTAATACAGTGTTATAGTAGATGTCACAGCAGCACATCCAGGCCAAGACCTACCGCCCGACCGCTGCATCCCCCACCTCTACCCGCGACAGGCGTCATGACTTCATGAGTGTAGCACTGAAGGCGGGGCGTTGTCAGCGCCCCGGCCCCTCCTGGCCGGTTATGAGGTCTTCTCGACCACGGAACCGCTACTTTTCAATCAAGTAGCTTCTCAATTGGCCCCTCTGGGACCTATCGAGGCTGAGTGCACCCCGTATCAGACCTCCCAGCGGGGAAAAAATCACCATGCCGGTACCAGGGATCGAACACGGGTTTCCGCGTCAGAGGCAGGAGCGCTACCACTGCACTACGGAGGCAGTCAGGTGTCAAAATCGACCACAGTAATTATTTTGAAACCAGACCATAATTAAACATTTATAACCTCGGAATAGTTAGGATAGGCGTGGGCAACTGATGCTCTCAGAGGGCAGCCCACTCAATGTCTTACACTGATGAAAACAACATGAAGGTCGCTCAAGGTATCCGGTGAATCCCTCAGGCCTGAACTAGGATTTCAAACATAAATTGCCAGTCAATATAATTTTAGGTTGAATGAGAATAAGGAATGTCTACTGATAATTCCTGGAACGAGGAATGTCCACAGTTCTATATTATTATTGTGATCAACTATTACTATTAGTACCAACAAAACCGCATCGGCATTTTGTTTTCTCATTCCTGCACTCAACCTACTCATTTTAAATGTAGAAATATTTCAGTACCTATATTACTGGTTTCTCCCAGAAACATGACTGTGTCTTGTAGTGCTCTCAAAGTACTACTAGATGGCAGCATTAGCTCAACTTTCGGAGAAATGAACATTCCTTGTTTCCTCCCGACGCCCTTCATGCATCTTTCAATACACACGTCAGGGCGGAACGAAGATATACGGAGTAATAAATGCGGTTACCAGATTATTTTACGGAAACGTAGTACATAATGATAAAAAATACAGAACATTATCGGTCCCTGCAAAAATAATGTTATAATTTAAATGCTATTTACCTATATAGTATACATTTATATTTTCTTAACATTCTGAAACATATAGTGTTAAATGTGATCAGCAGTCAATCATACTCCTTGAGGAACTAATCTTTCGCAACTACGAGTAATATGACTTTAGTTTGGTGGATGCATGTTTATCCTCGACTTATGCCTCCAAAAGTTGTTTGTATTATCAGTTCTAAATCCTACACATTCCTTTTCTATTCCTAACCCTACTAAAGTATTTCGAACATACGATGATATTGTTTCTATGGATGTGTTTGATGCGTGGTGATAAACAACATGAAATGCAAGTGTTGTCTCTGCAGAGCTAACATGATATGCCGTGTGGACTGAGCAAAGAAACCCTTAATAGCTATCTGAAATACGGGCAGAATGTTGTGGTTTTGTTTCTTAGAAGACTGACTACTTACTTTCCATTTCGTTATTCTTCGATAACCAAAATGCAAATGGAAGAGTGAGAGTAAACCATCTTTTTGCCTCTACAAAACACCAATGCTCATTGACCATAGCCGGCATAGCCATGTTGACATAGCGAGGTGCAATTGTGGCTAATAACGAATTATTAATTTCTATTTTTTCAGTTTCCAGTGCTTGTTTCTGAAAATGTAGGACATTAGACATTTTCCAAAAATTCACCCCGGACGGCGAGCAAATGGTTAAAATGTAATGGGAATTTCCGGACGTCTGATAATCCTAAGATGAAATAAAAACACTTCATAGGGTACTCAAGTAAACAACAACTTGGTATGCATGCTAATTTAACAAGTAATCTGAAAATCATACCTTAAAACAGTAGGAAAAATATGCGCAGGTAAATGGCAAATAAGTTGCACCTGTCTCGTCATCATTGAAGTCATCTTCGTCCCCGCAAATTCCTTATTCTTCCTAGGCACTTAACATGTGATGCAATATCTCCTCTTTCTGCTAGAAATTTCTATCCATCATTGTTTTTTCTGTATTTAAACCTAAAGACTTCAATATCATGTATAGAGAGCCTTTTCTCCATTTAATGCGTAAGTTTCTTTGTGGTAGGAAAGCCTCCCCCCCCCCCCCCCACCCCACTCTGTCATAAAAAAGTAATTTGTTTGCTGCAAAAGTCCTTAACCAAGTCCTCTGAAAACGTAACACACTTCTGTATGTGACGTCTTTTTTCGAGAGATGAAAATATCTGACTGTCCAGAAGATTTTGTTTCTGCACAAATCATTGAACGCAAACTTCACATGCCAAAACCAAATGACCACAAAATGTTTATCTTCTCACGCTCTTCACGGTTGAAAAGGGTTTTCAAGAAAGCCCTGTAAATTATATTCCCAGCCAAGTCCAACCCAATTCGAGCAACTCTCTTTCGGGAGGGACTCGTTTGGCCCAACGTCTCTATCAGGTAGCATCTATGGGAGGGCTGCTAGGGGTAAATAGCGTTCGCACCCCTCGCCGACAGGAAAATCCGATACAGTCATGGTTTGTTATCTCCTGGCGATGATGTCAAATCTCTAACATAGAAGAAAGAGAAACTTGATCTGTAACCCTCAGTGATGATAAGTATGACGATGTCCTTTTAACCCTCAACTGGTAAAGTGAGGTCTTTCAGATGCCATGCAAGTTAAGGAACGCTATCCTGAATTGCATATCAGTATATATAGTTGTCATTATGCAGTATCTTCTTATCTTTGCTTACTCTAGATATTCCAGTAAGTTTTGGCGAATAGGGCTTGGCTGTTTATTGTCCAAAAGAATAGTAACGTCTGACAGTTGCGTGATTTTTTTTTCTTTCGGGATCAGTATTGTTTACAATGGCAAATTTTGCTATTTCATCCAGCGGAGAGACCCTAACTTTGAAATTCAAGTGCTTAAAAGATTAAATGAAGATACCAGTAATTATGAAAATAATGTGGATAGCGAATTGTAATTGAAAGTAAATCTGATACAGAGAAGTTGTAAACGTGATTCTGTAGAAGTGGCTGAAAACTCTTGCACTGAAGATGAAAGTGCTGCAAATAAACAGAGACTAAAGTCAGGAAAGACTATTTGTATTTTAGAACCCATAAATGTGCAAAAAGGAGTCTGAGAAGATATGTTCATTCTGCAAGCCACAATACCATTTGTTCGCTTTGAATTCTTTTGGACAGTGAGAAACAAAGTAAATTACAAGACTAATTCGGATTATTTGTTTTCCTGCGATAGCACAAATAATTTTAAAATATACCAATGTGAAATAGAATAACGTGGGGCAAAAGTTTCAATGCAGTGATCATTCCCATACTCTAGATGTTGATAATTTTGAGCTGGGATATTTCTAAACTCTGCTGTTTTTAAGTCAAATGATAAAGATAGTTCATCCAAATCTGCAAGAGATTTTCTATTCTTCTGCTGCATTTGCAATTCGCCAATCCCAAAGACAGATTACAAAGGCGTCTAAAACTGTGCATCAACTGTGGGAAAAAACACAATAGGAAAGGCATGCACGTTTTGAAGACATTGATTGAAATATAAACACATTACATTTTTTATCATTAACATACGTTTCTGAACCTGAGTGTTCCTGGGGTTTGTTACTTTAGACATAATTTCTAGAGAGAAGAAAAAACAAACTTTTATTTTCTAATTATTTACACAAGAGGATTCTTTATTTTTTAACGTTTAAAATAATATAATTTTTAAATTTTCCATTTATTAAAATAATGCTTAATGATGCCTTGATTAAATAAAAAGGTTAGAATCTTGAAAAACTTATAAACATTAATTCTGGAGTAACGTAAGTATAAGGATCTACCAGACGTCACATCACCAGTAATGTGACACTTTAACACGTCACCAATTAAGGGTTGAGACGATCCTTTTCTTCTTAGAATATACTCGTATGTCACAGCCGAGGAGAAAATAACAGTTTCCGAGTGATATAGAGAATTTCAATACCCGGTAACCTGCATCTCTTGAGACCATGAAACTGAAATTCACGCGTGTGCAGCAGCCATTACCCGGAACACGATGGGGATGCCGGAAGCAACGTACTAAATGGAGGGTGGTTGTGTAGAATTCCATTATATTTTAATGAATAATTAACTAGCTTATTAAAAGGCTCTATGCAATACACTGCGCATTAATTCAAATGGATGCAACTTCACAAATACTGTGGTAACTCCGGACGTATTGTTTTACGTTCTTTCCACGTTATGGATATACAGTGCTTGACAACCTGAGTGGCGCAATTAGCAGCTTTCTGTACTCAGGAATTTGGGTTCGTGCCCGCTCACAGCTAGAATTGCTGTTGATTTAAGTTTTCTCCTTGCATCTCAAGGTAAGATGTCACTCTCATTTCCATAGAACTGCTACTATTTAAATGAATTCCTGATGAATAAAACTGACACATGTCGGTAACCATTATTATTGATGGAAGTGAAAAAATCTTATGTGTGCGCCCATATGGCTTTCTCTACTCATTCTTTCACAAACTATTCATAAATACACTTCTCTTCTATCCACTTCACATTAATCGAGATATACACATATGTAGAAATTATTTTATTACAGTTACAATAAACAGTAGGTATAATCAAATGAGAATGCAATAGACTTAAACAATAGTCAAATGTTTTAAGAGTTACTCGGTATGTGATGACTTTGAAATTCCATTCTCTTTGTATTCCCAAGAGATGAAAAAACAAAAATTTGATGTGTTACACTCGCATGATTTTGTCTACTCTTGTACTAACCATTCTTACAAACTCGTTTTCCTATATCCTCTTCGTGTTAGTCGAGATAAACATTTGCAGGAATTATCTTATTGCTTATTTCCTTGTAGGGAAAGGGGAATATTAGAATACAGTAGACTTTGAGCGATAGTCAAATCTCTTAAAGCTTTGAGATTCCGTTCCCTTTGCATGGCTAAGATATAAAAAATGAATATCGATCTTTCATTTGACGGAACTTTAAGTATTCCAAAATCCACACAAATGACAAGGAATATCTCCGAAACGGTTCACTCCACAAAAAGTTCATTTGGACATAAATTGTGTTTTAACGAGATATAGTAAGATTTAGTCTATCTCTTACGATTTGCAAGTTATTCAAAACTCATCCAGAGTAAACAGGTATATAGGCTATTGTCAGAAAATTCAAAATATACATTTGATTTGTCATTAAAATATCTTAAACATATGGTATTTTAATCAAAATCGTTAGAGCCATTTTCAAAAAATTAAAAATTTTCGATAACTTTTCCATGCAAAGGGTTGTTTAGGGTGGAGCAATTTTCAAAATCTTCGTGTCGCATCCTTGAAAGACATTAAACTTAAATACCAACTTTGGTTTTTAACCGACTTTTCGTTTTTGAATTATGTTGTCCACAGACTGAAGATACGCGGCGCGCGCGCGTGCTGACCTTTTTCTAAAAATGCTTTTTTTTTATTTTTGGATTCAGTGGGCCTCAAAAGATATATTTCCACTGAAATCTCGACATCGAATTTTTGGATGAAATGCAATACTTCTTCCGGATTCGATTCCCGTTGAGGTTGGGAATTTTTCCTTAACCAGAATAATTTTCTCTGCCCCACAGAATCTGGAAGTATGAATAAATGTGAATGTGTCTGTGAATGTGTTCAGTGTAAAAAAGTGATTAAAATCAACGTTAAGAAACCCTACAGGACAGACTGTCCATTAGTTGTTTCTGAAGTCAAAACGCCCAGTATGACCATAGAAGTTAATTTACATATATAAAATATAATTATATTATAATATATTATATTGCATTACAGTATAAACGCACAGTTAGTCAAAATGGAAAATTCCAAAGAGGTTCTCCCTTGCCCTCGCTGGCGTCGGCCAACTGGAGAACTTGAAATACCATAAACCTACCCTTAACAAGCATTTTTCACATGACGTTTCCATCTCAGCTGAAGTCTGCTTGCTAGGGTAAAAAGCGCCTAATGTTCCCAAGGTCGCGGGTTCAAATCTGACCCAGACCGATGGTTTTTACGTGTGCTTAAAAACGACAGCTCTATGTCAGTAGATTTACTGGCATGTAAAAGAACTCCTGCGAGACAAAGTTCCGGCACACCGGTGACGCTAACGTGGTCCTGGCAATTAACAGCATCGTTAAACAACAAAATATTGTTTTCCTAGGGTAAAACGGAAACTGTCGCAATTTAAATTCAATACAATCAATACAAAACAGATAAATTACTTAAATCATTTACTAGGTTCACAAACAATGAAACAATAATTACCTTAGGAATAAAATACATAAAACATGTTATATAAATATTATATACAACAATAATTTATGTAAGCTTGAATATTAGCCAACCTAGAAGTAGTTCCTGTATATATTATAGAAAATGAATATCACTGAGCTGTCATACAAAACGATAGTATAAACCTGTAGGGAGAAAAAATGTAGAACAGGAGTAACTATAGACAGAATATAAAATCAAGACTATAAAAATAAAGACATTCCAAACAAACGCCTACTGATGTGAATTTCGCGCCTCCTCGAGCAGACCACGCTTTTATCATTCTGCTGCCATTAACTCCAAAATTATTGCAGCGCTAGTACTGACAGATGACGTGCGGAGCGCCATCGTGAATAATAAAAACGTCGAATAACAGGTAAAGAATGGAATGTGAAAATAAATTGGACGCAATGACTAGATTGGAGAAACTGGGTTTACTGCATGGACATTATTGTTCCCCTCGCCAATAAGGAATAATAATAATAATAATAATAATAATAATAATAATAATAATAATAATAATAATAATAATAATAATAATAATAATAATGATAGTAATAATAATAATAATAATAATAATAATAATAATAATAATAATAGTAATGATAGTAATAATAATGATAGTAATAATAATACCAATGTAACAAATGAGAATACAGTTACGGTTAAATAACCTGTGTCTCTTAAGCGCTTAGCGTAGCGTAAGCGTTACATTTTAAACATTGTTGAACACAACAAAACGCACCTGACCATTACTAAACTACACGACCGAATTATTGTAATTGGTGCTGTCCACTTTGTCAACTGTTCACTCTCTCATAGTTAAACTCAACCGACTGACCGACCACTGAAAGACTGCCCGTCGGGCGTAAACCAGAGGCTCCAGAGGCAGTTCGAGTCGAGCGGGTGCAATTTTATTTGCCCCGTTCGAGTGTCATGTCCGCAGTACCTAGCCGTTATACGGCTTAACCTGCGCGATGGTTTCGATGGTGTTACTACAGGGATGTTTGTTACACTGGGAAATGATTAATGGAAACAAGGGGTTTTTTAGGTGCAGGAGGGGTGGTTGGAGGGGATTGGTCCGCGAGCGGGCTCTGCGCGGTCTCTGATCGGTCGTTTCCGGCCAGTCAGGTGACGCGCTAATCCCCTCTAGGGTTCTGGCCGTCAGTCACTCACTGAGAGGTGAACTGAAACAGATGTTTTCTCTGTTTTGAATACAGATTGTACTTTCGCCTTTCCCATCTTCAGAGATAAACCGCCGAGCTTAGGATGTCCTTTGGTAGTCTCTTTGATGGTAGTCGGCGTGGCTCTCTCTGGTCGTATTGACCCAGAGTATTCACCAGAGGGTTAGGGTGGTTCTGGAGTTTGTTGTACATTGTGCGAGCGCGGGTTTTAATCACGTCGACAATGTACGGGATACCGGAGTGTTCATGTAGGATATGGGCAGGAAATCTTCGGCCTGTATCATAGATCATCCTTAATGCCCGGTTCTGCAACGTCTGGAGTCTGATGAAGGTGGACCTAGCCACCACTCCCCAGATCTCGCATCCGTACAGGACCAGAGGCGGGATGATCGCTCGATACAGCCGAAGTTTCAGGCGTAGGGGCATGGTTTGGGAACTGAGGATGGGGTAAACCAGCTCCTTATGTAGGGTCCAAATACACTGGTACAGCTCGTGAGGCAGGAGAGAGCAATTCCCTTAGCTGCGCAGTGGTAACCATTCACCTGAAAGGCTGATGGTAGGGGAAGTTGCGCAATCATGTGTGCGCAGAAGTCATAGATCACGAAGGAATGAAGTTCGCTAACATAGCTTTAGTGCATATTATTAATGTCATTATATATGTGCAAAACTTAGCTTGATGATGAATAAAGCCATTTCGCTATAACTATGGCTGTACCAACAAATACTTTCACGTGAACCGGAATTGTTTCAGCTGCACGGTGCTGTGGTAGTGTTTATTTACTCGCGGCAAGCTCGCTCGTCTGTTTCTCCCTCTCAGTCTTTGCAGGGAGGGAATGAAGTAAAGCAACCTCCCCTATGCGCAAGAGTTATTCATGTCTTACCTCATGGCCCATAAAGGAATGTTCTTGAAGAGGAAGCGTCCGGAATCTGCCGAAAGGAATTTTCTGGAACAGCACTTACCCAAATTGCGGGGAGACGGCACATAATGAACTTGTTGCACGGGCCACTGTACAGCCAAAAGGACCAGTCATTAACACAAGTAGCCGGGTGTCGTTCCCCTGCCAAGGGTAATTAGTCGCGGCAGCGGTAAAAACAACAATAATGGTAGCAATAATAATACTAATCATGGCATTAGCTTTGTCGCTTGCTACGTCTTCAAGAAAGCTGATCTGCCCACCTCATTCGCATTCTGCCGACACCTGTCGATTGGTTTATACCTTTGTATCATTCTATTTACATGATCCTGCCATTTTTGTAGCATTCAGTTATTTCATTTAGTCTTTGGATCCTCAGCTCTCGTATAATGCATGTTCCTTTTTCTTATCCAAGTCGTAATGTGCAACATATCTGCAAAATCTCAACTCGACAACCTCTATATGTATCTGTTTTGAGGTGATCAGCACCGATCTCTCACACTCAAAGCAATAGCCATCACTTCATAAAGTTACAATATAGTTACGCACAACTGTCTACATATAGCATTTCTGTGGTACCCTACAACGATGCAGCAAGATATTTTACTAAAAAGATAGCAGACACATGGAGACGAAACTGGAGCCAGTTGGCATCAAAAAAACTCTTTAGTGCGGATACTTTTCCATTGTACTCATTACTACGAAAACATCAAGTCGTGATAAGCAGGTTGAGAATAGATCACACAAAACTTACCCAGTCTCATCTTCTTTCTATGCAACCGAGCCCTGACTATGACCCATGCAACACTCCATAAGTATGATCATATTTTCACTGAATGTACAAAATACGACAAAGCAAGTAGACAATACCTACAACTTTCTAAAGCTCTTCACAATCCTGCTTCTTTTGACTCTTCACGCGTACTGGATTGCACAAACTCATCTCATTCAGCTGACGAGTTTATAGAGTATATTTCATTGTGAATTATTTGTAGAAGGCATTGTAAACTGAACTTGCATTTTAATTATTCCTGTTTTGTTGTTGCATTATTGTAAATTTGGAAACACTTGTAACATTTTAACCCCATACCATGTAAACCCAGGATGTCGTGATAAGACCTAGGTGTTAAAACCAGAGTAAATAAACCAATTAAAAACGTAGTTACTGTATTAATATATTTAAAAGTTATATTTAGTGCACCACATGTTATTTGGAAAGTATTTAAATTATTTTCCATATTTCTAACATCTTTGTGTGCCACAATATCATCCAAGATAGTTAAAATCACTTTGTTTTCGGATTCTTTTGTTATTTATACAGATTTTTGCTCTCATATGGTTCGTTCCTCTAAAAGCTCTTATTTGTTTTCTCACATAAAGTTTGAAGATTATATTGGCTTGATATACTATATAACTCATGTACAGGTATGAATTTTCTTCCCAGTTTTTAATGAAAATCTGGTCGTCAAATAGCAATGTAACAACAGAGGGAGCTGCGCTATCACTGTGCTACAGAGGTGGTCATATATTTTCTTAGTTATTATATTAAACATATGGTATTTCAATCAAAATCATTAAATCCAGTTTCATATAATCAAAACTATTGAATTTTTCTTTGCAAAGATTATTTAGTTCTGCAGAATGTTTTGAAAATCTGTGTGTCTCATCTACGAAAGAAGCTCAAATTAAACACGAATTTTGGTAATCTTACAAATTTTAACGCGCGCGCGTGTGTTTGTGTGTGTGTGCGTGCGTGTTATGCAGTTCTGGGACACATGGAACTTGTTATATATTTGTTATATTCAGGTACATCAAAACATTTATTTCCGGTAGAATCTGGATAAAAATGTGGCTTGAACAGCATTTTCCCTACCTACTATAAATAGGTGCTAGAGAGCAAAGTTGTGAGATGATAAAAATATTGAGGATATTTAAAATGTGTTGCAGTGGTTGTTCATGGTAACATTGGCGGTCCTGTACAACTTGGTGTTCGTGATTGGCCGGGCAGTTTTCTGGGAGCTGAACAACGCTGCCCCTGCTCTCTGGTGGACCCTGGATTACACCTGTGATGCTATCTACCTCCTCGACACGTTGATCCACGCACACGAAGGTAAGCGACATTAAAGCTGAACTAGTCAACTGCATATTTAATTTATCACCACAGGTACTGAGCACATCAGGCCTGCAAATCACAGAGCGATTTGCAGATAATACTGTTTACATTTCCATGTGTTCTTCAGTGCAAGGCTACAATTGAAGCTTGGAAGTTTTGCCCCAAACAGGACGTGACAATATCGTGTTAAAAGAATTCTTTTTTTCTAAAAAAGTGTTCAGGGAACTGCTGCCTCAGAGGCTCGACCAAATCAATAACGTTACGAGCTTGGGTTCCAGTTTTTCCCCCCTTTCAAGTTGCTTCCACTGTAGAATGGCTGTCTGTGACATCTGCAAGAGGTATTTTAATTCCAGATAGTATCAAAGATAGTAATACAAAGAATTATAAACAAAATTGTTACATTCTTATTAATTTCTCTTCCTGTTATCCTTTATTTTGATATAAATTTAATATATATTCTTATACAAAACTTTATTTTTCTACCTACCATATACTAATCGAGATAAGCTTTTGTAGAAATACACATTTGGTTGTGGACACAAGAAGGTTAGAGGAAACCGAATCGATAAAAACAGGCCTTGAAATACCATTGTTTCCTTGAAATCGCAAGAAACAACTGAATAGCGACAGCAATTTAATAAAGTAACGAAGTGTTGAAACTTAAAACCAATAATAACGGTTATTTCGAATATTTTCTACTTCTGAAGGTTTACCACTTCCACTAGACGTAACATTCGAAGCCGAAGCAGTCTTGCCAATCTAACAGCTAGCCTCACGTGCACTTATGTACTTTGAGGTGAGGAAATTAGGGCCAGCACCCCGCTTCCCCCAGTCACGGTACAGATTGCAACTCCTCAATTGCCTCATGATGCTGAATGGGCATCGGTCCTAAACCCAGGACCTCCATCGGCGGAGTCAAACCTGACCGAGAATCAGAACTCCACAAACAACTGTGCCGCGGTGCAGGATACTGAGGGCTTACCAGTTAAAACTTATTCAAAATTTCAAATGAAGAGTACTTCACGGTTTATTTCCAGGAACTTCACCATAAGCAATGTATTTGCCATATAAATATTTTAAGTATATAGTATATTAATTACAATTTATTAGTTATTTTTTAGAAAAAAATCTGAAAAAAAAAAGATCTGTGTAAATGATAGCTTAGAGTTGGGATTTTTTCCTGATGAACTTAAACTTTGGTACTTTTCTACTTTTCTACCAAGTTTGATATTTATCCAACATTTCGTCTTTGTTCACACATAATTCAGGCATGAAAGGGTTAATGAAAATTTTATTGCAGAGTGGAAATTGACTCGTAATATTGTTTTAGGTACTGCCCAATTAAGTATATGGATATTCTTGATAAATACATTCCTGCTTTGAGGACACTTGGCTGAGCAGAGTAACAATTTCTATGCTGAACAATGAGTACATTAACGAGTACATTAAGGTTTCTTGAAAACTATACAAGCAACTATAATAAAAATTTTGCCACTTATAAAACAAACATTTTACTTTCTCTACTTCGTATAGTAAGTAGGGGAAGTATTGTATTCCAACCAAAATTTCCTCCGCCCTTTATATGGAAAATTTTTAGAAAATTTTGTCTTCCTCAAAAATGGCTCTACTAATTTTGATTAAAATGCCATATGTTTAAATTATTTTTTATGGCAAATTAAATTATTTTTTGATGTATTATACTGTATTGGACTACAGGTAGCCCATGTAGTCCTGCTTACTCTTCATGACTTCTGCATAGCTGGTAAACCGTGGGACATAGACCAAATCTTACTATAAAAATGTAGATCTCATTAAAATACACCAGTTATATCCAAATGCATTTTGTGGAGATATTCCTTATTATTTGTGTAGTTTTGCAATACTTTTCTCAAATGGAAGGTCGTTTTTATCTTTTTTTTTTTTTATCCCATGACCGTGTAAAGAGGACGGAATTTCAATGCAATTTAAAAGATTTGACTATGGCTCAAAGGCTACTGTATTACCATATTCCCCTTGCACCTACAACAAAATTAACAACATAAGTTCTGCAAAATTTTATCTCGACTATGAATCCATCCGTTCATCCGTCCGTCCGTCCTTCCATGCAATCAACCATCTACACACCCACCCGTTAACTCATACACTCGTCCATCCGTCCGTCCGTCCATGCAACCAACCGTCCATCCGTCCATCCGTCCATCCGTCCATCCGTCCATCCGTCCATCCGTCCATCCGTCCATCCGTCCATCCGTCCATCCGTCCATCCGTCCATCCGTCCATCCGTCCATCCGTCCATCCGTCCATCCGTCCATCCGTCCATCCGTCCATCCGTCCATCCGTCCATCCGTCCATCCGTCCATCCGTCCATCCGTCCATCCGTCCATCCGTCCATCCGTCCATCCGTCCATCCGTCCATCCGTCCATCCGTCCATCCGTCCATCCGTCCATCCGTCCATCCGTCCATCCGTCCATCCGTCCATCCGTCCATCCGTCCATCCGTCCATCCGTCCATCCGTCCATCCGTCCATCCGTCCATCCGTCCATCCGTCCATCCGTCCATCCGTCCATCCGTCCATCCGTCCATCCGTCCATCCGTCCATCCGTCCATCCGTCCATCCGTCCATCCGTCCATCCGTCCATCCGTCCATCCGTCCATCCGTCCATCCGTCCATCCGTCCATCCGTCCATCCGTCCATCCGTCCATCCGTCCATCCGTCCATCCGTCCATCCGTCCATCCGTCCATCCGTCCATCCGTCCATCCGTCCATCCGTCCATCCGTCCATCCGTCCATCCGTCCATCCGTCCATCCGTCCATCCGTCCATCCGTCCATCCGTCCATCCGTCCATCCGTCCATCCGTCCATCCGTCCATCCGTCCATCCGTCCATCCGTCCATCCGTCCATCCGTCCATCCGTCCATCCGTCCATCCGTCCATCCGTCCATCCGTCCATCCGTCCATCCGTCCATCCGTCCATCCGTCCGTCCGTCCGTCCGTCCGTCCGTCCGTCCGTCCGTCCGTCCGTCCGTCCGTCCGTCCGTCTATCCACTCGTCCATCCGTCTATCCACTCGTCCACCCGTCCATCCGTCCATCCGTCCATCCGTCCACCCGTCTATCCACTCGTCCACCCGTCTATCCACTCGTCCACCCGTCTATCCACTCGTCCACCCGTCTATCCACTCGTCCACCCGTCCATCCGTCCGTCCACCCGTCTATCCACTCGTCCACCCGTCCATCCGTCCGTCCATTTATTTATTTAAAGCGCGCCCAAGTACTTGGCCATCAGTGGCCTACATTTCTGGCGAACGTTTATCATGGTAGGTAGGAAAATTGAACCTCAGTGATGAATTGATGGGCTCAGCGCAACAGTGGTCTAATCCTCCCCGATACACAATTTGCAAATTTGACAGCATCTGTCAGGTTTTCATGTGAACTATCTTCCCATAGTTTGGACCAAACCCCATTCCTTATACTAAACTGAAGCTACTAACATTTCCCCTCAGACGAAAATCTATGTTGAGTGCAACCTTGGTCTAACCATAAATAGCCAATGAGAACCCAGTACATCCTGGATCTTAGCAATGTTAAGTTTGAACCAAAATGTGTCAAACCCAGACCAATAAATCCAAACAAACTTAAGGATATCGATCACCTTTTAAAATGTATCCTACCAATTTATTATACATTTTACAATAGTTTGATTTCAGAAAATGTTACTCAAAATTGTGAAAATGATATTTATGGTGAATTTTTGACATCTCTGATTATGTAAAATAGACATGCAAGTCAAACAAAATATGATACTTCCAAAAGCTTGAGTGAATAAAACACATTTCCTTTCCTTTGAATATAGCGTAACCATTTAATAACAGTATGAATTTGAAAATTATTACTATTTATGTGTGTGAAAATGACTGACAGTTTAACATATTTTTCCATATTTTGACATGCCTGAATGTTTAGTGTATATGAATCAAACAGGTTTTATGCCCTTTAATATGTCCTACCATTTAACGATAGACGCTTTAAGACTTGTGTGGATAAAACATGTTTCGTTTTATTTTAAAAGGTACATATTTAGTGCAAGATCGTTTCTCTTTCTTTCTCTCTCTCTCTCTCTCTCTCTCTCTCTCTTTTTGCATGTTGATACAGAAGAAAAAGTGTCAGTGCAACGTTAGTCCAAGCCAAAAAAAGTTTTGCAGCATACCATAAAATCTGTTTTATATTATATTTTAGCACTGATCAGTGCATTGTTGTTTAATAAGTTCAAAAAGTATCAGTAAGCAATCACTGTGATTCAAATGGGCTTTTATTATCCTAAAACAAAAACCAGGTGTGTTGAACTTTACCTCAATTTTTCTTCATTTTTACAAAAGATGGGTTAGACCACTGTTGCACTGACCTCCATTTGTAGAATAGTAATAAAACAGGATTATACCTAGTGGAGAAATCCATTTATCCCTATACTTCAGATTTTTTGGTAAAATGCAATATTTCCTGTGTCCTAGGCGACTGGAAGAGAAATTTATGACGGTGATATGGCCTTGTATTGTAGTAACATAGGCTCATTGTTAATATTAGAGATTTGAGGACGCTTTTAGAGCTGGCCTGCAGTATTTGTTTACGTTAACCTATTTTCTATGCCCTGTCAGTTCTGGGAAAGGCGGTGACTTTGAAAAATGCGTCTCATCTCTTTGGTAACAGTATAACAGGGACGGTGTTATCTGAGAGTAAACACCCTCCGAAAGTCATTTGTCAAACCACTTGTTTCGAAACGACGCAGACAACCTAATGAATCATGGATCGTAAGGGTCAAATAGTTGTGCTCATCCAACTGTAGAGGGATATATAGTACTTTCTCTTCTGCTTCTTGCAATTTGTCCTCAAGCCTGTAGGATTTTAATTTACTTTTAACTCATGCGTGTCCATACGAATTACCGTTCAGCACGATTCACGCAAAAACACACACTAGTTTATCTTTCACATGCGTCTTCAGTTCAGTAAGCTTGAGAAGGGGGGAGTGCCACGACGATATGGACGGGCTGCACATGCGATTAATACTCTGCATTCAAATGCATGCCACAAATGTAGTGTCTACAATACATCCTTGTCGTATGCTCAAGTTACAAAAGCACAAATGGCACTGCACTAAAGACTGCTACACACAAGGCCGCATAGGTAACAGGGACATGCCAGGGTTTGAAGAATACTGTTGTGGCGGCATTAACGGAGATGGGTGTACAGCTCCCCAAGACCAAAAGAGATACAAGAAAAATCTAAAATAGAGAACAAAAATGAGATTCATAAAAGAAGGGAGGATATTTTTCATCATACCTGAACCCGTTTTTTTACACCTCAACAGGGTCCACATTTCCTAACAATGTTCTTACTCAAGGGGAGCCATTGATGAAAATTGGGCAAAAATGATGAAAAATCAGATTTTTCGTGTTTTGCATGTTTGTACTTTGTACTTTCAGAATCTACTGTCACTTACGCCGCATCACTGTTACGTTATGATTTAATGCCCATGTGCGGGTGGTCATGGCTCTTGAAATACATTCCATTACCCCATTGCAGCAAAATCGTGTACAATTTTGAAGTTTAAATCACGCAGCCGGATTTGTTGCTCGTGGATGTAAGCAGAGATGTCTTGTGGAATTTTCTGTAAACATTCATCCCGGTAAAATAGTGCAAAAGTAGGGCGAAATGTTTGTGTCTTGTGGTCATGTTTTTTCCGAATTTTATACAAGAATAGTTTCTAAAAAGAAACTGCAAATGTCAGTGGTTTCAGCTATTAGTGAATTCAATATGGGTTATCAGTAAAGGCCGGAGGAACGTGCACTCGCATGAAATACAGGTTAACTGGACGTAGAGTATGAATGACGTCAGAAGTACAGCACGTCCATCAAATGTGCAAACAACTGTCACTGGAAGCAAGAGCCGAAAACAACATAACGTAGTACTCTGTGAAATAGTGAGACATTGCTTTGTTAGTGCATGAAGACGTCAATAATTATAAGAAGGGGTACTTGGATAGAGGCTGTCACGTATTATGCGGTGCATTACAATGAAATTGTAAATGTTATTAACGCTCTACATAATGCACATTCATCTGCTTATGTAACTACAAAGTCTCTGATATCGCATGAGCTGTCTGAAAATCTTCAGTTCATATTCAACAATTTTGCAGTGTTTCCCAAAGTTATTAAACGATCAGGAAAAATCAGGTTTGGAAATGTCCAGGAGTATAAGCATAATAGAATACTTAGCTAATTCAATTAACAGGATACCTCTTGTTCCGGGTATCGAAAAGGTAAAGCTAAATTCCAAAAAGTTTTAAACGCGTTTAAAAGTGCAATTCCAGAATGCATAGTTTATTATGCTTGTAGGTTGTGCTGTAGTAAGGCGGTTTTCATGGTCAGGTTGTACCTACCTGCAATTGTTTACATGGCGAGCGATAACAGTAAAGTTCATGTGCAGTATACCAATGGAAAAACGCACACGCCTCAGGCCTTTAGTTATCAGGCTACTAAAGTGTAAAGCAAAGGATCATAGCTAGTAAAGTAAGTGCAGTCAGCAAAAAAATTAGTAATGTTGGGGATAAGCGAAGATTAAAGCAGAGTGCACTAAGTACATTAAATACATTCAAATCAGCAAAACAATTAAGGGTAGCAAAACTTAAAAGAAGAAGGAGCTAAACAGTTAGCTGAAGGACCCTCATATAGTCCAGGGGAATTCTACAGCAGTAAATATATGTTGTCAAGCACGTAATTCTTTGGTCTTTTTCTTTGCTTTCTTTCTTTTTTACAGATTTTAACCTTCAAATTACTCAAAATATTTTAATACTCTAAATAGGGCACCTTAATTGTTACTGAACTTTTATTCTGAAAATTATTAATAATTTGAGGAAAAAATGACCATCAATGAATTAAATATTTTTTTCTCCGAAAGTATTTGACATAACCAAATAAAATTACCAGGTTTTGAGACATAATCAAGATAAGCATATAGACAAGGGTTTATTTTATTTATAACAAATTATACTTCATATGAAGCATTTCTTATACTACACTAAAACAGCCCCAAAAACAATAAATAATTCTTTTTGGAAAGCTATCTTACATAGAAACGTGGAATTTAGTATACCTACTAGATATGCTTTGGCACATATGCATACACATTTTTACATCATTGTGACAAAAATTGTGGATCATCATTTTCACAGATGCCTCCCCTAACTGATATACCGTGCCCTCGGGGCTTGAAATACAATTTTACCAAGGGAAATGGCTCCACGGTAACATGTGAAGCTCGTATTCGGGAGGTCATGGGTTCGATTCCTACGGCCGATCTTGCTGATCTATGGGTTTTTGGGGGTTTTCCCGGGACGCCGAGCAAATGGCGGGGAGTATAAATGCATCTGCAAATTTTCAGTCACTCCAGTTCATTTCACCTTGATTTCAACCTGGTCTTTCAAGATCGGAAGTGCTGGCGATGGGCAAGTTTGGTGCTACTGTGTGGGGAGTTCTATCCCTCCACCTTTCTATATACCATGAAGATAACACACTAGATGACATTGGCTATCGTTTGGAGACTTCCCCCATAAATCACTTAGGCGTCTTCCGTAACAGACAGGCATTTCTTATGGTTCTATACGAATAGCTACTAAACTGATGAAGTTAAAACTATTAATTTGGCAAGCAAAGCCTTTAGAGGTAGTTTTAAAATGTATGGTTGCATTCGCGTCATTCTAAGAGTGTGAACGAGTATCGACAAGTCGAACAAGAAAAACACTGGAAGTTCTTTCTCTAGCTTTACGCAAACAGCTTGATCAGAGTAGCGTTCTATAAAAACTAACACGACAATTTTCACTCTCTTTTCTAACACTAAATGCATACCAGTATACACTTTTGCCGTAAGCCAGAGCTGCTTTGTTTTTAAGTACTGTCCTGAAGTTCTTGTGCAATATCACAATTCATACTGACGTTAGAATGCGTAACTGTTTTGTGTTGGAAAGTAAAGTTAGCATATGACGTTTACATTGTATGTATAAAGCAGGCACTCTTTTTCAAAGTATACTTGACAACTCATTCTTTCTCGGCGTTGAGCTGTAATAATTACAAAGCTCTATTGCGGTGTTTGGACTGGCGAAACAAACATTTTGAAACGTGGGATGTTCGAAAAGTACTTGTGGGGGTTGCAGTGTGAGCTTAAAACCGAGGATGGGGAAAAGTCGCCCACGGTAATAACAGATGCCCCATTTGACATTTGAGAGCATTTGCAAGATACAGTATAGAGGCCCGTCTAATGTTCTTTTTGGTCTATTAAGGTTTCGTCTTCAAACATGGTGTTTGGTGTTCACAGCATTCTATGGTGCTCCGCCCGAAGAAAACTAAACCTTTCGTTGTAATGAAAGGTAAAATGGCGCATGCAAGATGCTGAAGTGGTAATCAAATGTTTAAAAGCGGATCACTTTGTGGTGCCTGGAAGTCTACAGTTTGCATTATATCACAATAAGGAATGAATGTTGACAACAATTAAAAAATAACAAAGTATTGAAAAATTCAAACGCGTAACAAAGACTCTCAGAAATGGCTGATACTACCGAAATTCTGCAAGTCTCTCTCTCTCTCTCTCTCTCTCTCTCTCTCTCTCTCTCTCTCTCTCTCCCTCTCTCCCTCTAATGGTTTATCACTTCTACAAAATTGCTTCCGAGAGAGCTTTACAGGCTATCTCCGAAAAATTCAAGATATAAATTTTGTTTGTCATGTAGACATGTAAAACATCTATATGTTATTTTAATTAAATAATTAGTGTCATATTGTGAAAACAAAACAAAGAAAAACACGAATTTGTCTTTTTTTCGCGCAAACAGTAATTTGGATTGAGACGAATCCATTGAAAATCTTCGTGACGCATCCTTCAAAGATACCTTTTATGAACTATTTGGTTGTTTAACGAGGCTGTCAATTGCTAGGATCACATCAGCGTCGCCGGTGTACCGGAAATTCGTCCCGCAGGAGTTCTTTTACATGCCAGTAAATCTACTGACATGGAGCTGTCGTTTTAAGCGCACTTAAAAACCATCGGTCTGGGCCGGATTTGAACCCGCTACCTTGGGATCAGTCGGTCAGCGCCCAATCAGCGGAGCCACCCAGACCGATGAACTTAAATACGAAGTTTGATGTCCATCAAACTTTTCATTTTTAAATTATCTATTCGATTCACAGAAACGTACGCAGAGCGTTTTCTAAAACTTCTTTGTTTGGATTCCGGGAACCCCAAAACTTAAAATTCCGTTGAAATTTCTAAATCGAAATTTTGTGTGCAGTGTAATATTGTAAACGATTGACGAAGAAAGTAAAACTTTGTTTTTTACTAGAAAGTTATATATTTGACGGAATATTTTTAGAATTGGTGTCTAATTTCGGTTATACATGTTTACTGAAAGTCGGAATAAGGTATGAGCTTTCAGTTTGTGTCGGCGGATTTCTGTCTTAGCTTAAGCGTGTAAGACCGGATTTATTGCCATAGCAACCGAATTGAAATTAATAATAAAGCAGACTCTGTTAGTTGACAAGAACGTCTTGAGTAATGTAATGCACAGTGGTGTATGAACGGAATGTTTAAATGAGAATCTGATAGGTATACTCAAAAACCTAATATTGCAGGATCTACAGAGTGAGACAAATTCTATGTAGAATATTTGTTAGGGAAGATAAGATGATATGCACTGTAATCTATGTTGGAAATTCATAGGATTAACCTCTCCACACCTACTAAGTTCCCTGCAACTCAGTATGCAACGTAAGGTGATTTAATATGTCCTCATAATCTACCAGAGGGAAAGAAGAAAACTGCAAGTTACCTCAACACTTGAACAACTCCGTGAAAAGGAAAGAGACAGTAAAACTTCAGCATCTTAACCCTGTAATGTTGTAACTAACATGTTTAGTTCAAAGTTTTAGAATAATGTAACAGTAGTTTTGTTATTTTCATATTATAATGGCATTTAACATTAAAGGTATTGGTTGTTATTTATATCATAAATATATCAATCTATTTCAATCTTTTTCAAAAATCAAAATGCATGCAATTGTGGTTTATGCACTTTATTAAACCTATATACCTATAGTTTATTTGTACTTTGAATCTCTTGTGAACAGCCCATGAAGCCACATTTATATTTTTGAATTATGCAAAATTTGTATGACTAGAAAACCTAAAAATATGGGTGAAATGTAGAGCCCTTCTGAGTATACAGCTTCTGTTAAATCATCTGTTTCTGGTGTTAGCCGCTTTTCAAATGTTGTATGCTACAGGTTTATATCTTTCCAAGGGTCATCCAACGAATATGCTTGAACGTTTGCGGCTCTTGTTCCTGTCCTTCTTTCTTTTGCTCAGCTTCTTCTAATGCCACTTTATTTTCCTTAAAATTGAATAATAGAAGCATAGTTCTCGTTTTTTATTGTTAAAACAATCTACAATTCGTCGTGAGCTTGTAACTCGCAGCTATCCTGTTCAGTCGTAACCTTGACACAAACTTCACTGACCACAATTATTCTACTAGTGTCTCTGTCTCGCAAACAACTAGTTCCGGCGATTCATTCACTAGGATATGTTCCAACTCTAACTGTAGACTCACACAAACTTAAAAACTAACTGCAACTGTCTCTCTCAACTCTGCATTAGCTTGTATAGCTGAGAAGAGAAGACGTAGCACGGATTTTCCTCGAAATTCACCTTTTTGTAAACAAGTCCGGCCCGTGAATAGTTTGTCGAACAGTCTGGAAACACTTTGTACTGCGCGTTCATTGCCGTTCTTGTTCTGACTGCTCCATTGTCGTCGAGCCGCGTATTTACAAGCAGTGGTGTGAGGTAGCTCCACAATGCATTTGAATGCTACTTCCGTTTGTTGTGACCGTTAGAAATCTATGGTCGTAACTAAGCACTTTTTATACAATTTGAAATCATTTTTGTGTGTACTACAAAATGGTAATACAAATCAATTTTTTGTGATTAGAATAATATACAATAAAATGTGTAGATTTGCCATTGGTAGACAAAACCACGTGACTATTTCACATGAAAATTCTTGAAGTGCCATTTTCATCATTTGCTTCTCGTGGTGTTTTGGGAACATTTTTTCATAGTAGCATGTAGCTCTCCACTTTCAAAGATTTGACTCTCATCCCGTATATACAACGAAATGTATAATAGAATCACTTCCGCAAGCATTTATCTTGATTAGCAAGGAGTTGATAGAAAAATAAGCTTTTGTTAGAACTCAGAAATAGATACACAACCGTCAGTAAATAAAGTTATGTGGATGTGAAAATGGAGATCTTTTCATATTTCACCCATTGCAATTCTAAACTATGAAAAACTGTGAAGAATAAGTTTTCATGAGAAAATGGATATTTTTTTCTAAACATTAAACATTAAATGCGTAGATCTAAACCTCTTAAGTATGACAAACAAGATCAACAGAAAAAATTCTTTCTTCTGATTGCCCTCCCCGTATGGAGGACTTGCACCTCCTAGGCCTCAGAGGCCTGTTAGGGAGCAGACGAAGAATCTATGGGCCGGACAGAGTGAAGACTTGGAAGCGGGTGGCCAGCCAAGCACCAGGTATGAGAGTGAGGAAGAGGATTATATGAGGTGCAGGTAAAATGGATGAATGGAAAGGTGATGATGGAGCAATTGGTGGAATGAGTGGCGGAAGAACCCAGAGAAAACCCACCTAGACGCCACTTCATCCACCACGAATACCATATACGAGTCCTAGGGATCGAACTCGGGCTGCCTTGATAAGCGAACGGTCTAACCGCTCGGCCACGGCGCTGCCAGAAAATTGTTTAACAAAAACAACGTTCACAACGTTCTGCCAGTATTATCTATGAGCAGATGATTTTTAATTGAATAAGTATATAAGAAATGTTAAACTCTGAATCGTGTAGCAAATTAATTAATGTACCTCTAGTTAACATTTGAAAACATACACATGAAACCAGCCAAGGAATTCGATACTAATTCGAAATAAAAAAGATGAAAATGCATTAATTATTACGACAATCTCTCTATTTTAACTGCCTCTGGCGTGTAAGCCGCCGTTCACTGTGTTTGTCAGTGCCGCCCAATCCAATCGGAGTGCTGCAGAAGCCTTTAATAACGCGTTGTTACCAAGTGGGCGTAGTGTGGTTCATGTTGTGGTGTTGGTGCACATTTACTTCCCAACGTGGTGCTCTTAATTTGCGTACTTCGTGTATTTTAGCAAAGCAGCTCTTTCGTCTACAAAACAACGAATAGTCCTCCTCGACTTTCACAAAAACCTTAGTGTGGCATGTTTTAATATTTTCCTTCCTAATTATTCAATTTGTATTATGTGTTGTGACAAATGACAAGTCCAGTTACTTTTTCTGTCACTTTATTTCCCTTTAAAACTGAATCACGAAAACACGCTCCCTTATTTTATCGTTAACACAGTTTACAATTCCCCGTGACCTTGCAACTTACAGCTTTCCTGTCCTCTTATAATCTTCATACAAATATTACTCACTCTACTAATACAACTCTCTTTCTCTCTGTCTATGAATTTTTTTATTACTTTCTCTACTGGTAAGAAGGGGAAGTATTGTATTCCACCCAAAAATTCGATGTCGATATTTCACCGGAAATATATGTTTTGAGGTCCCCTGAATAAAAAAAAGGCATTTTTAGAAAAAAGTCCGTGTGTGTGTGTCAGTCTGTGGACAGCATAACTCAAAAACGAGAAGTTGGTTAAAACCAAAGTTGGTATTTAAGTTTAATGTCTTTCAAGGATGCGATACGAAGATTTTGAAGGAAATAACCCCACCCTAAACTACCCTTCACATGGAAAATTTTTCGAATATTTTGATTTTCTTGAAAATGGCTCTAACGATTTTGATTAAAATGTCATATGTTTGAGATATTTTTATGAAAAATGAAATGTATATTTTGAATTTTCTGGCTATAGCACCTGTAGTCATATTTACTCTGGACGACTTTTGCATAACTGGTAAACCGTTAAAGATAGACCAAATCATACTATACAAAAACTGTAGATCTTGCTAAAATACACAATTTATGTCTCAATAAATTTTCTTGTAGGGTGAACCATTTCGGAGATATTCCCTGTTACGTGTGTGAGTTTCGGAAAACAGAACTTTCGTGAAATGGATCATCGTTGTTCACTTTTTTTATATGTTAAATGTGCAATGACAACAGAATCTCAAAGCTTTAAAACATTTGACTATCCCACAAAGCCTACTATATTCTAGCTTCCCCTTGCACCTACAAGGAAATAAGCAACAAGATAATTTGTAGAAATGTTTATCTTAACTAACATGAAGAAGATATAGGAATAAGAGTTTGTAAGAATGGTTAGTACAAGAGTAGAGAAAGTCATGTGAAAGCAACACATCATATTTTTTGACTAGGATTGTTCCTCTATGATACGTAGAGTCTGGAAGCATGATCGTGAGACTGGATTTAAGTGTAACTAACATAACCCCGCGACTATTGCGTTCCCCATCTCTGGCCATTCCAGGCGTTATGAGTGCGGTGTAACACTGGAGGGTGGGACGTGGTCAGCGCTTCGTTTCCTCCCGGTCGGTATATGGGGTCTTCGCAACCAGGCTCCAAGTAACTCCTGAATTGGCCAGAATGTAAGTGTGTTATACTCTTCAAAGAGACACTGTCACCAAGTTAAAGCTCCCGATATGTCCAGGAAAGTGAACGGTGTATGAAACAATAAAAAATTGTGTAGTGCCTTGTCTACTTGGTGTTCCAGCATGATTTCACTGGTCATGCAATGGATATCTACTCGGGGACATCGACAAATGTTAAACATACAGTACAATGGAATGAAGCATGGGATATAGGATAGGTAATCAATGACTGATGAAACGGTCAAGTACTTCGCCCCCCGGATATGTTCCGGTAATCACCAGGGTTTACACCGGTATCTGGCATGGATCCAATTGACGCTCCCCTTGCTTGTTTTGGATGTTCACTGTCATTTTGATACCATTCCACAGAACACTGATTTTTTATGAATTTATGCACCTGTGGTAGGTAGAGCAAGTATTATATTCCACTGAAAAATGCCATAACCATATTCTACCAGAAATAAATGTTTTAGGCTCAATAAATCCAAAAAGCATTTTTAGAAAAGTATTTGCCGGAGAATGCCAATACCAAACTTCATATGTGTTCAAGGATCTTTCAATGATTTTTACGAAATTTTCATACCCGAAAATACCGTAATACCAAACATAGAAATGTCAAAGTTTAAAGCCAGACCAAAGGTAATAAGGTTGAACACTAGACTATAGACAAGCACATCAAGGTAACAAACCTTCCCCATACCTCATACAGTATTTTGGTGTTTGCAGACAGCATACAGAACGGTTTTTACTATAGGCAACTGACTAGAAAACGTCTTAGGGACGTTCTACTCTCTGGAGGGCAAAGGGGAAACAGCAGCACTTGGCAGCTCAAATGAAGTCATAAATATACCTATTTAATGGAATTTAATGTCACACTGGCAAGTTGGCCATGGTAGCTTAGTGGTTAGAGCAGCCGCGTGAGAAGCGGTAGATCTAGGTTCAAATCCCGGCTATGGGATTAAATTTTTCAGTCCTGATTCCACCTCTTATATCAACAAGGTTTAGGCCTCTTAGAAAACATACACTCTTATGCTAGCAATACTGGAATACTGACATTGCGCAACAAGCAGACGCTGAAGGTCTAGCTACCTCACACGACGTTGCTAGGCAAAGACCGATTCTAGACTGTTCGAGAAACTTTCGACTGCCGGCTTGTTTACGAGAACTTTCTCAAGAAAATGTGTATTTTCCAGAGAATTCACCGGTAAATCGCCTGGACTATGTAAGCGAATTGGAATGGCCGGAGAAGTCAGTGTTAAGCCATACAGCTGTTAATTACTTTTTAAGTGTGTGTTGTGTATAGTTTGTGTTGAGGTAGTATGATGTGTATATCGTCAGAGGCAGCTTTAGATATTTAATGGTCGCGTCGGAGTTGTTTGTTGTGTGAAGTACTCTTTAGTAAGTGTGTATTAGAACAGAAGTAGAACTATCCGATCGCAATCTTGACACATATATTGCTCAGAGTAGTTGTTGGTTAGAAGGCCACAACGAATTATTTAGTGTATTTACCATGAAATAGAGAATTGCATTTTTGTGATTCAGGTTTAGATAAGGAAAATAAAGTGACATAAAAAGTAATTGAAAGTGTCATCTGTGACAATATAAAACAGTAAAATATAATGCAGCGTTTGTACAAGAATTATCTTTTTATGTATAATTCAATGTATACGAACATGTGAATTTGCCATTGTCGTCTGAATGCATTGCAGTAGATGATTATTGAGTGTAAGGTTTCACAGCGTAACAAAGTACATAAACAGCAAAATTCCGGTTCTCATTATTAGTTACAATAATATACTTATTAGTGTTCTTCACATTTAAAAGGTCCCCATACGCTTAATGTAAGTTTGTACTTGACCATGCCATAATGTAGCGCTTATACGCCACTGTAATGGAACCATCTGCGCACATTCACACTCAGCTGAAAGCAAAACTATCGATTTTCGTATGTTCAATTGAGTAATAACTAGTTCGAGTTTAGAAAAACTTAAAATATCGGACACGAGTGAAGTTTATATGTAGTTAGTAATATTCTAATAAACTCAATGTGTCTTATCGCTTTTGAAAGTCTACTGTTTAAAGGTTATAATATGTGTGTGTGTGTGTGTGTGTGTGTGTGTGTGTGTGTGTGTGTGTGTGTGTGTGTGTGTGTGTGTGTGTGTGTGTCATTGTGTTGAGGCTAACATACCAAAAATGAAGGTGAACCGTCGATTTTTGTATGTACAATCGAATAACAAATACGTGATTAAAATATTAGACAGTAGCGGCAATAATATACAGCGTAAAATATTAAAATCGCGTTTCTTTTTTAAAATGTTTTAAACTTGACTCACGGTCGTATAAATAGTCGTATGAAACTTGAATATAATGGCAATTAAGATGTCCATACGAATATAATATTATTATATTATAAAATATAGGTACTCCCGTCTTTGTCGGTCTGAGTGGCTCAGTTGGTTAGACGCGTGTGCTTAAAAACGACAGCTCCATGTCAGTAGATTTACATGTAAAAGAACTCCTGCGAGACGAAATTCAGGCACACCGGCGACACTGATGTGATCCTGGCAATTGATAGCGTCGTTAAACAACAAAATACTTTACTTTACTCCCATCTTAATTGCTGCCATTATACTCTCGTTGCATAATATACTTTTATGCTCGACCACACCCAAATTTATTAATTATAAGTATGATAGCGATCCTTTAATGGACCACCTTAAGTTCAAACTTTCATTAAACCACTGGTCTTAATCCAATCTGACAATTCAATTTTCATTAAAGGACAGGTGTTTCAACAATCAGAGGATTCCCATGCAGCAAAGGGCAAGGCGCAGTATCAATTAATTCTCGAAACGCAAATAGCGCGAGTTCAGAAAACGCCAAAATGTCGAACACTACTGACAGTGAGATGCAACTTACTCCGCCTAAGTAAGATGCAACTTCTACAAAACACACAAATTAACCTCAATACAGCATCAATTTCCAAGACTGTTGCACTAAGCATAGCCCTACAAATTAATTTCACTAATTGTGCAATAAATAACTTGAAATACATGAAATAAAGTTTCGTCTGGTAACCAATGTATTCAGTTGCCATTCTATTTTTCAATGTTACATAGCATTCCAAGGTTATAATTTTCATCATGCAGCTGTGGCTGCTGGAAACGAATCAATCGTTTAGCGCCTGCGCAGAACTCCAAATGTCAGCTGATGCAATATGTAGATCATTGTCCCTAGTGAGTGTACCACGTTTTACAATATTTCATCTATAAAATTAGGTATACGGTCAAGCATAAATTGTCGTATGAAACTTAACTATAATAATAATAATAATAATAATAATAATAATAATAATAATAATAATAATAATAATAATAATAATAATAATAATATAATATTATAATAATATAATAATATAATAATATAATAATATAATAATAATAATAATAATAATAATAATAATAATAATAATAATAATAATAATAATAATAATAATAATAATAATAATAATAATAATAATAATAATAATAATAATAATAATAATAATAATAATAATAATAATAATAATAATAATAATAATAATAATAATAATAATAATAATAATAATAATAATAATAATAATAATAATAATAATAATAATAATAATAATAATTAAGACGCTCATATGAAAATATACTCGCGTCTTAATTACTACCATTATAGTCTTGCTGCATAATACAGTATCATGAGATTGGTCATTGTTTATTCAAACAACACAAACATTCCTAAATTTTAAACACAAATTCGTTTATTAGTATTGCAAAGTTCCAGAAATTGGATTCGACTGCTATCTAGGGACACACTTGAACAATAACTTAACTGTGCGGAAAGAGTATTGATAGCGGATGCTTTATCAATCCAAAATTATGAAATCCTGACTATTAACAGTGTATTTGGATCTCGTGGAAATCTTCTTGCGTAAAGATAAGGTTCCTTTTCACGTAACCATTTCCGCCCTTATCTGCTCTAATTCTTTCTTATCTTGCACGATTTGCTGGTCGTTTGAAATACCGAAGGCTTGTAGGAATCTACACTTTTATAGTACTGGCGAGCCGTACCAGTTCTTCTACACTTTATTGTTGCCTTGGCAACCATAATGGCTGCTTTATGTGGAGTCATTCGTCTCCTTCAGACACAGTCCCTCAACTTCGAAGTCCCTCTGCAAAAAAGTCCACGAAGATGGTGTCTTTTTGTCATAAGACATCGCTTTATGAGTTGTCCGCACTTTTCCTTCATGAACATCTGAGAAAATAGAAGAGTCTAGTCGTAAACCATACCCGTCTTTTTCAAAACTTGCTACAGGATGGTCCGAACGTTTCCTCCCCTATAGAAATATTGCGAATGGGATTTATTATTAATTTAAAGCACATGTTATGATAAAATAATGTTGGCAAGACTTACGAGTGTTACAGAAGAGGTCAGAACCATTATCGTTTGCAGAATTTTTGGAATCATTTATATACCGCCTTTAGCATCTAGTTGGTCTTAATGGTGGCTTTACCTTAGAAATAATTGCATATGGCAACGAGGTTTACTCATTTACGGTTAATGTTAATCTTTGCGTCGTATTTATATTCACACACACACACACACACACACACACACACACACACACACACACACACACACACACACACACAAGCGCGCGCGTGTATTTCCAGACTCTAAGAAAGGTGGGGAATAATCGTGGCTAAAGAAACCTGTTTGCATACAAAATAGAAGTCTGGAAACAAATTGTAGAGAAGGTCAAAACTTTTGTAAAGTTGTAGTACCTTAGTAAGAAGAAGAAAAAAATTTCCCACCTTCCAGTAATATGTTGTTTTCTAGTGCCTTGCATCTGGCAATGAAGCCATTAGCATTCGTGCTTTCCAATACTTTTGAACTGTAGTTTCTTCTGATCTTAATGCTTCACAGGTCTTCAAGTGTTCTTCATTCATTTCTGCTGGATCGTTACACAGGACACATATTGGTGAGGCTGAGATACCTATTCTGTAGAGATGACTTGCTAAGCAGTCATGATTTGTCAATAGTCGGAAGGCTGCAACAGCTGTTTTCCTTGGTCTCTGGGGGATTATATCTGGGTTGGTATAACTGTTTCATCTAAAATGGAGGAAATGTCATTTACATATGTGCTGGCCTATCACAGCACAACAGCGTCCCTCAGAGGCACATGAGGGGAAGGTCGGTGGATCTAAATATCATCTATTTAGTCCTCCCGGCTAGGTCCGATGGACCCGTTGACCAACGATAGGTGTGGTCCCCCTTGCAAAATGGGGGTTTAAGTCGGGTGATGTAACTGCCACATTGTAAAACTGGTGCCCGTTAAGAAAACAGTTACATGAAAGCCACATACATGAATATGAGTCCTTCCAGTAATATAAAACCAAGAATACAGAAAACAAAAATCTAAAATGTTAACTTTTACCAAATTCCAAATACATTGGTTCAAAATGAAATCGATACCTAACTTATTTTACGCTAGCTATGTTAAATTATTGGGGAGCGTGAGAAACTTGCAGAGCTTCCTGTGGTTATCCTCTGCGGTACATCTAATGTGCTCGAGTCCTTTGACAATGAACCGTAGGAGGGAAATAAGGAGCCAATGGGCAGCCTCTCTTGGTTAGAATGGTTTTTATGGCATACAGGAACCAACCGCGTTGCCATGGGATCCGCCACTAAGGCACAATAACCGAGTTTGTAGTAGATATGGAGTTTCCTACAGGCTTACATATAATTCGCGTTGTATGAAGCTGATAATACCAAAGGTTGTTTCAAAATTTAAATCCTAACATTTCTCGTAATGTTCTAGTTAGGAGAGGCATAAAAACACAGTTAAGTGAGGGCGCTACTGAGTTTTGGAAAGTCTATTTTTATCCAATTTGCACAATATTTTATAAGTGTGTTCAAAATTAAGATGTGTACCAAATTTGAGGTCATTCTGATGCATAATTTTATTTATTTTAATAATTCGGTAAAATAAATTCATTTATACTAAAAAAAGCATAAAAATAATTAAATAATATCTCTTAAACTTTTTAATACATACATTATGGTATATAAATTAAAGTTACTGTGAGCAATATATAATGTTGAGCCAAACTTCTTTTACATTTTAAAATTTCCTTTTTCTTCTCTTTCTCTCCATCTCTTTTTTTATTTTTTTCCCTTAAGTAAGCACTCACCTTTATGCCCATAGCAAAAATTTATGCACGGTATAGATTTCAACATATATACAAAATTTCAAGATCTTAATTAAATTGTGAGACGTGGAGTACCTTGCGTGGCAAAATGCAAAGTTTTGTTGTTTTTGTCATTTATTGTTGTTTTGAGAAAAAGCAATTTTTATGTAAAGACTAGGATTTACTATATTACAATTTCTCAACAGTATACATAGGTACAGAATATAGCAGCACGTATTAGATGTCCAATATCTTCTCATGCATTGACCATAAATGTAAACAAATGCAAAAAAAAGGAGTTGTATTGCTTCTCCAACTTGAGTGGGTGGACAAAACCCATTGCCATGCGACGCCTATATAGGACCGTTAAGTGATCACACATGAAAAAAATCGGATGTGTTGCACACACATAACTTTCTTTACTCTTGTACTAACCATCCTTACAACTCTTATTCCAGTATCTTCTTCATGTTAGTTGAGATAAACATTTGTACAAATTATCTTATTGCTTATTTCCTTGTAGGTGCAAGGGGAATATTAGAATTGCTTTGTGCAATAGTCAAATATTTTTAAGCTTTGAGATTCCGTTCTTTTTGCATAGCTAAGATATATAAAGAAAGGAATAACGATGTTCCATTTGACGAAAGTTTTAAACAGGACTACATGGTCTATAGCCATAAAATTCAAAATATACATTTCTTTTGCCATAAAAATTTCTTTAACATTATAATTTTAATTAAAACCGTTAGAGCCATTTTCGAGAACATCAAAATTTATACTGGAGGAATTTTCTTCAAAATCTTCTGAAAAGATATTAAACTTAAATACTAACTTTGGTTTTTGAGTTATGCTGTCCACAAAGTAACAGGCACACACAAGCGCCCGCGGACCTTTTTCTAATGTCGTTTTGGATTCAGAAGGCCTCAAAATATGCATTTCCGGTAAATTCTCGACATCAAACTTTTGGGTGCAATACAATACTTCATCTACTTACTATAGGTAGTACAAAAAGTAATAATTATTGGGATTTAGGTATGATGTTATGACAGAATCTATGTTCCGAATTGTTTATCATTTCTTGTTAAAAGCTCAGTAAGGTTCTTCCTTAATCGGTTTGATTTCAATCACTTTTGTCGCTAATATATAGGTAGAAAAAGTATTACATTCAACCTAAAATTTCGATAAAAGCATCTCTCTACATGTAAATACTTAACAAAGATGGAAAGTTAGGATTTAGGTTCAGTGTATGTAAAACACACCATGAACTATCCTTTTCATAAAACATGTTTCGTTATTACAGTTTTATTAATTTTTGTTTTGTTTAAGACAGCTGCATTACTAATCAAATGTATGTCTCGAGTTTTCTATGCATATCCTGCGAAGTACTCTCTGCTTTGTCCCCACGCCTACTTTAGACGAACATTTGATACAAATGTGGCTATTGTACATTTTAAGCCTATACCTCCACTCATTTTGCAACCATTCTCCTTCTGTAGTCAGGTAACTAAAATATTGCATTGACCTAGGCTGATCTCTAGTTATTTATACCATATATAGTAAAATGTATTAAGAAAGGCTTTCTAAGACCCATGCTTTCGTTTTACAACAAATTTAATATTGCTCACTATTTAGTTTTTGTTTTTTAAAAGTTAGGTATTACAACCAGCCACTGAGTGAAATGAAAATGGCCGAGCACCAGACAAAATTGGAAACCTGATAAAGGAAGAAATAAACACTATTGTGAGAACTGGCTAACTTTTACATTTTGTTTACCAAAACAACTAGCCATAGGTGACAACTTAATAAGAATGCACTGTTTTCACTTGTATATACGAGTATATTTTTAATCTTCACAGAACGAAATATACCTAATTTCCTCGTACTGTTGAAAGTTGAGCTACCTAAGAAATCCAGTTTCCCACTCTGCTAGGAGCTTAATACCGATTTCGAAGGTAAATAAATGGCATTTTAGGAAATTGCCAATTATAGGTAATTAGAAAGCCTCTGCCTGCGGCTACCCCCAGGTCAAATATATTAAAATTATCTTCAGGATGTTTCAAGTGCAATAGTCAACAGAGCTTTTGTTGTCCTATGGTGCTTTACGAATACATTTTGAACCGATAAATAAGAATATAAAGTTCATCTATTTTATTATAATTAGAGATGGGTCGATAACAGTTTTCCTTGATACTCGATATCGATACATGATGTTTTCCACGATAGCCGATACTTCAATACTCGATATCGTCAGGTATATTTCTGTTTCAATACAAAACAGAATGTTGGGAGAACTATGTGATGCCAATGAAATTAATTAAATTAAGTGAACATACTTAGTGAGACAAAATTTAAAACCGACAGTATACTTATTTTTAAACTCTAGATTAGAAATTTAAAAGCAAAACACGTTTTTGAAACAATCCATTCTTATAAGTTATTGTTCAAAAATACTAGCATTCTCACTCTTTCGCGGTCAAGTCTACTTCTTTTTTTGGTCACATATTAGTCCTGCTGTGCTAAATAGACTTTCAGAGAAAACTGTTGCAGGTGGAATACATAAATACTTAGTGGCTGATTTTTTTTAGTTTTGGAAGTTTTGAATTTGTTTTCCAGTAATCCAGTGCACTAGAAAGAGGAGATGAAAAATCGTTGAGATATGCAGTGATTTCTTCTTAGGAACTGTTAACTGGCAGTCAATCACGATTATTTTCTTGCATAATGTTACTCTACCGGTACCACATTCCTGGAAATTTCTCGGGCTTTGCAGCAGGTGACATCTAAAATAAAATCAATTTCTCAAACACAAAAATAATTTTAAAATATGGAAAACACTTAGAATTAAGGTATAGATAAATTATACATAAAAATCACAGAAAACTTCAAATATTAATGACAGTAAAAACAAAAAATGCAAATTTTTTACAAAAACACTCGTCATTCTCCCCTTAAATATATTACATTTTAATCAAAATCATTAGTCATTTTTGAAAAATTTTCAATGTAAAGGGTAGTTTAGGGTGGGGGGACTTATCTTCAAAAATCTGCGTGTTGTATCCTTGAACGATATTAGAGTTAAATAGCAACTTTGGTTTTTAACCGACTTTTCGTTTTTGAGTTGTGTTCATTGACCGACACACACACACACACACACACACACACACACACACACACACACACACACACACACACACGACACAGTCACACAAACACACGGACAGTTTTCTAAAAATTGCGTTTTTTTTTATTCAGGGGGCCTAACATTTTCGGTGAAATCTCGATACTGAATTTTGAGTCGAATACAATACTTCGCCTACTTACTATAAGTAGTAGAGAAAGTAAAATAATATGTAAAAGTTGTAATTAGGCGTCTTTACAGTCCTGATTTGAAATACACGGGGCCGGATTTTGCGTTGTAAACAGTAAGGATGATTTGAATGAATTTGTATATTTAGATCCACAGCCAAAGCGAATAATCCAAGTATTCTTAATTTATACCGCATTCGGATGGTGGAATGTTCACCCCATTTGGCGCAAGGCTAGCTTAGTAACTTACTTCTATGTGCTAAATGTTGAACCACTAAACGTATGTAGCGTTCCGCTCGAACGAACAGATGTAGTTCAATTTGTTGACCACGTGTGTCGGAGAATGTTGGTATGCCATAAGAGATCGATTTGTCGTTGCGTGTGTATCTACTTGTCGTGATGAATTCCTCTTGTGTTGGATCCCGGGAGAGCAGCTTGCCTAACATGTCTTGTACTTCTTTCTTCAAGAAATTTACTGAGAAGACGCCGGAGAACTGGAAGAACCAGAAAACCAGCTGATGTATTTCCCTCAACTTGTCAGCAAGCATTTCCAGTGCAATGATATCAAGATTTACGGGCGATAAAATAAATCTTTCACAACAAATCTGCACTCACTGTCGGTACAATTAATGTTATAGCTGTTATTTACAAAAGCAGAATCTAGAATGTAGATCACCACCGTATGATGCTTAAGATATGAAACTTGGTAATTTAAATATAACTCTTTCTTTTGCTAATTTTCTCCGTGTTTAAACGACAGCTTCCATCGTGATCTTAATCGGATTATAAATGTAAATGTCTAAGCTTAAATAGTTTTTAAGAAGTGGTTACACAAATCTTACGTTTAACCTTATAATCTACAGTAGCAATCATTCAATATTACGTTTTTGTACTTTTTAGACTTTATATTCCAAAGAAGTTAATTTCCATACATACAAATCACCACGTTACTTACTTATCAGTTATAAAGTTATATTAGTGTGACAAAAACGAGAAAATCAATCCAGTTGCTTTACTGTCACTTTGTTGAGTTCTAAAATTGTGTCACAAATACAGTTTTCTTCTCGTCCATAACACAGTCTACAGTATTTCGTGCTCTCACAACTAACATTTACTTCTCGTAACCTTGATCAGTCCTTTTAGCGTCTTTCTTCATTTTCTCCTTCTCTCATACACTAATTCGACGCTCCTTGAATCTCGTTTACAATGCACTGACACACACGCAGCTGTCTCACACTCACTGACGCACTGACCGACTCATGTCCGTAACTGCAACTCACTCTGCTGTTCCGTCTCCTTTCTCGAAGGCTCTGGAAACCCTTTGTGTTACCGTTTCATTGTTGTTAGTCACGTGTTCAGTTGCGCGAATCGCGTGCGGAAGGTTAACCGTGAGCCCTTTGATACTCGCTGCATAAGGTATCCGGTGTGAAGTAGCTCGGCTCCATCTGTCTTTTGTTGTGCGCCGGGTCCGGCGTCACATTAGCATGAAATGCTTTTACGAAGGTCAAAATACGTATTTTTTAATGTTGGCGTTGTAGTTCTGTGCAGAATTTAATAAAATACTGAGTTTTTCATTAATACTGAGAACCCACCGCCACAGTACTCTGCCCTATACGAGTCCCTTGGTGTAGCAGCAGCATGTGAAACAATATGAAGATATTATGCTTCGCTTCCCTTTTGTTATAAAAGGTGTTCGAAATGATCCCCTCTACGTCTACAACCTGCCGAGCACTGGACGAACTTCTAAAACTCAAATATTGGAAAACGAACACTCACTTCTTTCGTGGAACATATTTGGTTTTGGTTCACAGACTGTATCTTTAAGCATTTTTCACAGATAAAGTCGTGGATTTCGGTGTTGAGAGCAGGCGCTGTCAATTATTTAGTCATTAAAGACACATTGTAATAAAAATCAGTTTACTTGGACTTCTTTTCACGAAATTCTCTATTCTTTCTAATTTCTTAAAACTATCGGCCGTGTTTTTTCCTGCTGTCTAAAGCGGTGCCAAGCCATTTGAAAATATTTTAATAGCCTTAAATTGTGGATATCTTAGAAATGGTAACACCAGCAAAGTTCACAATGACGGTCCACATATGCTCCTTGAGATTAAAGAAAAGAAGAAACAAAACCTCACAATTTTAACCTCACTACACACGCCAAACAAGTTTAGACTAGGCTGCACCTGGTGTTACCCGCACGATAATCATCTAGCACAGATTGCACTATGGAACCACCCAGACTCTTAATAACCAAACGAGTGTGAGAGAGGGGTGATTCCTCTCACACAGTAGTGGTTATGGGATCTTGGGATCTTGGTGATAACGTATTGGATTCATATTAGCCCCGCGCTCATTATGTTAACATACGGCATTGCTTTCTTTCCAGGGCCGATAATCGTGTATAGCTGGTGTCACTGTGGATTAATTAATTGTGATCAATATATTATTCTTTTCTCTTTCACTTTTTAGTGAAATGTGTAGGTCATATGATGCTTTCAGATTTGATAATATAACAATTCTTT
This sequence comes from Tenodera sinensis, assembly GCA_030765045.1. Lineage (NCBI taxonomy): Eukaryota > Metazoa > Arthropoda > Insecta > Mantodea > Mantidae > Tenodera > Tenodera sinensis. Next base: position 150,841,237 of record CM060966.1, read on the forward strand.
TCTGTGGTATTAATATGGGCTGATTTATTTCTTGGCTGAATCAGGATGACACAAGGTGCCTTTTACGAGTTTGAGTGTATAGTCCAGTAGGTTAAATGACATTTGGTCATTTTTTTAATTGTTTGAGGTTGCCTAGGTTTGAATCTTCGCTGCGGCACAGATATTATAAAGGGCTGGGTGGGCCCACGTAAAATAAACTGCATTGAGCAGCATTTTACAGTTATGTTAAACAAAACATATCAATGACTCTTACTTTCTCTAGCATCCGAGCTTTCGTGAGCTGTACAATTACCATACCACTGCAGAGTTTATCCAGGATGGCCTCCACGCTGCTGGCGTTAATATGGTGTATGCATGGATTCCTGGTCATGTAGGTTTGCCGGAAAATGAAATGGCGGTTTGGCAGCAAAGGCGGTAACAATAGAACTCCGTATTACCGTCTCTCATATTACTTTGGAAGACTTAAGATTTGAAGTGCTGTCATGCTGGCACGAAGAGTTTATCAGCTCTCTGTGGTAATACGCTTAGAGCAGTGAAAGAAATTCTGATAAACTGAGTAACCTACTCTCACGTATCTCGTCATAAGGAGATAATCCTGTGTCGGTTACGCATTGCCCACTGCAATTTTACACTGTGTGCGCTGTGTGACAAATGTTTGCGGTCCGTCACGTGCTGCTAGTGTACCTTTCGAGACTCTTGTAACTGCCTGTCAGACTTGAAGTCCTGGTGGACGATAAACAGGCGGTCGAAAGAGTTTTGAAGTTTTTAGTAATGGTAAACTTGAACGTGAGGATTTAGATTTTTAGATAACGAAATTTCATACATTTTCGGCCTTTTTATAACCTCGTTTTAATTCTAGCCTTTGCCGTTTTGTTTGGCATGTTTGCCTATATTTGCTTTTTTACTATTTTTTTTATTTTATATTGAAATTGATCTCTGGATTTTGCCATGATCCATTTTATAAGGACGCTGATGGCCGAGTAGTTGGGTACCCTTAAAACTGCATCATCATCATCATCATCATCATCATCATCATCATCATCATCATCATCATCAACCTCGTCATCTAGCGTCTTCTATGTGGAAGTATTGTAACCCATTCAAAAATCCGATATCGTAATTTCATTGAAAGTAAATGTTTTGAAGTCCCCTGTGTATGTATACGAGAGGAAAACAAGAGACAGAGAATAGCTTATTCAAAAACGCAAAGTTGGATAAACCTCATATTTATATTACCGGCGCTGTATCTCCATCCCCGATGTTTCGTGGGGGTAAAGAAAGAGGTATGTGTAAATGGTCAACAATGGTCACCTGCTGTGAATTTACACAGTAAAGGATTCATTCTGATTCATTTCCACGGATACATCGACACTCTAATCTGACCTTTTGTACTATTTTTACTTTCTCCACTATGTTTAGTAAGTAGAACCGCCTCCGTAGCGCTTGCCTCTGGCGCGGAAGATCCGGGATCGATTCCCAGTACCAGCATGGGGATTTTTCCCCGCTGGGAGGTCTGGCATGGGGTGTACTCAGCCTCGTTAGGTCCCGGGGGGACTAATTGAGGAACTACTTGATGAAGTAGCGGCCCCAGGTCCCGAAGGCCGCATAACTGGCCGGGAGGGCTCGGGGCGCTGACCACGTCCCACCCCCCAGTACTGTACCCCACCAATGACGCCTGCAGTGGGAAGAGGTGAGGGACGCAGCGGCTGGGCGGCAAGCCAAGACCCTTCCTGGACTGTAGCGCTAAGGGTTTCGTTTTAGTTTATATTCCACCCAACAATTCGATGTCGAGATTTCACCGGAAACATGTTTTGAGGCCCCCTAAATCCAAAAAAAGCATTTTTAGAAAATGGTCGTGTGTGTGTGCGTGCGTGCGCGCGTGCGTGCATGTGTGTGTGAGTGAGTTTGTGGACATAACTCAAAAGCGAAAAGTTGGTTAAAAGCCAAACTTGGCATTTAAGCCTAATATACTTTAAGAATATGACATGAAGATTTTGAAGAAAATTCCTACATCCTAAACTACCCTTTACGTGGAAAATTTTGATTTTCTTGAAAATGGCTTTAACGATTTTGATTAAAATGTCATATGTTTAAGATATGGTATGAAATGTATATTTTGAATTTTCTGGCTATAGTCCATGTAGTCCTGTTTACTCTTGATGACTTTTGAATAACTGGTAAACCGTATGAGATAGACCAAATCTTACTATACAAAAATATAGATTCTCGTTGAAACACACAATTTATGTCCAAATGAATTTTGTTATGGACTGAACCATTTCGGAGATATTCCTTGTTATTTATTGAGTTTCGAAATACTTAACACTTTCGTCAAGTGGAAGATCGCTGTTTTTTTTTTTTTAAATCAAAGTTTTAAGATTTGACTGTCTCTCAAAACCTATTCAACTCTCATACTCCCTTTGCGCCTACAAGGAAATCAGCAATAAGATAATTTCTGCAAATGCTTATCTCAACTAACACGATGAAGATAGAGGAATAAGAGTTTATAACAATGGTTAGTACAAGAGTAGAGAAAGTCATGTGTATGCAATACATCAAATTTTTAATAAATATAGTTTAGTGTTGTTACTCAGAGCTTTGCTACACGCGAAACACAGCGTGAAAGAAAGAAACGTAAGCAGACAGGGTTTACAGTGCTGAAAAGGTTGACTTACACAGCAAGGGGCGGACGGTTTTTGTTAGTACCAATTAAAGCCTTCCTCCCCTTGTGCGTGCACTGCATTTTCGACTAAGTTGCCAATTCTGTTGTAAGCGGAACACGTGTCCTCAGTAGGTACCTGTTTGCTGTAGTCAAAATGATGGCTTTTTGCTATTTCCTGCGTAATCTTTGTTACATAGTTGTCGTTAATTGATATAGATAGTGTTACGGCTAGTGATTCTTCAGAATTGTTTGCATTTTACGAAGAGATAGCACATATCAGGGGCCACGCATCACATCCTTCGTTGAATCAGTTGATACCGCAGATGCCGAAAGATTTGCCTAAGCAGAACACTAAGGGAACTCCACACCAACAGAGAGGAGACCTTTTTTGACCTGAGACCAGTGGCTGAAAACAAACACTTTATAACTGATCTTATGGCTCGTCGCTAGAATATTTACTTGCTAGAATACGAACTTGCCGGTTCGATTCCTGGGTTGGAGAAAGGTTTCCCTATAGAAGAATCATTATTAGTGACAAAAACTACACGCATAGGGCCCAAAGCATGTTAATTATCTGTTCGAAGGCATATCAGCATCTGACAACTAATTTATAAACAACACATAATGCAAGAATTTGTACTTTCAATTAGGAATATTAAATAAATGCTATTACATCTTTGGTTGCAATAAAGAATAATGAATATAATTAATTTATGTTCCTTTAAACCTATGTTATAGACCCGACAGGTTTTTATCGTTGCATTAGTCATAATACGAATGTTCAAATACATATCCTCCTTGTTGGATGCATTGACTTAAGTGCCTCTTAGTATTAGCATGGATACCTCTTAACACTTCTGCAGATACTGAAGCGCAAATATGAATGTTCGTTCTTTTAACACGCCTGGACTTCCCGGTCCCGTTTCATAAACCCTGGCTGTGATATATCACGTTAAATCATGTGATCTGGCTGGCCACCGAATTCAATCACCACGACCTATCCACCGTTCGGGGTACACGTTGTCGAGATATTCTTTAACCCCTCTATAATAATGGGGTGGTGCACCACCGTGCTGAAGCCAGTGCCTCACAGCTAACTGAAGTGGGATGTCTTCTAAAAAGTGCTCAAGATTCAGCTCATTCTGTAGGAATTGGAAGTACGGTTAACCAGTTGCTCTGGGAGCCAAATGAACTGGCCCAATGATATGGTGTCCTAGGATGCCGCACCACACGTTACTATCCAGTGCGCTTGGATGTGATGTGGTCGTAACTAGTGAGGATTTCCAGTAAAATGAATTATTTACAGTGGAGTCATATTTCTGCAGTCGTCGCGGAGGACATTACAATTGTTATGTTTGATTGCAAGACCTGACTCGAACTACAAACAGGCGTCGACGCGACCCTATCAGGGCGAAAGCAGGAGGAAAGCGCACGTAGATACACAGCCTAGTGAAGGCTCGCTTCATAGAAGCATTACAAAAAAAAAAAAAAAATCTTATGGCATTTTGTTCTTTGATCAGCCGATTTCGAAACAATTAATCACTTAAAAAACATGAAGGTATTCTTCGAGCGCCTTTTTCAGACGTGAGGTAAGTCGACAACGTTGCGTTGAAGTTGCTCAGGAACTAGACCTGATTTCCGAATGTAAACAGGTCGAGGAGCTTCCCTTCCGTCTGATGTTTTGGCAGGTAACGGTTGTGGTTGTCCTACACGTGGAAGGAGACGTTGACGAGACGCTTGGTAGCAGTAGTTACACGTGTTTGTTTATGTACTGAACCAGTGAAAGTGACACACACACAATTGGTAGTGTCGGCAGCTTGTTTTCGACAAAGCGATCTCCGTAGGAAATGGTCAGAGACAAAAACGTAAGATACAAAATGTGCTCCAAATACCGAGACTTACCACTTGTTTAAATTAATGTAATGAGTTTTCTTCCACCTGATATGAACCCTCTGGATTTTTCTTCTGGGGAGACGTGAAAAGCAGGATCTATAAAACAGCAACTACTGCCCTCGAATTTTTGAGAGGATGCTGCGGAAGAAATACGCAACAATGAGGGTGGGTTTGTTAGAATGCGACGTGATTGGTTAAAAAGGTGTGAGGCTTGCAGGTGCGCAAATGGTGAACATTTTGAACAATACCTGTGAAGTGGGTGAACCATTGGGTTCATTGCTTATTCTTTTGCTTTCACCTTAAAATATCATTTGGTACACTTAGTAAGAGCCTACAAATGTACCTTTGTATTTACATATAAGTCAGAGAGATGGTTGGGTTTATTAAATTATAGCAGTATCAGCTACGAAACGATTTAAGTTTGATGTTGAAGGAAATGATAAACAATATGCTTAGATTGTGAGTTTAGGTTCCAGTATGCGTTACTGAAGAATTCAGATGTACTTATTTATTACGACGTAGCAGACACGGCATGGTATGTCTTTAGGTTTACACTCACGAGTCGCACGGCTCCGGAAGTAGTGACGCATGTTTGTTTATGTACTGACCTAGTGAAAGTGAAACCTGCAGTGTTGCCAGCTTGTTTTCAATAAAATTAAAATACCTCCGTAGGAAATGATCAGAGACAAAAACGTAAGATATAAAATATTTTCCAAATACCGAGATCTAACACTGGTTTAAATTAATATAATGACTTCCCTTCCATTCTGTATATTTCAACATACCCGTTCTGGTTCTCGTTACTGGTGGTTGTGAACCCGTCTAGTAAATAATGATACGCATAAACATTGAGGTTTTATGACGCAATACTTAGTTTACTGAAAGCGCAGTAATAAAACATGCATTTTAAATAACTTTTTTCCCATTAGTACTCCTCTGAAGAAAGTAAGCAAGATGATAATTGTCTAAATGGAATCTAAAGCTAAAACCATTTGATATATTCAGATTCATAACAATCGGTTTAGACGTTCTTAAAGAAAACCACAAAGGCTCACACATTTTTAAAAATATTATTTCTACTAGAGAAGCACAAGCTATGTATTCCTTTCGGAAATAACCAGAAAATAATCTGTTGTTTATTTTATGATATTGTGACGCCGGCGCTCGTCAAAGGGACACTTAACGTCAAGATACCTTACACCACTGCTTGTAAATACGCGACCTGGCGACAATGGAGCGATCAGAACAAAGACGACTATTCGCGCGGCAGAACTAAGCGTTTCCAGATACTTGGAGAAACTGTTCACGTGCCGAGCTTTTTTGTGAAAAGATGGATTTCGAGAAAAATCCGTGCTACGTCATTCTCGATTATTTAAGCGAATGTAGTGTTGATAGATGCGAGTGTTTAAGTGTTCGACGAGACGGCAGCTTTTAGTTAAGCCTATTTGAGTGAGCGTATCGTCGGAAGGAATTTGTGGGACAGAAAGAGAGAACATTAGTAAAGTGTGTGTCAAGGTTACGATTAGTTGTGAGTTGCAAGGTCACCACGACTTGTAGACTGTATTAACGATAAGACGAGGACTACGCTTTTTGTTATTCAAGTTTTAGGGCAATAAAGTGACATAAAAAGTAACTGAAAGTGCCCCATGAATTGCATGAATTTCAGGGAATAAAGGCCAAGATACTGGTAAACTTTGCAAAGGAGACTAAGATCGTGGCTATGTAAAGGAAGAGAGCGTAATAGATCTATTGCGGCTGCGGTTCATAGGGCCCTAGAAGCCCGCTCTTCTTCTCTTTTTAAAATTAATAATAATAATAATAATAATAATAATAATAATAATAATAATAATAATAATAATAATAATAATAATAATAATAATAATAATAATAATAATAATAATAATAATAATAATAATAATAATAATAATAATAATAATAATAATAATAATAATAATAATAATAATAATAATAATAATAATAATAATAATAATAATAATAATAATAATAATAATAATAATAATAATAATAATAATAATAATAATAATAATAATAATAATAATAATAATAATAATAATAATAATAATAATAATAATAATAATAACTGAAAGTGTCATTTGTCACAATATGTATAGATATTGCCCAAAGGATGTGATGTTATTGTTACAGGATACCTGGAGCAAGGTCTGATGGAAAGAGATGCTCGGAAACTCCGCCATCATTACCTGAGGTCCCGCAAATGGCGTACCGATCTGCTGAGCTTGTTGCCTACAGACCTGGCATACATGTGGTGGAGACCATCCTCGTGCCAGGTCCGGGTGCCATGTCCAGTCGTGGTGAGAGCCAATCGATTGCTCCGCTTCCCTCGAATGAGCCAGTTCTTCGACCGCACTGAGACCCGCACCGGATACCCCAATGTCTTCCGTATCTGCAAGGTAACGTGAAGAGATCAAACTAAGCAATGCATGATTCAATAGTTCAACATAATAACGATATACATATGTTATTTATAACTCGAGAAATAACAAAAGTCTGAATCCTTTTCCCCAAAATATGCAGACAAAATCCCAAAATATGATATATCATAATGTTAAGTATATGAGTGCACAGATTTCGTGTGATGATAGATTCAAATATGACGAATTAAAAAGTCCAATTATAAATTCATCTATCGTTAAAGGTAAATCTCATAATTCAACACTATTCATTATCAGCACAGTCTGGCAACAGAGTTAAACTGAACAAACGAATGTTTTGTTTGCTAATCGACTTCCGTTACCATACATGCATTCACATCTACGACAAGTGAAAGTCCATAGTAGGCCAGCCTCGAAAACTGGTTTCACCAGTGTCTAAGTGCTTGTTATCAGCTAATGCAATTAACGAGAGGAGCGGTAGTTATATTTCCGATCTATCATCACGAGATCTGAGCAGGTGGTTTTTATTGTCAACATTCCTGAACTTCCGCTCTACACACATGCCAAAGTTGCGCCATCCCTAATAGCCTGTATGTATAATTAAAACAGCGCGTGATCTCAAATAAGGTTTTACAGAATTGTGTATTTCAGAGATATTATTATTGGTACACTTTATACTTTTTTGAAGTGTCGCCAGTATTACTTGGTAATTGTAGCGTAAAAAGTTAATTTTATTTGTTTAGCAGCCTCCTGCTGAGAAAAATTCATCAGATATTTTAAGAATAAAAATATTTCGCTCTCGCGGGGATTGCTGTTGAAACGACTTGCCAATCTGCATGAAATGTTAAACACAGTTTTAACAATAACTTCGAATTATGTTAATTTTTAAATTGCGACGTATGGGCGTTCTAAAAGCAACTTGCAATTAATATATGAAACAATTAATTGTGCAGAAAACTTTAGAACTAAAATACAGAAACTTGGTATTTTTCTGTTCTAGATGACAACAAATAAATGGTATAAATTTAAAGTCAATCGACTTTAGATTTTTCAATTTTCAGAAATGTGTCCCCATTAAGGAAACTAATATTGAGAAGTCAATGCTTTTCTGTTATTTGCAGGTGTTGCTTGCGATTCTGGTCCTCATTCACTGGAACGCCTGTTTCTACTTTGCCATCAGCTACGTGATTGGCTTTGGAACAGACAACTGGGTATACAACTTGAATGGGGAGAGGAACAGCTCACTAACCCGCCAGTACATATACAGCTTCTACTGGTCCACACTAACCCTTACTACAATTGGTAAGTGCCACGCGATTAGAGTATCACCTCACGACCGCTGCCTCTCCAGCCCCATCCACGCAGGAAGGAAATCATTTTGCTGCATTTGCTAAATAGCAAAGTGACTATTCCATATTTCGAAGTAACGCAACGAAAGCTTGCCAACGAGAGGTACTGAAACTTCGTACTACTCGGATAAGTCGGATTACCTTGCTCAATTAAAGGCCACATGTCATTTCCACTCCCCGTATTGTACTTGCTAATCCCACTGCGATACCCTCACCTCGAGCCGTTCTTAGACACTGGAGCCCTTAATAGGATATCGTCACCCTGCAACAAGCATAACGGTAAGTTTACGAAAATAGTCTACTACGTGTCCTACAGATTGGCAAGCTTTCGTTGTCCCAACTCTTAACACGTTAAATTTGGCACAGGTCTTAGTCACGTCTTTTAAAAAGCATGTATTTCTTTAATTTTTAATTTAAAATAGTTAAAATATGAGTGATTAAGTTTCTGTATTAGATTTTTTTCTTTTTATTTTCTTACCATGTACCATTTGGTAGAAAATGTATGGTATTCCATCCAAAAATTCGACCGAGATTTCACTGGAATTACCCCTTGAATGAGCAAGAAAAACTTTTAGAAAAAGTTATCTGTATGTGCATGTGTAAATAACATGAGTAATTCAAAAACGAAAAGTTTTATCTTAAAATCTTATTCGCAGCGAGTTATCGGTCTATTTGCCGACTCGGAGCTGCCCAGAAACGTGGATATACCATATCTAATCTTAACGGAAAGATGCTATTCTTGTAGGCAGGCGAGCTGAAATGTTTTGGTTTCCTCCTGTACATGGCATGTCCCTGATAGATTACATGTGCTTTAAGACGTCCAGCTCTTTCTTATGTGGATCTCTGTAATGTTTACTTTTAGGCTATTCTCAGCACAAAACATATCAGCAATACGTTAAGATTCTTAGCAGACTGCCTCTCTTACTGCTTCTTCCTTTCCACCTTCAGATGTCTCTCTCCTTCCTTCTCTAACCACCTCATAACCAAGCTTTTCTGGAGGGAAAAATGAAAAAAGAAGGGGGAAAAACGGCAGGACTACATAATAGTAGACTTCATTCGCATGCTCTTTCTTCTTTTGTCCAAGCAAATTGCGAAATTTTCTTCTTTAAGACAGTAAAATGCATCTTTTGCCATTTCGCCGCTTCTCTTTTTCTCCGCCTTTATAACGTTCTCCATATTACTGGAAGGGTTTATATCCAGATCATAAAACGACGTACCTTCGAAGAAAAACTCATTTGATGCACCAAACTTATTCGTTTATGTAACTTCCATTGAAGAAGTATAAAACTAAAACTAGCTAAGCTTAATATCTCTTACTTGGTAACCATCGGAATTTAAAGATTAAATTATTTTGCAAAAGAATGCTTAGTTTTGTGTACATATTTAGGTTTACAAACAAACGAAGCTGTGAGACACCGCACAGTCTACAGTTAGATTACGTCGACTGTTCAGCGAGCTTGGATTGGGAAGAATTGCAGTATCGATTTGTAGGAATAGGTTGTAATAGCTAAATAAAAATAAACGATAGTAGGTAGAAAAAAAACCATCTGAAAGTAGCAGGTTAATTTTGTTTCATTGATGTATATAGGTAACCACTATGCAGATGGATAAAAGGTCTAAGGATTTCTTTATTTTTGTCGTTTGCTTGAAGGTTTTCTATGCAGAAGAAAGAAGTTATCATTTCTTTTTGCTTTTTGCAAGCCAAACAGGAGAACCTTTTCCACTTCAACAAAGAGGACTATCCTACAATAAAATACTTTTTCTGTTGACGTTTGAGAAGTAATAATATTGATCTATAGTTTTAAATTAATTTTCATCATCAGATTTATAAATTTGCATTGTTCTAGTTGTGTTAAATAATGAGGAAATGTTCTATGCAGAAATTACCGAGCGAGATGGGTCCGCGGTAACGTGTGAGGCTCGCATTCGGGAAGTCGTGGGTTCGATTTCCGTGACCGACCTTTCTGACCCATGGGTTTTTTCGGAGTTTCCCCGGGTCGCTAGGTGAATGCTTGGAAGAATAATTTTATCCCGCGAATTTCTTGTCCTTCCATTTCACCTTCTCGACCAAATGTTGTTTATTATGGCAATTGCAAAGGAAATAAAAACTATTACATGAATGTAAACATTCGAGTTTGCCGTGCACTTGTTTCTATGATAAGCTGTATGTATTTGGTTATTGGTTTACATTCCCATCCCCTTTCCGCTAACATGGCCGGTAGTAGACAAAGAAGTAAAGGGGAGGAATGACAACTCTTTCATTTGTCTTCACAACCTCTTTATTTAGTTCAGTCTAAATCGACTTGTTAGATAGGAGTAAGTAAACTGATACTCTACAACATGGATCGTTTTACATGGGCAGAACTCACTGACATGTATTTTGCGTACGGTGCTGCTGGCACGATGACTGGAGCTCCAGAGCGCTTCCCAAACAGAGAAATACCAAATCCGAAGACATTTCTTGTGATTGACGAACGAATGAGAGAAAGGTTCTGTCAATGTAAATCTTCATTCTCGTGTTAGGAGGCCAGTTATTGAAGAGGAGGTGTTGGAGTAGTTTAACAACAGTCCCTCAACAAGCACTCAAGCTGTTGGCGCGACGCCTTCAATAATTAGGTACACTGTTTTGGAACATTCTTCACGAAGATCTTCAACATCCTTTCAAACCTAACAAAGTTCAAGAACTTGGGGGTGATGACTTTCGTCTTCGAAGTGCGTTTTCTCGATGGCACTTACAGCAGCGAGTGGACATTCTCAATTTTCCCGCCATTGTGTTAGTTTTCAGCTGTTTTAACGTTTACTTTTTAGCCTATGGTAAGGTTGTGAGCTTCCCTGTCTTTATGTTTTGACTTCGGACTCCAATGACCAAGTTGTCGACGGGCCCTTAAACCCTATACACTCACTCAGTCAGTAAATTAGATATTTGCTGTAAATTCTTTCTAAAGCCTAGTAATGAAATGTTTTAGGAGAAACGCCACAGCCCGAGAACGATGCCGAGTACCTGTTTGTGGTAGCGGACTTTCTGGCAGGTGTGCTGATCTTCGCGACGATTGTGGGTAACATCGGTAGCATGATCAGTAACATGAATATGACTCGTGTCGACTTCCAGAACAGAATGGATGGTGTGAAACAGTACATGGCCTTTCGCAGAGTGTCTCGTGAACTGGAGGCTCGAGTTATACGGTGGTTTGCCTATACATGGGCCAACAAACAGGTAAGCAATACTTGTATCAGACGTGAATGAAACTGAATACGTGGTACAGGGGAAGTTGTGTCCTTAAACCATGGGTGTGCCCGGCTAAAAACATTGTCAAACGTCAAGCATGGGGAAAATCTATGTTGTTACTTTACATTTAATTTCTATCATTCATAAATTTATCTCTATAGCCCGAATTTTAAGCGTAATAAAATAGTAAAATAAGCAAGCAAGTAAGCACGAACAACGGTGAAAATAAACACAAAAGTAAGAAAAAACAAATACACGCAAAAGCTTCGAAGAAATAAAGGGGCCCAACCGACCCCCAATTCCCCCTACCCCTCCATCAGGCACACTCATGCATTAAGCCAGGCCACACATACTTTTCCACGTGAGTTTCGTTAGCTACTGTCAGTGCTGGACGGGAAAGTGGCGTGACTTTTTATCCAGGTTTATCATTGTGCACAGGAACAGTTAAAAAGTAATTTAATACCTATAGTGATTGTTGAAGTAAGTACGATTTGTTCCTTTAACTTCGGTGGTCATCTCGGCAGCCTTTCCTATTGTCCTAGGCAAAGGTGTTCACTCGCATAATGTGGGTTTGGGTATTTAGGTTTCTTGTACATTAGATCACACTCTCATTCATACTTCCAGACTCTGGAGAGGACTGGGAATAACATTGGCTAGAGAAAAATTCCCACTCCCAGGCGAAAATCGAACCCCGTACCCTTCGCACAGCAGGTAGATGCCGACTATGAGGCTTTCATGGTACTTACAAATAACCCTGAGTGAAAGGGAAATTAAGAGGTGGGAGTAGAACGACATTGACATCATTGCCTCATAAGAGAAGACATTGGGTGACAGTACATAAAGTTATCACATTATATAATCTGAGAACATATTTAAACCATTCTAATGTGGTTTTATGTGATGGGAGTGTTTTTAACGCTTGAAAACTCGTTTTTGTTGCTTAAATTATCTGCATTCTGCTGTTTTCTATCATAAGAAGTTTGACATTGTAGTTTGGCTTTATAAACTAAAACTATATGAACATTGCAGATCGATCTTCTGATCTCATTTCAGGCTCTCGACGAGGAACGCGTTCTCGCTGCACTTCCGGATAAGTTGAAGGCTGAGATTGCAATCCACGTGCATTTGGATACACTGCGTCAGGTCCGAATATTCCAGGACTGCGAGCCTGGTCTCCTCGAGGAACTGGTGCTCAAACTTCGGCTTCAGGTAAGTAGATTTATATCCCAAAATTTAGTTAATGTTCCTTTTGAGCCTGTGGCATTGTGTAAGTACCTAATAAATACTTGCACACATACAACTCAAGTTCCTCCGTGTTTAGACTGGCATTTAAACAAGACAGAACTTCGTAACAATCCACTCATAGCTCTAAAGTAAGAGAGCAGCGTTGCCGAATTGTAATAGGTCGCTAGTTAGCAATCTGGAAGCACGTGCCACATTGCATTGTAACATAGTTATATACCAGCCTCCTAAAGGTCAAATTATATGAGAAGAGACGGCAAAGTGGTTGCACCTGGAGCAACAGTGGCGGGGACAATATAAAAACGGTGTGGAAGCATTCCCGCTCCAGCTACTGTCACAAGTCGTATCTTGTTTAAAACAAACTACAGAGTTACGGAACCAAAGAGTTCCACTAGCTACTTTAATCTCTACCCAATTAAAGTTGAATAATTAGGTAGCTGCTGGATCTACGACACCAAATTTTGCTTTTATCTGTTACATCAAAATGATATTGCACACAAGCATGACAAAAGTTACATTATTCGCCCTTTAAATGATATAACTGACTTGTCTGTAATACTTCAGCTTTTTCTCGAAAACAATTAACCCTAAAAGAACTAAACTTTGCACATTTATTCCGAAAAAAAAGAAATATCCTGAGAGTTTATGAAAAATTGAGTTTATAAAGTAAATGTATTAATAACTGGTTTTCTGTAATGTTTGTTTTCATATGTAGTACTTTTTTGTCTGTAGTAAAAATACGTTTTGGATAAATAGAAAAACTACAGTGTCCAAGGTTTAATTTGTTTATCTGAAACAGGTACTAAGATTTTTAAATACATAAGAATTTATGACATATCATTCAGTTCTATCAGTAAGCAAGATAAGTTTTAACCCATTGACACAGGTTTCTCTCGCCTAGGTGTTCAGCCCAGGCGACTACATCTGTCGGAAAGGTGACGTAGGAAGAGAGATGTACATTGTGAAAAGAGGCCGCTTGAGTGTCGTGGCAGACGACGGAAGAACGGTGCTGGCCACTCTGGGTGCTGGATCAGTTTTCGGTGAAGTAAGCGTGTTGGAGATAGCTGGGAACCGAACTGGAAACAGACGAACGGCGAACGTAAGATCACTTGGTTACTCAGACCTTTTCTGTCTCGCCAAGCGTGATCTGTGGGAGGCACTTGCCGATTATCCGGAGGCAAAACATAGCCTCATGGAGCGGGGATGTCAGCTCTTGAGGAAGGACGGTCTACTGGACGAGCAGATGTTCAAGAAGGCCCAGGATGAGCACGAGACACTCACAGACAAGGTGAATCGTCTAGGTAAGTGTTCAACTTCTAAGCCTGCAACACTTAGTTTTCTTCAATTAAATTAATAAAAACAATAACAAATACGATGTGTTGCACTCACATGACTCTCTCTACTCTTGTACTAACCATTCTTCTGTCTTGTTCGTGTTAATTGAGATAAACATTTGTAGAAATTATTCTGCTACTTATTTTCTTGTAGGTACTAGGGGAATGTGGGAATACAGTAGACTTTGAGCGATAGTCAAATCTTTTAAAACTTTGAGATTCCGTTCTCTTTGTACGGCTAAGATATGATCTAGTAGTTAAAGCGACGATGAATTAATAATCTTCCAGTAGCTGGAGCTTAGTCCACATAGCACGGAGAGAAGGAACAGTCCCTTCCTAGTTTTTCTGCTGAAAGCATCGAAGTTTTCGAGCTGTTTCGCACTGTCAAGTATTGGAGGAAATCTGTCAGCCTTGTAACACTTGGTCATGGGTACCTTTTGCTTTTGTTTTGTCACAGTCCTTGGACCATAGTTCTTCGTGCCCAGGTTCCAAAGTTTAATCTTATCATCACGACTGTTTTAAGATGCCAGTGAGCGCAGGATGATCCTGCATGATTACGACCAAAGTGATCACGTTCATTTTCGTTTTAATTTCAAACAAAATAGGATGCAATTATTATTATTATTATTATTATTATTATTATTATTATTATTATTATTATTATTATTATTATTATTATTATTATTATTATTATTATTATTATTATTATTATTATTATTATTATTATTATTATTATTATTATTATTATTATTATTATTATTATTATTATTATTATTATTATTATTATTATTATTATTATTATTATTATTATTATTATTATTATTATTATTATTATTATTATTATTATTATTATTATTATTATTATTATTATTATTACCATTATTATTATTATTATTATTATTATTATTATTATTATTATTATTATTATTATTATTATTATTATTATTATTATTATTATTATTATTACCATTATTATTATTACCATTATTATTACCATTATTATTATCATTATTATTACCATTATTATTATTACCATTATTATTATTATTACCATTATTATTATTACCACCATTATTATTATTATTATCATCATCATTATCATCACCACCATCATCATCATCATATTATTAATTGTGTGGGGTTAAATAAACAGGAAACTAGCTGTATGCTCTAGACGCTAGCCTACTGATCCCAAGGTCGCGAGTTCAAACCCGGCCTAGGCCGATTGTTTTTAAGTGTGCTTAAAAACGACAGCTCCATGTCAGTAGATTTACTGGCATGTAAAAGAACTCCTGCGGGACGAAATTCCGACAGCGTCGTTAAACAACAAAATAATTTTTTAAACCTCCTTATCCTATATTATTGATTGAATAGATCTTAGAAAATATTTTCATCTTCACAAACGGTATTAATCACTGCCGCTCTTACTTCAATTGTTCTAAACTTCTGGAATGGCGCTGTATATCATAGGAGGTTGCCCAGAGTGGAATATATGGCTGTCAAAATGGGCAAATCTCGAAGGTTAATAAGATACTGTTGATATTCCCAGAGTTGATCCACATATCGAACAGTTTAAATCTAGTAAGGTATTTACTAAATTCTCTTTAGCAATATTTATAAAAATGCCATTATTATTTTGCGTCGAACACTTTGAAATCGTGTAAGAGTTATGTTAACCACTAATATTTGATCTCCAATTTTCTGCATGGAGGAATATTTTGACCAGAGTTTGTGGTGATTCATTTTCTCTTGCTTCAACAGAGTCCACATTAGAGAAGCTTCAGACTCGGTTTGCAAGACTGATGGCGGAGTGTGCCAGTCATCAAGCCAAAGTTAAACAGCGTCTGACCCGCGTAGAGCAACAGAGTCAACGTCAGGATCAGAGGAACCTGCTCTCCCCCTCCGCTGGGTAAGTACCTATACAAAATTCTAAAGTAAGAACAAATTAGAGACTAAAAACTTCACTTATCTTATTATTTTGGTGCTGACCCTGGGGTTTCAAGCTATATCCAGCTCATTCTCAAAGCCATATAAACAAACTCGTTGCCAAGCTACATGAAGTTTTTAGTTTCTAATTTGTTCTTACTTTAGAATCTTGTTGCTTCACTGTCAATAGCTTCAATTTTTCCATAATTAACCTATACAAAAGTTACGACATTTTAGAATATTTCCACTCAGTTTGAGCTGTCGGGAGGGCTCACCTGCTGCAGCCGAGCTTGACCATGTTTTTTCCCCCTGTGTTTCCGTGTTGCTGGGTGAATACTGGGAAGGATAAATCCATTCCCCGAATTTCCTGTCCCTTTATTTCTCCTCATTTCTCATTTCACTTCACCTTTCATCCTGGTTGGTTATTGCACAGGGCTAAGTGTTGGTGGGAGTTTCGGCGTGGATTGCAGGTGCCTTGTCCTCTGTATATCCTCGTCCTCCCAGGGTATGTATAAACCCACAGGGGGTAGGGAAGGGGAGCCGGTTTTACGAAAAGCCACTCGGGAGTATCAGGGATCTTGACCTCTGCTGTCGTCTCTCCTCCGTCCGGCCACCCTTAGTATCCTCTCACTTTATCCCTCACTTGTCGCTGAAGCCTTGAACAAGTCAGTACGAGGTGATGCTACGAGATATCTCTGAGAATGTGTGCAGACCGCGTATCTCGCAACGTTAGGAAACACTCATTATAGCATTTTCACTTTCGTCAGTCTATTCCTCCGCTTTGCAACCTCCCCCGCCCCCTCCTCTTAATGAACAAAACGTGAGGGAGGACCACCACCCCCTCAAGTGCGGGAGATGTAGAAACACATACCGGATAGAAGAAGTTATCGCTTCGGCCATGCATTAACCAGGGATTCTATATTAATGTAACAAATATGTGCAATACAATTATTGCCAATAAAGAACCGTTTCACCGAAAAAACATTCTGCATCAAATATTTGGAGCCATGTAACTTCTTGATGAATGGACGTAAATGGTTTATTTTTTTCTCTAACTGTTTTGTAAACATTGTATAAGCAATGCAGTAATGTCTTTTTACTCTGATTCGAATGAATTAACCACACATTAATGTTAAAATGTCATACAAAGTTTAATTTCTAAGAGAAATTTGGCAATGCAGAGTCGGGTGTTCTCAACTGTTTCTCACGGCAGCCAAGCTCCGATGGAGGGGAGGTTAGGGGAGGCATCGCCTGGCTGAAAGTGAGGAGGAACTGTAGGGCAGGTGACAATTTCACGGGCCAAGTATAACAATAGGTAGATGGGCTGGCAGCTTTAGCTGTCATTTATGGAAAGAGATCATTGGTTTTATTTCAGCCCAATAATCTACAAAAGAACGCAATTGTCTTAGAAAAATGAACAGAAGACTTTTATTTTAATGATGATGATGATGATGATGATGATGATGATGATGTGCATTATTAGGAAAATCTGTATAACTTTATCTCAGTATTGTTTTAATACTTGAACAAATGCATAATTTCAGTTACATTCACGATTTTCAGGCATAACATTTCGTTTCGTGTTGATTTGCCGAGATAGTTACCGCTTAAGCGGCACGTTAAGCACATTGGGCTAGTGGTTTGTTTATATGGAAGCATACGCCGATCAGATGTTTTGTTTACATCTGAGGCACACGCTAGTCGGTTACAACAAAGGTTGTTGGGCGTGCGAAAACTAAACTCATCAGCTCAGCGTTGCCTTTTACATTGCCGAAAAAATTAATGTTTTTACAAAACAATTAAACCTACGGACACGAAAATTAGTATTTTATATTTCTTACACCTGCATCTATTAACCAGGTTATTCTGGCCGAAGCATTACCTTCCGTACTGCAGAGTGAGAATGGGTGATTGGGTACCTACTTCTCATGGCGCGTGCGTCGATTCTCAGAAATCGTGTCTTATTACAGAATAATGCAAATATGCTGCATAATTCACCTCTTGCAATATTACAAGCTGTTACATCAATATTTACTTCATCTGTAGACCAATAATTTTAGTTAATAAGGGTAGTATGTTTTCAGTATGGATGCGGTTGGTTTGTTGATCTAAGTGTAATATCTCTTAAATGCCTCCAAAGAAACTCAAGGACAAATGCAACCTAAGGGTAAATGTCATATGGATAAACCGCGAAACAACGGCACGCCGGCTGTTTCAGCTAGTTAAATATAAATTCACGCGTTATTTATTTGGAGAGGATATTCAAATATAACGGTCATGGGAACAATCTATCAGGGGTGTAGCGTCAGTGGGGGTGAGAGATGTATTACATGCCCTGTAATCCTCAAACCGATGCAAATTGATATTCATTATAATTTTGTGGCACATAATCGTTTTAATGTAATTACAAATCAAGCTTTCCTAAATGTTATTATTTGAATCCGCGTCACTCTGCAATAATCATATGACTTGAAACAAAGCTTTGGCCAACGGCATGTCTTCAGCTGTAGCAAACTGGTGTAGTACGCTTGACCCAAGGTATTTATCGTTATAGACTACATGTCCTGTCATGAATCGCACTAATATTATTGCATTTATGGTCGTGAATGAAGAGCAATTTGCTTTTTTTTTTTTTTTTTTCCTTCGTATATGTGGTCTTTAATTGTGAACATTTAAGCATGATTTGACTCTAGGTTAGCTACTATTAAAGCAAATATAGGTTAAGATTCGCGCGAATTCTGGGGCGAAGTTGT
Source organism: Tenodera sinensis (assembly GCA_030765045.1). Classification (NCBI taxonomy): domain Eukaryota; kingdom Metazoa; phylum Arthropoda; class Insecta; order Mantodea; family Mantidae; genus Tenodera; species Tenodera sinensis. The sequence continues at coordinate 150,860,036 of CM060966.1, forward strand.
GCACTGAGGCAGTTACATCCATGACGTCACCACAGTTACAGTAGTAAAAACATACTTTTCCGTGCCCTTGTAGCAACGAAAATCAAAATAAACTGTAATGTGTTTGACAAACTCATACCCTTTCTCTAAAAGGTAATGTATAGTTAAAGCAGATACTCCATTCAGTATTACCGAATATTACAAAGTGTCTAAGGTATTTTAACATCAAAGTTCATGAAAGTGAATCCTGGCTGTGCCGTGATACTTTATACAAATGTTTTGTTTCGAAAGAAAGGTCAGTTTGGAATTCCAGCGTTTATGAAGAGTTAAATAACATTTAAAAGCAGCCAAAAGACCACAGCTATTCTTGTAATCACATAATATGAGAAAAACAACTAAAATGTTTGGGGTAAGTCCGAGAATAAAATTCTCTTTGAATAATCACATAAGCCCTCAGTTGAACGTAACATGAAGTGAAAAGGAACAAAATTTGACCTTCTCATTTTGTATGGGTTGTGTTTTCTAGGAAAAGAGACACATGGCTTTCATGGTCACAATGAGAATGAAGGATTTTCAAACAGAGGCAATTATAAGGAAAAATTGAAGCTATTAACAGTGAAGCAACAAGATTCTAAAGTAAGAACAAATTAGAAACTAAAAACTTCACTTATCTTAGTAATGTTATTATTCTTTTGCTAACCCTGGGGTTTCAAGCTATGTCCAGCTCATTCTCAAAGCCATATAAACAAACTCATTGCCAAGCTACAATCTTTTATTTTTTCTGAAAAACAATTATTCTTATTCAATTTTTATTTACCAATCTCTGAAAACAAAAATTTATAAATACAATATATAGATATATAAAAGATAGAAATGAATATTCGGCTTGTTTTGCAGTATTTTAACTACAAAAAGTACTCTTCAAAATCTAGGACACAAGCATTTCCAAGAAATGTTTTATCCATGTGACGCTTAATATATTCAGCCTGCTGTTTATTTTCTGCGTTAATTAGTAGAGAAACGCTGGGTTAATGCGCCGCTACCGCAAAGATAAATTAAATTAGTGGTACTGCGGGCTGTCGCCTCCATTAACTATCATAAATCCAATAATACCTTTTATTTACATGTTTCGCTTCTAATTCATTCCATGCAAAATTGATCAATTTCTGCGGTGGTTTGTTTTAATACTCTGAACAGTAAACAACCAACTCAAATTATTTGGCAGGTCTCATTATAAGGAATCATTTTATGTAGCTAAGGTTCTTTTTGTCATTACCGCACTCCAACGTGGTGGCAAATCGGACGGTGTATGAATGAAATGGGTGAAATGAGGCTCAAATGAGCCCGAGGTCCATCGAACTTTAAGTTACTCGACATTCGTCTTCTCAGGATAAGGGAAAACCTCGCTAAAAACCTTATCCGTATAATTCACCCTAAGCAAGATTCGAACCAGCGATCTCTTGGATGTGAAGCAGACACGCTACCACCACGCTACAGAGGCGAGCTGTAGGTAAGGTGGTGTCATATTTCAATTTTTTTTCAAATAACAAACAACGTCTAAGCTACAGAAACGCCTTTAATAATTAATAACTACCAGCTTTTATTTAATAATAAAAAATTATAATGTGTAATTTATTTGATAAGGTTTAAAGATTCTGTCTAAGGATTAGAAATCCTGTTTAGGCAGATGTTACTATACCAAAGATGTCCAACGTTTACGAAAGAGGGGAGGTTCGATTTACCTCCTTCCACTATGCGCGGACTTTGCCTCTCTTAACCCCCATCTGTACATTGTGTTGGAGTAGCGGGTTGGTTATATATACGTTGCATTTTATTTGCGAAAGCACCTTCAAATCTTATGCGATAAACATCCATTCATTAGTGACTTCTTTTGTACTGCTTACGTTTAAGAAGCCTATCAATACCTGGCGACAAGTCGAGGTGCATAACCTTAGAAGATACACCAAGTGATCGTCGCGTAACATATTGCGATACATTCTTTTAATATAGTTCAATTTGGAGAAACTCCGTGCAAATATAAGTAGAGTTATATTCACTCTTATACAAATTATTCTTGTAAATGATTATTTCTCTATCTACTAAATTTTAATCAACATAACCATTTTCAGAAATTATCTTATTCCTAATTGTGTTGTAGATACAAGGCGAATACGGGAATACAGTAGGCTCTAAGCGATAGTGAAATGTTTTAAGAGGTGGTTGCTATGCGATGCCTTTGAAATTCCGTTTTCTTTGCAAGGCCAAGAAATAAAAATCTGTGTTACACTCGCATGACATTCTCTACTCTTAATAACTATTCCTAAAAACCTTATTCCTCTATCTTTTTTATGTTAATGGAGATAAACATTTGCAGAATTTTTTGCTGGTATTCTTGTGGGTGCAAGGGGGATATGAGAGAAAATCCAATAGTTGGATAGTTGTTCTATTTTAGGTTGTAATAAAGACACACCTGCTAATATATCTGTAGAAAAAGATAATTTTACATATGACAATTTTAAATACGATAAAAATCGTATAATGTAAAATATTTGATAAGTGTAATAATCTACAAAATTATTATAAAATTTGGAAATAGGACAGCTAATCATCTTAGAATAATTTAGTTATTTAATTTAGTGCAGCATACAGATGACTCTGTAAAATGTACAAAGAATCACGGATAATTTGTAAACCAATCAATTATAAAACACTTAATTGCAATTCAAAACGTCCGAACAAATTAACAGTAAATTTGGTAATCAATCCACGAGCACCAAAAAGTAGACCAATCGCTTCCCAATTTGAAATTTTGTATTTCTCTCTTAAATAAGAAATGCAAGGCTCATAATGTTATTTCCCCCTTGTCAACCTCCTTATTTTGGTCTACATTTTTTAAATCGGATTCTAGGCCCAAGAATTAATCCTCTATTTTGTTGCCTATCAATGACAATTGCGTCTATTCTTTCATAAAACTAAGGTTAGAAAATGTGTTGTAAACGTAAATACGAAATCACCATTTCGATACCAATACAATGTATCCCTTTCAATAAATCGTAAATAATTATTTCTGGATATAAATATATTCTTACAATGTTCCCACAAACTAGTGTGTATCTTCTAAACTTAAGCGAACAAGAAATATGTATATGCGCATGTCACCAAGCAAAGAGTATAATTACTAATTCCTTATGGTAGTATCGTGAAAATACTCGTAAAAAATGCCTTGTCCTGGCCTACAGTGGGTTTTGAGCGATACTGAAATCTTTTAAAGGTAGTCGCTATATGAAGGCTTTGAAATTCCGTTCTCTTTGCACAGCTAAGATATAAAAAATTGAATATCCACCTTCCATTTGAGAAACGTATACGTATTACAAAACTCATACAAATAACAAGGGTATCCGCGAAATGGTTCACTTTACTAAAAAGTGTATTTGGACATAAATTGTGGTTTCTACATTTTTTGTATAGTAAGATTTGTTCTATCCCTTATGGTTTGCCAGTAATGCAAAAGTCATCCAGAGAAAACAGGACTAGGTTTAAAAAAAATTTAAAATATGCATTTCATTTGCCATAAAAATTCTTTCAACATATCACATTTTAATCAAAATCATTAGAGCCATTTTTGAGAAAATCAAAACTTTCGAAAAATTTTCCATGTAAAGTGTAGTTTAGGGTGGAGGAATTTTCTTCAAAGACTTCGTGTAGCATCCTTGAAAGACTTTAAACTTAAATGCCAACTTTGATTTTAACCGACTTTTCGTTCTTGAGTTATGCTGTCCACAGAATAATACACACACACACACACACACACACACACACACACACACACACACACACACACACACTCATTTTTAGAGTCTGAGAAGGAAATAGGAATAAACTTGATTTGAGAAAAATTGCCACCCCCAGCAGGAATCGAACCCGGGACCCCTTGCACAACAGACAGGTGCTCTACCGACTGTGCTGCAGGGCCAGCCAAAATAAGTTTTGTATCAATACTTTGCAGAAATATTATCTGCTTTCAGATAAAGAGCATGCTCAATATATCAATCTGGCAATACATTTGGGTACTGTTTTATTATAATAAGTAGATTCTGTCCTTAATTTCTATGTGTAATCAAGAAAAGGCTATTGCTTTAAATCTTTTCCTTTGAGATTTCCACACCCTGACAGAAGAACAGCAAGAAATAGAAGAAGGTAGCATAGATGTGATGTGCGGGAGGCAGTTTGACAAAAGCCTTGCCATTATATCGACCCGCACATCCTACACCCACTTGTTTGCAACGAGATTCAGTTAGCATTCGAGTGGCTCTCTAGACTTGGCTTCGTCCTCACCCAAAGGAAGAGCCACCATTAATTACTAGGACAGCTGCTTTAGCTCGGTACCTGGCCATATTACATTCTAAACCCTTCTTAACATTATTTTGGCAGCATTTACATTTGCTCTAGAATAAAGGATTGAGGTTTAGTTTCACATTAAGTATACCTGATATTAAATTTTTGACAATAGAAAAAAAATCTGTGTTGCACACACATGACTTTCTCTACTCTTGTACAAACTATTCTTACAAATTTTTATCCCTCTATCCTTTACACATTAACTGAGAGCAACACGTGTAGAAATTATCTTGATGCTACTTTCCTTGTAGCTGCAAGGGGAATATAAGAACATACTAGGCCCTAAGCAATAGCAAATGTTTTAAGAGCTGATTGCTATTTAATGAACTTTGAACTTCCATTTCCTTTACATGGGAAAGAGATAAAAAAATGAATAACCACTTACAATTTGGGGAAAGTATAAGTTTCGTAAAATTCAGACAAATAACAAGGAATTCTCTGAAATCGATCACTCCAGAAAAATGTATTCCATAAATTGTGTGTTTTGACGAGATTTACGTGTTTTATTCGCTCAGATTTTGTCTATATCTTACGGTTTACGAGTTATGCAAAAGTCATCCAGAATGGAGAGGACTTCTGAGGACATTCCCAGAAAATTAAAGACATACGTTTCAATTGTCATAAAAATATCTTAAACGTGTGGTATTTTAATGGAAATCGTTAGAGCCATTTTTGATACAATTAACATTTTCGAAAAGTGTTCCTCCTAAGGGATAGTCTGGGGTGTGGCGGGGGGGGGGGGGGGGTAGGTTTCCTTGAAAATCTTTGTGTCGCATCCTTGGAAGATGCTAAAGTGGAATACCAAGACATGTTTTTGAGATATGCTTTTCACACAACCCCCCCCCCCCCCCACACACACACACACACACTGGCCCGCGCGCTAATGTTTCTAAAAATGCATATTTTGGATTCAGGTGCTCACAAAATATTTATTTCCACTAAAATACCGGTATAAAAATTTTGGGCGGAATTTAATACTTCGTTACTTGCTATACGTATTATAAGAAGGTAAAAATCCATGTCTAGAAAGTTATTTGTGCAAAACGTTCTGCTTGCTTTTAGAATTTAAGCATATACGTATTGGGAGCATTTCTATTAGTGCAAGTTTCTTACAGTATTAAGTCTTTTGCTATCAGTTTTCTTTTCGGCTAGGTTTTCTTAGATTTAAATAGAATCACACAGCCTGAAAAATATGGTTTTGAAACAAGTTTTTAGTATTCTTAGCAAACCTTGGTACCATAATGTTGAAAAGTAAAACATTACTTATGAACTTGTTGACAATATGTCAACAATGGCTTAAAGGGCTCATGTTAATTCTGCAGAAATATTTAAGCAAAAATCTAAAGAAAAGGAAAATCTCCTTCCAGATGTTTCATTAAAACCTGCGTCGAACATCCTCAGTGGTGTGACTCTACTAGTATCGGCGACACATGCTAAGCGTATAAAATCTGTGAAACCAAACAGCTCCGTATCAGTCGTCGCCGAGAGTAGCAGAGCACTACGGTCACGCCTCTGAGGATGTTCGACGCAGCTTCGAATGAAACTCTGGAAGAAGATTGTCCACTAGGCCACGGCCCAGAAGCCCGAATAATAATTTTGTATTTTATGACACCGGCCGTGAAAGCTTATGCAATTTGATAAATATGTTTATAGTTCCATAGCAAATGGGTCTTGAACTTCATAGCTATATTTAACATTATGCAGACAGATGGATTATTTTTTCCCTTTGATTTGGCATCCCCCCTACCCCATTTGAAAGTAAGCTCTATATTTGAAAGTAAGCTTTTACTTTTCTTTCAGGTGCAGTTCGAGCCAAGAAGATGGACTTCGAATTAGCAGGGAGGGCGATGCTAGTCGATATCTCCGGCGGTCCTTCCAGGGCAATCCCAGAATCCGACGCCATAAGCAGAACACAATGTGAACACCAAGACTTGTGTTGCTTTCCTCTTCTACTGCCATTGGAAAAATATCAGCGTTTCAGAACGCGCATTCTTTTGTAGGCGGTTGGGATTACTTTGCAAACATTCACACTCCGTAAAACTGCTGAGAGATCTTCATACCTCCGTATTTTAAACATCGGGTAATTTTATATACTTGGCATTAAAATCTCGGTGTGAAAAACAATATTGAGTCTTTCAACTTTGAGAAACCAAATGTTGACAGAGATTTCTTCACGTGTAAACTTTACACTGAAGATTTATAACATATGCTAACATTTTCTACTGAAGTATACCAGAGTGCGTAGCTAATTTTACATTTGACCCATCCCAAAAGTCCAACAATGAAAAGAAATTGGACCAATGAGGGATAGTTCTCTCTTGCTGTATGAAATATATTTTTCAACAGAAGCCGAAGTTCATAGCCCAGTGGGACATCAATGCTTTTGTTTCAGTACCTACTCTCCCTGATCCTCATGAAACACCTACACGCTTATGTTATCAAAGAAAACATCCAGTGCTATTTTTGTAAGTGTAAAAACATGACTTTGGGTTCTTTTTAAACACGTTTTAGAATAGCGTATAGTAAAGCTTGACTTCGACACTTGGATTTTCAAGTCTAATTCCAGTTATAGGTGATATTCAGATGTCCTCAGCTGCAGATGCTACGTGAGGATGGTGCTAAGTGTACATCGGTTTAAGAAAGAAAAGAATTTTTGTAACCAAACAGCGTGAACGATACCTGTTTTATTTCTTGTCAAAACAAAACGAGCTCCTAGGTGGAGTTCCATAAACGAGCAAAACAGACTTTGCTCACAGACGCAAGGAATACTGGTTTATCGAGACATTTTAGTAATATAGTCCAAAGAATTGCCTTAGAAATGGAATTTTTCATCTTTAAAAGATATACTTTTACAAAACTATAGAATTAATTCACTTAATTTTGACACAGCCTTGCGAACTAGAGCAGGGTAAGGTGCGTTACTCACATTGAACACTTCAGTGACTGAACTCATATTTCTAAAATCCCAGTGTCTTTATATTTTTTTCTAGTGACCATGTTAGAATGGATGAAAAGGATAAACGATCAGTGCTGATTAAATCGAGCGGTGCTTCAGTAGTGTGCAGTATTAAAACATGCAACTAGACATAATCGCATGTGACCCGCTGTTGAGAAGTGATTTACTAATAGCTTATATATACTCTAAGAAGACTATTGGACTTTGAGCAGAAGTTACGATGACTAAAACGAACTATTTGAAGAGTTTAAGTAGTTTTGTTGTTATCTACTACTGTTGACATGGAGATAGATATTGTTGCAAGAAGTGCCTAAGTGCCCATAAGGCGTAAGGAACGTTCCATGTGTGAGTGTGCGCGTATGTTTATACAAAAATGTGTATGAGAGAGAAAGCAAAGAGACAAATTTCTGATGTTTTCTTGTTTGTGGTGTATACACCTCAGCCTCAGGGACTGTCTAATGTCTCCGAGCACTGTCCCACTTAAGTTCAGACGATTTTAATTGATTGGGCCGCCTCGTGTTTATGAGGGTGTCAATGTCATACCGTGGTAGCTGTTGGTAAAGTCGCGTGCAAAAGTTGATAAAACCTGCATAAATAAGTATAGTGGAGTTTTTACTTTATTTATTTCAATTTGCTTTAACTACGTAGTCATGTCGCAACGGAGGAGATACTCGTAGATCGGAGTGTAAAGGATCTCATCTCAAGATCTCATCCCTATACTATATCATCTTGCTTCGTCACGAGCTTACAGAGGGATCAGTGCAGGACGGGTACCTCCACCTCTGTGACAGACAGATGGCATTAGGGTGCCATCCAGTGAGTGAGTAAGGTTTAAGGGCCCGTCGACAGCTAGGTCATTAGAGCCCCGGGTGCCACCCAGTCTATCTGCTTTCATTATCCATGTATAGATGACACAGCATTGTCTATTACCATTGTTTTAGTCTTTACTATTGTTTACTATTGTTTTAGACTTAAGTTAAGCGCTTGGACCGTGGTATTAAGTATCTAATCTTGTATTCAACTTGGTGACTGAAACAAGCCACGAAAAAAACTCAGTCGAATTGGATGGCCTACGGGATTTGAACACGGGATCTCCCAAATGCGGGCCATGACTTTACCGCCTGAGCCACCCTGCTCAGCATCTGTATCATACTAAATTGTTGGACTTTTTAAATTTGGTTTTAGCTCTTCAATGATCAAACGTTGCGAAGAGGTGTCTGAGCACGCAATATGTCAATTGTATTGCTCAGCACAATAATGGGTTCCCGCCAGAAGGCCCAAACTGTGAGTAAAGGTCCATCCAAACAAACTACAACAATGATGACCCATATCAAGAAATCAGTAGCCAGTAAAATTCACCAACACATTAACTATGGCAATTGCACATGAACATCCACTGGCACAGTCCAGGACCATCTGAAACTAGAATGACGCCAAAGCACGTTGCCATCCCTTGAGATACTGACTTTCGGTCACAAAGCCCAAAAAATACGTAAGTTATAAGTAGTAAGCAAATTATATCAATAGGTAATTTCTCTGAATGATATACACGAAACAATTAACATCATCCAGTGAGTCAGAAGATGCACTTCAGTTTCGAGGAAAACAAATGGTTTTCAGGATTTCATGACAGTTGCAGATATTATGGCCGTGTAATCGGGATTTACAAAGTAGGAAAACTTCTAAGCTGAAGACTCGTTAAATTTTCAGTAGCTAATTTATATAACCGAAATTTTATAAATACCTAGAGGATTCTAAAATTCTTGATCATCTCAAGAATTGTTATAAACAAGAACAATAACCTTGATACGTCCAGATACCCAAGAGGTTTAATCCTGATGCACTACGCACAGCAGGTGTTTTTGTTTGCAAGGTACAGGTAAACCATTCCCTGGTTTTGGCTTAGTTTAACATTTAGGTTTAATTCCTTTGTACCATCAGCTACCCCCGCATCGCCGCCGACCTAACGCAGACAGCCAATACAAAGAGCCGGATATACATTTCCCCCACGCCGGCAGAAATGTGTATATCATATATAGAAATATATATCACGAAGCGGCCGCTGAAACTGGGGCAGAGTACCTCAAGAAGGCCAGAGTGGCTCTTTTTGCTTCTATCGTGACGCCTGAAAGGGAGGGATGAGGGGAAAGCCCGAAGGTCAACCAGATCCGGGCGACGATGTGCGCAAGCTTGGGCGAGGTCCATAACGTTCCAGGCAAAACGCATTCGGCATTTGAGATCAGTTGAGGAGGCAGAAAATGGAACCACGATGAGAGGTGGAGAAATATTAGAGGTTATCTGTATCGGACGTGCAAGATGGCTCGACACGGCACGGCAGGGCTGCCCTACCATCACAACTCATAAAGGCTTTAAGACAATATTAATGGTTTAATTTTAAGTATTTACAGTTAGTTTAAGCAGGTAACATTTTGTGTGTATCTAACTCTTGTGTTTGCCTACCTGTATGCGAAGTTGGAAGTGAGCTTTCGATATGTACCCAAGTAAAATTCCCTTGTTAGTCTTATTTCAGGGTAGGGAGATCTCGTGTTTTACTTCAGAGTATAAGTTCATAAAAAGAAAACTTGTTTGTACAAAGAATTTTTAGGGGAATCTATATACTGTATACTTTAGGCAGGGCACAGACCAATATTATGCTAAACCAGCTTCTTTAACAAAAACAAAGTACCTTTGTGTCATATGTCATCTTACTGGTGCACTCTCTTGACCAAGAGAGAAAACGCCCTAAAGCACAACTAAGCAGAAAAAATTTTCTCGTTCCATACGGCCATTCAATTGCTCTTTGTCAAAACTTTGTGTTGAGCGCATGCATCTGTCCTTCCAGTAGCTGTGCATTCTCATGCCTTTCATTGTAAGGTTGTAAGTATAACTGCCACTCATTTTGGTTTGGGCCCGGAAACAGGTGCAGAAATGTTTAGTGCTTAAAGAGAACAGATACAAATATGTTTTTAAGGGTGCTAGCGGAACTGTGTGTGCAAGAAAAAGTTATTTTTATATTTTATATTTAACCTTAACTGGAGAGGCATTCTTGGTATGATGAATTAATTTATTAAAGGAATGCTCAAACAATTCCCTAAACCGTGGTGCTGAGAGTTTAAAATTTTTATTCTCTCCGGGAAAAAAATAATTATGGCTGCTTGATTTCTGACAATGAAGTCATTATCCTCTTGCTCTCCAATGTCTGATCCGGTCAGTCCTCTCCAATGAAGGATTTGAACTGGGCTCTTCGAATTATGAAGTAGACATGCGGTTCTAAACCGTAGAGATAGAGGCAGATTATTTACGGAGGGATTCCACACTGAGCCAACTTTTGAGGCTATTGTGTGTCAGACACCGGGAGAAAGGAATAACGTGCTTGTTGGAGCCACCGTGAGGGTCCCTAACGTTTGCCGGAGATTCATCCCGACACCAGGGTTCGCCAAGTAGCCACCAGTAAGGCGACTACAACGCCACACATCTGCCTAGAACAGCAGTTGCAGCTCGTAAAGTCCTTACACAGCAGCACCAAACTTGCTCATCGCCAATACTTGCGAACCTTAAAGACCGGATTGAAATGAAAATGAAATGAAATGGAAATTCAGGGGATGTCTTTCCTTTCCAGCATTTGCTGGGGAAACCCTCTAAATAAAATAGGTGCGGGAATAGAGCACAAGACCTCCCGAATGCGAGCCTCACACTTCTCGCTCGATATCCCCCATACCATTACTGGTGTTTCTGTAAATAAATACACACAATTATTGTCTAAGAATTACAGCATCCAGCATCATGAGCTAATCAGCTTTTCTCTCCCCAGGTTAATTATTTCAGCCACTGTAAACATTTCCTCAATTATTTTCTACCTAATTTGATTTTAACAACTATTGGTTTTCACACAACCCTACTCTGGCATTTATTTAGCTGTGGCAACGTAAATAAACACAATCATTAGATGCTAGAGGGACCGTGCAAATAAATAGCAGTGCCATCTGTTGGGAACCAGCACAAATGGTTCGCGGGAGTGTACATTGACAAATAAATAAAGCCCACTTATGGACGCCTTTATGATGGGCTGATTTCAGAATTTGTGGTGTTACCTGGTCAGTTTTGATGTCAGTTTTAAAATTACTAAAGAAAAGGTAACAAAACAAATTTTGATATGTCTAAACCTTTCTTCGCTCTCTCGACATTTCTAAATAAAAGTATAGAATGCATTTTCAGCCCAGGCTTTGTGCATGCATATATTAAGGATAGTTCACAACCACCGCTAACGCTAACGATAACCAGAACGAGAAAGTTAAAATACATGTATTCAAATGAGGGTGTTCACAACGATGGAAAGCTTTCCCGGATCTCGGGAACGGGAAATAAGGCTTGGTCTTCGTTCCCACATGACGGTTACGGCAGATTCGATTCATATTGCGTGCATTAGACTTTTCGCTGTAGAAATGATTTAAAGTAGCCCTCCCATGAGAAGGTCGCTAAAGCTCTATCCAGTCACAAGCTAGAAAAAATATCATTGGTCAGTTAGAAACAAATGAATTCCCACTGTGCAATATCGAGCTCCATCGATAAGCCGATTGATGTCTTCCCGTTCTCGTTACCTGTTGTGAACCAAAATGTTGTGTGCTACCTCGCTTCCCTTTCTCGTTGCCGTTACCGGGTGCTTGTGAGCCAACCTTACTCCAAATAGTATTCCAATGAGCATTGAGGAAAACAGTTTTTCTGTCCGTAGGTACATTACATTTGCGTTGTAAATTGCTTTCGGTATATGCAAGAACGCTTTAAATCCGAGCAAAGCGCTTTTCATGGAAGGAACTTTGCTACTATTGGTCTGCGCTAGCCCTTACACCAAGGTTCCCTAGAGGCTTGCTGGGGTATGCATCCAAAACAAGATAAAATCTATATACAGTTGAATGAATTAACCTCTCCTGGACCACTTTTACATAATAGTTCCAAACAATATTAATCTTCGTTGTTTACCTGACACACGCACATGGAATATGTAATGTATAATTTATTTTCGTAACATGTAAGTGTTTGAAGGGATAAAGAATTTTTAGTATTTGTCTTCTTTTTCGATCAATGAGCTACCTTTTTTAATCCCCTCCAGTTCCTTCCTCTATATTACTCCATTCCTTTTTGAACAGTTATTTCGCATTAGCATTCGTGTCACAGTGGTGACATAATGCTTTACGCCTGCCTGTCTGTCTTCTGACGAAATGCATAGAAGCCGGTGAGAGACGCTTATGCCATACTAATTTCTGAGATAAGCGGCCTTCTCTTTACTTCTTTGGAAAGGTATGGTGTCATTGTTTATTCGTTTTAATTTCAGTATAAGCTAGAGAATTTACAAAGCTGTATATTGTATATTAGGATATGGTATCAAATTGTCCAACATTCAATGCTTAGGTAAGTTTGTTTCGGAAAATTAAGCTGCAGAATTTATGAACACGATGTTTCCCTAACAAATATATTTTATGAACATATTTCTTCAGTCCAGCGACAGTTAAGATGTCAGATTAATTATATCTCCTTGGAATATTTACTAATTTCAACTTTAGGAATAAGTTTTGCTATTTGAATTCCTTGAGAGTTAATGAAGTTAGATATTTCGGATGTTATAACTTGCGATTTCTACATATAATATGAAGATTCCTATGCAAAAGGGGCGAATGTTTACCATTTTGTAAAAACTGAGATGAATGTGCAGTATGATAGATAAAATGGAGTAGAATAGCATAACCTTTAATGCACTACAAAAATCTGCTGTGTGTTATTCAAATGGGTTTCTTTATTCTTGCACTATAATTCTTTCTTCTTCTTCTTCTTCTTCTTCTTCTTCTTCTTCTTCTTCTTCTTCTTCTTCTCCTTCTCCTTTTTCTTCTATCATCTTCATGTTAGTCGGGATAAACGTTTGCAGAAATTAGGGTATTCTGTTGTACGTACATGGGGAATATGGGAATACGGTAGGCTTCGAGAGATGGTCAAATAAGTTAAAGTTCGTTGCTATGTGGTGGCTTTGAAATTCCGTTCTCTTGCAGAGCAAGAGATAAAAATCCGATGTGTTGCACTCACATGACTTTCTCTACTTTTGCACTAACCATTCTTACAAACTCTTATTCCTATATCTTCTTCGCGTTAGTTAAAATAAAAATTTGAACAAATTATCTTATTGCTTATTTCCTTTTAGGTGCAAGGGCAATATTAAAATACAGTAGGCTTTGAGCGATAGTCAAATCTTTTAAAGCTTTATGAGATCCCGTTCTCTTTGCATGCTTACATATAACAAAATGAACAACGATGTTGCATTTAACGAAAGTTTTAAGTTTTCCGAAACTGACAAATAACAAATTATATCTCCGAAATCGCTCACTCTGCAAAAAAAAATATATATATATATATTCAGGCATAAATTGTGTGTTTTAGTGATATGTACATTTTTTGTATATTAAGAATCTGTCTATCTCTTACGGTTTACGAGTTATTCAAAAGTCAACCAGAGTAAACAGGACTACATTGTAGGTTATAACCAGAAAATTCAAAATATAAATTTCATTTCTCATACAAATATCTTAAACATATGGCATTTTAATCAAAATCGTTAGAGCCATGTTCATGAAAATCAAAATTTTCCATGTAAAAGGTAGTATAGGGTGGGACTATTTTCTTCAAAATCTTCCTGTCGCATCCTTGAAAGACATTGAACTTAAAGGTCAACTTTGGTTTTTAACCGACTTTTCGTTTTTGAGTTATGCTGTCCACAGACTGACAGACGCACATGGACCTTTTCCTAAAAATGCTTTTTTTTAATTTAGGGGGCCTCGATATTTCCGGTGAAATCTCCACATCGAATTTTTGAGTGGGATACAATACTTCCTCTATTTACCAGCAGAGAAAGTAAAAATTAAGATGAACTACCATTTCAGAAAAGTATTGAAAAATTCAGAACCAATTACAAGGAATATTCCGGAAATGATAAACTAAAAAAAAAACACACATTGTGTGTTTTTAACGAGATCTAATTTTTTGTATGCTACGATTTTGTCTATCTCTTACGACTTGCGCGATATGCAAGTCATCCGGACTGAAGAGGAGTCAATGGTGTTTAAGGGCCCGTCGACAACTAGGTCATTAGGGCCCGAACCAGTTCGAAGAGAGATTTTGAGGACACTCAGAAAATTCAATATATGCATTTCATTTGTAATAAAAGTATCTTACACAGCATTATTTTGATCAAAATCGTTGAGCCATTTTTGAGAAAATCAGAATTTTTGAAAACATTTTCATGTAAAGGGTAGTTTAAGGTGGAGGAATTGGCTTCAAAACCTACATGCCGCATCCTTGAAAGATGTTAAACTTAAATGCCAACTTTAGTTTTTAACCAACTTTTCGATAAGTTATGCTGTTCACAGGCGCGCGCGCGCACACACACGCATACAAACCCACTTTTCTCTAAAAAATACCCTTTTTTTTATTCGGGAGGCCCCAAAACTTATATTTCCGGTGAAATATTATTATCAAAATTTTGGATCTATACAATACCCTACTTATACGTGTTAGGGAACGTAAAAAGATGGTCTCACAGAGGCAGAAGTTTAAATATTTGACTCCCACACCAAAGAGGGAATGTTCAAGAACAACAATGCAACAAATGGGAATATCGTGTTGTGTGTTTGCCACACTGCATTAGCAACAGGGAGAAGAGAATACTCTTCTCCCTGATTAGCAACAACATTCCTTTGTTTTACTGCCAGCATATCACATTAATGTTGGCATCACTGCATTATAATTGCCCATTTCTTGTGGTAAT
Source organism: Tenodera sinensis (assembly GCA_030765045.1). Lineage (NCBI taxonomy): Eukaryota > Metazoa > Arthropoda > Insecta > Mantodea > Mantidae > Tenodera > Tenodera sinensis. The sequence continues at coordinate 150,875,176 of CM060966.1, forward strand.
ATCGATGATTGCTGCTTCTTCATCGTAATATAATAAAAAGTTTTTTTGTAAAAGGTATTAAAGTTCTAACAATGGCATCTCTAGAAGAAGACATTCATTGCAGCAGCGTGAAAGAAATTAACTCGGTTCAAAGAACAGAAAACATGGAGATGCAGTGATATAAACAAAATGAGGCTGTTTCAGATTTTTATTACCAATTTCATGGGAAAAGTTCAATGCTTTGCAGCACCTCAAGCAGTTCTGTTGTTCAGATGCAAGAGAATATTATATCGCAACATCCCACAACTTCATAAGAAGTCTGGAGAATTAATATACGTATGCAGTAGAAGCTCAGTTAGGCGACATTGCCCCTGCTTGCAATTTCTTTTTGCACATCAATTATACAAAAATTATTTTGATGAGAATGATGGCGAATGAAAATATTCATGTTGTTATGTATAAAAAGGAATGTGTTATGTGAAAAACAGAGGAAGATCTGACGTGTTGGATTCACATGATTTCCTCTACTCTTGCACTATTTTAGTCTTATTCATCTATTTTCTTCATGTTAGTCGAGATAAACATTTGCATAAATTATTTTATTGCTGACTTTCTTGTAGATGAAAGGGTAATATGGGAATACCGTAGGCTTTGAGCGGTAGTCAAGTGTTTTAAAGCTTTGAAATTCCGTTCTCTTCCATTTTGAGAAGAGTTTAAATGTTGCAAAACTCCGAGGAATATTTCGGAAACAGTTCACTCTATCAAAAAAAAAAAAAAAAAAAAAAAAAAAAAGACAAGACATGGTGCTATGAGATGGTTATACGATATGGTCAGAAGTCCACGGCTCTCAAAGTAGAAAAAGCATTTTTTATTTATTTTGTTTTTTATTCTCGTCACCTCAGACCTATGTTATATACAGGTGGAAGGGAATTCATTGCATTAATTTAAACCAATGATATGTCTCGGTATTTGGAACACATTTTGTATCTTACTTTTTTGTCTCTGGCCATTTTCTAAGGCGATATTTTAGTTTTATCGAAAACAAGCAGGCGACACTGCAGATTGTGTGGGTGTCACTTCCACTAGGCCAGTACATAAACAAACGCTGCAGCGTGGTGTCTCATGAACGTAAACAAATACCATGCCGTGTCCTTCCATGTTTACTGTGCGAGTGCAGTCCAACCAGAATTGTTACCTCCCAAAATATTACACCACCCTGCAAGTGGGCGACCTGTTTACATCGAGAAACCGGTCGAATTCCCTCACTTACCTCAACTCAACGTTATCGAGTTACTTCACGTCTGAAAGAGCTGCTCACAATATTCCTTTAATTCTTTTAATTGATTAATTATTTCGAAATCCTGTGTGATGTCCCATAACTACTCCCGAAGCTACGTAAGAAATAAGTTACTCTACGCATCTCACAAGTAAAAAACTGTTATCTTCGTACATTCTTGTGGAATTACGCAACCAATTTGAAACAAAAAGGTTTTATTTTTCTCGAAATCGGCTGATCAAAGAATAAAATGTCATTAGACTTTTTTGTTTGTAATGCTTCTATGAAGTACATATTAGAAGGAATATGCTAAGTTCCCTTCCACCCGGTATGACATTTTAAAGCTGAATAACTATAATTTTTTTACAATTAAAAACCAAAATTTGTTTTTTTTTTTTTTTCGAAATCAATCCACATCGTGTTATTCTTAAGCATACCATGCAGAACTGCAACAATTCAAAATTGTAATGCGTATAAGGTATAATTTTATGATTATTCCTATTATATGAACCTTATACATTAGGAAACAATCTGTAACTTGTATGTACGTACTGAACATCTACTAACAAGTAAATTAGAAAATGTTATGTATGCTTCATACTTCTGTATTGCATAAATAAGAGAGAATGTCGATAATATTGGGGATGAAAGAGCGAACATTCTAGCAAAAGAAGCAACTTCCAGTAATGATAAATATACACCAAATGCTCAATACCAAGAATAGAGTTGGAGTACAAAATGCAGATGATTAAAACATGAAATTTACAGTGCAATGATGGTTCACCAATAAGACATATATTTCCCCCTGATATCTGCTAAAAGGGCAAAACAAGAACTAGCAGATGGAAAGTTCTGAATGCTTGGTGCACAAGATACAATATGAAAAAAAAACAAAAAAAAAAAAAAACACAAGATGAAGATCAGGAGTACTAGAGGCCGCCACAACTTTCTACAAACAACTATATGACAGTAAATGTACAATTGTCTGTCAAAATGTACAGATGACACAAAAGGATGAAGAGGAAATACCCCCGGTTCTAGAAGGGGAAGTTGAAGACGTCATAATAAATCTAAAGAGTAACAAAACCCCTGGTGACGATGGTTTAATAATGAATGCTTGAAATGGGGAAAAGAGGAGCTGACTTTAACCATGATAACGCTCTTCAATAAAGTTCTTAGCACAGAAGAGATGCCCCAACAATGGCAAAGGAGTACAACAATTCTCATTCACAAAAAAGGAAATCGAGAAGATTTAAATAACTACAGACCGATAAGTCTTCTGTCTAATTTGTATAAAATATTTATGATCCTTACAAATAAACTTATCAGGTGATGGATATGAACCAACTGCCAGAACAAGCAGGCGTTACAGCACAATACACCATCTTCAAGCATTCAATCAAGTCATTGAGAAGAAACACGAATTTAATCTCAACATATATACAGCATTCAAACTACACGAAGGTGTTCGACACAGACGAACATGACAGAGTACGGAAATCCTTAAAAGAAATTAAAATACACCCAAAATACATAAGACTGATGGGGAAGATATATGCAAACAATAACTTAAAAGCGAGAACGGAAGTCTTCAGAATCAAGAAAGGTTTTGGGCAAGGGGGCCCAATCTCGCCTAAGCTGTTTACATGCGCCCTCGAAATTATATTCAGGAGATTAACTTGGACTAGAGAAAAATGGGGAATTAATATAAACGGAAGAAGACTGTCAAACCTCAGATTTGCGGACGACATCGTATTATTTGCCAAATTGGAAAGAAAACTAAAAGATAATAACAACAGAGTTGAATGCAAGAAGCAAAAAAGTAGGGCTGCATATGAACCCGACAAAAACCAGAGCCACGACCAATTCAAGAGAGATATCAATTGTAATTGAAGGTGCACCATTGAACCTTTGCAAACTTGCGTCATCCCAGTGGCAGTCAGACTAGGACATTTACAAGAAAACACATTGAAATGATACAAGTCTGCCAGCGTAATAATAATAATAATAATAATAATAATAATAATAATAATAATAATAATAATAATAATAATAATAATAATAATAATAATAATAATAATGATGACGATGACGATGACGATGACGATGACGATGACGATGACGATGACGACGACGACGACGACGACGACGACGACGACGACGACGACGACGACGACGACGACGACGACGACGACGACGACGACGACGACGACGACGACGACGACGACGACGACGACGACGACGACGACGACGACGACGACGACGACGACGACGACGACGACGACGACGACGACGACGACGACGATGACGATGACGATGACGATGACGATGACGATGACGATGACGATGACGATGACGATGACGATGACGATGACGATGACGATGACGATGACGATGACGATGACGATGACGATGACGATGACGATGACGATGACGACGACGACAGCGACAACGACAATATTAATAATAATAATAATAATAATAATAATAATAATAATAATAATAATAATAATAATAATAATAATAATAATAATAAAGATCTGCATCCTTATTTCCTCCTTTGCACTCATTTTACAATAACCATTAAATTATTTTTGCAGATAAGTTAAAATAAACAATCTACATAAAATAAAATTACTGGTTTAAATATATCTTATCGTGTAATTAATACATTTATACTAGAGGTGTTTGGTGTTAGGATGACAAATCAAGTAATGTCTAGCACGCTGTTATTTCTCCAGCCCCTTCTGCCAGTAGTAATCCAAAAATATTTTCTTCTACTTCTCGGAGTCTCATTGGTAATGTCTATTTCATCTCGTCCTCTGGGACTATGGGATGTAGAGATGTGGTTGGTGTTGTTAATAGTCTGACTGACCTCGGGAAACAACGAAAAAATGGAGAGGAAGATATTGGAGATCAAACTCAAGGACAAAGTACGAAATGAGGAGCTAAGAAGAAAGAGTGGAATGTAGGATGCGGCCACAACAGCAAGAACTCTAAATGGCGATGGGGAGGACACGTGGCCAGGATGTCTCAAAGCAGATGGGCCTATGCCACAATGACCTGGGATCCAAAGCTTGGAAAAAGAAGCAGAGGACGTCCACGACAGAGAAGGTGAGTGAAATATTTGGAGATCATTGGAGAAGGTAGAACGAGACAGAATGAGGTGGGGACAAACTGTGTAACTATGTAAGCAAATAGAATTTAACCTGCAGGAAAATGAACTTACAGGAACTAGCTCAGCCTGTGAGTACCATTGAGTTAATCCTACCTTGCTCCAAGGGATATTAAGGGCTACCTTTATCTTTGTACACATTCACCTAAAATGAACGTATCCTTTCCTGATTTTATACACAGTCTCTTTCTAGTCATGGCAAATTTGGCGCATACTTCCGACTATTTCATATTATCATGGAAATAAAGAAATAATATAACATGTATTTTCCAATAGTCCTTGGTGCATGCACAGAAGGTACTGTTTGAAACTTCATTTAAATTGCAATTGCATTGCAATATAGAATTTACAAAACCACTGCATAAAAATGTTAGTAGATCTCGTTAGTTATTTTGTAAAATGTATTCATCACATCCATCGAACATCAAGTGTCAGTATAGCATATTATACCACAAGAGCATAATTGCCATTATACGACTATTTATGTTCGACCATGTCTCTAAGTTCAAAATATCAGTGATACAGTGATACAGTGGGCCCACAAGCTCGACGGTTTCATTCGTACTTGTGACAATTCTTCGAGTATACTAGCAATGCATTTTCTGAAAATGAGGTTATGCATTTTGATTTTTGTCAATCCATGAGTTGTGCGTAGATTTGTTTTCATACACATTTCTTGGTTTTTGCGGCTATACCTTATTCGTGACATCGTATGCCTTTTGCAGAAATTTCCTGCAGTGTAAATTGCATATCACTTTCATTCGTGTCTGACATTTTTAGTACTTTTAAACTAGAACTAGTTGTTATTGGATAGAACATGCGAGAAACAATGGTTTCGCTTGTAGCTGCGTGGGAATGTGCGCAGACGGCGAAGTATTGATTGCTATATGTAGATCTTTTGATTGATGGATAACAGTATCGTCATGCACCGATGCACCTTTGAATGGTGGATAGCAGTATCGTTATGAAGAGGTATATGATGTCCATTACAGTGGCATATATGCGCTGCATTAGGGCATGGTCGAGCATCATTATCATCATTGTCGTCATCATTAGCATCATCGTCAATAATAGGTTTGAGCCATTTGCACTTGTTCTGGTCTTATACATCAAAACTGGTCGAGCATAAATGATATTATTTTAATTATTTTTAAATTATAAAAACCTCAATCCTAATACACAACTTATTAAATAGGATTTAATCTGTGAAATGCATAAAAAGATACTTCATACTCATATGTTCAGAGTTTGTTCATAATTGTCACCACCGAAATCCGCCACTGAGCAACAGAATCGTAGTGGCAACGCAGCGTATATCTCTATCGTGACTGAATGACGCACTGTGAGTTATCGGAAGCAGATGGAATTCAGGAAGCTTCAGTTTTAATGCATTAAAGTGGAGAAGTTGTTAAGCGAACCTGCGAGCATTTCTCTTAGGCTCTTGAGAAATTCTAGAATCTTGCAGCAGTTCACTGCAAACGATTTAGAAAACATTCACCGCGTTACTTTTTTCTGTATTTAAAGTATTGTAATGCATTGTTTTGTTTAATACGCAAAAGACACCCTCCTTCAATATGAAGAATAAAACTATAGTGCATCTTTACTGGCAATTTTAGATTTTGCATAAATAATTAATACATTTTTTACTTGATCTATCGTTCGCTTATGATATGCTGATAAAGTAGTGTTTTCCACTAAAAAATTGGATATAGAAATTTCGATTTCACTGGAAATACAAGTTTTGAGGAATACTGCAATCTAGAAGAAGCATATGATAAATACTGTCACAAATAACTTCACTAATCCCAGTTGTACTTCAAAGTCCCCCTATGGGTAGCGTTATCAAATTATTTTATAGAAATGTAGAGCACAATGGTCAAAAAATCTGATGCGCTGCACTCACATGATTTCTCTACTCTTGTACTAACCATTCTTACAAACTCTTATCCCTATATCTTCTTCGTGTTAGTTGAGATAAACATTTGTACACATTATCTTATTGTTTATTTCCTTGTAGTTGCAAGAGGAATATGGGAATACAGTAGGCTTTGAGCGATAGTCAAATTCCACTCTCTTTGCACGATTAACATATAAAAAATGAATAGCAATGTTCCATTTGACAGAAGTATAAGTTCTCCAAAACTTACACAAACAACGAGGCATATCTCCAAAATGGTTCCTCTACAAAAAATAAAATTTATTTAGACATAAATTGTGTGTTTTAGCAACATCTATATTTTTGTATAGTAAGTATTGGTCTATCTCTTACGGTTTACCAGTTATGCAAAAGTCATCCAGAATAAAAAGGACTTAGTGGGCTATAGCCAGAAAATTCAAGATACACATTTCATTTGTTATAAAAATATCTCAAACATATGGCATTTTAATAAAAATCGTTAGAGTCGTTTTCAAGAAAATCAATAATTTCAAAAAATTTTCCATGTAAAGGGTAGTTTAGGGTAGGGATTTTTTTTTTTTCAAAATCTTAGTGTCGCATCCTTGAAAGACATTAAACTTAAATACCAACTTTGGTTTTTAACCGACTTTTCGTTTTTGAGTTATGCTGTCCACAGACTGACAGACACACAGACTGACACACCGACACAGACACACACACACACACACACACACACACACACACACACACACACACACACACACACACACACAGACACACACACAGACACACACACACACGGACCTTTTTCTAAAAATGCTGTTTTTGGATTCAGGGGGTCTCAAAACATACATTTCCGTTAAAATCTCGACATCGAATTTTTGGGTGGAATACAATACTTCCTGCTACTTATAGAGAAAGTAAAAAGGAATGGAAGGGATTAGCGAAATGCGGAATGCAAAAATGTGGATGTGAAGAAGAATAACGCTTGTGGATGGACAAGATGTTACAGAAACACTGGGCCACGTAAGAGTGCTGCGGAAATTGATCAGGAAAAGGAGAGAAAAGAGGAGACTGGACAAAAGGGAACTATCTGCTAGTGATGGAACAAGATACTCGTTGATGCGTAATATGAACATTTATTTATGCTAAGCAATACTCGTGAGAGCAAATTACAATCAGCCCATGCTCTTATTCATTCATTTTTAAATTTATAAAATACGCTTTCTTATAAAGACTGTGGAGGCTTCTTAAACCTTCCATAAAGACAACCATAAGGCAGTTCTGTTTTTCTATTTCTCCTTTTAAAGGTCGAAATCCATTTTTGTTACTTTCTGTACTACGTATAGTAAGGATGGGAAGTATTATATTGCACCCAAAAATTCGATGTCGAGATTTTACCGGAAATTTACGTTCTGAGGCTCCCTGAATCCAAAAAGCACTTTTAGAAAAAGGTCCACGCGCGTGCGCGCGCGCCTGTCTATTTGTAAACAACATAACTTAAAGGCGAAAAGTTGGTCAAAAACCAAGGTTGGTATTTAAGTTTAATATCTTTTAAGGATGCCACACAAGGTTAACAAGAAGATTCCTCCACCCTAAACTACTCTTTACACGGAAAACTTTTCAAAAGTTTCTATTTTCTCAAACGTGACTAATGGTTTTGTTTAAAATGGCTGCGTTTAATATATTTTACAGCAAATGAAATTCATATTTTGAGTTTTCTAGCTATAACCCACGTATTCCTGTTTACTCCTGGTGACTTTTGCATTACTGGTAAACCGTAAAACACAGACCAAATCTTGCTATACAAAAATGTAGATCTCGTTAAAACACACATTTTATATCAAAAGAGCTTTTTTTGTGAAGTGCAGCATTTCGGAGATATTACTTATTTGTCAGAATTTTGCAATACTCACAGGCCGTTCTCAAATGAAAAGTTATTCACCTTTTACTTTCTCTACTGGTAAGTAGGGGAAGTATTGTATTCCACCCAAAAATTCGAAGTCGAGATTTCACCGGAAATACATGTTTTGAGGCCCCCTGAATAAAAAAAAAAAAAGCATTTTTAGAAAAAGGTCCGTGTGTGTGTCTGTGTCTGTGTGTCTGTCATCTGTCAGTCTGTCAGTCTGTCAGTCTGTGGACAGCATAGCTCAAAAACGAAAAGTCGGTTAAAAATTAAATTTGGTATTTAGGTTTAATGTCTTTCAAGGATGCGACACGAAGATTTTGAAGAAAATAGCCCCACCCTAAACTACCCTTTACATCGAAGATTTATCGAAAATTTTGATTTTCTTGAAAATGGCTCTAACGATTTGGATTAAAATGCCATTTGTTTGAGATATTTTTATGACAAATTAAATGTATATCTTGAATTTTCTGGCTACAGCCCATGTAGTCGTATTTACTCTGGACGACTTTTGCATAACTGGTAAACCGTTAGAGATAGACCAAATTATGCTATATAAAAAATGTAGATCTTGCTAAAATACACAATTTATGTCTGAATAAATTTTCTTGTAGGGTGAACTATTTCGGAGATATTCCTTGTTATGTGTGTGAGTTTCGAAAAACTTAGAACTTTAGCAAAATGCAGCAACGTTGTTCATTTTTTTATATGCTAATCGTGCAAAGAGAACGGAATCTCAAAGGTCAAAAAGATTTGACTATCGCACAAAGCCTGCTGTATTCTAATATTCCCCGTGCACCTACAAGGACATAAGCAGTAAAATAATTTGTACAAATGTTTATCTTAACTAACATGGAGATATAGGAATAAGAGTTTGTTAGAATGGTTAGTAGAAGAGTAGAGAAAGTCATGTGACTGCAGCACATCAGATTTATTATCTCTTGATCATGCAAAGAGAACTAAATTTGAGTGATCATATAGCGACCACTCTTCAAATATTTTACTACCGCCTAAGGTCGACTCTTCCCCTTGCACCTACAAGAAAATCAGTAATGTTATTTCGGTTAATATGAAGTAGATATAAGTGTAAGAATAGTTTTGCGAGGGTAGAGAAAGTCATGTGAGTGCAACACACCCGATTTTCAAATATCGAGCTAGATATAGTTTACCCACAGATTACCAAACAACATATCATCTAGACTCGCGTAGGTTCCACAATGTTTCCGCGAACTTGAGCTAAATGCATTACACCATTTTTTTAAATGATTGGTTGTCGCCACCAAACAAAACGTATGGAAAGCACAATATATGACTTCGCACCTTCAAAACCATTTATTTTTCGTGTAAATGTCCTTTTAAATTTCTTAGTGCTTAACCATTGCATTGTATTTTACTCTAGAAGATGTGCAGATCTGGCGGCGCCGTGGCCGAGCTGTTAGACCTTTCGGCTACCACCCAGGCGGCCCGGGGTCAATCCCAGGGGTCCACATGTAGTATTCGTGATGGACGAAGCGGCGTCTGAGCGGGTTTTCTTCTGGTTCTCTGGTTTCCCACCACTCATTCCCATCGTCACCTTTCAAATTATCCATTTCATATCTTCCTCTTCCTCACTATTATACCTGGTGCTTGGCTGACCACCTGCTCCCAGGTTTCACTCTGTCTGGTCCATAGGTTCGTCTGCTCCCGACAGGCATCCGACCCTAGCCACTAGCCCTACATAAGGGAAGAGGAAGAGGGGAGGAAGAAGAAGAAGAAGAAGAAGAAGAAGAAGAAGAAGAAGAAGAAGAAGAAGAAGAAATCTGGAGCAGGTCTTCTCATGTAATTCAGTTTCACCTAGTCCTTCTAACGATAATCTTGAAAACGTGCTATGTAGAAAAAAAAAAACTTACTCTATCATGTTACTTAAAGAAAGTACTCGTGCACTCAGCAGTTTTTACTTTACATAGCAGATTTGTTTTTCATCGTTGTCTGTTGGACTACTGGCAATGCAGGTAACATTATTGGAAAACAATAAATTAATTTTAAGTATGAAAAATCTGATGTGTTGCACTCACATGACTTTCTCTACTCTTGTACTAACCATTCTTACAAATTATTATTCCTATATCTTCTTCGTGTTAGTTGAGATAAACATTTGTACAAATTATCTTATTGCTTATTTCCTTGTAGGTGCAAGGGAAATGTTAGAATATAGTAGGCTTTGTGCGGTAGTCAAATGTTTTAAACCTCTGAGATTCTGTTGTCTTTGCACACTTAACATATAAAAAATGAACAACCATGATCCATTTCACGAAAGTTCTAAGTTTTCGGAAACTCACACACATAACAAGGAATATCTCCGAAATAGTTCACCCTACAAGAAAATTTATTCAGACATAAATTGTGTATTTTAGCAAGTTCTACATTTTTTGTATAGTATAATTTGGTCTATCTCTAACGGTTTACCAGTTATGCAAAAGTCGTCCAGAGTAAATACGACTACATGGGCTGTAGCCAGAAAATTCAAGATATACATTTAATTTGTCATAAAAATATCTCAAACATATGGCATTTTAATCCAAATCGTTAGAGCCATTTTCAAGAAAATCAAAATTTTCGAAAAATCTTCGATGTAAAGGGTAGTTTAGGGTGGGGCTATTTTCTTCAAAATCTTCGTGTCGCATCCTTGAAAGACATTAAACCTAAATACCAAATTTAGTTTTTAACCGACTTTTCGTTTTTGAGCTATGCTGTCCACAGACTGACAGACTGACACACAGACACACACACTCGGACCTTTTTCTAAAAATGCTTTTTTTGGATTCAGGGGGTCTCAAAACATATATTTCCGGTGAAATCTCGACATCGAATTTTTGGGCGGAATACAATACTTCCCCTACTTACCAGTAGAGAAAGTAAAAATGGAAAACGTCGACGTATGCGTGAGATGTGACAAAACACAATTTTTCGCTAATTTTAATACTCCAAAGTAGTGATTAGTCTTATTTCTCAGCAGTAGGCTGAGGATTTCTTAAGCGCTAATGCCAGAACGAACAAAAATAGGTTGCGCTGCAACTGGACTTCAAGTAGTGCCGTCGCAAGTTTCACCCTTACCCCACTCCCCGTACAGTCTGTGCGCATATACATTGCAACTTGTCCTGCTGTTTTCAAGTGCCGATTCCGCGTCGCATTCTCTGGCCACAGTTACATACGTGGTTATATGCAGAAATACAATATGTGTAAAATGCGCAAAGAGAAAATACAGAAATATATCAAAGAATTTGGTTCAGAGTATTTTACTATTAATGGTGCTATAATACAATGAAAACTGTCACTCAGAAATAGGAGAATATGTATTCCCGTATTCCCCTTGCACCTACAAGGAAATAAGCAATAAGATAATTTTTGCAAATGTATCTCCACTAACACGAAGAAGATATAGGAATAAGAGTTTGTAAGAATGGTTAGTATAAGAACACACACACCCACACCCACACACACCCACACACCCACCCACACCCACACACACCCACACACAGTCACACACACCCACACACACCCACACACACCCACACACAGCCACACACACACCCACCCACACACACACACACACACACACACACACACACACACACACACACTAGCATATCTGCCTCACGTCCAAGAGGTCGCGAGTTCGACTCTCGCTTTGGGTAAGTTATCCGGATAAGGTATTTTTTTTAGCCCAGGTTTTCCCTTATCCTGAAAAGATGAATGTCGGATAACTTAGAGCTCTATGGACTTCGGGTTCATTTGAGCATCATTTCACCTATTTCATTCATTCACACAGGCGCGCGCCCAGACCTTTTTCTGGCACCCTGATGAATTAACTTTGCAAAAACGTTACTATGTGCTACGAAGGAACTGTGACGTAATGTGCGTAAACCTCTTAATGAGAAATTATGAGTGACACATCTTCGAGGGAATCAATTTTTCGGGATGGAAAATTTGAGGTAGCATGCAACTATACAGTACAGTATTTCCTGCCATTCACTTCTTAAAATATATATTTTATTTGTTTTGGCACATATTTGTGACTTTTCAGCACATAAAAAATAAATATTTCCCAAGTTTTTAGCATCTAAAAATCCGAGCCCTATACATAACATTTGAATTTTACTATTAAAAACCGCGGAGCACCACCCAGATGTTATTGCTGCCATCTATATTTCAGTTTCGCTCTCTGCAGGTAGTTGCAGAATTCTTCCGTACGATGGCAGTAGCTATTTACCCTCGAAAATAAAACTCATCGACGTCAACTCCATGAACAATAACAAAATAATCAATGTCGGTGTTCCAGTATCCAAAATGGATATTCATTCAGCATATAGAGGACGAAATAATGTAGTTCAAGGCTCAAATTCACGGCAATGAGAAGATTAGTAAGTGGAGGGCGTGCTGGAAAACTTCGGTTTGTGATTCTACGTGCGTAATATTGTCAAGTTTAAGTGACAGGCGTAATTTAACACTATGTCTGAAGTTCGAAAGAGACCAATTAATAATACAACTGAGGAATCTGACAGGGCTCAAGAAAGAGAAGCAGAAAGTGATCAAGTAAGTAGAACCAACGAATAAACAATATGTTCGGTTAACATCAACGACAGCTATATTCATCATTATTCATTCGTGTTTATGGATTACCGGGCATCACTCGTTCTGTCAAGTGCACTTTTTGTCGAACTTAACAAACTTACTTTCACTTTTATTTAACGCTAATGTTTACCATAACAAGTTCTGCAGATTATATTGTAAATTATTCAGTAGCATTGCAATGAAATGCAATTTGGAGTACGATTTCCTGCATTTCATTGGTGAATGTTCAGTATCACTGAAGCAGTTTCTTGAAACCCATACTGTTTGTTTTGGATACTTCACAGTATCTGTGCATTTCCACAACATAGAATTCAAAGAAACATTTAATTCATAAGTTTAGCATGCCAACTAAGAATGTAATTTAAAAAAAAAGAAGAAAGAAACAGTTCATTAAGTATTTCAGCTTCAAAGGAGCAAGGTTGTTTTGATTGTTAATTTTGTATTAACTTATATAAGGGAACCTTTTGACAATTCTGGCAGCCAAATTGTAGACAGCTTACTTAGTAGATGCAGAAGTAGCAGCGTGGGCAACTGAATTATCTAGCTGTAGGTAAAATAAACTATTAGAGCTATGCGAACAGTTCCTTTCAGCTTATAAGATAATATTAATGAGAGTTGGGAATCCTGTATCTTGTCAGAGAGTAAAACATTTTAACCATGTGAAAAGCTACCTCTTGATTTAAGAACCTAGGAACCCTTTGTCATTATTCATTTAAATTCATGTGCCATAGCATGTTTAAATCGCAATGGATTTAATTTGTGGATGTTAAAACAAGTTGTATCATTTTACAAAATATTTGTATGAGACAAAACACCCATCAATGATTGAAATACAGGGTGTAATTAAATTGAAATAAAATTTGTTCCCTAAAATGATCATGTCAGACACAGCATTAATAAAAAAAAATGCACGTGTTTAGGTTGAATTGTTGTTGTTGTTAGCTAATGCTGGATTTCTGACAATGAAGTCATTAATCCTCTTGCTCTCCAATATTTTTCACTGATGATATTGAAGAGAGCAATAGCAGTAATAGTAACCGCTTTTTAGAGAGCACCATATTTTTATGTTTTGGCGGTCACATCGCTCTCTCACAACCCCCAGAATGTCTGGAGGACCACACCTGTCGTTGGTTTACGGGTCTCACTGACCTGACCGGGAGAACTATCAGGTCGGTGAGACCCGTAAACCAACGACAGGTTGAATTGTAGGCTGATGTAAGTCATTCCACAATTATCCGCAGGAGCTTGTTGGCTTGAATTAGCTCACTATGTAAACATAATGTACAGTAGCCTTCCTCTGTAGCATGGTGTTGGCATGTCTGCCTCACATCCAAGAGGTTACGAGTTTGAATCTCACTTAGGGTGAGTTATCCAGATAAGGTTTCTTACCAACGTTTTCCCTTATCCTGAGAAGACGAATGTCCTGGACCTCAGGCTCATTTGAGCATAATTTCATCCATTTCTTTCATCCACCATCCAATATGGCACTACATTGGAGGATGTTAACAAAAAAAATCATGTACAGTCCATAAATTAAATGCAAGCAAATATACATGCTCTGTGCTTTTCAAAATGATCCAGCATCTGATTCTACCTTCCATTGCATCTCAGTGAATGGAAGTTAGCATAAATTGTCAGAATGGTTGTTTCCATAATGACAAAGGAGTTAAGGTCTCAAGGAAAGAATGCCCAGAACTTATAAATTTTAATGTCAGAATTAAAACAGAACAAACCAGGCTTCTTGGTCATCTTAGTAATGATGAGTAGTATTATTGTGTTATCTATGAGAGCTAGTGAATCAGGAAATGCAAATTCATATTCGTTTTAGTCCATTGAAACTTAATTTGTGCAGTTACCATTCTGCTTTTCTAATTGGTATGTAAGTTCCGAACTTGAAAATCAGTTTAGATTCCCAGAGATCAGTTTTTCTTCCAACAGGGTAATTTATCAAGCTTCCTAATAGCAATTAAAATGTGAACATATTCTTCATTACTGTGTTCTGTAAAAGGTGGTCCAAAGAATGTAATTTACTTCTTAGAAATTATTTTGAAGTAAATTTTTAAATGAGCTAATTGGTAGTTCTAAATAAGTGAAGATGCTTCTGCTGTAGTTCAACAAAGTGGTACTTACTGTTGGTGTAGTTGTTTCCCCTTCTTTTCCTTCTCTTCTCATATTGTATTGTGACAAATGACAATCCAGTTATTTGTTTTTTTTTGTCATTTAATTTCCCTTCTAAAGCTGAGTCACAAAACTACAGTGCCTGCCTCTGTAGTGTGGTGGTAGTGCGTCTGCCTCACGTCCAAGGGTTCACAAGTTCAAATCTTGCTTAGGATAAATTGTTTTTTCTGAAGTTTTCCCTTATCCTGAGAAGAGGAATATTGGGTAACTTAAAGCTCTATGGATCTTGGGCTCATTTGAGCATCACTTCACCCATTTCATTCATTCACCGTCTGATATGACACTACATTGGAGGACATTAACAAAAAAAAGGAACACAGTTCTCTGTTTTTCATTAACACAGTTCACAATTTGCTGTGACCTTGCAACTCACAGCTGTTCTCTTTGATTGTAAGTTTGACACGCAGTCCACTAAAGCTGGCTTCTCTCAATACTTAAAAACTGCTCCTCTGCCCATGCTCTCTTTCTTTTAGAGTACAGGTGAAGTGCCGGCAAATTCTCTGGCAAATATACCTTTTCTCAAAAATTCTCATAATCAAGCTGACAGTTGAAAGCTTCTCTAACTGTGTAGAATTGGTCTTTGTTCTGGCCTGCTCCATTGTTTACTTGCCGTGCATAGGGGTGAGGTATTCGACCTGGCTCTCTTTGACGCATGGCCAGCCGTCAGTGTCACAGTATTACTGTTTGTTTCTGCATTACCACACGGACTCAACATTTCTGTTGGAAATTATATTTAATCACTAGTTTTAAATTACTTGTTCTTCTCAATACCACTTCCATTTGAATATAAAAATAAAACAGCAAATTATTTTTAAAAATTAGCTATTTAGTCGCACAACTTTTTGCATCATTTTAAATTTGTAATGCCTGATATAGCATTCTTTAAATTAGAGATTCTTCAATCCATATGCTAAGGACAACACATTTTTGCTAAGGAATGATTTTAAGATTTGTCTAAATGCACAAAAAAAGCATTTTGTCAATTTTAACCTTATTATTTGAAGTAAAACTTTGGGCACTTAATTCTTTCTTCAGATTCAATTTTCTCCGTCACTGGTTTTTAGTTTCTCCCAGTAGAGAAATGTAACGATTGATGCTGTTGTCATTTTGAACAGTTTCATCTGTTTCTAGGTCTAGCAATACATGGATTTCACCATCTACTGTGTACAACCAAGAAATCCCACCAAGCGAACGACCAATGTGTATGCAAATCATGTGAAAAAAGTGTGAACTCTTACAAATAAATGAAGGCTTTCACAGCCGGAGTCATAATTAGAAGAATATGCTTCCGGGCTAAGAGGCCATGGTGCACTGGGCTGAGAGACCAGAGAGAGTTATACATCACCACTGATGATGCTTTCCATAGCTGCAAGCGAAACATCTGGGAGAGGAATGAAGGAGCCCAGTGGACCACAGCCTCTTAGCCCCGGAAGCATGTTCTTTTTCTAATTGTGAATTCTACAAGTGCGAAAATAGGACATGATCCCTAAATGAACTCATGAAAGACAACAGATAGACTAAAGAATTAAATGCTCATTCGAGTGCATCTCTCACTTATTAATTCTTTCTTCAAACTTGGAACAAAATTTAATTGGTGAAGTCAGATAAGGTGAATATGGCAGATGTGGAAGCACTTGGAAATACAGGTCATGCACATTATAAGAATTTCAGAAAACTGTATTCACAAGTTTTGCAGTAGATAGAACCACTTTGCTTTCTTTGGTGTACTTTTATCTGTTGTTACCCTATTTTGCAGTGCTCCCCTTCTCTGGTGTGTAGTCATGGATATGGGTTTCTTCTACTGTTGTGAAACACTGGAGAAACTCGCTGGAATTGCATTTAAACAAGTCTAAACTAAAATGTTATCGTACCATTGTTAAACACTGCACAGGAAAGTGTTCTCATACCCAAAACTTTGTGAGAATGAAATGGACACCACCTTTAGAAGTGTTTGCAATGTTAGCCATTTTGTGTTGTACCTTCAGTCAGCATTCATTGAGAACGGCATTGTGAATTTTTGTTACAATCTCATTGGTCAAAGTGGTTTTGGAATTCTATGAATGCTCGTTGTCTTGAATGGATAATGCTTAAATTTAGCAGTCTTCTTTTTAACCTTCCAAAATAAAGGGGAAGAAACTTTGAATTTTGAATCTAACTCGTTTTGTATTTCTGTTGCGGTTAAACCTGTCAAAATAAAGTACTCAATCATAGCTTGTGTTTAGTTTTCTCCATTTTGTAGGATATGTAAACACTATATATAGTTTGTTTATGCGATTGTCACAAACAAGTGACTACACTTACATGTCTGGCACTTTACAGTGTATCATCTAAAGAATGATATTTAACAACTATCACAGTAATATGGTAATAGGTAGAATAACTTGAGCTTCACTAACCAAATGGTGAGACATTTATTATAAACATGGAAAATAAATTTAGAAGTCCTAGTCATGGAGGAATGAATTACTTCTCCGTAATCACAATAATAAGGTACTATAGAGGAAAATAGAAAAGAATCTTTTATCAGATAGATGACATTACACCCTGGAAAGAATAATACTGCATGGAATATTTTGAAACTGGCTAATACTAAAAATGTATTGACCCAAATTGTATATTTTAATGAGTTCTTACATTTTTTCAGAAACAAAATTTTGTTTATTTATTTTTGTTTCCTACGGAGCCATAGTTAAAGCCCAAGGACATCACATTGAACACAATAGGTGATGGGAAAAGGGTATCTGGCCTTGAGAAAACATAAGTAAAAACATCCAAGCTTAAGTGGGGTGCCCTTCCATAATTACACAAAGTCAATTAAATTGAAGGGAACTTAATGGCCATCTATAAAAATTCACACAGATTATTTTTTTATATCAGACATCTGATATTTTAATAAAAAATAACACTTTTTGAAGAAAAAAAACATTTTTTTTAAAACCCTGTTTTTCCAATTCTGCAGGATGGTTTGCGATAAGGCAATTTTGTGAACGTTATCCTGTCACATTGTTGTAAGATAACAGGTCTAGTATTTATTAAGTTCCTGTTTTTTTAGTTGTTCACAGATGCATAGTGAGGACCTTTTTCTAAACACATTTTTTTTTTTTTTTTCAATAAAATATGTAGCTCTGGTAAAATTCTCATGTCTAATTTTTGGGCAGAATGTGCTACTTCCTCTACTATAGGTAAGCAGACTTTTTTTTTCAGGAAAAATCATAGGAAACATCTTAACCAGGCAATTCTCTTCGACTGAGATTTGAGGTTAGGCCCTCTGGATTACTACCAAACACATGGAATATACTTGTATATTTTTTTTTTAAAAGTCCAATATTGCAGCTTATTAAAAACTAAAATTTTTGTAATCCAAACTGAATAAAAATATGAATCAAAAATTAAACCTGATTAAATTACCACAATTGAGTTACTTGAAATGTATTAATCACATTTGTGTATTGTGCATGATCATAAAATGCCTACATCTTGAAAAAATGCATGCCACTACACTTTATGAAATTTTGTTATCATGCATTAGAAGGTTGTGTTATAGGGTGGTGAACTCTTTTTCAAAGCACAAGGCATGCACATTTGCTTGCACTGAATGTACACATTAGTGACATTTTTCTTTCAATTTTTAGAAGAAGGAATGTAAACATGGAGGTTCTTTTGGTTGTTTTAAAATGAAAGCAGAATCAGCCATGTCACACTTGGAGCAAAATAAGGGTAGGAAAAAGATAGCCAGCCATTGAAAATTACTTCACTCACCAGTTTCATCCATGGGATATATTCTTTGTAGATGGGAAAACAATAATAATATGTTGCAACACAACAAACACCATTTAGAGACACCTCCGCCTCCTCCAAGAATGGTGAGATGTTGGTGATTGTCCATCAACCCGGAGAAAAGCCATGCCATTCTCTTCACCAAGCACCACTTTTCTGCAAACTTCCCCACATTCATCTATCTCAGGAGAGGGACAGAATGGATGAATGCCATCACCTACCTAGGAGTGAAGCTCAATTAGGGTCTGACTTTTGGAGAACACATCAGAAAATTGTCACATTGGCCCAGTGGGGCAACATCCTCATTGTACCCTATGTTAAGGTCCTGGATGCCTGTACTCTTAAAGCTAAGTCTTTTTGAGCCTTCATAACCCTCTCCTTTTATATGTCTGCTAGATCTGGGGCATGGCCACAGATTCAAACCTTCAGTGCAGAATAGAGGTCTTCAGATAATCTATTCTGTATACCACTGCTTCCCCACGAGACTACCTATATAGGCCCTCATCTCTTCCGCATATGGAGGATGAAATTAGATGCTGGGCTGCAAAACTTTACAACTCTTTGCCACTCCATTGGAGTGCCCTGATTCAGTCACTTGGGGATTACCACCCCAGAGCATGCCAATTTAGGCATCACTGGCTTCCCCACATGGCATGCAGGCATATCTGGTAACAGTGGAGCTAACCCACCAGCAGCAAAAGCAGAGCTCCCATACAATTCTTCCAAGAGATGCTTGGATTTCTAAATTAAAAAGAACCCTCATTTGGATAAAAGTATACCACCAGTGGTGCACAACGACCATTGCACCCTGACCTGCTGCTGTTTGAGGAGCAAATATTGCTACCTCCCTTGAATACCCTAACCTGAATAACACCCACCACCCTGCAGACCCCACATCCCATCATAATAGTGGTTAAGCCCTAAAAAGGGCAGGTACACATATGACACACCTCGGGTTGCCCTCAGCCTGTCAACAACACCGGTGGACGGACATCAGCTTAGTGTTTCTTATTGTGACTTTTGATATTGCAATTCATAAATGGAAGCACTATTTATCTATGGCTACACCAACATTAAAGGCATCAAAGGGTGTTACACATACCCTTATTGGGGATTTAAGTAATTAATACTATCCCATCCCAGTGTAGCTTTGGGAACAGGAAGATGTATAATATAATACATTGCAAATCGGTGTAAATAAATAACAATACTATTATCCCAAGATAGTCACATCAATAAGACTATTTGTGGTTTTAGGGCAAGAGAGTGAAATAAAAAACACTACTTGCCCTTAGAGAATTCTCAGCAGAAGAAGCACATTCCAAGAACCTCTGATTTTGTCAACAAAATTAACAATTTTCTTGAATAATACCTTCCCCCAGACATATACACAAGGTGGTACTGGTTTCCACTACTTCTTTATTCACTATCAAATTATGTACATATTTTTCTCAAGGGATATTATTGGGTAAAGTGCACCCTACTACAGATTCACCAACATAAATGGGACCAGTAATGAAATCTGCTTTCACTCTATTTAGGAAGCATAGCTCACAAGAGATCCTCATATATTTTTTATCTTTCTGAAAATATAAATGCTTGAATTGCTTTTGGAATCCGAAAGGTCATTTGAATAGCACCAGAGATTTTCACTTGGGGTAAATGGAATGTACCTTTTAAAATGCAGATATGGTTTGTTACAGGTTGAAACGATAATCAACATTACTTCCCAGCATGGTCTGAGTGTCTGCATGGTTAAATATATGCTTTTTTATATGTATTAGTAGATGTAAGACAGGAATTGGGTTCCCCTGTTTTCAAGCACACTTGCCACAGAACTAGATATTTTAATTTTATAACTTCAGACTTACCTGTAAGACAATTTGAATAAACGACAGAACAGCTTCAGATGCTTATCTTGAATCACTTATGTGAGGCCCCAATTAAGTAACGATATTAGAAGCAATTTATTAAATGGTTCAAGAACTAACAAATTGATGCCTTGCACACAGTTCCACATTATATTTGCAAATAAAATGTGTATATATATTTCACAAACAAACAAAAATTGTGACATCTGCCTGACATTTCAGGTGACCATAAAGATCCAGTATACAAGATATATATTCTTTTTTGGATTATTATTTTCTCAGTCTTGAAAATTCCTTACTATGTTGGTTTCTGTGTAAACAATTCTGTCTATTGTTTTAAATTCACAAGATTCCCAGATTGCTTTAAGGGTATTGGAGACTTTAGTTGCATTAAAAGGAAAAAATGTATTCTGATACATGCAGCTTCCTCCCACAATGTCACATCTGTTATAGATTATAGTATTCATAAAAAAGAACAACTGTTCATATGTTGTATATTTTTAAGGTGATTTAATGTCTTTTAACTGGTTAGGTCATATTGGATGATGAATGAAATGATGTTCCATTGAGCCTGGGGTCCATAGAGCTTAGAGCTATCTGACACTCATCTTTCAGGATAAGGGAAAACTGAAAAAAAAAACTTATCCCTTATCAAACATTCTACCCCCCCACAAAATGGCTGTGCCGTAGCCGAGTGGTTAGACTATTCACTTCTCACCAAAGTGGCCCAGGTTCAATTTCAGGCAACTGCATGTGGGATTTGTAGTGGACAAAGCGGCACTGGGGCGGGCTTCCTCTGGGTTCTCCAGTTTCCCCTGCCATCTCATTCCACCTGTGCTCCATCTTCATTCCATGTGTCATCATTGTTGCCGCAGTAGTAAAAGCAGGCGTTAAACACTACAAAAAAAGCCCACAGCATAGAGGTAGATAATAAATTTCTGTTACCAATGAACCAAAGCAGCCTAAGAACATAAACTTTGTAAGGTGCTTTATTGATGGCTGCGTGACATGGTAAATCTTAATGATACAACATATATTTTGAAAAGAGTTGATCCTGCAGAGAACTTAGGTGACAGAGCTCTAGAGTTTTTATCTCCTTTTGGTTTAGCAGTTATACAAAGTTAATTAAAATTTATTCATATTGAGGAGGGTTTCATAGGACATTCACGGAAAATTAATGTACATGTTTTATTAGTTGTACAAATATCTCAAACCATATTATATTTTAATCAGGATTAGTCATTATTGAGAAATAAGTGGTGTTTAAGAGGTAGAACTGGAACTTAAAAATTCAATGCCACAACTGGGATTTGAACCACAGACCTTCCGCTTACTGGGCGGCTGCTCTAACCAACTGAGCTATTGCGACAAACTGCCAGAATGGTATTAAATTCTCAAACCAGCTCGTATTTCTCTTGGTAAACCACAAAGGCAGTCTCATATAAGAGACAAATTACCCCAATGGTGACTTACTATTGTAAGTGCTTTATATCCCAGGATTACCATTGGGGTAATTTGTCTCTGATGTGAGATTGCCTTTATGGTTTACCAGGAGAAATACGAGCTGGTTTGAGAATTTAATGCCATTCTGGCAGTTTGTCACAATAGCTCAGTTGGTTAGAGCAGCCGCCCGGCAAGCGGAAGGTCTGTGGTTCAAATCCCAGTTGTGGCATTGAATTTTTAAGTTCCAGTTCTACCTCTCAAACTTTGCCCACACACGGCTTATGTGTTTAAAAACACCAACAGTAAGTTTGTTGGCATAAATAAATAATAAGTGGTGTTTATCCTGCTTTTCAATTTCAAGTTAATGTTGTTCACACAGACACATTCACAAAACCTAACCTTTCCAAAAAATTTGAAGGTGATCATTTCAAGGGAACCTGAAAGTGGGATGATTTTGATGTCTTTAATTCCTTCAGACTACCTTTCACATGGTACAAACTTTTTTTGATTTCCCAAAAATGGCCGTAACGATTTTGATTAAAATGCTACTATGTATTTAAGATATGACAAACGTATATCTTAAATTTTCTGCAAGTAGGCTTTGAAGTTCACTCTGATTGTATAACTGATAAACTGTAAGAGACAGACAATTTTATTACTTTGAATTTTGGAATATTTTATTGATATCCCTACTTCGTACCTAGTAGGTAGATGGAACAAGGCATTCCATCCAAAAATTTGATATTGAGATTTCACAGAAACATTTGCTTTGAGGTCCACTGTATAATAAAAATAAAAGCATTTTTAAAATGTGTATATGTTTGTGTGGCTGTGAACAGTATAAGTCAAAAATGAAAGGTGTGATAAATACCAAACTCTGTATTAAGATTTTTAAGAATTCTCCCTTCAAACTACCCCTTACATGGAAAATTTATCAAAATATGTAATTTTTTCACTAACAGCTCTAATGATTTTGATTAAAGTACCATCTAGTCAGTGGCAGTTCCTGGGTGATCGCATACTCGCAACTGCACACCCACTAATTTTTTCCGCATGCGAATGTGTATAGACATGCATATGAGAAAGTCGAATGTCCAACTTTCTTGTACATATATGAACTTGCTCATTTAATTTTCCCACACCCTCTTTACCAAATATCAGCTCATTCCAATTCAGTCAACAAGCTGAGACGCATAAACCCGATTTTGCGACTGGCAAAGGTAGCTTTTAGGCGAGGGGTACACAGGAAGCGGTGCAAAGCTTGCATTTAAGAGTATAGTGAGTTAAGGCGGCATAATTGACAAGGCCAACACATGCAATTCTTACCGCGCAAGCACACTACGTTCTCGTACAAGTCCCTCTGTTTTCCTTACTACAAGCATTTCCCTCCCGTTATTTAGCAGAACCTACTAGGCAGCCAACGTGACGGTTCTAAATATAATGTAGCCATCTTCTATATTATATTAATGTTATAAACACAATTACATTAATGACTTCATTGTCAGAAATCCAGCATTAGCTAACAACAATTACATCTAGTCTTATTAAGCAATTATAAATGTATATAATTACTCTTCATGTCGTAATTTACTAAGGCCAATACTTCAGTTTGGAATAGTTATTTTGTTACAGTCTTTATTACTGTTTGTTATGTTTGTGTTCTGGCAGCAAGTTGCATGCAGTTCTGTGTCCACATAGCGGGAAATTTGAATCTATGAAAGTGTAGAAATGAATAATATGGTGAAACTAAAGGAGGTAAATCTTCCAGGTTTATTCTTGTAAGAGAAGCTGTTTTCCGTGCTTATTGTTTGCAAGTGAAAGAAATGGTGTCTGGACAAATAATAGTTCTTGTGATATTGGTCATTTAAAACAAAAAAAATAGCAAAACATAAGAGCTCAATTACCCATATGAATTTAGAATTAGATTTGTGTGGTGTGTGTCAGAGAAAGAAAGGTGGAAAGGATGAAATGTATTGCACACCCACTGCGACAAGTCACGAGCCGCCACTGCATCTAGTTAAGATATTTACATCAATGAAATATATCTACATACAGAGGGTGTTAGTTACACTGAAATAACTTAGAGATTGTAGATGTGACTGATATAAGTAATTTGAGATGGGCAATATATGCTGGAAAGATAAGCTTTTGCAAGAATAAGTTATAGACACCAAATAAACAAATGCTTATCTCAGTTACAAGAAGTGGAGGGAAGAGTAAGTTTTTCTAAGAATACTTTGTAGAAAAAAGTCTTATGAATGTAACACGTTCAGATATTTTTATATTAAAACATTAGAACATATTGTTGGTTCTATAATATTTATTACATGAGATCCACATAATGCAGTTGGAGTGATGGTATGTATGGATGTTGGCAGGATTATATTTGTTTGTTTGTTTTTTTGTAAAAGAAAGGAAAAAACATAATAGTAATGTAATAAATATCTTTTGTACAAAAGGTTACAAATACTTTTGTTTTGATTGGAATGACTGCTATAGTCTGAAAGTTAAAAAAAAAACAGAATGAAAATATCTGAAAAACATAACTACACATCTTTGTTTACTGAAGGGAACACTATGCAATAGAGGGTTAATGAAAGAAAAGGGAAAGAGTCTGAAAGTGCAAGGACATTAAATTTTGTTCTTTCAATACACTTATTCTGCACTATGAATAGTATGTATCTCTTAATAACAACAATAACAAGTTGTAAAACTTTCCATTCACCTCAAGGTCACTATTCCTCTAGAGTGATTTCTCAAAACTAACTGGCAGCTGATTATACTGAACTCCTAAAAACAATGTCATTGTTTCAAATTGGCTTATGGGAAAGTCCAAATAAATTTGAATACCTTGCATAAATTGTCATTTAATTCAGATTGATTAAGAGAAAAATAATATAAATGGAAAACCATTGTGAAAGAAATGTCATAATACCTGGTGGAAGTAATTATTATGAAACTGGAACTATGGGTACTTTATTTTCCTTATTATAGTATGAAGTAGTGTCAAAACATGGTAGTATTATCATATGCTGGCAAAAAATAGAATACAGTTCTGAGCATTAATCTGAAAAGTGACACTTTTTTGTTTTTAAATAAAATTATTTCAGCTTTCTGAACCTGTGAAGGATGCTCAGGAACAAGGCCAGATTGACAACAAAGATAAAATTGAAATTAATGTTTCCTCTGCCAAAAAGGTAATATTTGTTAGATTGGGTGACAGTTGAATTTGCTTCCCTTGTTTACAAACAATTAGAGAGTTGTAAAGTTGTAAGTTTTACTGAGTGTGCTGTTGTAACAGTTGAACATGTATTTTATGATTTTGCCTTGTTTTTGCTATGTTGAAGCATATTTTGAAAATATGTCAATGAATGCATGACCAGTGATATCGATGTAAACTTTATTTTCTATGTGTCTGATGACAGTGCATCTGGCTTAATAATTGCATGGAAATACAGTAACCACTATGCACAAGTAGTTAATAGCACTGAGTTCTTGTTTTCTAGCCCCAATTTTATCTTCTTCTTTTTTTCTTTCTTTTTTTTATTATCAAAATTTCAGGTTTGCAGAGATTTTGTCAGCTGATGTTCGAGACTACATAGGACATTTGTGAAGGTTGTGAACAAAACCAGTTAAATCCAAAACCAAGCTGTTTCCAGGAAGTAGTAAAAACTATGAGACTTCACTTTACTCAGTAGATTTTTACCGTTAGCTCATATTACGTCCCTTGATGCTATAATGTATACAATATTTTTCTTGTACTTCTGTTTGCAGTTTAAAAGCAAAAAAGTATTGGATTAATCTGGTTTTGTTTGGCAGGGAAGGGTATGTCTGACTTTGATTGGAAGTATATTGGAAATGAAGGAAATTGATAATAGGAGAGCAAAAAAAAGCTCTAAACGGATTGCAGGGTGTTTTGTCTGTCTCCATCCTCAGCGCCCATTGCCATCTGCTGCTATCACAGAAAGGAGTGGATGAAACAGTACACCATTTTTAAAAGTACATTTAAAGACTTTATGAAAGGAGATGCTGAAACTAGTAACCATCTTTGTCTATACATTTTTGGCACCTTGTTAGGAAACTATCAATCACTTGCTGTAGTTCACGTTGAGAATGCTGGCAATTTCCTGGAGATATTTTGTTTTAATTCTTCCAGGGTATGTGGGTTTGTCTTGTACAATTTGTTTTAGGTTGAGAGATAGAAATCGTAGGGGTTTAGGTTGGGGACTGAGGGGGCCACAAATCTCTATTAATAATTGTGTCCTGAAACACACTTTCAATTGTTCTCATCGAAAGATTGGCCATATGAGCTGTTGCAGAGTTTAGTTGAAAAAAGGCAAAATCACACTCCCTGTCTGTTAATCCTTAAAAAGGGGGGTGCAAAATTGTATTCACATATGTATGGGCATCAACTGTTGACTTAATAAAAAAATTGGCTCCGAATATTGTTCATGAAGTACCCCTGGTGTATGGTGCGCCATTAATGGAGAAAGGTTTCTCAGAGCTTCAATAAGCGTTCAAAGCTTTTTTGTTCTCCCTATATATTTATCATTTATCATACCACAGACTTATCTTGTTTCATTATGGTACAACTTTATAATACACAAAATTAAGACTGCATATCTGGATCTAACACTTTGGTGGAGCAGAAGTGTAGGAAGTGAATGGTAGCCATTGTCTACAAACAATGACCACTTATTAGACATAAAGTTGCTGCACTTCTAGATTATTTTTTTTAATTGTGTGCCAAACTAATGGTAAGCTATGCCAAAAGCATCAAAAGGTGCGACATTTGCAACAGATAACAAGTGAAGCATCATGTTCTGAACTTACCCCTATCACACTGTGTGCTGTGGAAAGAAGTTTTACACAGTATAGATACTGTTTAACAGAATATTGCAGGAACTTCATCCCAAAACTCTTAAAATGTATGTTTATTGCAATGAACATGATGATAGGGGCAAAAGTAGTACCATATAAATTCTCTACTATACCTACAAGCCATTATGATTTGGCATAACACTATTGTAAATACTTATGTGTATAAGTTTCCAGACATCCAGTGAAAGTGATGCAATTCAGCATTTAACATGAATGTTGTTATTGGCTAATGCTGGATTTCTGACAATGAACTCATTAATCCCCTTGCTCTCCAATATTGAAGAGAACAATAGCAGTAATAGTAACCACTTTTTAGAGAGCACCATATTTTTATGTTTTGGCGGTTACATCGCTCTCTCGCAACCCCTAGAATGTCTGGAGGACCACGCCTGTCGTTGGTTTACGGGTCTCACCGACCTGACTGGGAGAGTCATCAAAATAAATTCACCGACCATATCCTCTAATTACCAATCAGAGGACGTATTACATGCCATGACAGGTCAGCATGTTAGGGGTTAAGAGTTTATAGAGAAATGGAAAGGTTGGAAAAATTAAGACTCCCTAGCCCTCGGGAACCCTAATAGCATTGGGGTTGGAAGAGAACAAGAGATGACCAAGGTAAGGTCATAACGTCAGATAGAAAAGCTACAGTGAGGAGCAAAACACCAGTAAGTGGAAGTAATGTTCTACTCATCTTGGATACCTTGTGGTCGCCATCACATATCTCCTAGACAGGGACCCCTGAGGAAGCATTTAACGTGAATAGCAACCTCTGTTTAGAGATCTTAGGCAGGCATATCTTATAAGTTCACAAACATGTGTCAGCATTGTAAACAGACATTGACACTCCATGCCATTCAAGCTGAGTCATTTGTGCGCAGGTGCAGAGTGAGAATAATTTTGCTGACAAGTTGCATAGTCTCAGTTATTGTGAATCACTTTGTCCATCTAAGAGCAGCTCATTGCACTACAGTGATTCCGTGTCTATAAAAGGGTGAGCAAAGGCATATTTCCAGTTATTTCATGATTATTATATGATTTATGGAATCATAGAGTCCAGCATTGTAGGTATTTTCAAAATTTAAGCAATTTCATAATATTTTACAAAATTAAGCAAAATAAATGTATTTAATTCCAGGATGTGGGCCAAAGCAGACATTAAATATTGAAAATTGGTCAGCAGTGAATACCCTTTGAAATGAAGGTCATTCAATTTTATAGATGTCAAAAATACTTAAGGTTCCCAGAACAACAGTTGCTGATGCCATACGGAGATTAAGGGAGACTGGGTCAAATAGAGACAGAAAAATAAGTGGGGAGACCTGTAGTTACAAATAAAAATTGGGATAACACTACAGTGCTTAAAGGAAAGTGAAATAGAAAGTTGAATTTAATGTAAGTCACAATAAGGAAATATCAGTTAGTGCTGTCTAGAGAACAGTTAAAGCAGCCAATCTGTTAGGGAGAGTAGCTGTGAGGAAACCTCTTCTCAGGAAGGTGAACAAACAAAAAAGACTTCAGTGGGCTTCATAACAAGAAAATTGGATTACTGACAATTGGAAAAGGATGCTTTGGACTGATGAGTCCAAATTTGAGGTTTTTGGAAACGGACAACGATCAACAACTGAACAGATGCAACCAGTCTGTATAATCCTAACAGTGAAACATAAAGGAGGGTCTGTACTGGTATGTGACAGTTTTGCATTCAGTGCTGTAGGCACCCTACACAATACCAAAGGGATACTTGACAAAATGGCTATCAACATTTTGAGCAGATATGCAGTCGCATCAGGTAAATGACTGATAGGTCAGGGCTTCATATTTCAGCAGAATGACCCAAAACATAGTTAAAAAATGTGCAGGAAATAGCTGGAGAATCAGCAGAGGGTAGGAGTGAAAATTATGGAGTGGCCGGCTCAGTCCTCAGATCTTAACCCCATTGTGTTACTTTGGGATGAACTGACTCGTCAGGTAATGAAAACTTGCTCTACATCTAAAAATGCACTGTGGAATGTACTACAAGCCACTTGGAATGACATTCCAGCATCCAGAATTCAGAAACATAGAGAGAATGCCAAGAGTAGCAAAGAAAGTGATCTCAGAGGAAGAACCTTTTTTTAATGAGGAAAAAATTTAAAATACTCCCTCTAAGCAGTAAAATTATGTTTTCGGGCTTATTGGCCATTGTCAAGTCGATGCGTGAACACCTGACATTTTTCCCGCCATTCCAACGAGCATCATCAGAGGAAGGTGACTTGTGAAGTGGCGCTCGTCAGGAACATCTGTCTTATATATGATGGGACGAGACCGCCCCCTCTTTCCCATTGGCTGCACCCAGCCAATTGTGGCCTGCATCAAGTTTTATGTCTGGTTGGGCTGTATGACTTTGTACATGTGTTGGCCAGTACTGGTATCCACGCTTTATGAATGCATGCTGCTTCCTCTTTTCTATTGAAGTTATTAGTATGTTTAAAAACTTCTATGGCCTCCAGGCATGGAAGTGTGCTGTGGTGTTGAGAACTGTGGTTTCATTGAATCTAATGTCATGGCCCTTTAATAAGGCGTGTTCAGCTACTGCTGATTTTTTCATGTGTCCCAAGTGGCAACTCTTGTGTTCTTTTGTTCTGATGGTTCCAATGTATACTTGCCCACAACTGCATGGTACACGGTGGACTCCTTGTGATGATAGCAGGTCCTGTTTGTCCTTTGCTGAGTTAAGTTTTTGTTTTATTTTGATGATATGAAAATAGATTTGATATTGGCCTTTTCTAGTAGTTTACCAATGTAATCTGTGACTTTCTCTATATATGGTAGAAATGCTCTATGTTGTTTCGTACTCTCTTTGCAGTTGCATTGTCTCTTTGGATGCTATGCCCTGATTATTTCTTTCTGACTATATCCATTTTCTGCAGGGTTCCGTGTAGGTGTTTGAGTTCTTGTTTTAGCATGGCGGGTTCACAGATCCGTCTTGCTTGTTCCATTCAAGTCTTGATTATACTATTCTTTTGTTGAGGATGGTGATTCGAACTGTTGTGGAGATAATGGTCAGTATGTATTGGTTTTCCATAAACTGTGTGACCAAATGTCATATCAGACTTTTTGGTTATCAGGACATCCAGGAAGGTGATACTTTGGTTATGTTCTTTTTTGTATGTTGCCATGTGTATTGTTAAGTTTTTCAAGAAATTTATCTAATTCTTTATCCCCATGTGCCCAAATAACGAACACATCATCCATGTACCTCTACCAAACCTTTGGTTCATATGTGGCAGATGCAAAGACCTTCTCCTCAAATTTCTCCATGTAAAAATTTTGTGATAGTTGGACTGAGTGGACTAACCATTGCTACTCCTCTTTGTTCATAATAATCACCATCACTATCACTAGTTCCAAACAATCACACTCAAGATTTAAATTGTTGGCAGTACTGGCAGAGATATCTTCTTCATTCTCTTCAAAGTCTTTTCTGTTGATTATTTCATTCTAGAAAGACAGTCACATTTTGTGTCCAATTTTCACTAAATTCTTTCTCCAGTAATCTGTTGACATCCTTTTTTTGAACATTTATTCTGTGTTGTGAAGGCATTTCATTAAGCTGTACAGCATTAGAATTCTTTCCCTTTTTGTAAGGCTGAAAAACACTTCATTGGATTGCCTCAAATATGTAGTTTTGTATCCCTTCAATCTTGCAGATTAAATGTCCTGTAATAGTGTTCTTTTATATCGGTTTCCTTGCAGTCTCAGCTTTGCATCCTACACTTTGTGTTTTCCGGATGCCATAATTAATATAATTAACAGCTGTGCTTTCATTAGCCATTTCTCTTGGCAAGCATTTGCACTAACATGCAAGCAGATGGAAACAATTAACAACTGATCCTCGTGCTTATTTTCATCATTAAGTCAATTATTGAGGAACTGTGCACACAGAGAAAAGTAGCAAGTTCTTCTGATGGGATTTCACCAATGAGAAAACATTTATGTGCCTCACAGTAACAGTCATAGTAAGGAAAGAAAGTTGTACAAGAACAAGGAAATAACCAATTTTGAACAGGAGACATTTGTGTAACAGATTTGTCCAGATTTGATGCAAGACAAATAAACACTTTATTATTACTTGTGTGCTATATTTTTCTGATTTTTATTGAAAATATTACTTTTACCCTATGTTTTTGCAAGTAAATGACAACATTTGGACACAGTTACACATTCAGATTGCTGCTTGTCTGAAGCTACTGGAAGCATAAAAACATCAATTTTTAATTTCTGTGAAACCAATTTTGTTTGCAACCTCCACATTTATAATTGGTACCCTGTGTATTGAAGTCTTATGATTTATTGCATAAGCACATTTTAAAAACCATTGGTTTGGGCCAGGTTTGAACCCACTACCTTAGGATCAGTAGCCCAGTGCCTAACCAATTGAGGCACTGCTTTATAAAGCTTGAAAGAATTTTAGCACAAAGTGTGAAATCACTATTTAAGATAAAATTATAAATAATTGATATGTATGAATGAAAATTTCAAACTCTGAAATAATAATGCTGCCTTTTTCAGATTTGTACTATAGGTGTAATGTTATGATCAGACTTGTTTATTTTTGTTACGTCACAAATATTTAAAATTTTGATCTAATACTTTAACCCTTGGTTCGAAATACATTTACTTTTCAATTTTCTTATATATTAATGTCCTCCAGCGTAATATGTCATATCAGACAATGAATCAAATTTGTGAAATGGCGCTGGGAAAATAACCTTCTCTGGAGACTCACCCTAACTGAGAGTTGAACTCGGGACCTCTTGAATGTGAGGTAGACATGTTACACCACACCATGGAGGCAGGCTACTTTTTAAAATTGTCCTTAGTTTCTTAATTTCTTTCAGTTTAGGCCCCAAAAAGCTTTAAACTTACAAAGAGCTATAGGGGGTGTGAAACATTTGTGCACAAACACCACCGCCGTCAACTGGCTCACATGTCAGGACATAAACCGTGCAGAATGACTCAGGTAATAATGTCTGTGGCTCGCATTCAGGAGGTCATGGGTTCAATCCCCGTGGCTGTGCATTTTGGCATGGATTTTTTTGTGGTTTCTCCATGTCACTTAAGCAAATGCTGTGGTGCATTATTTCATACTACAGTTTCCTTTCCATCATTTCCCTTTATTCCATTTCCTTATAATGTTTCAGGTGTACTTTCAGGCATGTGTTGTTGGCAATGCCGGGCAAATGGCACGGATGAATAGACATGGTAACTGCTGTTCTCATCACTAGGTGGTGTTTGGTTTGTCTTGTCCTCCATTGGGGGCGGGGCTCAGTTTGACACAAGAACTGCAGTGTGTTAGTTGCTTGGCAGGACCTGGCATCAGGATGAAGAGATCTCAGCACTAGTCTTTTTAGTGACTTCCACGCATCTCTGTGGCCTGTCTAGCTGTGTCCCTGTGTGGTGCCTTCGGTTCCCTCATTTCATCCAGCCTCCTTGGGGGTGGTAGCCACAATGTATCTGTGTAGGTTAAAGTGAGCAAGGTGTTCCCTCTGTGTCTGTACTCTTTACCTTTTAAACTTACAAGTATGTTTCTTTCTTTCTTTTTTTTTTGGCCCAAAACTTTTTTGTGTTTGAAAATTAAAGAATGTGTGCTTAGACACATCTGACAATAAAACCTAGGGCAATTATTACTTGTTATATCTCTGTGATTATGTGTAGATTATTTCATTAGTGCAATATAAAAGCTGTTCTGCAAGGAACATTTTTGAACAAGAAAAATCTGAAAATATCAGTTGGGAGAAAACAGCGATAAGATATGTGAATCACAGCTCACTAAAATCCATGTGACATATAAAAATGCACTAGAACATTTAAAAATAGTGTCTGGAGGCAAATAGTGTATTTTTTTGCATTCATGAATGTGCCAACTATTTTATCAAGTTAAAATAAAAAGTTATCAGTCATACATATCTGTAACCAAGATTTCATAGAAATTTCCACCTTGGGTATTCTTATGTAAGTAGTAAAAACCAGTTCTTAATAAAACAAATAGAAATGTAGCAATAATGTTATAATGTTCTTAACATTATAAGTCAAATGAACATTTAATTGCTCCTCTAAGCTCATTAATATGGGCGGCGCCGTGGCTGAGCGGTTAGCGTGCTCGCCTACCACCTAGGCAGCCCGGGTTCGATCCCAGGGACCCGCGTGTGGTATTCGTGGTGGACGAAGCGGCGTCAGGGCGGGTTTTCTCTGGGTGCTCCGGTTTCCCCCACCATCTCATTCCACCGGTGCTCCATCTTCATTCCATGTGTCATCAGTGTCATCGCCTGCGGTGCCGTAGTAGTAAAAGCGGGCGTTAAACACTACAACAACAACAAGCTCATTAATAATTGCATAAGGCAACTTTTGTACATTATGTTTTCTACATCAGCAGTTGGTGGTGTCTTGCGCAGAATCTTGGGATCCCATATCAGACTTCTGATGATGTATATAACAGCTGTCTTTCGTGGGTATTTCAGAATTCATTAATATTGTTTCATATTTCATTATACAAATCCTCTCCCTAGTATCTTTCTCCATAGATTTGCTATTCAGATTTTATAAAGTGGGCACTGTTTTCTCCCACAAGAGGGAATACTTAGATAAGTGTCTCATTTTCAGTGTACTTTTCACTCAAAAGCTGCTTATGTGTTGTTGAACATTGTGACAAGAGTCCTTATCATTATGTAACCATTAACCTGATGGTGATTCTAATGTAATGAGGATGACTTCTGACTCTCCTAACAGATTTAATACTGTTTAATTTGGCTTATTAAAAATGCCTATAAATGCACCTGTGTATTAGGTCACATATTAGGTCTTATGCTGTTTCAACAATTTTGAAGCATGATTTGTGTGCTTATTTAGGTGAAGTTGTGTACAATGTGTGAGTGTTCTATCGTTTCAAGATTGGTGGAATGACTGCTAACTTTTAAATTTGTTCTAATCTTAGAAGGGTAGGGTTAGACTGAAAAAGTCACTGTCATAGCCGGGGATTTAAACCACAGATCTTCTGGTCTCCATCTGGTTCTTGTAACTACTGAGCTCCATGGCAACATACCAACATGGCATTAAATTTTCTGACTCGCATTGCAATTAATTTCATTGATTGACCTTATAGTCCTATTAAACCCAAAACTTAAAATATGTTGTAAGCTGTGATTAGGGTATGTCATATAAATTTGAGATCTCCTTGTGGTTTACTGAGAAAAAAATGTAAGTCAGTTGGAGAATTTAATGTTGTGTCAGCATGTTGCCATGGTAGTTTCGATGTAAGAGTAACCATACGGAGACCAGGAGATCTGTGGTTGAAATCTTGGCTAGGGCATTGAATTTTTCAGTCTGATTCTACCTTTCCAATCTTTGTTGTATACACATCTAGTGTGAAAAAGCAATTGCTATTATCCTAATTTTGTTTTGTGGTCGTTCTGTTCACAAGGTAAAAAAATCTAGTGTATGTTTCAATGTGGCCCTTAACTCCATATCAAAGCTCATAGTGATAACCTTTGCTGCCACTTGTGTTTTGATGTGACCCCTGACTTATTAATTTTTCAATGTTTTCTTGTAGCTTGTATTTGTGCTGTATATTTCCTGAAGCTCACAGTAGTATATGTTTATATTGCACAATTCCGCTATGTAATTATTTTACACATTGCTTTTCTATTGCAAATTTTCTTTTATAAAATTATGGTCACAGCAATGCAATTAAACTGTTGGGAATAGTAAAATATGTGTTTCATTCACAGAAGGATGAATTTGACTCGGAAGATGATAGATGTCCAGAAGAAAAATATGTCGAAGAAGTAGCTAATACCATCCCCCAAGGCACAGATAAAACTCCAGAGGTGCTGGACTCTGCTCTTAAAGGACTTTCTGCAAGGCAAGTAGTTTTAATATGTTGCACCTTGTGATTTTTATACTGTTTAATGGCATCATATTCGGAATCACAATAACTGGAAAGATCGAAATATTGTAATAGCTGGAATCTGGTATGTTGGCATATGCTCTACAGCAGTAGTAAGTGTTATGAGGCTTCACTTGAGTGTAATTGGTTGGGGTTTGGATTGAATCCATGCTTTTGTGTACCAGTGCTCACTCAGCTAGTGTAGTGTAATACACTTTTTGTACATAATACAAGGTACCTATAAAAACCCATGTATTATGAACATTCTAAAATCACTCTTAGCACTTGTACTTGCATTAAATTGTTGAAGGTAGAAGTAGAAAATGAAAAAACTTAATATAATAAGAAGGGCGTTCGGAAATGTTTTACAATAATCTTTTTTTTACCTTATTTATTAACAAATATAATTCATTGTGCACGGGATCTCTCAATATACTCAACACACTGCTGCCACCTTCCTGGCAACTTCATTATTGCATCACACAACCACTCATGGGCAACTGCCTCAATTCCTTATTGTTGCCAAAATTTTACTCCACAGTGCATCCTTCATGTTATTGAACGATTTTCTTCTCAGTGACACCGTGATTTGTTACCAGTTTCTCGATCTTTGTACTCCGTTTCCAATAGTTGACAACACACTTCATCTCTGCTCTCCTTTTGGGCCTGTGTCAAGCCCTGTGGAACCAAATGTGCACACCCATTTTTCATGCCCAAATCATCATGAATAACGGTATGCAAGGGTTTTGTGTGCCCCATCTGCCATTCTAGTTCAATTCAGACCCAATATCAATGTTCCTCAGAGATCGCAGTGTTGAGGGACAACCAGAACAGATTCCCTTCCATTGTCAAACGCAGCAATCCAGCTGTAAACAGTCTTTTGTGTAGCAGCTTCTTGACCTCATACTGCAGTTAAACGTTAATGAAAAGCTGCTGTTTTGACTCCTTCCTTCTACATAAGCATGTAGCCCATCTTTGTCCATGATAGTTAGCTTCCATTTTGTCCATGGCTTTCTCTGCTTCACAACAAACAAGCACTGTTCTTTCACTAAACACTCTTTTCACAACTACCACCTAGCATATGCGTGGTGCACTAGGATCAGTTTGTCATCCTACGAGAGGACATGGCCATAGATTGAGCGGTGTTTTTTAAATAATGCAATTATAAATCATTTCAAATGCCCCTCGTAGATATAGGTTTTCTGATAGAAAAGCAATAGACAGGCAGAATGTAAATGGATATCAGATATTTGCTGGTAGAGAGTAATGCATTTTATAAATTATTTGATTGTCATCAGAAGATTCTGAAGCAATTTTGTTGCTGCTTGAATACTTCTTTGAGAGTAGGGAAGGGGAAGAGCTAGTGTCCATTATGTGAAATCATATATGCAGAGTATTATGAAGTGGGTAGACTGATGTTGAAATGAGCCTAGGTCCATTGAAATTAGAGTTGTTCATATTTAACTTGTAAGGATGAATTATCTAGACTTCTCCCATCCAAGGTTAGAACTCCAGCCATCTGGATATGAAGGCAGACACTTTACACCCTATACTGTGGAAACATGTGTTTTGTTACTGATCAACTTCTAGTTCAGCATATAACTGCGTGATTCCATTGAATACCATAGATTTATGATGAATATATAAGCAAAAGAAATAGTAATAAATGCATGGAAAAAAATAAAAGATATTTTAATAGGGGAAGCAGAAGAACTTCCTGTGTTAGAATATGCAAGAGAATATGTTAAGTTTGCTTTATGAACTTCCTCTAATATAATTTACTGAGTACATAAGTAAACTATAAAAGTTCATCCTTGTCTTCATAAGTAACAACCTCACATGTGCTCAAAATATACTACTGGTATTTAACAATACAGCAAATAGCAAGTGAAAATTTGCAAACCAGACAAAACCAGTATTAAGGCCTTTATTGATTTGGTTTCTGTCTGCTGTTTCCACCAGTGATTAAGCATCCCACAGTATTGAAAGTGGGAATTCTTGAGTTCTCTTCAAATGATAAGGATTTAAAACTTAAAGAGCAACATTTTTAAACACATTAAGATTACAAACAGTTTATAATCAAGTGGGTTTCTATGTTCTTTGAATTGTTCGCTGAACAGCAAATGCAAATAGGTATTAAGGCCCCTTTGTTTCTTTTAACTTCATGTGTCATATTGTAAAAACTTAAGTATATGTTTGCAGGAATTGTAAGTATGTAGCTCATTTACACCAAAGAAGTGGCCTTAGGAGTGCCTATATGAATGGTGCAATTCATACATTTTATCATTTATAGTAGCAGATTCTCTTTTGGGTATTCATCTAGATGGTTAGTGAAAAATAGCATACCCAGGCAGTTTGGTCATAATTTTAACTCTTAATTTCTCCAAATGAAAACCTCGGTATTACTGAGCCATCTTGCTTAGCTCTTTGTATGCTGTTCAACACAAATTCTCACTTTCTTGTAGTTATCCTATCCATAATTTTTTTTCAATAATTCTACTCATAGTTCTTAGTCTTTTCTCTCCATCTTCAGTAACTCAGGTGTATGTTGTATATACTTAAAATTTTCACATATTAAAAACACTGTGGGTGTGACTGTTGCTGCTGAAAAATGAAATGAAAAAGATAAGTACTCCCTTTGGAAGTACTGAATGTTTGTTTTGGCTCTTGTGCATGTGTGGAAAACAGGTCTAGCTAAAGCTGGCACACAATGGCCTTTTTTTCTACTGTTTGCATTTATACTTTTTGTTTGTAGTTATGCAAGTTTCTCTTCGTAGTTGACCTTCATAGTTAACTGACTGGTTCACTGAGTTATTTGATTGCATAGAATGAGACAAGTTACAACAGAGAGAGACCTTGAATACCATTATCTGGATTTAGATTCCTCTATTACATAACCCACTCAGACTATATTGTAAAAGGGTCTTTCTTATGACATTAAAGATTATGGGATCAATAATTCTGTTGGTTCCAACTTTAATCAGAGGGCAAGGATCAATTATATGGAAGAGTTCAACAACCAGGGTATGCAGCAGTGCTTATTCTTTACTAAAGGAAAAAATGAAATTTTAAATGCAAGATAAAGACAGCATTCTTATGTTAATGTGTATTATTCCAAGTATTTTGTAAATATTTTAATTTTTCAGAAATTCATTTCTGAAGACCCAACTACCAACATAAACTCTAAAATTTAAACACAAAACTTGCAAATCCATGGTTTTTTAAGCTTTAAGTGTCATAAAAGGTGGTATGTCTTTTTTAAATAGCAATTAATGCTCTTTAAGGTTTGCTGTTCATTTTTGAAAATCATGTTGCTATATGAGAGCTCATGTTTATTATGCTATGATTATCATTTATAAGAAAATTCAAGAAAATTTTCAATTTGTAATATAATTTACACTTTGTTGTTTTGGAAATCCATTATTAAACGATTTATACTATTATACATTTGGAACAAATTATATGATAGTTAAAACAGAAAGTTTATTGTACTTGAAAAATCCAATGCCAGGGCTGAGACTTGACCATGTGCTGATTCTCTACTATTTTATTTATTTATTTATTTATTTATTTATTTATTTACTTATTTATTTATTTATTTATTTATTTATTTATTTATTCTTATGAACATAACAGGCTTGGAAGCCCAATTACAATGTTAATCATATATAGGTGTTTACATATAATAATATATATACTCAAATAAAACACAAGAAAAACTTAAATGAATACAAAGTAATACAGAAAGGGAAATATAAGGAATAGAAACAATTATAAAAAAGAGGAAAAAAAGTTTAGATGGCATGGTAAGTCATTTTTCTATTCCTAATTACAGTAATGATACTACTGTTGCCAATTTTAGTAATTTACCGATCTATAGCATTTTTTAATTGAGTTTCAGACATGTTGAAAATATCTACATCAAAACGATGAAGCTTGTTATATAAATACATAATTCTGTGTAATGGTGAACTTTTATGGATTTCTGTATTTGCTCTGGAGGTGAAGAAAAGCCTCCTGAATCTGCTATTTTATTGGATACATAAAATAATACATTTGTTGTAATATTAATATCGTCAATAATTGAATGCAATTCTTTATACAGAAATATTATCCTTCATTGTCTCTTCTAAATTTCAGAGTTTTAAATTGAAATATTTCCAAAAGGGTTTCACAATTTGTGTAAGTAGGATAATATCTAGTTCTTTTAAATAGTATGTATTTTAGAAATTTTGATTGTACTTTTTCTACTGCAGTGACATGCATTATCATCTTAGGATTGCAAATAATAGCCGCATATTCAAGATTTTGTCTCACAAATGAATTATAAAGTTGAATTACAGTTTTTTCTTTAAATGAATAGGAATTTCGAATAATAAAGCCAAGGTATTTTAGCAATTTTGATATGATTAAGTCAATGTGTCTGTTGAATCTAAGATTTATTGTAAAATGTACTCCTAGATCTTTATTTTCAACCACTTCGAGCGGTGTCATATTGATATTATAAACATATTAAATAGGAGTTTGTTTCGCTCCATGCATATAAAGAATCAAGGTCCTGTTGAAGTTCCATGCAGTCTTTAATATTATTGATACTTTTATAGTTTAACATCATCAGCAAACATTAACATTTTTTAATGTTTTACAATGCTAGGTAAATCATTTATATAACATAAAAATAACAGAGGTCCTAAATTAGAACCTTGAGGAATCCCTGAATTAACATTAAATTGGTATGACTTACAATGCTTATAATAGACTACCTGTGATATATATGATCGAAATATTTTCATTAATGGAAAAGCAAAACTTAATTTAACTTAGCAAGTAAACAGTCATGATCAACTTTATCAAAAGCCTTTTGAAAATCAGTATATACTACATATACTTGTTTAAAATGGTCTAGTTCTAATGATACATATTCAGTAAAGTTAAAAAGATTTGTAACAATTGATCTTTTTGGCATGAAACCATGTTGTAGTGGTGAAATTACTAACTTTATATGGTTAAATATATGTGTATATATAATGCCTTTTATAATTTTTGCTGGTGTAGACAAAAACAGCAATAAGCCTATAGTTGCTTATCAGCTTAGAATTTCCAGATTTAGGAATCGAAATTACTTAAGTTTGTTTCCATACATTGGGAACAATTCCTTGTAGGATTTGGTTATAAATTAATGTCAGAGGGTATTGTAACATGTCCACAGCCTTTAAAAACATAAGTTGGTATTCCATCAGGCCCTGCAGATCTTTTACTCTTAAGTTGTTTTATTGCAATTTCGACTTCATTTTCACTTACTGCATTTATATTAAGAGAGTCTAAAATGCTGACACTATTATCAGCTTTATAAGTGCATTTTGAAGTACTGCTTGAATAAACTGATTTAAAGTAATCGGCATATCCATTGGCAATTTCAGTAGGAGTTTTTAATATTCTACCATTATATTCCATCTCAGTGTGTGTCTGAAATTGTTTCCATTTATTTTTAATGAATTGCCAAAAATTGTTGGTATTATGTATCATTTTATCTTCAACAGGCTTAACATAATTTCTAAAGGCTATGTTAATTTGACCTTTTAACAATTTGCGGATGTTTTTATAGCACCACAAATAATATTCTGATACATTAAGGGTTAGAACTGGAACTTAAAAATTCAATGCCACAACTGGGATTTGAACCACAGACCTTCCGCTTGCCGGGCGGACGCTCTAACCACTGAGCTCTTAAACTTTGCCCACACACGGCTTGTGTGTTTAAAAACACCAACAGCAAGTTTGTTGGCATAAATAAATAATAATTACCATGTGAAGGTTATTTAATCCTGGGATATAAAGTACTTGCAATAGTAAGTCACCATTGGGGTAATTGTCTCTGATGTGAGACTGCCTTTGTGGTTTACCAGGAGAAATACGAACTGGCTTGAGAATTTAATGCCATTCTGGCAGTTTGTCACAATAGCTCAGTGGTTAGAGCGTCCGCCCGGCAAGCGGAAGGTCTGTGGTTCAAATCCCAGTTGTGGCATTGAATTTTTAAGTTCCAGTTCTACCTCTTAAACTTTGCCCACACACGGCTTGTGTGTTTAAAAACACCAACAGCAAGTTTGTTGGCATAAATAAATAATAATTCTGATACATTTTTATTTTTATGGCACTTTTCTTTTAATTGTAGACGATTAAATCTGTAGGGGA
Organism: Tenodera sinensis; assembly: GCA_030765045.1. Lineage (NCBI taxonomy): Eukaryota > Metazoa > Arthropoda > Insecta > Mantodea > Mantidae > Tenodera > Tenodera sinensis. Next base: position 150,916,289 of record CM060966.1, read on the forward strand.
GTCTTGAGCCTGAGCTGGCTCTTTGTCTCTGTTGTGTTATACATTTCCTCTTAGCCTGGCCATTAGGAGCTGCTTCCTCAGATCTGCACTATCCCACCCATTCCTAACATTCAATTCTTTGCCACTGCCATCAAATCTGCCTTCCAGTGCGCTAAGTGGTTCTCCAATATGCTCAGGGCGTTAACGTGTTGCCCAAGGTTTTCCACATCTTCTTTCATGCCAGCTCTGTCATTATCTTCTCCAGTCCAGAATTCATTTCCATCTTCATTTCTTCTACCACACTATTGTTGTTTCGCTTTTCATCTTATCCATTCTGAAGTTCATTGCTTTTATTTCATTTGCTATTTTGTGCATCTTGGCTAATAACTATTTCATCATCTGCTCCATTGTGGCATTCACATCCCACTTCTGGCACCATTGTGGCAAATGACAAGTTCAGTTACTTTTTAATGTCACTTTATTTCTCCTAAAACTGAATCACAATTCACAACTCATGACCTTGCAACTCTCAGATGTTTTGTTCTATCATGCTCTTGACATAAGCACTGCACAACTGAGTAAGCTCACTCCGACTCACTCACTAAAACTGACGATAAGTTATATAGCCAAGAATAACGTACTGGCAATTTCTCTGGTAATCGTAATATACATTTTTTTTAATTAAATTAAATTATTTTTCTATGTTGTTACAATATGATTACTATGTTTATCAAAAATCTTAGCTTAATACCTAATCTAAATTTCAATCTGTTTATCTAAACCACCTTAAAGACTTTCACACTTTCATATTGATTCTAAATTCTACACCTGTAACTCTGTCTTAATTATAATATGTTACTATATATGTATAATCATAATATATAAAGTGGTATATGTACAACTTTATTGCTTGTCTTAAACCTATTGCTGAAACCTACTTTATTCCCATAATGTGTAATAAAAGCATTTCTGCAAATCTATATCTCAGTCACCATGAAGTAAATAGAAGAATAAACTTTTTCAAGAATAATTTATTAAAGAATGAATAGAGAAACTTATGTGAATGTAACACATCAGATTTTTAAAGCTATTTTGCATTGCAATAGGATCTTTCCCCTCACCTCCCTGCTTTCCAGCCTCTTTGTGCCAACTGATGATCTTAAATAGCCTAGTTTTAAATAGAACTTAGAGTATGTTACGTAACAAGCTTCATAACATATACTGGTTTTGCCTGCCTCTGTGTATTGGGGGTAGCATGTCTGCATCACATTCAAAAGGTTTCAACTTTGAATCTTGGTTAGGGTGAGTTATCCAGAAAGGGTCTTTTTTGGGGCTTTCCTTTATCCTCTGAAGACAAAGGTGGAATATTCCTCTGTGGAATTGGGCTCTTTTGAGCATTGTTTCATGCCATTTAAAAATGGTTTTGACATTTTTATGTAAAAAAAGTCATACACACACACTCAAATTTTAAAAATGCTATTTTTGGCTTCAGTTAAATTACATTTTTTTGTTGTTTAACGATGCTGTCAATTGCCAGGATCACATCAGTGTCGCCAGAACTTTGTCCCGTAGGAGTTCTTTTACATGCCAGTAAATCTACTGACATGGAGTTCTCATTTTTAAGCACACTTAAAAACCATCACCCTGGGCCGGATTTGAACCCACGACCTTGGGATCAGTAGGCCAGTGTGTAACCAGCTGAGCCACCCAGACCGACTTTTGGCTTCAAGGGCACCTGCCATACAATAGTTGTCATTCATCAAAAAGTAGCAGAACATTTTTATTTACAGCTTTATTATGTGTGTAGATTATTTTAAAAATATTTTTTGTCAAAATGCTTAGGTGAAAGCATTTATGTCAAATAGCAAGATGGTGGATCTTGATGAAAGCTTTAATTTCTGCCCTTCTAGATGGCGAAATTGGGTGATCCGAGGTATCTTCACCTGGCTCATGATAGGACTGTTTGGTCTTCTTATTCATGCAGGACCATTGGCTCTGATGATTACGGTAAGTCATTTTTTCATAAATTGTCTTATGTCTAGCAGACAGCACAGTGGATCACTAAGTATTACATAAATGTCTGAGAATTGTATCTTATCTAAGATAAGATGCATTTTGCTTGCTTAACTGTAAATCTCAGAAATTGGCTCCAAAAGTATGGTAGTCTTCCTTCAACATTTTATAGTCACACTTAAATAAAAAGGTTTACTCTAAACTTTTCATATCAGTTTTAACATGTTATGACTTTGTTGATTAAATGTGCAGTGCCCCTATTAACAACTTAGTTCTGGAGACTGAAACAAATGGATAGAATGGTGCTCTATTGAGCTTGAAGTACATTAATTGACGATCAAAGCTTATCAAGTAGCATTTTATAATTTCATTTGTTAGAAATTTTGCAATGAAAAATTCCAGTGTTTTGTCCAGCAGGAGATACTATATGAAAAAGTATTTTCAGCTAAGTGATCAATTTCCTGGAAGAAGGAAATCATCAAAAATGTATTGAGTTGGCAGAATGGTAACATGTCTATTTTCATTTTTGTGCAAACTGCCTAAATTTTTATGTTTTGCCCAACATAATAATTCATTACTGTGCCAGTTTTTAAATTTCTTTCTTGAATAAAGTAAGAATTACCATAATTATAAAAGCTTTTTAAAATGGTCAAGTCCTCAAATATTCGCCTAAACACAGGTTCATGCTTTTTAAATTCTGTTTTACCATTTCAGAAGAAAATGTTCTAATAGCTGCTGTACATGTATTTCAATTTGTTGGGACATGTCCACTTTATATACAGCATGGATGATTAAGAAATCTGTGAAGAATGCATAAAACGATGTCACACTTTTGATAACACACTCTGTAGCACATTTGAAGTCTGTTCCTCAACAACTGTTGTTGCCACACTGTTTCTGTGAATATTAATTGTCAAAAATTGTAATGCAAGAAAACGGAGAAAACACCAGCTTTTAACTGTGCTTATAAGTGACCCATCAGGGATCTTTAAATAGATAGAAGGGGGAAAGATTAGGATTTGTTTACCATTTTTTCAGTTTTCTCATGTTAAGAACACAAAAGAAACCAAAATGAGCGGAGGTTTGTTATTTCAAGTACAGAAAATAGTTCAACATTGATGTCCAAGTTTCACTTCCTGATTATCAGTCTTTTGCTGGATATGCCAATTCATCCTCAGACATCTTCTAAATAGTACTAATTGAGTTGTCTATACAGTACACCTGGCTGGGTGTATAAGCATCCTGAAATTTTTCAACAAGAATATCTGCAAATGGTTGTTCCTTGTACAAAGGATCACCTTTAGGACAAATATTATCACTGAAATGCCAGAATGTTAGTAAAAGCCCAAAATGGTTTCTACTCAGGACCTTGGTTATTACACTGTTTTTGAAGAGAATTTTGTTTCTTTGGCCAGTGATGACATACAGTGGCATTTTCACTAATTCTGTATGTGGTACTATTCCTTCAAATTTCATCTCATTTTTATTTGTTGTTTGCTGGAAATGTGGTCTTAAATTCTCGACTAGGTGTACAAAAGTTGTTAAGTCAAAAAGTATCGAAAATGAGTTCTCCGCAGACTTTGATATTATTTGTGTGTTCTACCTATGTATCTAATCAATCAGTTAAGTCATATTACTTAGCTGAGTAACATGAGTGTGCAATAGGAGGTATGTCATGAAGTCATTAATTGTGTGTGTGCAAAGATGGTTAAGTCTCTCACTTTTGACTTAACACATTTTACATCATTGAACCAGCAGTGCAAAGTTGGTTAAGTCAGTTATTGAGCTGATTTAACTCACTGTGCACTACAAATTTTAGTGACTCGCCCAGCTTGGTACACCTATCTGGTGATAGAGGATCTATTTTTATTACACTAATGCAAACTATGAGTAATTCAAAGCAAATAACTCTGGCTTATCAACTATAGAGATAAGAAAAATAAATTATTACAACTATATATATATTATTTCAGTAAAAACATTGCCCCCTAAAACCCAACAATGACTGCCTACAGTTCTGATAATGTAACATTGATACTCGGTGGCATTTTTCTCACATTTTAGTAGATGGTTGCTCAGTATTAATGTATAGCTTGTGAAGTGAGGTGCTACACAATGAGTTCAAGAAGTTGAAAATTGGTTGAGCTGGCCATTAAGGAAGCTACTAATCCTAAAGGCAAGTTTAAATATTTATTTCGCTATATTTACACAGTGATTACATCTTTATAGTTGCCCCAAGCGAGTTAAATTATCTCAAAAACTGTACTACCTAAATAAAATTACTCTTCCTGTTTTAGAGAAGATCTATTTACTACCCTTGGATATTGTACAAGCTACTATGGAAGATTCAGATGATAGCTCTAAGGATCCGAACTTTGAAATTCAAGAGTATACTAAGTCAGAATCAGAGGATGAGAGGATAAGAAAGAAAACATGCAAAATAATGCTGGACTTAATTAACCTAGGCCCATAAATGATAATAAACAGCTGAAAGGTGAAAATCATGAAGTAGAAAATAATTTGACTGTTACTGAAGAGGAAATAAACGAAGTGGAAGTAACGTTACCAGATGAAAATATATGTCCTGTAGTGAAACATTGAGGATTTAAAGGAGATAAAAGAAAAGCCAGGCAAGAAAGGAAATGTGCAAGAAATCGTGGGAGAAGTTACATTACTTAGAAAGGAAAAGTAGTAGAGGAGAAGTGCAAAGAAAGAGTACGAGATGACACTATAATACAAGTTAATAATGATTACTGGAAGATGGGTAACTTTGATAAGGGAATTCCATACATATGTAATTTGTTACAAATAAATAATAAAGCTGCTAAAAGACCGAGAAGAGGGAATACACAGAAACAGCATTTTTGACAAATTACAGTTCATTATCATTTATATATAAGTTTTCTCAGAAGAGGAAATAAATCTACAGGTGTTAAACCATTTAACAAGCATTCTGGTCCAAATGCAATAAATCCTGCAAAAAAGAACTTGCTGGACCTACTTCCATTTATCTTGCCCACATTCTGGGAATTCTACAGGGGTCTGGAAAATCTGAAAGTGCTCTTAATATGCTTCCAAATAGTGACACTGATGGCATTGTTGAGTGAAGAATATGTTTTAGCACTCAGATAATATTTTGGAGGTGAAAACAATTTCATTAAAATTTAAAGGAAACAAAGTATGTAACACTAAAGCCATAGTAATAAACAGTGTTGTTTGTTTACATAATGTTATATTTTACCAAGTGCTGTTAATTTAACAATCCTATATGAAAGGCTAAAACTATAATGTTTAATTGTGATTATAAAGTGAATCTTCAAGTACTACATTCCATTACACTATTCTTATGCTACGTTGTTTCATCAAGTATTGCTAAGTGTGAATTTCACATAAATATTTACTGTTTTATCCTTGAGAAAACAAGAATTTGGTACATAATTAAAAATATCATTTTCATTGTAAATTCTAGCAATAAACAAAAAATTTTGCACTGATAATATAATATTTGTAAAAGTGGGTGTGTCAAAATGTATTGAGCAAAATCGATTGTTATGTATCCACCCCACAACTCCTCAGATAATCTTTATATAAGGGATGAAGTTGTACAAGAATTAAAGTAGCCTGATATATATATAAAAAAAATATATATATATATATATATATATATATATATATATATATATAGTACTAACTGAAGAATTCCTTTTTGCAAAATGTATAGAGTTCTGTCACATAGGGGATTTTGGAGATTAACTTTAATATTCATTCTAATTTTTCTCATTATAAGCTGTTTTGACTTAACTGCTTTTGCACACCTAGTCGAGAATTATTGGAAACATCAGACATTATGTGGCATAGATGTTAATGTGACTCACCTTGTGGTCCAAAACACTTTCGTCAGTAAATATAGAAAAATAATACAATGGATTTGTGTCTACTAAAAGAGCTGCCTACAATGCATTTACAAGAGAAGGCTTATTGTGTTCAAAATGTGGGCGATTTCCTGCTGGATCTTTCCATGTTGTGTGTGCTATCTGAGGCAGTGGCACTGTATTTCCATTTCCAGGAGGTCCAGATCATTTGAGATGGACTGATATCAGTCATCTTCAGCAGTCACTATCATTTGAAAAATATATAAGGTGCTGAATTAGCTCATCTGAAGACTCCTCTTCCCCAGAATAATATGGAACTGTGATGAAGTGATATAGTGCAAATATTCAGATTTTGAGATACGTAAGATTGCTAAGATTATTCAATGCTTATTACCAGTTCTAGGCTTACCCAATGTCACATTTTTTGCCAGTTCTGGAATCCTTCTAGCACGCTTGCTCCTTTTTTTTGCACCAGCTGTATGCACCGTAGTACTGCTACAAGTATGAAGTTAATAATCCTGCTCATTAATAACATCCCTCAAGCACACTCTCTGCATTATAGATAAGGGATGCCAACCTAACATAATGATCATGCCATTTGAGGCAACAGAGGCTCCCTGAGGTAAACAAATAATTCTACTTCAACAAATTCAATATCTATATATATAAATCAATTACTGTGCATAGTCTCGCGAACACAAAAATGGCTCTACCAATTTAAATAATTTATTTTTTGTTTTGTTTGCCTCAGTACTGAGATGGTTTAAAAAAAACCAACATTAAGAAAAACCCAAAGGAACAGCCAAAAAATCAAAATACTCAAAATTGGTGATTTTGTATGGGAATTGCCACTTCGGATTACTTTCAGTATATAGCATTTGTGGGAGACCTATTGTTCGACAGCTGCATCTATTAAATTTAAAATCATTATTTTGTAAAAATAGTGTATTTTGGAATTGCCTGGATTACCTCTTCACAATTTGCAATCGAAAATAGGCTCAGTCGTCATCATGTTGCGCAACATCAGTCAACCTCGACTATGCAATGGAACGAGACTGGCTGTGAAAAAGCTTATGAACAATGTCATCGGGACGACAATTAAGGAGAAGATGTTTTGATTTGTGCATCCTGATGGTTCCAATGGACTTGCCATTCTATTTCAAATGGCTGCAATTCCCTGTGCATCTGGCCTTTGTGATGACCATCAACAAATACAAAACCAGTTGTTGGAAGTTTGTGGAATTGAATGGAGTTTCCGTGTTTTGTGCATGGACAACTGTATGTCACATGTTTGCATGTTGAAAAGTGATCATCTTTGCTTATTTACATACAGGAAAACAAAACAAAATACATTATCTACCAGAAAGCTTTGCATTGAATGTTAACTGCATTCATCTTTTGTGTAAATAAAACATTAAATTCATTTTAATTACAGACAAGTTAATAATAATCAATAATCAACAACTCTCAAACCGTACACAAAGCATCTAATATTATCAATCTCAATGAATTGGAGTTGAAAGGTTGATTAGGATTGATAATCACTAATGAAAAGTTACAATTAAATCAATTGTAGGTGTTACGAAGTTCATAGGGTCACCTAGTTATATATGTATAGCTGCTCTTTAAGGCTGCTGGTACCATGGGGTACCACGTTGGTCCCCAAGAACTGCCAGAATTGCTTTTATATTGCATATAAAGTCTTCTATAAAGCCAGTCTTTGCAGTAAGTCAATATTTAATGTGCTCAATATCGAGTTGTGAAAAAAACAATACAACGGTCTGTGAGAAAATTTCATCATGTACCTACCTATTGGTGCTAAACATGTGCCCAAAGTCTAATAAGCTAGACACACAATAAATTTAATATATATTAAATTTAATATATTTCATTCATATAACCAACAGTTAACGCTCTTTGGCATATGTCTACTGAATTCCTACACCCTTGTGTAAACTGTTCATGCTCCCACCCAGGATGATAAAGACAGATACGGTGTGTATATTTATGCCTGTTAATCATGAGCTGTGTAAACTCAGTAGGGTTTTAATAGGCCATCTCCATCGGTGGTAGTATTGTCTGCCTATATCCTGGAAGGCCTAAGTTAGAATTGCATTAATTAATTGGATAAGCATTTTGTTTGATGGCTTTCTCTTATTCTTAGAAGATAAATGTCTGGAAACTAACCTCTATGAAACCTAAGCTCAAATGAGCACACATATACATTTATTAGTTGTTCAACATGGCCAGTTAGGTTAAAGGAAATACACTTTCATAAAAAAGTCACTTTGCACTGCTTATGCAATTAATGTCAGAGGATTGCAGAGGTCCTAGTCTTTAAGAAATTATTCTCCCATCTAAGATTGCTCCTAATAAATGTATTGATGGTGCAACATATAAGCCATGATACTATTTGGAAGTTCTCAATTCATCTCAAGTTCAGGTAATTTGCACATAGCAAGCAGAAATAAAATATGTGTGCACTGAACTTTGAAATTTACAGAAGTTTGGAAAAAGAATGTTCCAGTAATTCATGAACAAGATAACATGCACAATTCTCTGTTTTTTTTTTGTTTTTTTTTTTTCAGAATTTAATGGAGGTTTTTAAATGGCATTTGCATTTTCAGAGAATCTAGGAGAGTCTAAAGTAAAAACAAATTAGAAACTAAAAGCTTCACCAAAGAACTTGCAATGTTACTAAGATAAGTGAAGCTTTTAGTTTCTAATTTGTTTTTACTTTAGATTCTTGTTGCTTCACTGTTAATAGCTTCATTATTTTCTTATCTAGGAGAGTGTTTTGTGAATTAATGAAAAAAGTCCTATCCAAAACATCAGTTTTATGGTGGACATAAACATTCATAGTCATTAGCAATTCTCTTCTTCTCCAGGTCTCAGGTTTTAATTTGTGACAGCATTTTGTATGAATTTAACCTGTTCTGTACAGCCAGAGAAAAAAAGATTGAGTGCATTAGGAGAGCAGTCCCACATCGTGTTGCAGTGCGGTTTACATAAGTTGATGCCTTCAACTTGCAACTTAGTATATTGATAGTCTCTGTTCCATACGTTATTTGTTATTATCTCTATTCCATATTCAAGACACAGCCTAGTTGTGTGTCTGACAGATAATGTATGGAACAGAGACTATCTATAAACTCAGCTGCATGTTGGAAATATCAACTTGTGTAAACCAGTTGCAACAACGTGGGACCTATTCTGCTCTCCTAGTGCGCTCAATCATTTTTTTCATGGCTTTAAATAGGGAACAATAAAAAATATCAGCTTACTGAGCTAGTTTATTACTTTTTTAGTCCTGAAAATTGATAATAGTGTTTTTAAAGTAAAGTGTTGTTTAGTGTCATCAATCAACTCAGTTTTTACTCTTAATAGTTTATTTGAATTTGGGTTATCCATCAATGTTTTTCCTGTTAAAGTAGTCTGTTGCCATTCCTCACAGCCTCATTATTGAACCTTCGTGGCAGGCAAAATGTATTTATTAAATCATGTATAATGACTGGATGTGGTAGTATTGAATTTGGAAGTTTCTCAAGCAAATGTTTGTTTTATATCATAAACATGCCCTGCAAGTGCTCTTTAAGTTGCACCTTGCAACCATTGATAACATGGTTTATACCAACTAAAATCTGGTATATAAGGAATCCATAAAGCATAGGAATACTGGCATACCCCAGATGACCAGCATCAATAGGATGCAGAAGTGTTCAATGACCTATTAGATTAGCTTAACCATTTAAGACATTCAGTAGCTTGTAGCTTCAGTTTGCTTTGCACACCCAAGTTACCTGAATGTATTCCATGAAGAATTGCTGTACAGTTTAACTTTTGTGACTAAAGGCCAAGTAAAGCAGAACAGTAAATTTGTGTTTGTGTTAATATGGTTATGTTTATTTTTGTTGCAGACACTAATTGTGCAAGTGAAATGCTTTGAAGAAATAATAAACATTGGCTATGCTGTGTATCGCATCCATGGTTTGCCATGGTTCAGATCACTATCATGGTATTTTTTGATAGCATCTAATTATTTCTTCTATGGAGAGAGTCTAGTAGACTATTTTGGAGTTGTAATAAATCGAACGGTAAGTATTGCTCTTATGACTATGCATATTTTGTGTATTTTGTAATATACGTATTTCTTCATCTACCGATTCTTTTGTTTAATTCAATACATTGATCTGAATGTAGAACAGTTTTACATATCTCAGTATCTCAAGAATTTAAAAGCTGTTAAAATGGATGCATATAGAGAGAAGATGCGGAAGTCAAAAAATGTCAGCAAAACAGCTTGGGGTGTAATAAATGAAGCTAGAAAATATACTGGTTTACATGAAAATATAAAATTAAACCTAAATGGGGATGTGGTTAATGATCCTGTTACTATAAGCCAAAAGTTTAACGACTACTTCATAAATATGCCCACGCACCCGGCTAGTGGGGGAAATTCTGTAAATGTAAGCACTACAAGCAATTCCTCCTTCTTTCTCAAACCAGTCACAGAAGATGAAATCATTAAGATAATCAGTAACTTACCAAATAAAAAGAGTAGTGGGTGGGATGAAATTAGCTCATTTTTACTAAAAAGATGTAAATGTATATTTGCAAAACCTTTAACTCATTTAATTAATTTCTCAATAGAACAGGGACAGTTTCCAGAAATGTTGAAATTAGGAATAATTAGGCCGATATTTAAAAAGGGAGATGAATTAAGTATTGATAATTATAGACCTATAGCTTTAACATCTGAAATAGCCAAATTGTTCGAAAGGATTCTGCTGTTAAGATTAGATAATTACTTGAGTAAATTTAATATATTACAGAACTTTCAACATGGATTTCGAAAAGGGAGATCCACCATTTCAGCTATTATTCAGTCCATACATGAAATAATTGAGAATCTAGAAAATAATGAGAAGGTCAGTACATTATTTTTTGATTTATCTAAGGCCTTTGATTCCGTCAACCATAATATTTTAATTAGTAAATTGGAAAACTATGGCATAAGAGGATTACCCATGGATTTAATTCGTAGTTATCTGATTGGAAGAAAGCAGTTTACCGAAATATCATACAAAAAAGGGAGATACATACAAAAAGTAAAATCAGATTTGAAAACTGTGAAGTATGGTGTACCGCAAGGGACAGTGTTGGGGCCTTTACTGTTTATTATTTATATTAATGATATTAAAAATCCCCCGAATACTTCTGTGGTAACTTACGCAGATGATACCACAGCTGTATGCTGGAATAAAACGGTAGAAGGATTAAATACTACATTAAATAATACCACTTCCTGGTTGTTAAATTACTTTAAATCAATAAATCTACACTGCAACATGCAGAAAACTAAAATGATGCAATTCAATAAAAATGGTAGTAATATGACACTAAAAATAGATAGTAGCAGTATTCTTGAAACAAAAACGCACAAATTTTTAGGTCTTATCGTTGATAATAGGCTAACATGGGCTGAACATATTGAACATATATGTGGGAAAATTAGTAAAACAGTATATCTACTTAGATACTTCAGCAATTACAGTGACAGTAATATATTGAAACTAATATACTATGGATGTTTCTATCCACACATACTTTATGGAATTGAAATCTGGGGTGCTGCTGCAAAAACGCATATGGACAAGTTGCTTATATATCAAAAGAAATGTATCAGAATCATGTTTAACCTAAAAGTAAGGGAATCATGTAAGGAAACCTTTATCAATAATAAACTGCTTACCATCTACTCTCTCTATGCATTCAGAGCAATAATGTATGTAATAGATAAGTTTAAACCAATCAAAAACAACCAAATTCATGAACACTATACAAGAGGAAACATGGACTATTTTAGGCATAGTGTGAATAAAAGTGTATCTCTAAAAGATGTATATATTTCTGGAATCACACTTTACAACAAACTACCACAAGACATTAAATCCATAGCTGAAGTTTCTAAACAGCAATTTGAAGGGAAGTTGAGAATGTATCTGATTAATAAATGTTTATACGACTTGAAGGAAATCTGAGAAACCAGTTTGTAAATATGTAATTGTATTTCTGACATGTCCAAAATCATATGTATGATAAACTGGATGAAATAAATATTATTATTATTATTATTATTATTATTATTATTATTATTATTATTATTATTATTATTATTATTATTATTATTATTATTATTATTATTATTATTATATGACAAGTTGTATTTTTAAGTATAGAGTAAAATATAAATAGTTCACTTTTAAGAATATAAAGTTAAACCAAGGTAGTAAATGCAGTGAAGCATCATAAATTTGTAAAATATGTGATGTAGAGGCAATCCCAACCACTTCATTGTCAGTCATTTAAATCATTGTATCACAGATGCAAATCACACCAGCTATTTTTCTGTATTAGTTATCCAAGTGGCACATCCAAACTTAATTCAGACAGAACAAAATGAAAACTGGTTGATCCTCCAGTTAATAAAGTGAATAACACAGCAGTGCCTTGGCCTCCATCTAACATTAAATTCATTAGAGGCATCTTTGAGAACATTTTTGTCACGAAGTAGGAAATTTGATTAAATCTTTGCCTTGCATCCGTAAGTCATATGAAGACTGGAGTTTGAAGTTGAAATACCACAAGCAGACAACATCCTGAAGTTTACATCCAGCAACCCAGATAGAAGCACAGTCGCAACCACAACAGAATCTTTCTCTTCAAATGCCAACTGAAAAACCGCTTATAATGAAGACAGTGGTCTTCAAAATGTGTCCAGATAAAAAGTAAGTTAAGTGAAACCAAAAGTGTCTGTAGGTCAGGTCAAATACTTCTACGAGACAACAGTAAATACTTATTTCAGATATATTCAGTATTTGTCCTAAAAGAAATGTTGAGTGCAGTAAACTTTCAACATGAGAAAAATGCTTCCTTTGACGACGTTGAGATTTCTCACCAGTGGATAAGCTCACTAAAATGTTCATCTAGACAACAGCAAATGGAATTGCAACCTTGTTTTGTAGATACTTTCTAGAAATTTGTAAAAATTTGTACTTGAAAAGGATATCATGATTGTTCAAACATACATTACATTAATTGGAGTTTTTGTTGAAATGTGGTTAAATTTATTGGGTTTTATCTTGATAGCTTTAGGGTAATGTGTTGGCACATAAAGCCAAAGATCCATGATTTCAATCCCAGCAAGTCATTGAAATATTTCAGTTTGTGTGAAATTTCCAGTTGTTTGCAGTGTTTAAGAACAATACAAAAGCAGTGAAGTAGGTAGGAATACTGAATTTGGTGACATAATAGTGAAGCCACATAAATGCTCCCCTGTGTAGCTGTTTCCTCAGAAACCTGTCGGCTTCAATTGCCAGCCATTTACAAAGCTTAGACTGTTAGCCTTCTTAAAGTGACAACTTCATTAGAAGAGTGCAAGGTTTTCTTAAGCTTGCATCTGACTGATTCTTTATCATTTTTTCTAACCCCTCTTGTAAGGTAGCGCAGGTACGACATCTCTGTAACAGTACATAATTTCATTCAAAGTGTATATATCCAGATAATCCAAGAAAAGAAACTTTAGTAGAAGGTGGAGGGAGGGGTGAGGGAGGGAGAGTGTTTGGTAAATACCAAAACTCTTAAAACATAAAAACTGAAGCTACTGACATGAAGCAATATAAATATTTGAATATAATAAGTATTTTGTAATACCAATCTCATATTTAAGTTGGATGCTTTTAAGTGTATAAAGCAAGTACTTTTATGGAATTTGCTCACCCTATCCCTTAAATAGAAAAAATTGCATAATTTGTCTGTAGTAGTGTCCATGTCACTGTGAAGAGCATAAATCTATGAAAAGTTGGTAGAGTACAAAAAGTTAAGCATCTTCTAAGGAAGCAACACAAAGATTTTCAAGAAATTCCTCCACTCCAAACTACTCTTCACAGGGAAGTTTTTTTTATTTTATCAAAAATGGCTCAAATGATTTTGATTAAAATACAGCATGTTTAAGATATTTTCTTAGCAAATGAAATACATATCTTGAATTTTTTGGGAATTTTCTCAGAAGTCTCCTTCATTCTGTATGGCTTTTGCATAAGTGGTAAACCATATGAGTTAGACAAAATCTTACTACACAAAATATGTAAATCCCACTGAAACACAATTTAAGCCAAATGCCTTTGTTTGTTGTTATTTTTATAGTGAACTATTTCTGAGACATTCCTTGTTATTTGTTTCAATGTTCCAATACATATACCTTTTGTCTCTAGCCATGCAAAGAAAATGGACTTTCAAAGTCATCGCAGAACAACCAACTTTAAAAGCTTCGACATCACTTAAAGCCTACTATATTTGAATATTCCCCTTGCACCTACAAGAAAATTGACAATAAGATAATTTTTGCTAATGTTTATCTTCATTAATATAAAGTAGGTGGAGGAATAAGCATTTGTAGGAATAGTTTGTGCAGCTCTTCAGATTGTTAATTAAAATAACACTAAGTTTTAAATATTGCAATGGTAAATAAAATGTATATCTTGAATTTTATGCAAATAGCTTGTGGGGTCTTCTTTATTCTCAATTTTATAAAAAACACTGAAACAGACAAAAACTTCATTAAGATGTGCAAATAACATTTTCACAGCATTCACCATTTATAAAATACTTCTCTTTATTCTGTTAACTATACATTTAACAGCACAGTTGTTCTTTATGAGCTCATGCACAAGTGGACAAGCAAACAAAAAGTGTGTGTCTCTCTCTTTCACTTCCTGTCTCTCACATTTTTAACTTGTTTAGGTCAGCCCTTATGGTGAAATTAACTACATTTTACTTAGTGGCATGCTGTTTAAAGTTCTTAGCTCCTCCTTATAGACAGCACTAGATTCACCTGTCATGTTAAACATCTATATCTAATATCTTTACATTAGACAACCATGCCTCACATAGTTCTGTAGTAAACTGCATTCTACCTGGGTTGAACAATGTACCTGATTAAACCATGCTGAACATATCACAGAAAGGGTGCCAGTATAACGCAATGGTTTCATTCATGGCTCTCATGCTGAGGATATGTGACTCAATTCCTGGGTATGGGATGGCGATTTTAAGTCAGCCCTATCCAAGCCTTCACCTCTGACTAGCTTATGTGAATTATTCCCATTGGTTTGGAGTCCAAGGTAAAAGCTGTAGGCCCTCTTGTTCCACCTCCACCCTCTCATCACTCTACCATTAGAGATAATGATTTCACTTGGTAGATGCCTCAACCTCAGAAATGGGTCCAGTCATCGTTTGGTGGAATTAACCTGCAAAAGTTGTAAATCATTTGGAGAGCTTAGAGACGATGATAATGACTTATTACAGAATGCTCTTTCAACAACCTAATTTGAATGTTTATAATGAAAGTAGTAGTAGATCATGTTTATTTGCTATTTGGTAATTACAGTGCAATTTATTGGAAAAAGAAGCTTAAAACAAATAAGTAATTTGAATTATTTATTTATGCCAACAAACTTACTGTTGGTGTTTTTAAACACACAAGCCGTGTGTGGGCAGAGTTTGAGAGGTAGAACTGGAACTTAAAAACTCAACGCCACAGCTGGGATTTAAACCACAGACCTTCCGCTTACCAGGCGGCTGCTCTAACCATTGAGCTACTGTGACAATCTGCCATAATGGCACCGAATTCTCAAACCAGTTCGTATTTCTCCTGGTAAACCACAAAGGCAGTCTCACATCAGAGACAAATACCCCAATGGTGACTTACTATTATAAGTACTTTATGTCCCAGGATTAAATAACCAGGAGAAATACGAACTGGTTTGAGAATTCGGTGCCATTCTGGCAGATTGTCACAGTAGCTCAATGGTTAGAGCAGCCACCTGGTAAGCGGAAGAGTCTGTGGGTCAAATCCCAGCTGTGGCATTGAATTTTTAAGTTCCAGTTCTACCTCTCAAGTAATTTGAAATTGAGTGGATTGGTAACAATGAGAGAGTATTTCTGTGCAAGCCCTCTGCAACGATATGAAATATCAACATAGAGGCAGCAGAAAGACCCCCTGACATTATCAAGTTAAGATATAGACAGCATAGGCTGACTTCTTTTGTCTTGTGCTATAAAGAAGAAAGTGAGATGAATTAAAATTTAACGTCTCGATGTAAAGTATTGATTATAAAACATAGACTGAAAAAGAACAATGAGTTTGTTGTGATTCTTAGAGAGTGAATTATAATGTAAGTAATAATTATTGTGATCGAACTATTGTGTGAGTTTTACCAGAAAAATTTACTTTAAAATAATTGTTGGCTGTGCCTAGTAATTACTCCATTAGAGATGAAACATGCCATTGTTAGCAGATTTTCCTTGTGAGTGATTTACTGAAAAATAATGATTTACCAGTGTCAATAAAATGTTCAAAAGTTCTTAAAAGTGAAATAGATTATTTAATCTATCTGATGTATCTGTACCACCCCTGAGATTAGTGATTATTAAAAGAATCTTCAGGCTTGCCGGCGGATAGGCCATGGATAGCATAGGCACACTAAGGCTTTCACCCTTCCATCCATCCAATCAATAATAGTAAGAAGTGGAAAACATAATAAAACACATATAAATACAAACATGTTCCAAATGTCGCACCGTGTGGCTAGTGGATATAATAATTAAAAACATTCCAACACTTTAATTTTACTTGCTAAATTTTCACTCAGAAGATGTTTCAAAGACACCAGCTATTTATCCACTAGCATCTAATTCAGTCGTGGTTGTGCTGCCAGCTAGCTGTCTTGTGGAGAACTGCAGTATCATATACTGTGAAAATTTCAAAATTCATTACCCAGTGCACATTTTGGCAATGTGGATTAGTTTCCATTCTAGAAGTTCTGCTGGTGTTTTTGCATGTTTTTAAAGTGTTTATTTCCAGTTTAATGTTGTGTTCTGAAGGCCAAAACTGATGAGCTAATGCAGATTTGTCTGTTTCCTTAAGTTTTAAATTTCTAAAGTAATCCTTTAATCTAGTTTCTAGCTTCAAAATTCCTTTCTCTTTGCTCGGCCAAGATACAAAAAGATTAATAACAACCTTGCATTTGAGAAAGGTTTAAAAGAATGCATTTGGACATAACTTGCAGGTTTTAATGATTTCTACAGTTTTTGTATAGTACAAGTAAGATTTGGTCTATCTCTTATGGTTTGCAGTTATACAAAAGTCATCAAGAGTAAACAGGACTACATAGGCTATTGCCAGAAAATTCAAAATATACATTTCATTTGCCATAAAAATATTTTAAAACTTTTGGCATTTTAATCAAAATTGTTGGAGCCATTATTAAGAAAATAAAAAGTTTCAAAATATTTTCCATGTAAAGGGTAGTTTAGGGTGGAGAAATTTTCCTCAAACCTTCATGTCACATCCTTGAAAGATACTAAACTTAAATACTAACTTTGGTTTTTAACTAACTTTTCATTTTTTAGTTATGCTGTTCACAGACACACACATACACACGACCTTTTTCTAAAACTACTTTCGTTTTATATTCAGGGGGCCTCAAAAAATTTATTTTGGGTGAAATCTTGACATTGAAATTTTTGGATGAAGTACAATACTTCTACTTACTATACATAGTAGAGAAAATAAAAATACATTTGAACCTAACTTGTGTTTTTTAATGAAATCTACATTTTTTAGTGTAGTAAGATTTGGTCTATCTCTTAGGGTTTATCAGTTATGCACAGGTCATCAAAAGAAAACAGGACTATATGGGCTATAGGCAGAAAATTCAAAATATACATTTCATTTGTTATAAACATATGGTATTTTAATCAAAATTGTTAATGCCATTTTTGAGAAAATCAAAATTTTCACCTAAAGGGTAGTTAGGGTGGAGAAATTTTCTTCAAAATTTTCATGTTACATCCGTAAAAGATATTAAACTTATCTTCCTTTCATAGAAGTTTAAAAACGTATTGTAATAATCAATTTAATTTAAAAGGTGAGTCAATTAATAACACTAAACAACACTTGCAACATAATTTTCCGGAACACGTTTCGAAGGAGGAAAGTTAACCTTCGAAACACGTCCCAGAAAATTGTATTGTAAGTGTTGTTTAGTGTATTAATTGACTCACCTTTTAAATTAAACCAACTTTTGTTTTTGAGTTACGCTGTTCATACACCAAGATCTTTTTCTAAAAATACCTTTTTTTTTATTATTATTCAGGGAGTCTCAAAACTATTTCCAGTAAAATCTTGACATCAAAATTTTGGGTCAAATACAATACTTCCTCTCATTACTATACATAGTAGAAAAAGTAAAACTGAACCACAAATTTTGTGATCATGTGAACCAAGACATTATGCTCAGAGCATGTGTGGTACAGAATTCTTTCACTTAGAATATACACAAGCCACTTAACTTTTGTACCCTACTGTAGATCAATGCATAATAAGTAGTGGCTCTTATTTTTTGCCTCAGTCTTTTTAATTCAGATATTTTTAATATTTTATTCTTAAAGAACATATATTCAAAAGTCTATTCTTGTTATTTGTAATATTTAAAGGAGTTCTAAAGTTAATAGTTTCTGTGAGAAACAAAATAGAATAAGAAAGTGCACAGAGTTGTCATGTTAATCTGAAATTTTTGTTGACAGGACTTCCTGAGGGGTTTGGTTACATACCATCGCTTCATTTCTTTCTGCCTGTACATTGTGGGCTTCGTGTGGTTCGTGCTGTCGCTAGTCAAGAAGTATTATATGAAACAGTTCTCTCTGTTTGCTTGGACCCATGTTGCTCTGCTGATAGTCGTTACACAGAGTTATCTCATCATACAGAACATATTCGAGGGCCTCATTTGGTAAGTAGAAAGCTGATTATTATGACATTAAATAATAAAATGTTTGTAAAGCTCAAAGCTCAAAAAAATCATTGATAACATTTTTGGCTAATTTTAGATCATTTATTTGAGCATAGAAATCTAAATTAATCACTTTCATAACCCTATCTATTTTGTATATAAATTATCAGTTTGGTACAGAATCAAAGTAGTGTTGGTGCTTTAATTTTGACAGAAGATTATTAAGGGTAAAGGTGCTTGGAATTTTCGTAACAGAATATTGTGATATCCACTTCATGGATAGTGGACATGTTCTTCAGAGCTAGCTAGATTGATTAGGGTGAAAGAGTATATAGTATGGTTTGTCCCCAAAATATATTAAATACATTATGAATTTGACTTATTTTCTGTTTATTATTAACTTTGTTTGTGTTACTTCATTCTTCAATTGTTGGGAATATTGTTTGTTTATGAGTGTCATAATTGTTAACTGTCATATTTTGATTTAATGTATACAATTTTAACGGTTATTTTAAATATAATGGCAGAAATGTTAGGAAGTTAGAGTGAGATCACTTTCTTAACATTTTCGGGGTTAGGGAAATATATGAAAAATGATGTTATAGGGGACGCTATAAAATGCACATATATGCAGATGGATACATGCGTAGCATCGGTCGAAGGTAGACGCATTTTTTATATGTGCACGATATAAGATAGTAAGAGTAAAATGATTAATGAAATATTAACCGTAATAATTTAATCAACTCGAAGTGCGCGATTAAATAAAAGGCCATAATATCGTGGCAAAGTGCATAATTATGGAAAACACATTTAGCGAAATATCGCTAAATAACTTATATTATATGGTGACGATGTTGAGAAAGTCGATCCACAAACAAAGAGGACTTACTATTTTGATATGTGTTTAAAATACTGTGAACAAGGTGCGAATAAAATAATTCATAAAGACTTAGTCCCGAGTCCACAATTACTTCACCTTGTACCAAGGCTCGAGATTGCAAAGAATCGAAAGCTCTACAACCTGCCATTATTTTAAACCACACCAAGGGATAGAGAACGAGGGGCTCCTGGATAAGACTAACCAAGAAGGATGGCAAAACTTCAAGACCTGCTCTCCCCTTGATGATATATAAAGCGTTCTGAAAGCTTCTAAGGGCACAAAAAGAAGCATATTGACCCAGCAGTAGATAAACATGCAATCTACTGTTGTGGGACTAGAAGAGAGAAGACGATTCTGGTGTTGGATACTTAAGTGAGTGAGTGAAAAAGAGAAGTAGGAGTCCTATGTTCAACATTCTAGCAAGTAATTGGAACAGAAAAAAGGCTGCTTTGCACATGTCTCATTACAACATTATGCACAAGAAAAAATTGAAGAGTGACTGAAGGAAAACTAGACAAAGTCACTGATATTAAAAAGAATACCAAAAAGGACAAAACATTCATCTATCATTTTCTCATTACTGTTGTAATGTTAATTTTAATGCACATTTTGGGAGAACTTAATTTGTTGATCAATGAGGTTGATATATAAAACTACAGCTTTTATATAAACTAGCAGTAAGATTTTTTTGGTACCTATACCCAAAGCATTCATCTGTTAAAAGCAATGCCTAGCACTCTGTCTACCAATACAGGTAGCAATACTAAAGTGTTGCTGCAACCAACACCATCATCACCACTGCCAGCAGCACTGCCATTACCACAGCCACCTGCCACACTTATTGGACATGACTGCTTGGGTAACATCTTATAAGATTTGAATACTGCCATCACCAAATTGTTTATTTTGCTCTGAATAAGTTGAAATGGACTTGGAGCATCTAGCAAAATGTATAACTCTTCGCAATCAAGATATCACTTCTAAATACTGGGAAGCAAAGAAGAGGATGAAGAATAACTTTATCTTGCGTCGTAACTTGTTTGAGTTTAAGGCGCCTATGTATTTATTTATTTTTAATGTTAAATTAATAGTCCTCTTCTTCTCGTTCTTGGTTCTCTTCTTCTTGCCTCGGCTGTTTTTGAGACTGCTTAATAGGTCGTGGGAAAAATGAGTGGTTATCTTAGAGTGGATTGAAATAAGTATTAATAAAAATGAAATGAAGGAGAAAAACAATTGCACTTTTATTACAATGTTCAGCAGCTAAAACTTGAATACTGTACATTATAAATATAGACCGACTTCCAATAAATATGCCAAATGATTCGGTGTCCTGAGCTTCACTTCACCGTCACCAAGAACGTATATAGCCGAATAAACATAAGATGGTATTGCCTAAATGAATCTTGGATGGAATTTAGCCTGATGCTTGTCTTGTAGCACGGAAACTTTCACTCTATCACTTAAACATACTAATACGTCGTATTCTCCTTAGGATTGTAGACAGACCACACCGCTAAAACTATTTCAAACCTCCCTACTCTTGCCTGCCAAAATATTGAATTTCTATTGGTTGCCTAGAATGTGGTATATTTCAAATTGAATTGCTTCAGGATTTCTCATTGGGTAAGCGCGCGAAACTGCTGCTCCCACGCTCTTGTCATACAACGGCGAATCTAACAGACTGCTAACAATGTATGATGTTTTATGACCGTTGCACAAAAATAGGTCTACAAAGAATATACTATATAGTTTTATTACTTCCGGGGTCAGTATATCGCTGCCTGTTCTTGCATTCTGGTGAAATGAATTCTTGTACTATATGAAACTTATTGTAATATATGGAAATATTTATTTAAATTGTAAATATCTTATTACGCACGGGATACTGTCTCAATCTTCTTTCCTGCAAGTGTTGAAAACAGTATTGTTGTAATCAATTAAATTCATAGGTAAGTCAATTAATAACACTAAACAACACTTAATCAACTTAACTTTGAATTCAAATGTCTTTGTTGTTAACTACTGTGCTTCGGAGACACACTACTATTATTACTATCATTATTATGATCATCATTATCACAGTTTTTGGTCAACTCTTCAGTTAGAAACTTCTTGTGGCAGTGGATGGGGGGGGGGGGGGGGGGGGTTGGTTATTACTGCCCACCAGTAGGAATACATCACTTTGATATCCAAAACTGAAAAAATCAATCTTGAATTAGTTGCAATGACATGAGTTTGAGAATTTACTTGACTTAGTAGCATTATTTGATATTAATTATTCCTATCTTTTAATGTGCAGGTTTATTGTTCCTGTATCCATGATTGTATGCAATGATGTAATGGCTTATGTATTTGGATTTTTCTTTGGAAAGACTCCACTCATTCAGCTTTCACCAAAGAAAACATGGGAGGGATTTATTGGTGGAGGTATTTCCACAGTTATATTTGGCTTGGTGGTAAGTATTCTTTTAATCATCATGCAAACTTTTCGTAAGTAGCTCAATATATGCTAGCATTACAATATGTGACTTTTTTTAATAAAATGATGCCACAAGTAGAATGATTTTATTTATCACTGTAGGCTATTCAACAAACTTCCAAGAAATGAATCAATACAGTAAGAATGAAAAAATACTTTCAAAACTAGGCAATATGGAGTTACTTACACAGTAGAACTCTGGAAAACCAAATTAAATGAGTCTGTGACCTGTTCAGATTTGGAAATGTTAGTGACAAAGCACTATATATGCAGTACAGTGAACAATTTAAAAATTGCTTAATATACTGTATTAGAATGTAATTAACAATGTGGACCTATCATATTACATTTGAATTCTGTTATGCTAAATACTAGCCTAAAAATAATTTGTAAGTACAGGCCATGATTAACTCCTTTCTTTAGATTACAAATGAAATGTAAATGTTTCTCTTTATAATAAATTCTGTTGCAATTATCCGAAATTTTGGATTTGCAATGTCTGGTTTCTTGGGCTGTACATAGGACATAAAGGCAACCTTCAGTGGTGTGTATCAAAGTTCACTGAATCTGCTAAAAAAAGGTAGTAAACATTATGCATCAGAGGAAACTTCTACCAGGGAAAGTTAAAACAATAGCAGCCAATTATTATTTATTTATGCCAACAAACTTACTGTTGATGTTTTTAAACACACAAACCATGTGTGGGCAATGTTTGAGAGGAACTGGAACTGGAACTGGAACTTAAAAATTCAGTGCCACAGCTGGGATTTGAACCACAGACCCTCCACTTACTAGGTGGGTGCTCTATCCATTAAGCTACTGTGACAACCTGCCAGAATGACACTGAATTCTCAAGTTTAAAAACACCAACAGTAAGTTTGTTGACATAAATAAATAATAATTACCATCTGAAAGTTATTTAATCCACTACGCAGCCCATTCAGAGGTATTTTGCTCTTCCATTATATCCAGTTATATATTTAAAAAAAAAAAGAATATGACAATAACTGATATACCATTAGCACAACTATATGGTACCAGTAAGCGTCTCAAAGTTTAAGCAGCAGGGAGTAGAGAAAGAGAGAGATAGCAGTAACAGATTGCAAACTTTATTGAAAAGACCATCAGTTTTGCCAAGGATATTTAACACAACTTTCTTTTAAAATGCTTAAAGAATGACTCCTCATTTTTCTGGACAGTGTCTCATTTCCTACATTCTCTTTGTTAAATATTATCATAATAATGTATTGTAGTAACTTTTCTAAAGAACATCTTGCATTCTCTTTTTTGGAATGATGATAAGCTTACAGAGTTCAAAAATTGACATTGAAATTGAAGTATAGTTAAAAGTATGTATTTTCTGTTAATTTTCAGATATCATATATCATGTGCCAATATCCTTACTTTGTATGTCCAATTGAATACAGTGAAACATTAGGACGCATGACAATGGATTGTCAACCACCACCTATGTTTCAACCACAGGAGTACACCTTACCAGAGTCACTTGCTGGTGTTCTAAAGATGGTAAGTGATAGCATTTACATTAAATGCGTAACAGAGTTACTAATTGCATATCTATTAAAGTAAATTGTAAGCCATTTTATATTTTTTAATATCTGGTATAAATGATTTCAGTTGGGCTTGAAGAATACTATTACACTTTACCCATTCCATCTACATTCACTCTCAATGTCAATCTTCAGCTCGGTGATTGGCCCATTTGGAGGATTCTTTGCTAGTGGCTTCAAGAGAGCATTTAAAATCAAGGTAAGTTTACAAGGAAGTCTGTATGTGCCAGCATTCTTATACTTCATGAACCTGCACAGGCATTCCAGAAGAACTGCATAGAACAGATAGGCTGTTTCAATAAGAGAATTAAGCGAGAAAGAGATCCTTTGGTGTGCATTTTAAAGCCAGCTTAAGGAGGTGAAAGGGAATCTGAAGTGTAGTCAATGTTGCACATTTTGGTTTACCCTTCTTTTCCAAGATGAAACTATTAGTTCTACTAAAACTAAACTAAACCCCGATGCAACAGCACTTACTGGGCCAAAGCCTACTGCCCGGCCATTGCATCTCCGACCTCTGCCCACTACAGGCACCATGAGTGGGTGCAGTACTAGAGGGTAGGATGTGGTCAGTGCCCTGGGCCCTCCCAGCTAGTTATGTAGTCTTCAGGACCAGATTGGTTCTACTACTCAGCCCAAAATGATAAAGATTAAAGAAATATGTGGTATAATCAAACAAATACAGAACCTAAATATAGTCTTACAGTGGATGTTTTTGAAAATGAAATGGCAGATATTTTAGCATGAAAGGGAACTAAAATAAACTTTGTGATAAAACAAAACATATCACATGCATCAATTAAAGGAATTGCAAAAATTGCAAATCATAACCAACAGATAACACTTCAAAGTTAATCTTCAAAATAGAAGAAAATGTCGAATGATCTGTCAATTGCTCCTGATTTACCATAAATCTTCTGTTGCTGCATTCTGACTTATTACAGGCATGATTGAATAAACATATTTACATAATTGGGGTAGTAAAATCTCTGAACTGTTTACTGTACTCCAAGGAAGAAGAAATTGACATGGAGCTTCTTAAAAATTTTAATTTCTTAAGGTTTTTGAAAGTCTGATATCGAAAGCTAGAAGTAGAATGACTTAATTATTAACTCTTAAGTATCCAATACACACCCATCACCACCACTGCTACTGGTGGCACCAGTGGTAGAGCTAAGGGTGGCATTGGCAGTGGTGATATTTCTCTGGATGGAAAATTATATGCACTTAATGGAATCAGCAAAAGAGAGGGGTTGAATTACATTGCTGCTGAATTAGGGCTGTATCTGAGTTAAAAAGACCTGAAAGAGCATTTAAATGTTACTGTCAGTGTAATTTTCATTGTGTCATATTAGATTTGACTTAATTTTCCTAATCCGGCCCAGACTGATGGTTTTTAAGTGCGCTTAAAAATGACAGCTCCATGTCAGTAGATTTACTGGCCTATAAAAGAACTTGTGGAACGAAACTTTGGCACACCGGCAACAATGGTGTGCTCCAGGCAATTGTCAGCATCATTAAACAACAAATTTTTTTAATTCTAAATTTTCCAGATTGTGCAGGTCTTTGTTAATCTGCTCGCTGCCAGTGTGGTTGTTTATTCTGTGGCCTCTGAAAGTTTTCGTTTAATGTAGTCTTTACATGCGCCTTCTGGCAGTATCTATTCTGCAGTGCAAGTTGTGATGTTATAAATGTCCATTTAAATGATAGTGTGTTATCTTGTCTTTATGCAACTAAATTAAAGGATTCCAATAAGACACATAACTTTAAAAGCTAGACTTGGGTAGTTCTGTATCTTATTGCTTCATTTATTATGCTATCTTCCCATGCAAGTTTGACAGAGAATAATCCTTCTCAAATTATTCTGGAATATTGATCACCGAGGACAACAATATGGTAGGGTCCTAACTATATACCTTCAAAACTTTTGATTATATTTCTTGATGTACATTTTCACTTGAAATAATGCTATACATGTGAGAAGATATTTGAAGGTTTCTTGTATGATGAAAATGTCATGTTACAGGATTTTGGAGATGTAATTCCAGGCCATGGTGGCATAATGGACAGATTTGACTGCCAATATTTGATGGCAACATTTGTAAATGTGTATATCTCAAGCTTTATTCACACTGCTTCGCCACAGAAACTGCTGCAACAGGTAAGTGGAAGAATACTTAACCTTAGCACCTCCATATTGTTTCTTACTCATTGATTTGGCTGCATATCCCTTATGTTGAGTAATTCTGAAATTAGTTCTTATTGGATTTCTTCTTCCTTTTCCTGCATAGCCCTTACATTGAGTTATATTTTGAATAATTCTGAGCTTGTAATTACAGTAAAACCCCGCTAATCTGAACTATTTGGGGGCGTGGTCTCTTTGGATTTGGAAATGTTCAGATTATCCGGAGAATGAAAGAAAAAAAATAAAGTCAGCTATAAGATTAGCAGCTACAAGGTAACGTAGTATAGCAATATGGGGAAGTTGCAGTTACCACACACAACATAATGACAATGTATTCTTCTGACCTGTGGATAGAGCTGATCGCATGCGACTGTGGTAGTACATAGGTTAGCTGTCATTCTACAGTAATGCTTTTCGCTCATAAATTAATACAGAACAAGTGCTTGTTTGTGTTATGCCATGCATCACGATGTCAATGAGACATAAATATAGTTCCTTTACATTAAAAGAAAAACTTTAAATTACTGATTTTGTGTTCAGAATATCTGGAATTTTGGATATGTGGGGTTCAGATTAGTGGAGTTCTACTGTATATATTTTTTCTTCTCGTTTTACTCTCTCTCTCTCATAAAAATATTATATTCTATTCCTATAATTAATAAATTGATTTCACTGGAAATACATGTTTTTGAGCCTCTGAAACAAACAGAGGAGAACAAAAAAAAAAAAACTGAGTTGCATTTACATGACTTTCCCTGCTCACTCTTCTACAAAATATTCTGATAAAAGCTTATTCTTTCAAGTACTTCTTGATAAGATAAACTTTCATTACACATGTATATTTTTTGTGTAGGTATAAGGAGGCTATCAGATTTGAAAAGTAGGTCACTATGGGATGCCTTTGAAATCCCATGCTATTGGCTAGACGAGAAGAGAAAAATAGTGAGTTACCACTGAAAAAAATATGTGCTTCTGAAAATTCAAACCAATAACAAAGAACACCTTGGAAATGGCTAATGCCTAAAAAGAGTTATTTGACATAATTTGTGTGATTTAATAAGATTCACATTTTTTGTGCAATAAGATTTTGTCTGCCTCCTATGGTTTACCAGTTATTGAAAAGTCAGAATAAAGAGAAACTTTAGAGACTATTCACAGAAAATTCAGATGTATATTTTCTTTGTCAAGCAATTATCTTAAATGTGTGGTATTTTAGCCAAAATCATTAAGAGTAATTTTCAAGAATACATAAAATAATGAAACATTTTCCATGTAAAGGATACTTTGGGATAGGGTTTATTTTCTTAATATTTTTGTTGTATTCTTGGAAGATGATGAATTTAATACCAAAGTTGTTTTAGTTGTAAGTAACTGGTTGGCAGTGAAGAATTTCAAGTGAAAATAAACAAGGAGTACAAAAACCCATTTACACACTCTATTAAAATTCTTAATACCTGGATATGTTTTGAGAGCCTATTGCTTTCATCATCAGTAGGTCAGTAGGTAGTAATCCGATGGCTATAGAGACATGTCCAGATATTGTGTATTTTAGTGAAGTGTGCAAATGAGTTTTCTTACTCCACATTTATTTTCACCAAATTTGGCATTTAGCAGACTTCATTTATGGGTTATGCTATTCACAAACACAAGTGCACACAGGCACACATACACACACCCATGTGCACGGAATGTATAATGCTTTTTTCTTTGGATTCAGGGAACATGTATTCCAATAAAATCTCCATATCAAAATTTTGGATGTAATATAATACTTGCTTTTCTTATATAGTTAAGAAGTAAAGAGTAAAGAAGTGTTTTTAGATAGGTTTCAGTATCCTCCAGGCTTGCAATTTTCAAGGAAGTCCTATCTCAAAGTGCCCCTTAAGTGGAAAATGTTTTGCTGTTTTTGTTTTCTCAAAAATGACTCCAATGATTTTTTATTAAAATAACAGACATTAAAAAAGTTTATATTACGAATAAGATGTGTTATCTTCAATTTTCTTTGGATAGCTTGTGAAGTCTCTTCATTCTGAATGAATTTTAAAGTGGTAAACCATAAAAGATAAGCAAACCCAATACAAAAAACATAGATGTTAAAATGCACCTTATGTGTGGTAGTAACTATTTTCTGAAATATCTGTTGCTATTATTGGAATTTTGCAACACTCTGTCATACAAAACTGATGAAAATGAAGTATTTAAAACAGTGGAGCATATTAATAAATTGAAAAATATGTCAATATTTCTAAACACATTCTGCTCCAACTTACTTGTAATTAAGTATACAAGTAAGTTGGAGCAGAATGTGTTTAGAAATATCAACATATTTTTCAATTTACTCTATCATACATTTTTTTAAGTGCTAGATCACCATTCTTTTGATTCTCTTGATGCTGTGCAAAGACTGAAATTTATAAACCAGCACATAGCAATGCGCATTTTAAACAATTGACTATCACTTCAGCTTCCTGTATCCCTCTGTATTTAATATAAAATGTGTAATGAAATAATTTCTTCGATCTTAATCAGCATGAAGGAGATAAAAATAATCTTTTGTCAAAATGGTTTGTAGAAAAAATACAAAAATAAATGATTGTCGTTAGAGAAAGTCATATGAATATAACACATCAGATTTTGTTATTTAGCACTAGAGAAAAAATTTGTTTTAAACTGAGTTATATTTTTATACAACCTTTGCTAGAATTTATTGAGCACTTTTGAATAATGGCTTCTGTTCTATAATAATAATAATTTGTTTAGAAAATGCAGGATGTTTTATGTGTGTTTTAGGTATACAGTCTGAAACCAGAGCAGCAACTTCAGCTATTCTATACACTGAAGGAAACATTAGAAAATCGTGGCATACTAAGCCTGCAATAAATACCTTAGATGAATGTCAGCTACTAAATCCAAAACCATACTTAAGAGCAGATATGCTGCAATAGCCATAATGCTGTTCCCGCATGCATATAATTCTTCCTAAGAAGACCTTTACTTACCAGAATGGTAGGCTTGGTTTCATGACAGTTTTATTTCATATTGAAAATCCTTAACTGTTTCAGCATGAAGTAGCATATGTATGTGCACATGTATAACTTGTTGTTAACTGTCAACATAATCACCTCCTTATATGTTAACCAGAGTCCTCACTAACTTTCAGGGGATGTATTCTGATCTTACAGAAGTATGTGGTTCATTATAACCTCATGATGTTTTTCATATCTGGATCTCTTTAGGAGGAAAATGTTTTTAAACATAAGTAGTACAGTAAAATATCTCTTAACTGGTTACAGAGGAACTGTACCAATTCCAGACATGAAATTCTACTAGATGGTTTTATATATTGTTTTACAATGCAATCTGTAGAAATTACAGTATGCAGAGTTTGCTAGTATTGTTTTCAAATGTGCTGGCCATACTTAAATAATATGTACACTGTACAAAATTTTTAACATTAAAATCAAATACAATTTTATAGTAAAATAAGACTTAAATAATAGACCTAAAAAGTAGAAGGGAGTTACAAAATTATTTGTGCAATGATCCAACATTATGTGGAATGTCTGCCTGCTTGCAGGATTGCAGCCAAAGATTTAAAAAAATTGACTGTACAAAATTTCATCTGGTCCTCCAGAATGTATATAATTATTTCATAAGCATACTCAAGAGCAACCCTCATATTACAAATATAAAACTTGAAATAAATTTGTGACAAAAGCTTTATTTTCTTTTTTAAGAGAAATACATTTAGGAAATGTTTTAATATTTATCAGTCCTATGTTCACCTATTTATTTCTTTGCCCTGTGTTGATTTCCATTGTTATGCTTAATATTGCAAGCTGACTAGTCATTTGACCTTAAAGTGCTATTTGTTGGAAGTAAAATAAACATATTAACATAACCAGTGGGCAGGATTTCAAAATTCAATAATGTGGTCTTTGTTCTTTATAATAATAGTTTTCCTAAAAACCATTGTTTCTTCAGGTCCGTTTAAGTGTTTTAATATATAGTTTCTGGTTTATTGTGAGATTAAATGACCAGATGAGTTATTAGTTTGTATTTGTTTCTAAAATGTTCTTTATCCCTGGTTTCCAACTGATGTTTAATTTTTTAATCTAAATTTGTGTAATACATATAATTTATTACTTGTTAAAATTGTAGAATTTGTATACATTTGTAACAATTTGATAGTGCTGCCAAAAATATTCAAAGTATTCCAAGATATTCTTAAATTGTTATATCCTAGCAGTAAGCAGTGTCATTAAGTTTACCACCAGATGGCAGCAGTTGGATACTCGGGCTGAGGAAAATGGAAGAACATTACAACCATGCTGACTATGGGCATTAATCGCTCCGAAAATACTCCCTTGTTTCACAACTTGACGTAAGTGAAGTTTTAAGTGTGTACA
The DNA here is from genome assembly GCA_030765045.1 of Tenodera sinensis. Taxonomy (NCBI): domain Eukaryota; kingdom Metazoa; phylum Arthropoda; class Insecta; order Mantodea; family Mantidae; genus Tenodera; species Tenodera sinensis. Next base: position 150,946,528 of record CM060966.1, read on the forward strand.
TCAACTCGCTCATATTTCAAAATTGGAAATAAAATTAAAATGATAGTGCTGTATTTACTTTGAGACATCATGTCATTCTCTTTAAATATCGTAATGAATTTATTATTGCCCAAAGGTTTTAAATGTACAATTATCTAATTGTGTTTGAGGGTGAACAAGTGAAGCTTTTGTCATTTTATGTAGGTCAAATATTTCTAGAATTTGGTTCACTGCTACTAGCTTCATTTGCCCTATTAATGCCAAAGATCCAATGTGCATCCCATGAATTTAGGTACTGGTGCTTTAGATTTTCTAAGTTAAAGTTTTATAAATATTTATTTTGAAATTTTCCCTGTATATATACAGAGCGTGAGTAAGGTTAACTGAGCAACAAACAACCCTTTAAGCATACTTTGATTTTATTGCAAGGAAAATATAAGAAAAATTGTATTTTGAAGCTTGCAAACATCCATGCTTGCACCACTGTAAGCTGTCACTGGAACATAGATATTTTATTCATTATATCAAAAAGATTCTGCTGTGCAATCGTATTCAACAAACTGAAAATATTTTCACCTGGAAATCATTACAGTGGTAAATATCAGAAATCTCAACAAACATTAGAAATTTCATGAAGAACTGAAGCTATTAACAGTGAAGCAATGCAAATCTATAAAAATAATAGTATAGACTATAAGCTTCGCTTATCTTAGTATTTGCTGTAAGATCTTGAAATTAGATGCAAACTACAGATTCGCGATATATTTATCACATCATCAATGCTAATCTTGTTTATACTGGTCACCAAGTTTATCAATTTAGTTGTTTATATTGGTATAACCAAACGTCTTTTGGAAACCAGAGTAAAAAAACATATTAAATATAAATATTAATAAATCACCTGAGGCAGATAATTTTTCATCATTTAATCACAAAATAAATCCAGAGTTTAAGTTATTAAAACAATTAAATGGACCCATAGATTTAATGGTTTGAGAAAAAATATTAATTTTGAAAACTAAGGACTAAGCTGTTTGGTTGTAACAGGTTTATATTAGTAAAACCAAACGTCTTTTGGAAACCAGAATAAAAGAACATTTCAGGGCTTATTGGTGAGGAATGCATCCTTTTTCTCTGTTATGTTCGCCATTATAGTCCACTTGTAGTCTCCTAAGGCATTTAAAAATGTAACTTTTCTGCCTTATCTTCTACTCTGCTCATTCCCTTATCTATCTGTATTTGTGTATAGAACCTTTCAATGGCTGCAGTGCAAGGGGACAGACAAATATCTTTTAAATTTACCTTTATCTGGTAGGTCATATCACATGATGAATGAAATGGGGTGAAATGATGCTCAAACGAGCCCAGTTTCCATAGGCTTAAAGTCACCCAGCATTTGTCTTCTCAGCGTAAGGGAAAACTCCGGAAAAAACTTCATCCATAAAATTTACCCTAACCAAGATTCAAACCCAGAACCTCTTGAAAGAACTGTTTGTTTGCTTGTTAAAATGAAAGTGCTGCAGCTTGGAAGTACAAGCCATCTCTGCATTTTCAAGTCTTAAAGTCTCATCTTGGCTAAATCTTGCTCATTGCATAATAGGACTAAGTGTTGATCTTCATAGGTGCCATTATTTTAGTATAACAGGTTAATTTGTTGACAGTTATGAGAAATTTTGCTGTACTTATAAAGTTGCCAGTGGCATTGCTATTTATATTTCTGAGAATTACATTCTCAGTAGGGCTGTGTTTAACCATGTACAAGACAAAATTAAAACAAAAAACTATATGTGTCTCGCAAAAGATTTCTGTTACCAAGACAGCAAATGTGTTGTGTTACACAGGAATTTTAGAACTGGGTAATTCTACTATGTGTATTTGTTAGAGTCTCCTATGTTGTAAACATAACTAGAAATAAACAGTGTAACAAGGTGCAACATTAGTTTATTAGTATTTAACAGATAGCCTTTAATTGTCCTTTTTGGGGCATTGATACATACACCTTAGTTCCAAAAGTAAAAGTAATACATATACACATAAGTGGAAAACAAATATTTATGCTATGACTTGAAATAGTTCCAACTGTGTACCTTGTTACTGTAGATGAGCTTTTTCTCGTTTGTACCCCAAATATTTTATTTGCTGAGAGTTTCTAAGCATTTGATGAAGGAATATAAAGGTACATGTCTATCCATTATAGTTTTTAATAATAAACTTAACAAGACTCAGAAGAACTATTTTATTTTATTTTTATATAGGCTTGATACTTTTAGTCATATTAGATCAATGAACATATAACATAGAAATGCTGTGTGAAAAATTTTGCTTATTGTGATTGTATTTTATATGAAATTTGTAAAATATGTTCAGTTTTATCATTCCAGCACTTTGACATGAGAGAACTAAAAGAAGATACAATTTGTAGAATTGGTGTTTTAAAGCATGTAGCTTTTGGGCTGAAATGGTTGAGATTTTCAATATTCTCATGAGAGATTGTGTTAAATAGAATTTGCATGGGAAACTAAATGCTGAGATTTTTATACACTGTTCTTCGGACAAAAACTGTCATTACATTTCAGCCAAAAACTGTCATTACATTTCAGCCATTCCAAAAAGTTTAAATTCTAATAAAAATTGTTTTTCAGGGTTGTTTAGTATTTGCGTTACAGATAGATAAGTCTGTGAATTTAAATATTCTGAGGTTTTAATTTAAAAAAGAGAACATTTTACTAACTTACTTATCAAAATGTTCTCAGATTTCCAGCCAAGGTGTCAGTTGTTGAAATACAGTATTTCAGAACTTTCGTTGAACGTCCAAGAACATTCCAGCACTGTGAAAAACAGTTTGAACATCCTTTATGTATGTATGTCATTCCATTTGAATACAGTGCATGTTTTATAGGACAAATACGAGGTCTGTACAAAAAGTATCCGACCTTGTGCCGGGAAAAAAAATTATGTACCTGAGTGGATGGGACTCTTAATCCCCTTCAAAGTAGGCCCCTTCTGAAAGCACACACTTAGTCCAGCGGTCCTTCCATCGCTGGAAGCAGTTTTGGAAAGCTTCTTTTGAGATGGTGCGCAGACGTTCCGCCGCGTTGTGCATTATCTCCTCACGGGTCTCAAAACGGGACCCTTTGAGCGTTGTCTTTATCTTTGGGAACAACCAGAAATTACATGGGGCCATGTCAGGTGAGTAGGGAGCTTGACGAACCTGCGGAATGCCGTGCGAGGTCAGGAAATTCTGGATCAGGTGTGACGAATGAGCTGGAGCATTGTCGTGATGCAGCTGCCAGTTGTGTGCGGCCCACAGATCAGGTCTCTTGCGCCGAACTGCATCACGAAGATGACGAAGGACTTCTCGGTAGTACTCCTTATTGATGGTCTGCCCTTGTGGTGCGTACTCATGATGCACAATGCCCCGATAGTCGAAAAAAACAAGCAGCATCACCTTCACTTTGCTCCGAACCTGTCGTGCTTTTTTTGGTCTTGGGGAATGTGGGTGCTTCCATTGAGATGACTGGGCCTTTGTTTCTGGGTCGTACCCGTACACCCAGCTCTCGTCACCAGTGATCACAGTCTTCATAAACTCAGGATCGCTATTGGCACATTCCAGCATGTCCTGTGCCACTGCAAGGCGGAGTTGTTGCTGCTCCGGTGAAAGCAGCTTGGGCACAAATTTTGCTGCCACTCTTCGCATGCCCAAATCCTCAGTCAAAATGCTGTCTGCAGAACCAACGCTGATCCCAACCTCAGCAGTAATCTCCCGAACTGTCAAACGTCGGTCCTCCATGATCAGTGTCCGCACTTGCTCGATAACAACAGCATTTCGGCTCGTTGATGGTCTTCCGGTTCGTGGGTCACTCTCCGCCGACATGCGGCCATCTTTGAACCGGTTATACCACATTTTAATCTGAGTAATTTTCATTGCATCATCACCGAAAGCCTGCTGGATCTTGCGAATGGTTTCTGATTGGGTATCCCCAAGTTTCTGGCAGAACTTGATGCAATACCGTTGCTCCATGCGTTCTGTCATCTTCCAGAAAATGTGAATGCGACGAGCACGTGTTACACGGAGCCAATCACTGGTAGCTACTGACGTGACCGGTGGTGCTGCAGGGATATAAATATTCACGCATGCGCAGGAAGCTTCCTTCTACGAGTATGCGCAGTTGCCATACCTACCTCATTCTTTGTTAGCGAGAAAAAAAATAAGGTCGGATACTATTTGTACAGCCCTCGTAGGACATATATTATAACAGAAAATCAGAATAATGGAGGCAAAATAGTCAGGACTGGCGGAATGCTGTGTTGAACATGGCCACAGAGCTGGTTTCAATGAAACTACAGTAATATCTAAATGCCATGGTTTTTGGGACAGGAGGACTAAAGAGGTCTTTGTTCTCTCCAGGGAATTTTTTTAAAATTAAACCATGTCTGGCCGTTTAATTGATATTTGTCAGGGTACTAGCTATTAAGTGCCTCCAACATCAGAAGATTTATGTTTCTCACAATAATCAGGAGAATATGCCTGCAGTTTTCTAACAGATTCATGCACAAGATCCACAAACAGCCTCACTGCATTACCTACTGTGACAACCAGAGCTAAGTATATCTCAGTTCTCTAGCAGAGCTTCGCTGCCAAGCAGTACAAAATAGGAGCATGAACTTCCCCACTCATTCAGTTTAACCTGAAGTTGATGAAATTAATATTCTTGAAATTTTGGTGTTTCAACAATCGATATCCTGACTTGAAGTCCTAGAATGCTTCGCATTATCAATTTGCCAGGAAAGATGTTGTAACTTCTGTTTGGAGGAATTTAGTAACAGTGACACCCAAATGATGATGATAAACAAGGAATGTGGGCTAAAATAAAATAATAAAGTATGTGCTGCCAACTTCAGAGAAAATTATACAGTATTCATTATCCAACAAAAGTTATTTCAACTTAGATTCAATGCCAATAAATATCTTTTTATAATAATAAACTTTGGGAGTCAATTTTTTAACACTGTCGCTTATATTTTAATTTTTGGAGGACTAGTTTCGGGAGCTGTTGCTTTGTTACATCGAACCTTAGAGTTTTAAAATGGAAGTACTGACTCCTGAAACTAGTCCCTCAAACATTAAAATGTAAGTGACTCCCAAAGTTTATTAGTATAAAAAGATATTTATTGGCATTGAAATTTTCGTTGGATGAGTACTGTATAATTTTCTTGAAAGTTGGTAGCATGTAGTTTATTATTTTATTTTAACCCACATTTCTAGTTTATCCTGCAGATTTTAAAATATATTTTAGCAACTGAAAATTTATTTCTTCTGCTTTTACTTTCAATAAGTAGTTTGTTAAATTAAGTATTTTGTATAGGTTAAGGATGGTTCATCTCGTAGTTCAAATAAACATTTTGACTCAAAAACAACACAGCTATTTTAAATTTGATAAAAATTAGGATATTAACCGAGATCACAGGTGCCAACTAGACAAATGCTTTGTGGCTCCAGTGCCTTCTGGAAATATTTAATAGTTGCTGAGCACACACTGCATTGTCATCGTCCCATCCTCCCTGAAAAAACAAAGATTGCAATTTAGATACAAATGTTTACACTTAATTCTTTCTACTTGCAGTGTGACACTTATTTAAAAAAAGCCTGTTGTATACATAAGAATTGTTCTAAGTCAGCTACTTGATTTGTATTTTGTGTTATTTGTTTAGCCTGCCCATTCAATTTATTTTGCATTAGTTTTGATGTAAGTGCCGGTGCTAGAGTCACAGCATTAAGCATCATAAATAGCCACAGATGAACAGATAATTTCCATCATATATAATGCAACAAACAAAATAATCCCACAAGTAACAAATAAAAGTAATGTAGCATGTGTTATACTGTAAAATAAAAAGAAAACCACTGAGTAATAAATAATGCATTTATCTACATTTTCTGATCACATTGCCTACTAACATCTGCTAGGTTTGTAGCAAAAGGTTTCAAGATGAAAATGCCTTTGGAAAACATCTTTCGGCACCTTTAAATTATAGTGTTTAGTGAAGTTATCTGAGGTTACACAAATTTGTCTCAAATGTTCATGCTATTTAAGTATTGTAAAATACAATCGAGAGAGCAGTCTGTAAAACAAATGAGCAAAGGTAAAAAAATATTATGCATATGTACTATACATATATTAGGTCTCGCTAATTGGCTGATGCCTCTTCTGATATTAAATCAGCATCTGTGCTGCTCTCATTTTCTTGCTGCAGGATATTAATTGCTTTAAAACTTTACACAACCATGTAAGATTGTGGTATAGATCAATCTAAGGTGAATTGAGTTTATAGATATCTGTCCATTTTATCACTACTAGTTGTCACTTACTGGCAAACAGTTTTAATGTTGAAAAATAGAAAGTGAGAATTGGAAACAGAACCATTGAATCTCAGCATTCAGTTTGCTTACTTCAGTAATTAGTGTTCTTGTTAGAAGGAATTGTGACCTTGTACGTCTCAAATACAAAATAGGCTCATGTACGCCAAAGAATTGAAAAAAGCCTAGCTGCTTAGTTCTGAATAGACATGTAGATGGGCTTTCATGCCAGTTGTTGGCTATCTTTCAATGTTGCACAGAAAACACTTATATACTATCATCTGTTATTGCCTTCTGTTTCTCTTTTCTATTTTTATCTCAGTATGACAATGTTACAAATATCCCCAAAGGAAGTCACTGCACCTTTACATTAGCTGCAAAATAGAAAATTACTGATGGGAAAATTAGTTCACAATGCAATCTTTATAGAGAAAGAGATCATTAAAACTTAACCAACCCTAACTGAAAGTGTCTTCCCTATACCATGCATGATAATCAGTAGTACCATTAGATAAACATGAAAAGAAAAATAATGCATAAATAATACCTTTTTGAGTGTAATTAATGTGTATTTGAAACACATAAAGCACATCAGCAGAAAGTGGTAGAAAAAAAGAAAAGTATTTTCACATAATGTCACTGCTGAGAACTATGTGTTGAGATAAATATCAGTTTCACAGTAAAACATTCCAGACAATTTTATACAATACTCTGACATTGAGAAGAACTTTTTTTTTTTTGGGGGGGGGGGGGGAGTATACACTGTATTTACTTCATTTTGTGCAAAATAAAATGGAATATGTATCTACTGGGTAGAGAAACCTTGAGAATATGCTTTGGTGTGCTTGCTGCTTGTTTCCTTTGAGGTTAGAATGTACTGCAACCATATTTATTAGTTTCTGGATCAGAGGCAAAAGCCTCACTTTGAAGTCCGAGAGTTAGACAGTGATTACAAAATCTAAACTCTGCTCAATCTCTCTACCATGGCATTATACAGGATTATTCAAAATAACATCAAGTATGCCTAATATTTTGTATAGGACGACTGACCATTTTTATTCCTGTACTTGTCCCTATAGACAGTGTGACCATATTTTCTGAAGTTGAAAACAAGACACTTCTCAATTGACCTTTTTTTTAATTACCGTTAACCTTAGCCCTTTAAGTTAATGTAATTAAAAAATATGAAACCTTGCTTATTTATTTATTATTAATAAACAAAATATAATTACCAGAGTACTCAATTATTATTATTATTATTTTTATTACATTATGACAAAGGCAATCTTATTACAATATACAAAATAATATTATTAAAACATACTTTTTCTCTATAAATTGCAATAGGCTAATAGGCCAGAGGCTAAGAGACTAATGTTTCTCGTAACACAGTAGTGAATACACTTTTGTTTGGCATCTTGAATCTCTCACGGAACTGCTGAAACAATACACATTACACTCCAACTGTCACGGAGAGAATGGAATCAAAGTGTTGAAGTGAAGTGCAGAAAACAAAACAATGTGGAATGTGGCCATTAGATTATTTGTTTTTCATAACAATTTTTTCCGTTCGCTCTTAGCAGTTGTACATAAGGACATGTACATAAGGATTTAAATATTATGTATCATAACAGCGAATAATAAAAAAGAAAATTCTATTTTCTAACAAAACAGGACAAGCAGGCGTCCCGACAAAATCTATCGGGACACCAAAACTGCAGATTGAAAAACAGTACTGTTCCATTCAAAACTGGATGTCTGGCCACTTTACTATAGAGAAAGCAGTCCATACCACCAAAACAAAAATGATATATTGAGATTTCACATCAAATACATGTTGTAAGATTATCTGAATCCTAAACGTGACTCTGAGAATAGCACAATGCAAAAATGAAAAGTTAGATGAATACCAAACTTTGTATTAAAATTGGTATCCAACACAAAGATTTTCAAGAAAATCTCTCTCACTGCAAATTCCTTTATATAGAAAATGTTTCATTTTTTATTTTCTCAAAAATAGCTGTAATTTTGAGAGGTAGAACTGGAACTTAAAAATTCAATGCCACAACTGGGATTTGAACCACAGACCTTCCGCTTACCGGGCGGATGCTCTACCACTGAGCTATTGTGACAAACTGCCAGAATGGCATTAAATTCTCAAACCACACACGGCTTGTGCATTTAAAAACACCAACAGTAAGTTTGTTGGCATAAATAAATAATAATTACCAGCTGTAATTTTATTTAAGTATCATATGTTTAAGATATTTGGGTGACAAAATATGTCATGAATTTTATGTGAATAGCATATGAAGTTGTCTTCATTCTGAGTGAATTTTATATAAAAACTGCAAGAGACAGAAAAAAATTACAAGTCAAAAAATGTAAATTTAAAGCTCATAATGTATGACAAATTTTTTGTGACACTAACCACAAGTTAATGCAATATTCTTTGTTATTGATTTAAATTTTCAAACACCGTAAAGCTCTGATTGTTTTTCTTTATGGTCATGAAAAGCTATCACTTTTTTTATCCTCCTCCAACATGTCATATCTGATAAATGAATTAAATTAGTGAAATGATGCTCAAATGAGCCCAAGGTCCACAGGGGTTAAAGTTATCCAACATTTGTCTTCTCAGGATAAGGAACAATGTTGGAAAAAAACTATGTGGACAACTTGTCCTAACCAAGATTTAAACCCATTTTTTTAAAGATTTTATAACTGCAATATACCATGTCCCTCTTATACCTGTAAAAACAAAAGAATAGAAAATATTTCTCCAAAAGTTGGTAGGTAGAATAAGCTTTTGTAAGAATAATTTGTAGAAGAGTATGTAGAGAAAGTGATATGAATGTAATATCAGATATCTTTTTACGAGAGGTCCCATATCCAAAAGTGCATGGTTTGGCTCTGTGAAGTCTATCTGCCTGTACTGATTCTAATGAATGGCACTAGAAGGATGCCAGAAAGTCCCATACAAACATTCCACATTGTCCAAACTATGCATTCCTCTTCAAAAATGATAAAATCTTCTGTCCTGTACGACATAATAAAGATGACTGTGTTAAATTTTAATAACCCTGCATAGAAATTTTATAGGTATCTCTTTATATTACCCGCCTGCTTCCTAAGGATGAGAAGAAATATCAAGAAGCTTTCACAGCATAGTTTATGAAATAGAACATAAATGCTGTGATTGGAATATCGATCCAGATATACCACATCCTTAAATGAAGTAATGTATGTTTCAAAATGATTGTCATGATTTCAAATGCATAGTTCAGTTCCTGTTAACCATAATCAACTAATGGGGGTACTCTTTCGACTTTGTACATCGATAACCCATGCTAAGCAACGATATTGCCCTAAGTGGCACTGGGGTAGGTTTCCTCCAGGTTCTCCGGTTTCCCCTACCATCTCATTCTACCGGTGCTCCATCTTCATTCCGCGTATCATCAGTGTCATGCCTGCAGTGCTGTAGTAGTAAAAGCGGGCGTTAAACACTACAAAAAAAAAATATATATTGTCACAGCTGTGTAAGCAATTCTGCTGTAGTAAGAAAGGAAGTTTGAAACAAGAAACAGATTGAATCTCAACAAGTACAGGTTAACAGATATTTTATTAGGTACGTTAAGACTTATCAGGAGTGCTCTGTAGAGTAATTACTACAACAACAACAACAATAACAATAATAATAATAATAATAATAATAATAATAATAATAATAATAATAATAATAATAATAATAAAACTATAGAAACTATTTTGTGATCATTAAAACAAAATGCAGGTAAAAATATATGTGATCAAAAATATCTGGATGCTCGCATAAAACTGCAGCTGAATTTTGCCCATGAGTACAGCTAATATAAAGGACTCTACGAGGTGGTATCCAAAATATTTGGGACTGGTGCCGCCATCTGGTCATAAACTTACTTTGAGACTAATGGCTACCATCATCCTCAAAGTAGTCCCCTTCCACATGTATACACCAGTCCCAGTAATTCTGCCATTTTCCAAATGCATCTGGAAGTCATGTTCTTTGAAATTGTTCAGCACAAACAGAGTTTCTTCTTGAGTCCTCTCAACTGTGTCGAACCAACATCCTTTCAACTTAACTTTCAGTTTAGGGAATAGAGCGAAATGTCTGGGTGGCAAATAAGACAAGTATGGTCAGTGAAAGATATCCGTCATGTTGTTTTTCATTAAAAAGTTCAACATGCTGTTCTTCTGATCACCAGTCAGCATCCGTGGCACAAATTTTGCGGCAACACAATGCATGTCCATTTCATGAGTTAAAATTTATTGGCATGTCCCATAACCAATTCGCACTTCATGAGCAAGGTCTTCAATAATTCTATGTTAATCCTCACAAACAAGGTGTTGAACTTTGGCAACCATTTCAGGCGCTGTGCCTGACAGCTTACAGACCTACAGGTGTCAGCATCGTGTTCAGTAGCTCAGTAGCTATACAGCCAGCCCTAAACCGGGCATCTCACTCAAACACATGTGTATACCTCATACTTTGTCCCCCAAACACTTATTTAATCATTGCGAGGGTTCCTGTAGCACTTTTCCTGAGATTTGCACAGAATTTAATGAATGTTCTCTGTTCTGATCTTGGATCCATCGTAAAATCACCACACACTACACACAGACTATCATGAGAAGTATTACAGAAGCTCAACACATCTATCCAGCTGCATGAAACTTTAAACACTCACTCATCAGATGTGTTTGTTGCCACCTATTGGTACAAAACTCGACTGCATCTACTGTCGAGATGGCAGCACCAGTCCCAAATATTCTGGATAGCACCTCATAATACAGAATTTTTTTCCGCTGCCTTTATTCTCAATGCATACCTACAACAGGTATATAAAGAGGACTGCTGCCCATTAGTGTTTTCAATCTATAATGAAAGCGGACATTGATGTGGAGCTTTATGTCCCAGCATGAATTAGACCACAAAATTCATTGAATGTTCCATGAGGTTCAAATCAAAAGCAGGCTAGTCTGTATAGTTTAGTCATGCAACTACTGTTTGACTGTGCAGTGTATAAATGCTACACATTTCCGATAACCAGGAATTGATTAGTATGAACTTGTAATGATTATCCTTATTCAAACCGTGTGCAGGCTAAAGAAGAGAGGTAGAATCAAAGTTGAGATTTCAATGCCATGGCCGGTATACAAACCAGAGACACCAACATAAGCAGCGGAGGTTATAAAGGAATGGACTTGTGAACGGGAGGTCTGAAGTTCAAATTCTGCTAGGACCATCCTCCCAGCTGAGTTTTTAAAAGATTTTCCTCAGTCATTATAACTGGCAAATGTCAGATGTACCGCAAACTTAGGTCTGGAATGTTTAATCACAAACTTCCTTTCCCAGTTACCATTTCATCTATCACCAGTTCCCATTGCCTGTGATGCCATATGCAATTAAAGTGGCATTTGATTCTACAAAAAAAAAAAATGCAGGCCTTCCATTTTCCATGCTAATGCTCTTATGGTTTCATCACATACGACACACTGAATCCCTCTTGTCTGATTCATACATATGCTCTAAGGAAAACTTGACCATGCCATATACTAAATTTGTAAAGAAATGTATGGACAAGCCAACAACAAGACTAGTTAGTGAGCCAGGGCCTCATAAATAATTTTGTAAATTTGACCCAAGTTCCTGTTGCAAGTCTTCATTACCAGATTTATAGCTAAATGCTGGAATTGCTTTCAGTACTTTGCTGTCATTCACATTGGCCACGTGCAGACTTAAAATGGAAAGTTGAATCAAATTAAAAAGATTCAGTACCACAAAAAAAATTCAGATCTTGGGGTCTTCAGCTTTCTATGCTGATGTTCTTCCATAAAGCCACCATAGTTTCATAATGTACAACACAACCAAGATTGGAATCCCAACATGATATAGAATTTTCCATGGAATGCTTAAAGCAACAAAAGATCCAAGCCCTTTGATGAGTAACAGAATAAAGCTGTAATATCCCACCTCAAAATGTTGCTTTAGGCCTTATATTATTATTGTTATTATTTTATTTAGGTTAAAATCTGTTAATCAGGCAGGTCATATGGATGTAAATGAATGTATGAAATTACTTTAGAATAGCCTAGTGCACATGGATACTATTATTTTCATATGAGTAAGTCACTCCGACGAAGATTAAAACTTGAGCTGTCTTAAATATGAAGCAAAGACCCCTCCCAAACAGAGGTGGGCCACTTGGCATTCTTAAAATATTTTCATTGAAACACCAAGTGGTATAGAGTGATTTGTCACTACAAGTAGCATCTTTCCAGTGTTCCTAGTTTAGCAATGTGTCTATCCAGAAATCATGTAAGGTAGAATCTAGCATTTGTCAGTGTGGTCTGCGACTTATGGGCAAATATTAGCCATGGAAACTAATCTTCCATGCTTTGCACTTTCACTTCTCTCCTCACTTGTTTATGATGCCTCACAAGTTGTTCAGCATCCCTCCATGCGTGGAAGTTAAATGTTTTAACTGACCCAATGTCCTCCAGAATGCATCTGGATTAAATTACTCGCATATGATACCAAAGTGAAAAAAGTATAAAGAAACTTGCCATTTTTGTGACTGGTGAGGGAGAATAACTGAGATCCTTTATTTATTATCTCTTTATTTTTTCATTCTCTTGAGTTAAAATTCTTTTATTCATCGCTAATTATTTACAGAGCTACTGATTCCTTCACTGATAATTATAAGCTATGTACAGTCATGGAAAAAATGATTGAGTACATTAGGAGGTTGGAAGATTGGTTTACACAAGTTGATAATTTCCAACATGGAGCTGAGTTTATTGATAGTCTCTGTTCCATATGTTAATGTCTGCTGAACACACAAATAGGCTGTATCTTGAATTATCAGTTGCATTTGTATTTGCGAGTATAAATAGAAATGTGAGTGATGATTCAAGACACAGCCTATTTATGTGTCTAATAGACGATAACATAGAAACAGAGACTTATCAATAAACTCAACTACATGTTGGAAATACCATCTTGGGTAAACCACACTGCAACACAATATGGGACTTAGAAATCTTCTGCCCCCCCTAATGCACTCAATCATTTTTTCCATGACTGTACTTGAATGATGTAAACAATTGTATACTTACATCTTACTGCAGATGTTTATTATTCCTACAATTATTTACAGAACGATTTAAAATTGGACAGCTAATGTAAAGAGACTATTTGTAATGCATTCCTTATTCCATTTGTTAATATATTTTTTAATGTACAATGTATGCCAGTTTTATTTCATCTTTAATTTTCATTATATTAAATCCAGACCTTTCTCTTTTTGTGCTTATTTTTAAAACTCAGGATAATGCATGTCACCTCCATCTTTTGTGTATTTCCTTCTTTTTTAATTTGATATATGTACAGATAACAGTGTGATTCTTGTGAGTATAAAGGCAAGAATAGGTGTTGATAATTAGTTTAAAAATTAATATTTTTATTAGTTGTTGGTGTATTTTGTTGGAAATTTTATGTACAAATCTGCAGTAATTTTGCTCATTTTAAAATAAAACTAACAACTAATGACTGAAATTGAAACTAACTATTTAGAAGGCTAAGAGGTAAATAAGTTAAGTATTAATACAACCAATACAGGGTGGTGAAAAGTCTTTATACCCCTCATTTTTAACAATTTTTAAATAAATTCACCTGTTTATACTGGACCTGAAACATCCAGTATAACATCTCTGTATAAACAGGTGCATCTCCAGCTGCATTGCTCATTTTTCGTAGCATTATTATCATAATGCAGCATCCTTTAACTTATCTTTTGTAATGTCTCTTTTGCAGCCATCCTGCTTCAGTATAGAGAATCATTAGGTCAATCATATGTTCACTTATTGTTAGATTTAGTGCTCTATTCATACAAATATCTGCATAGACAACAGAGGTACGCAGAACTTTCACCCACCCATACAAGTAGTGACACTTTCATTCTTCATATTTGTCCTTCTGTTATGCAGCTGAGCTAATTTAGAGATAAATCTCTTTGAAATAAATTCTGGTCATCCTAACAAGTCAGTGTCATAAAACTATACATTATGGCAAAGTGACATTTCCATTGATTTAACACAAGCCTATTACAAATTAAGCTTCCCAATTCTATTGTCATATAATTTACAACATGAGAGCAGTGAAACTAACAGTTCATTTTAAATTGTACTAGCAGCAGTGTAGTACACTGATTGTTCTACCATATAACAATAACTTGGCAGATTATGAGAACTGTGAGGGTATTGTGTTCTGGAATTCTGCACTGATCAATCTACTTAGATTAAATTGAGTCTCTTTGGCCATCAGATTGACTAATGGCCAGAAGGTTGATTTTTCCACTTGCATATACTCCTTGTTGAAAGGTAACAAGCATGGACTGTGTTGGCATTGGGCACATATGCTCCAAAATGTACACAGAAATCTTTTAATTGAGTTAATAGACCAATTAGAGTGGTGGATCAAACTAAACTTTCTCTTTATGGGCACTTACCTCATCTCATAATACCTTGTTTAGGATATTCATAAGAGGATCAACATTTTGAAATCAAGCTTTTTTTTGACAAAACATTCACTAGCTGTTATTCTAAGTGCAATGAATGGGAAGGACAGGTTAAATTTGAAGAGACTGCCCATTCTCATATACTGATGTTATAAAACCAGATTCAATCCAGGGACTGTATTCTTTGGCAGTGGCATCAACATTCTATTTAGCTTGAGCAAGTGTGCCAGTCTTTCAGGCAGAAACTTTACCTAGCACTTGGTAGGGTGTAAGGTAGGTCTGAAGGCCTTTGATAACCATTTGGTTATGTCCAAGTGGGTTCTAAAATGCCATGATTCCCTCAGCAATGCCCACTAGTGGTGGGAGTATTGAAATACAATATGTTGATGCATTCGATTCTTGGATGTTCTTGAATCCCCAATGCTGCATTCAAATCCTTAACTTGGAGGGTTCTAATTTGCATATATCCTGAGTGCTGCATTCGAATACTTCACTCACATCAGTGCAGATGCACTGAATTGCATCAAGATCTTGACTCGAGTTTCACTTGCACTCTAAATCTGTTGTTGGCTTAATTGCTTTAAGAATAACCTGCTAATATGACAAAGAAATCAGGGAAATCATTTGTATTAGACCTGTATAATCAGTCCTTTTAATCTCTGGGCTCCTCAAGTTATGTTCCTCTTGCCATTCCCTATGGTTAGCTTTGTTAGCGGTTAACATTATTTACAGTGAATGTACAAATGCAATAGTATGTGTTTAACATTAAATAAGCAAGATTAATGATCTTACTTTTAGTTAATGTAGTAAATGGGTATGCAGACATTCATAGGATGCATTAAAAATTATGCATTTATTTTTAGTTTGAAGAATTGTGCAGCATTACCAATCTCTAGTTTTACAAGCTGTATGATGTATTTAGTGACGTGATGTGCTCCAATCATTTAGATTAATTATTATTGAGTCAATTTTGTAACACTACATCACTTATACTATATTTAGACAAGGATGACACGTTTGTGGTCAAACTGATGATGGTAGCATGTATCTTCTGAAATGTTTCCCTGTTCTAAAATAGTAAATGATGTAGTGTTACAAAATTGACTCAGTAATTAATCTAATTGTTTATAAGTTTTTCATTTTGTTATGTAGAATACATCAGATAATGCAAACATTCAGCTAGATCCTACGTTTTGCTCTGTGGCTTCCTATGAATGAGAAGCTTATGAAGTAGAGTAATATAAGCAAATTATAATTTATTTTACTTTAATCATATTAAACATTTTGTGCACACCTATATGTTATATATAACTCTATGCACTGTTTTGTTGCTCTGTTCCTCTATGTTTTCTTCTGTAATTTTCTGTACCAGAAGTTCATTTTGTCATAGACTTGACAAAAAACCCTGATGAACATTAAAATGTCAGTAGATTCCAAATACCTACATCTATAGAACAGATAAAAGATAATCTAGTGTCTGTGGTAGGCAGTTCCTCCTTTTTGAAACTGAATATCAAATACTTTAAATAGTGTTGAAGGATTTCTAAACCTTTGAGGTTATATAAGTTTTGTTCAGTCTGGAGTGTTCTTTAACTTGAGAAACTAATGTAATGAGTAGGCCTTAAATGCTGCTGTTGGAAACAAAACTTTGAAAAGTGTTATAAATGGCAGTTATCACAATACTGAAGCCTTATTCTAGTGAGATGTAGGTAGTTTGTAGAGGGGCTGTCAATTAAAAGTTGGTCAGATGCCAGAAGGTGCCATTGAACATTTTTTATATGAATTATTAATACATTATTACACCACTGGAAAATAAGATTGTCAGTCATTGTGGTTTTGGAAGCTTTTGGACTGCTGATAGATTTAGTCTTAAACAGTTGAATGTCTTCAGCCAGTCCAAATGAATGTACAAGAATCCCCTCTCCTTGTAAGAAAATCACAAGGTGAAAGCTCTAGGGTTTAAGAAATATATTGAAATGTTTATTGGCTCTGTATTTGAAGGAGGTTACTTTGAAATTCTAGGATTTGTATTTATTTTTTCCAGGACACCTGGTGTTCCAAAATTACAATTATAAGTCATACATCACATGAAAGAGCTACTCAAATAGTTTTTCTTAAAGTATTCAATGTGAGCACCATTTGTCACATGGCACACATCCAATCAATGGGTGAGTTTTTCCCAAACATTGTTCAGTGTGTCTGGAGTAATTGTAACAACTGCTTAAATCCTGTTTCTTAAGTTGGGCAGGTCAGCTGGTAGTGGAGGCACATACACATGATCCTTTATGAACCCCCGAGGGTAAAAGTTGCATGGCATGAGAATGGCTGAACTGAAGGCCATGCAAAACAAGCTCTATCATCTGACTCCTTGTGCCCAAGCCAGCAGTTGGGTATAACATCATTTACCAATCACATACTGAGTGATCCAGTGAGGTGGTGCATCATCTTGCTGAAAAATAAGGTTCTGCGGTTCAGCTCCTTCCAATTGAGGAAAGAGTCATAGTTGCAAAGCATCAAGGTAACAAACACCAGTTACAGTTGCTTCACTGAAAAAGAAAGGCCCATAAAGTTTCTGCCGGGACATAGCACAAAAACTATTACATTTTTGCATCTGTACTATCTTGTGGGGATTAAATGACCCTCAGATGTGAACGTTATGAGTGTTCACATTTTCATGTAGGTGAAATGTAAATTCATCACTTCCAGAAAACCATCATCGCTATGCAACAACATTTTGTTTACAAGTTGGCACATAAACTGTAGTCTGTAGGCTTTAGAGCCTGTAACAACTGCAAACAGTAAGGACATAGTTGCAAGCATCTCTTTAAAACTGTCCACACAGATGTCACTGGAATTTCTAATTCACGACTAGCCTTCCTGACTTCTTGGGGCTCCACTTGAAAGACTCTCATTCGTTCAACAAGTTGTTCAGTCAGTCTTGATCGTCCCACACTCTTCCCTTTACACAGACAGCTGGTGTCTTCAAACTGATATCTTCTATGGATGTTATTATCTCTTGGATGATTACAATGCAACTTAATATGGAATGCACTTTGCACTGTAACTGCAGATTCAGCCCTTGCAAAGTGCAAAACACAAAAAGCCTTCCATTTACTGGTCGCCGTCTTTGGTCCCTTGCATTGATTGGAGTTTATTCTTCATCACTTTGCCTCTTATGTGATCTTCAAGAGAAAATGGATCAAGATCATCTTCAATGCTGTCCAGCTATCATCAATGTGGCATCACCGAATGAAAAATACTGGAGAGTAAGAGGATCAATGGTTTCAATATCAGAAATACAGCGTTAGCCAACAAAAAAAACATCTTTGCTGTTAGCCCGTTTTGACAAAAGATAGAGGAAATAAGCCATGCACATGTGAACAAGTGTACCCAAAAAAACTGTTTGAGTTGGCCTTTCATTTGATGTCATGGCTATGTACGTACAATGTTTATGTTTTTTGCTACCTAAAAAGAGACATTTCTCAACATCAGTTTCATGTATTAACAGTCTTAAAACTTCCATCCGTAATCTGAGTGGAAAATTGTTAAAATAGTTATGGAAATTTCTTATGAGGTAACAATATTTAGTAACGCTTTTGCATCTAGCCCATTTTCATTTGACCGTCCCTCAAATTTTACAAGAAAAAAAGGAGTAGAACTCTGTATACAATGTATTAAAGGACAGACTCAATTTCACTTTAAAAAAATTGAATGCAAGTAGGGTTATCAGATCTTTCCCCTCGGCTCCCACTCCGTCTCCCCCCCTCCACAAGCATCTGTTTTTTCTCTTATATTTTTCTGTGGTATTTGCTTTTGAGGATAAAAACGTAACAATTATTTTAAAAGTTGTGACAATGTAACTTAATATTTCATAATACTAGGTAAGTAGTGCTGTGTTTATTTTGTTCTCTGTCTACTTAGTGGCTCTGTAAAATCTAGATTTGTTTACTGTGCCAAAATCCAGTTCACTTGTAATAAAATAAATGTGAAGAATTACTGCAAAAAATATTTGACAAACGCCACAAGTTGCAAGCTTCCCCATTTCAAGCCAGTGTGTTTCCAAAGTGTGAAAAGCTATGGATAAATCAGAAAATCCATATCAATTATAAAGTAAATGAAGCACCATATTTTCACTGTAGCCTTAGTAAATTACAATTTCCAGAATAGAATGAAATAGTAAATAAAACAGCTCAGTAATTTGTATTCAATCAAGTTTGTATATCTATTGCTTTTTTTTTTCCGTCAAGAAATAGAGAAAATCTTTGCCGTGTTTTGTGAAGAAAATCTGGTAACCCTACATCTAAGTACTTTTTAGTTATTTTCTCTCTCTCTCTCTCTCTCTCTCTCTCTCTCTCTCTCTCTCTCTCTCTCTCTCTCTCTCTCTCTCTCTCTCTCTCTCTCTCTCTCTCTCTCTCTCTCTGACAATATTTTTTTTTTCCTTGGAACTAAGAAATATCCAGTCCTCCCTTTCCCTTGATATAGATCAACATCATGCCAGAGAAACAATTTTGGGTATATCTGTTGTCATTGTCAAAGGACAGTGGTTTACAGCACTACAAATGTAAATCATATTGTTGCCAAGATAAAAGAGTACCTACTGTGCATAAAGTTTCTGTGAAGTGTTTATACCCACATTCTAATCAAATATCAATTTCCTCCATACAGGTACTACAGTTTTTATGTTCACTTAGAATGTCAATTGTGAGATAGAATGTTGCTTTCCATGTGTTTTGATGTGAGTGATTTGTGTTTAATACACAGTGACTATGTTGCTGGCTACTTATCTAACTGCACCAATGTTTGTTGTTATGTGTGCAATGTTAGAACTATTAAATTATTTACTGTTGTGTTCATGATGTTTATATTAATGTTAGCATAGATTATGTTTCACAGAGAACAAAGTTTAAGATTGTTGAAATTAAACGATGCTTACAAAGAGTACTGGCTAGAAAATGTTGTAAGTTGGGTAATATAAGGCATTTAATGTAGTACTTTTTTGTTTGCATAGTTTTCTTGCTTGTGATGATGTACATGTTGAATATAATTTTTATTTTGCATAACGTTAAATACATTCATACCAAACATATTATATTTGTTATAAATATAGAAAACCAAAAGCAGAAAATGCTTGCATTTGTAGAAAATGAAAAGAAAACTATGTATTAAAATCTTAGTTTCATGATAAAGTGCATATTTTCTTGTTGTAAAATATACCATTTATACAGTTTATTTATAATATTAAATGATACTTTTTTGATTTCACATAATTACTCAAGTAGTCAATATTCTCTTAAATGCCCTTCCCAATAAACCATTAGACAGAAAAACATAAATTATTTAAGTGGAAATAGTTTGCATATTTAATGTCTTAATTGAGTAGCCAATTTCTTTTTGTTTATATTGATAACTTTATCTAATGTTGGCTAACAGCTCAGGACACCAATTGTAACATTTATACTATCATAATGTTAAACACTATAGTTAATTATGAGAGGATAAGTTGTACATTGCAACAGGATATCAGTATGTATAAGTAATTGAGCATACAGGAAAATATTAATGAGCATGACACATTTTGAAATATATTTGACGAGTTTACAATCTTTTTAGAATTAAATAATGATGGAAATTCTCCCAGTTCATCTAATGCTGCATGAAGATCCATTAGACAGTCCTGTAGTTTGAGTAATGGGTACATTCAGTTGTGCTTTAGAAGTATATGAGTCGACTTACAGTTTCTTACACTTATTTTTATCCAGATGCACTTCAAAGATCAGCATCTTCATTTCCAATGATTTCTCGCCTGGCGGTTGAAAAGGAAACATCTGTTGTGGTAGTGACTGTGCTTCTATCTGGTTTGCTGAATATAAACTTCAATATGTCGTCTGCTTGTAGTATATCAAAATTCATGGCATACCATAAGCAGGCGACATACTGAAGTTTATATCCAGCAAACCAGATAGAAGCACAGTCACTACCACAACAGATGTTTCCTCTTCAACCGCCAGTCAAGAAACTGTTGAGAATGAAGACGCAGGTCTTTGAAACGTGTCTGGATAAAAATAAGTGTAAGTGAAACTATAAGGTCTATAAGTTGACTCATATACTTCTAGAATATTTTAAAAGTTTTACTGTCTTTATCGCTTCATATATATTAAGTGGAATTCAATTGTGTGTTTGAAATCAGTCATTTGTTGTAATCTTAACAAACATTGGAGGAACTTTCTTGTGAACAGATTCTCGTCTAACTGATTAAAGCTCAATGAAAGTGGCACACCAGCTGTGGTGCAAGTGCCCTTTCTGGGCCAAGGCCTATCACCTGGCTGCTGCATACCCTACCTCTGCCCACCACAGGCATCAGCAGTACCGGAGGTGGGTTGTGCCCCAGTTCTTCCAGGTGAGATGCAGTCTTCACAAACAGGGGCTGCTGCTTCTCAATCAAGTAGCTCCTCAATTGGTCCATAAGGGACCTAATCTCCCAGTGGGAGAAAATCCCCATGCTGGTACCAGGAATCAAACCTGGGTCTCCCGTTTGGTAAGCAGCAGCACTACTACCATGCTAAGGAGATGGCCAGAAGTGGTACAGTGTTGCAAAATTATGATAGCATAACTTTTGAGTCAAAATTAACATTTTGAGCTTCACTAATTTTTACTTACGTAGTACATGTGTTTTGCAGACCTCATGCATCATCATTTATCTTCAACTTTCTGTTTGAAATTCCGCCAGGACTTTTTCACATTTTTATCCAAGGATTTTTTATTTCCAATGGCTACCTTATGTGTACAATGAAATATTCTATATCGTTAGAATAATGAACACACTTTTTTGGCCTTACTCAAAAATTTTAAATTCTTCATTGGTGAAAGTTTTGAGTGACATGTAGACCATATTATTCAGATGGGTTTTTCTTTTGTGTATCTTTTTGGTTTGTGGCCTAAATTTCTCAATTTCTTTTTTTGAACCAATACTTTCTTTTAGTGTAGGCGTCTGAATATTTTTTTTCTGTCTTCCCAAATTAATTTGTCTAAAGAATTTGAAACTTTGGGATTAAGCTACAAGTGAAAGTTTGCTAATTTGGCATAATGCTTTACATTTTTATGGGCTTTTTTTTCTCCGAAGGTTTTTGTACATGCCTATTGCTCTAGTATTTTACTAAGATCTCTATGAATTTTGGGCAGATATTAGGTATTTTCCAGATGAAATTTTGAGAAATCTAATGTCAGCTGAGATCATTATTCTTTTTACTTTCTCTACTGATAAGTATTGTATTCCACCCAAAAATTCGATGTCGAGATTTCACCAGAAATACATGTTTTGAGACCCCCTGAATAAAAAAAAAAGCATTTTTAGAAACAGGTCCGTGTGTATGTCTCTGTGTCTGTCCCTCTATGGACACCATAACTCAAATGAAAAGTAGATTAAAAATCAAAGTTGGTATTTAAGTTAAATGTCTTTCAAGGATGCGACACGAAGATTGTTAAGAAAATAGTCCCAGCCTAAACTACCCTTTACATGGAAAATTTTTTGAAAATTTTGATTTTCTTGAAAATGGCTCCAACGATTTTGATTAAAATGTCATATGTTTGAGATATTTTTATGACAAATGAAATGCATATCTTGAGATTTTCTGGCTATAGTTTCTGTAGTCATATTTACTCTGGATGACTTTTGCATAACTGGTAAACCGTTATAGATAGACCAAATTATACTATACAAAAAATGTAGATCTTGTAAAAT
This sequence comes from Tenodera sinensis, assembly GCA_030765045.1. Classification (NCBI taxonomy): domain Eukaryota; kingdom Metazoa; phylum Arthropoda; class Insecta; order Mantodea; family Mantidae; genus Tenodera; species Tenodera sinensis. The sequence continues at coordinate 150,969,161 of CM060966.1, forward strand.
GCACAATTTATGTCCAAATAAATTTTCTTGTAGGGTGAACCATTTCAGAGATATTCCTTGTTCTGTGTGTGAGTTTCGGAAAACTTAAAACTTTCATGAAATGAAACATCGTTGTTCATTTTTTATACGTTAAGTGTGCAAAGAGAATGGGATCTCAAAGCTTTAAAAGATTTGACTATCACTCAAAGCCTACTGGAAATAAGCAATAAGATAATTTGTACAGATGCTTATATAAACTAACACAAAAAAGATGTAGGAATAAGAGTTTGTAAGAATGGTTAGTACAAGAGTAGAGAAAGTCATGTGAGTGCAACACATCAGATGTTTTGTTTAATTTTTAGATATATTTTTATTTTCTGATTTTGATCATCTAACACTTGGTTAAAGTGAACATGCTTGTTCAGTCTTTCTTCTGCATTGTCCATCTTGGAAATTAACTTGCAGTATCTTTTCTAATGACTTAAAAATAAAATGTATAATTAATCAAACTGCTTGGAAGTGCTACATAGCAAAGCAAAATGATAGCCGAACTTTGAGTAAAACCTAACACTTTTGAGCTTCATTAACTTTTACTTACACAGTACAGTAGAATCCTGAAAACTCGGCCTATTGTGGACTGAGAATATTATCAAAATGTCTAGTTTCACGGAGTAAGAGGTCTGTTATTCACAACTTGTAACGTAATACTGCAAATTACATAAATGCATGTGCTAGCCAATATAGGAAAGAGGAAAGTATAAGATACCTATCCTAAAATTTATTATGTATTAATATGTTCTCTTTTGTCCAGTCTCTTTAACACATCTAATTTAATTTTCAATTTCATGTTAATTTGTCATCTTGTTCAACATTTTCACTAGCACAAACACAGCTCAACACAACATAAACAGTAAGCCTGTAACCAGAAATATGTAACTGAAAGTTTTGTTTACTACATACGTGCTGAACAAAGCAATAAACCTCCAGACCTTCCAAACAAGTGCTTGTGCTATGTATCTGCATTATTAGCAGCAGGCATTTGATCTTGTGCCAAGATCTGCCAGTTGCTTATGTTCTGACTAGATATCGTAGGTTAATAAATGGTCACCCTTTTGTTACTATGAGAGAAAATGCAGTATGTGCAGTTATGTGCATACATTAATTAAAATTGACCCATACTGTTAATTTCACATAGTGGATTGTAAGAGTTATTAAGTCAAGTTTAACAATAAAAAATAAAATAATTAAAATGAAAAAGTTGTTGAATTATACGGAATGTCGAGTTATCGAGACTCAAGTTATCGGGATTCTACCGTACACACAAGGGTCAGTATGAAAGTTTTGCGATGTGAGATAATGAAAGTTGATTCACTTGAATTGAATGCAAGATGGAATAGCCTGGTATCAGGTAGTGACCCTCCCACTCCAGGAATTTCAGCAGCACAAGGATGAACAATCAGCAATGGAGCTGGGAAGAGAGAGTTTTCGCTCAATGATTTTCTACAATCTTAAAAGTAGGTTGCCAAAGTCTTGAACATTTACAACAGGCTTTTGGGGACATTGCTCCTTCCCATGCCATAACTTTCTGGTGGTTTCAGGAATTTAAAAGGGGTCAAACATCTTTGAAAGATGAGAGAAGCGTGTGTTCAGCAATGGAAGTGACTGAAAACATTGCAGCATTGAGAAAAATGCTTCTTGAAAATAATTGTGCAACATTTAAAGAAATTGAGGCAGCAATGCAGATTGGTTTACCAGCAGTTCTGAAACTCCTCCATGAATCCTTCATGTAAGGAAGGACACATCCCAATGAGTGCCTCACAATTTGATGGAAGAAGAAAAACACGCCCGTGTTGAATGGTGTGAGAAAATGGTGATAAGATTCAAAGGAGGGGATGGATTTCTGACATTGTCACAGATGATGAAACTGGATTTATTAGTTGATCGAGAGACCAAGTGGCAATCAGCGTTGTGGGTTTTTTCTGATGACAATCTATCGACTAAGTGAAGTGTCACCAAAGTATCCTCAAGCTAATGCTGGCCTCATTTTTCCTAAAGGGTGGTCTTGTGGTAACCATTTCTCTGGAGAAGCAAAACATGGTTACCGCTAATAGGTACACCACAGTTTACTTGCCAAAAGTTTTTGCCAAGCTTCAAGAATGATGGCCACATAGGGGACTGCGAGGGATCCTTTTCCATCATGATAATGCATCCACACACATGGCCAACATCAACGTTCAGTTCCTGGACTGTACAGAGATCAAATTTATGATTCATCCACCATACAGTCCCGACCTGGCCTTATGTGACTTTTTTCTGTTCCCATGATAAAAAATTTCATGCCTAGAAAGAGCGAAAATGCTCTCTTCCAAACTCCAGTTACCTTTGCAATGCAGGTTATTCATCCATCCTTGTGCTGCTGAAATTCCAGGGTGGTAATGTCCCTATCTGATACCGTTTACTCACAAAAGACAGAGCTATCCCATCCTGCATCCAATTTGAGTGGATCAACTTTCATTTTCTCACATCTCAAAACTTTCATATCCTAGTAGCTAGAGAAAGTATTTATTTCACTCAAAAGTTTAATGTCAATATTTCACCAGGCCCTCTGAATAAAAAATTGGCACTTTTAGAAAAAGTGTGTGTGTACATATGTACATAAAGCTTCAAATAACCTCTGTGCAATTTTCAAGGTAAACCAGGTTGAGCTTACCTTAAAAATGGCATAGAGGAGTGAGTGAGTGATTAGGGTTTGAGGGCCCATCGACAGCTAGATTATTAGAGCCCCTGGCACAGAGGAGGTGTTAAAATATATGTTGGTGGTATATTGAGTTTTACTCAATTTTATTGAAGTGAAGTTATTAGTCTTCATACTTTGTGTTATTAGTGGAAATTCTGTATACTTACTAGATATGCTTCGGCACACATGCATACAAATTTTCACATCATGATAAAAATTGTGGATTTTAGTCATTTTCACAGATGCCTCTCAATAGCATCTTCAGGGAACAGGGATAGGGGATTGTTTTACTGCTTCCATGACAGCCTCATTTGCTTGGGAAAATAAGCATGGTTGCACCATTATATAAGGGAAAAGAGTTGAGTAATCCAAGAAACTATAAGAGAATTAGGCTGTTAATTTTAGATAAAATTTATACTGACATGCTACCTTTAGGGCTACAGGAATGGTTAGAAGAAAAAATAAAGCTGAGTGAATATCAGGCAGGCTTCACTAATGGTGAAGAACTGTTGATAATATAATAATTCAAACTTTAATAACTAAGCATCTGAGAAACAAAAGAGCAAGAGTACAGACCGGGATGGCTCAGGGGATAGTGTCTGTGGCCTGTTTGTCAGGTCGTGGGTTCAAATCTTGTGGCTGACCAATCTGACTGGGCTTTTTTGTGGTTTCACTCAATCACTAGGGTAGACACTAGATTGGATATTTAACACCACGATCCAAAGGCCCACCTTAAGTATAAATGAAAAATACATGGTAATAGTGAGTGCAAGCAAATAGACTGGGCGACACCCTAATGCCATCAGCCCATCACAGAGGCAGAGGTATATTGCCCTGCACCACTCTCTCTGTGGACTCATGACAAAGCAAGGTAGTATGGTATAGGTATGAGACCTTGAAGGCTAACTGTCAAAGCAGATAGATAGGCTTGATGGGATAGTAATGCCATCTGCCCATCTCAGAGGGTAGAGGTACAGTCACCCTGCACTGCTCCCTCTGTGGACTGATGACGAAGCAAGACGGTATGCTATAGGGATGAGATCTTGAAGACTAGCTGTCCACCACACATCAATCTATATCTAACAGATCCATCATGATAGGACTATGTAGTTAAAGCAACGTAAAAGAAGTAAGGGGGGGGGGGGGGGAGAGAAAAGAGGAAGAGTATGCATGTTCTTTGCCAACTTTGGAAAAGCATGTTGGATTTCTGACAATGAAGTCATTAATCCTCTTGCTCTCCAATATTTTTCACTGATGATATTGAAGAGAGCAATAGCAGTAATGGTAACCGTTTTTTAGAGAGCACCATATTTTTATGTTTTGGCGGTCACATCGCTCTCTCACAACCCCCAGAATGTCTGGAGGACCACACCTGTCGTTGGTTTACGGGTTTCACTGACCTGATCGGGAGAGTTATCAAAATAAATTCACCGACCATATCCTCTGATCACCAATCAGAGGACGTATTACATGCCATGACGGGTCAGCATGTTAGGGGTTAAGATTTTATAGAGAAATGGAGAGGTTGGAAAAATAAAGACTCCGTAGCCCTCAGGAACCCTAATAGCATCGGGGTCGGAAGAGAACAAGAGATGACCAAGGTAAGGTCAGATAGAAAAGTTACAGTGAGGAGCAAAATACCAGTAAGTGGAAGTAATGTTCTGCTCAGCTTGGGTACCTTGTGGTCGCTATTCACATATCCCCTAGACAGAGACCCCTGAGTCAAAATATTTATTGTAAATATAGTTTATTTTTCATGTTGGTAAGGATTTGTTGAGTACTGAAAGTGTGTTACCATTGTCTCATTGTTACAAGTAATATTTATTTAATAGCGTCATTAATGTTAAATAATATGTTCAAATTTAATATGAATAATTATAAGAATCATTTTATATTTAATTTTAAAAGTGTAGGGAGGGTAGAGATCGTTAATGTAATGACTTCCCTTCCACCCGATATACAGTGTTATAGTAGAACACACAAAAGCAGCAAGAATATATTGGTTTGGTAACGCATTAGATATACTTGTGTATAAAATGCAGTATAAGAGTCTAAGCGAAGAGTGTATTACAAAATTCAAAAGTTGTATGAGGGAGTTACGTAAGTTCTGGAAAGTGTTCAGGAATTACAGAAATAGTGGAGCAGAGGGGTGGTTTGAGACAAGGTTGTAAACTGAGCTCGGTCTTGTTTAACCTGTTTATTGATGATGCTATGGAAAGAAATTTGAAGTGTAATTCTCATTACGTGATGGTAGCTTCTGCTATAATAATTGGCCTCCACATGCTATAAATGAAATAAACAGGTTACATGGGTTGGGGAGGTTAAGTTAGGGAAGATGAGTCTTTTTAAGTTGGGAGCTATTGGAGGTGGTTAATGCAATGGAGGAAGCAAACACGACAAAAGAATGTCATTGTTAAAGGTGAAGTAGCAATGAGAGCCATTAGAATATGGTTGAATAAACTTTCAAACTGCTGGGGGAAATTTATGAGAGGGTAGTGGAAAAAAGAATGCTGTGCAGAGTGGAGGTATGGGTCCTTCAAAGGGATTCCTGGAAATTGATTTAATTCTTAGAACGTTTTGCAGAGAAATTCTGGGGTTACCTAAAGCTTCACCAAAGGTAGTGGCATTGGCAAACTTAGGGAGACTAGTGAGGAAAAGCTTGGTGATGGACAGAATTTTAAAATATTGGTACAGGAGTTAAAAGCTAGGAAATCACATGGCTCTGAAAGAGTGTATGAGATATCAAATAGAAATATTGAAATCAAACAGTTGGATGGGTGAAGTGCAAGAAATTTTACAATAAATTGGTATGGGGGAGCTATCGAAAATTGCAGTCTGAAATAGACTTGAATTCTGGGAAAACATTTTTGCATCTCTGTCTTCAGCTCTCTGCCAGCATTTGGGCTATTTTTATAGTTTTAGAGAAAATAGCTAAAATTGTGTAGAATAATTAAAAATGGCTGGGGGAGAGAGAAACAAGATTTTTGTGATAATTTTGAGAGAAAAAGGCATATCCAAATACATTAAAGAGCAATGTTTATAAAAGGTTTCAGAGAAGACAATGAAGAAAGGTGTTTTATATGTAAAGAATTGGAGAAGTGGATCAGGATACTTAGGAAAGATAGGGAGGGGTAATGGATAAGAAAAAGTGTGTGAAGAAGGAAATGTAAAGGTACTCATTACACAAATGAGTGTAATGGCTTGATGCTAAGAGACTGTAACATTAGGTAAGAAATATTTCATGTGTCATACATTGAAACCAGTAGTAATATGTATTAAAAGTAAAACTGCAATCGTTTACAGTAATTATGAAATGGAAATAAACAGTCAATTTTATACTACTTGTTCCTTAATGGAGGTTATTGTGACTCAGTAGCTATGGCCTAAGGTTATCTGAAATCAGTGCCAGGTAGTTGAAACAGTAAACAAATCAGCAGTGTGCTCGGCCAGCACAAACTTAATAAGCACAATTGCCAGATAACCAGCATCTTCTAGAGGTTTTGCCTTCTCAAGCATTCTGGAGTTTTGTGGAAATATATTTTTATAGTCAAAAATACCCTCTTATGATTGAATAAATAATAGGTAAGGTGAGTATCAAACTTTATTTCCTACCATCAGTCACAATGGTAAAATCCATACCATATTGCTTAGAGTAACCTCCCCCAGGAAGATGGGAAAACTAATTATACACTTGAGTGTGTGTGTGTGTGTGTGTGTGTGTGTGTGTGTGTGCGCGTGCGTGCGTGTGTGAATAAAATTGTATTTGACTATAACATAGATATATTTGTCATACAGTTCAAAAGTATTGGAAAGCACGAATGCTAATGGCTTCATTGCCAGATGCAAGGCACTAGAAAACAACAACAACAACAACAACAGATATATTTGTCATACAAGAAGCAAATCTAACAAATGATCAACTTAAATACTTCAATTTTACTGGATTTTTACTACACCTACTACAAAAATAGACACATAACTAGTGGAATATTAGAGTCAAAAATGATATTATATCCTCCTTTCAAATTATTAAAGAAATGGATAACACAGATAAAGCTGAAATAATAAAGCTAAATTTTTGGGATAAAACACATCTTCATTTATACAGTATTTACAATCCTCCCAGGAATGAACCAGATCTCTCACTTATTGAACAATTAAATAAAACAATCATAATTGGGGATTTCAATGCCCATTCCAAAAGATGGGGTTATGAAAAAGTGGATTCTACAGGGCAGATAGTGGAAGAATTTTTGAATACGACAATCTTTGAACTGATTTATGATAAAGAAGATCCCAAAACCTTCATACATTACTCTGGAGCAGGCAGTAACCCAGACCTCTTGTTGGCTACAACAGATATTGTTTCAAAAATTAAAAGCAAGTTATAGAAGACCCAAGTTTTGGTCACAGAGCAGTAATTGCTGATATAAAAATGGATAATACAAATAACAGTCAAAATCACACAAATCTGTATTGGAACTTCAAAAACGCAGATTGGAACAAATATAAAACTGAACTGGAACATAAATTTAAAGAACAAACAAACTCACAGCTGCATGACCACCCAGATCATATGAACAAAAATTTCTGTAAAGTCTTCCTAGAAACTGCAAAAAAACATATTCCTCGTGGAAGAATAAAAAATTTCAAACCCTTTTGGAATCCCCAGTTAGAAGAACTGAAAAAGCAAAGGGTAGAAATGCAGCTGAACAAAAAACATATCAGATACACAAATATGGCGAAAGAAATGTGCCTCACTAAAAAAATAAATTAATACAGCTAAAAAGAATCACTTTAATAATTTCTTAGAAAAAATGGATTATAGGACAGATGGCAACAAAGCCCTTAAGTTCATAAAAAATTTCAAGGACAGGAAAGAAAACAACAGCACACTTATCATACACAACAATAAAACATTAACAAATGATGTTACCATAGCCGAAACATTCAATAAATATCATGCTAATATACATAAAGTAACAAGAAATAATAAAAAGGAACGTAACGAATTTAAGAAAGATTTGAAACAAGAAAGAGAATGTGATCCTAACACTTAATACAATATATTTTTTCAAAATTTTAATATGCAAGAACTGAACATTGCAATTAATAATCTAAAATACAGAAAGTCTCCTGGACCAGACCACATACATCCAGAGTTCATAAAAAACCTTGGAAAAACAGCAAAATAACAACTACTAAAACTCTACAATCTATCCTGGAACACCACTGTACCTGCCAAATGGCGAAAAGCAATAATTGTCCCACTCTTGAAGAAAGATAAAACAGCATCAGAAATAAAAAATTATAGACCAATAGCTCTTACTAGCATAATAGCAAAAGTGATGGAAAGAATGGTTGAAATAGGTTAAATTAGTTTCTAGAATCACAAAATTTAATTTCTCCATGTCAAGTTGGATTCAGAGAGTTCCACTCTACAAATGAACAAGTCTTACTGCTCAGTCAAGAAATCAAAGACTCCTTCAATAGAAAAGAGGATAATGTATCAGTTTTTATTGATTTCCAAAGAGCATACGATTCTATATGCAGAACAAAACTGCTAAAGAAAGTAAAAAAAATAGGGATACATGGTCCAATGTTTTCATGGCTATATAATTTCCTAACACAACGCTTTATTGCTACCAAATATGGAAGAAATATATCTAAATATAAACAAGTACACTGTGGCTTACCACAAGGCGCAGTGCTCAGCACTACACTTTTTAATATATTTACTAATGCTCTGCCACAACAAATACAAGAATCAAGTGCTGATGACTTAGTAATGTGGACTTCAAAACCAAAAAAACAAAAGTACAGAACTAGAAAAAACCATGCAACAATCCTTAAACAACCTACGAAAGAGGACCAAAGAAAATTTAATGGCTGTTAATACAACAAAATCAAACTACCAAATCTTTTCACTAAGAAAAAAACCACTAAAAATAAAACTAAATTTTGAGGGTCAACAATTACCAGAAACAAAGGAAGCAAAGTATTTAGGAGTTACATTTGATACCAAACTTACATGAACCAAACAAATAGAAAATGTAATACAAAGAGCAGAGAGGCGCCTTTCACTGTTAAAATGTCTAACAGGAATGAAGAGGTAGTGTTCCAGAGCAACTCTTAACACAACATACAATGTATATACAAAGCCATTATTTACTTACTGCAGCGAAGTCCTTGTAACAGCAAATACAAAAAAAATTCAAATCTTTCAAAACCAAAGTCTGAGACTAATTACAGGTGCTATCAAAACCACACCAATAGCAGCTATGGAAATACTAACCAACCAATACCCCATTGAATATGAAATAGAAAAAGCTGCTGGTATTTGAACCACAGATCTTCCACTTATCGAGCGGCTGCTCTTAACCACTAAGCTACCATGGCCAACTTGCAGTATGACATTAAATTCCCCAACTGATTTGTACTTTTTCCCGGTAGGCCACAAGGGAATCTTAATCAGAGATAAATACTCCAAGGGTGAGTTACAAACGTAAGTACTTTATGTCCGGCCACTTCTAGCACCCCATCTATCTGTGAAAAATATTGGAGAGCAAGAGGATTAATGACTTCATTGTCAGAAATCCAGCATTAGCTAACAACAACAACTTTATGTCCCAGGTTTAAGTAACCTTGAGATGGTAATCATTATTTATTTATGCCAAGAAACTTACTGTGGTCTTGTGGTCTACCAGGAAAAAATATGAATCAGTACCAGCATACCAGGCCAATCTTTTTCTAAAAATGCATTTTTGGACTTAAAAATGTGGGAGAGTGGACCTCAAAATATGTGTTTCCTGTGAAATTCCCACATCAAAATTTTAGTGGAATAACAGAATTCCTTTACTTACTCTAGGTAGGTAGGTAAGAACTAGAGAAAGTAAAAATGTTTTCTCCATATTATATATAATTCAAAACTGTTTGCACAATATGAGTCATCTTATGAGCACCATTTTTCAATGTTAAATCTGCAATTTCTTACTGTTGATTCAAAACATAAGTTGCATCATAATTGCCAGCCCAAGAATGGTATCAAAACAAGTTGAATCATAATCACCAGCGCAAGACTGGCAGATTTTTAGGCAACAAGCACTCGTATCTTATGGATACCCATCTCTGCAATTTTGAAAATCTACAGTTGTCATTGGATTGATTTGAAATTTTAACACAACAATCACTGTATAGTGAGGAGTAACTGTGCTAAATTTCATACATTTAGTCAGATTAGTTGCTAACATATTAATATTTTATTATATTTTTTAAAATATTTGTATAAATGGTTCCCCATGATGTAATTTTGATTTGAAAAACTTAATAATTTTCAGTTATGTCCTGTAATAGAATGTTAGCAAATTGATGAGATAATTTCTAAATCTTGTTATTAGTTTGGATAAAAATAAATTTTAAAGTTTAAATTCATTATTTTTTTCATTTAAATTTCGAAATTTAAACTTTAATCTTTAATTACTCAGCAGTTATTCACGTTATGAGAAAATGATCTCATCATTTCTGTTTAATGTTATTTCTAAGCAGGTACACCAAATTTCATGCATAAGTACTGCAAATTGCATCGTGTTGAGCATTTTAAAGAGCAAACAGTGCTAAAAATAAAAACATGGAAAAACTAAGTTTGAAGTCATAGCAAGGATAATGGAACTGTGTGGATTTAAACGGACACGACCACTTACAAGCAATCAGTTAGGCGGCCACGTGACATAGTTAAAAAGGCCGTAAGGCTATAAAAAGTATTTCAAAATAAAGCAGAAGATTTATACTATTTGATAAAACAAAAATCCACTTTTGACAATTTTTGAAATTGTTAGCCTTTTTACACAGATGGGTATCCTTAATGTCTAACAAATTCCTAACAGTGACAAAATACATTCAGTGGTAGTTGAAATGAAGACATCGACTTATTTCTTTTGAGCAACTAAATATGCTGAATGATTGCAACAAATATACAGTTCTCCAGTTTTTTATATTATCATATTATGTAACTTATATGCTGTCAACTGGTATACGATCGTGACATGAGCTTGCATTTCAAGCAGTCACAACAAGTTCAATTCTCTGTAGGTATAGATGTTGATCTAATGTGCAGGATTTTGATCCATCAGTTTTTCCGTAGCCGCCAATATAAATTATGTTCAAATCTCTTTCTTAAAAGTTATCTCATTGTTGCTGAAGTATGTCAGGTTTGCTTCAGCAGCCTCTGATAATTTCATGATCGTGATGTCTAAAGCAACTGTAGTTACTTTGCATTTGTTGATGGCTTTGAAAAACTGTACATGTCATAAATTAGCCTTGTTCCACATAACTGGCATTTCTACATACCAAATGCAATCAGACATTCCACCTAACCGGTGGTCCATCCAGGATAAGTAGCATTATGGCACATACACTTTAGACTGTCAATGCCCAATGCCTAATCTATGCATGCTCAATAGGCAATATACAGATCCTATCAAACTGTGATTGGAATCAGAAGTTCTTTGGAACACCTTACAACATACAAATATGTTCACATGTAGTTGGGGCTGTTTTCATTGAAATCCCATATATTCTAAGAGCTGATGGAACACATTGCCAAATCCTCCCACTACCAGAAGTTTCATTGCTCTGTGACATTGGCTGCATGAAGAGAGTAGTGTATCAACCAGCTGGTAACTGGAGTGCAAAGAAGCTGATAACAGAGCATGAATAGTAATGGTAAAAGGAAGGGATTTATTTGAATACTACTTGATAAACAAAACTACTTGAGAAAAGCAGAAGAAGCACGCTGAGAACTAGACTTAACTTAAAATTGTCTTTTTCTCAATTATGTGTGGCATAGAAATGCAAAATGACATTACAATGCATTCATCTTATATCCACATTCATCAGCACTCACAACTTCAGAACTAGTATTAACATTTAAATCTATCTTCTCAAAATAATATCTTTTGTCTTTGTTCTACTGTCACAAATTAAATGGTTAGAAGGAATGTATAAGGCAATAGTGGAAGCCAAAATGCTATAGTTAGTTTATTTCTTATTACATTATCTAGCATATACAGATTCATACATATATAACATATAGTATAAAACAAATACAAAATCTTACATAGACCTTTTAGAGTTGCATTTTCCCATGTCCCACTATATTTAACCCGGGTTGTGTATATAATGGACCATTTTAAAACTTGGGATCTATATTTTTGTTTCCTTTTATAACTTGGACTATTTTTCCTAATTATTCTCATTAATTTTCCCTATTTTCTGAAGCCATTTTCCAAAATGCTATATGGGATAGAGATATGGGGATGTGAAGAAGGGTGGCAAGGGGTGGAAATACTTAGAAGTTTCGGTCGGTTAATTTTAGGTTTACCAGTTGCATCACTTAAGGGAGTAGTACTGCTGGTATGAGGTAGTACAGGAAGTAAAGGGCTAGTAGTGGAAACATTGATAAAGTTTTGGTATTGGGTTAGAGTATTGGAAGACCAGAATGTAGTATAACAATGCACAATTATGCAAAAGAAAACATTAGTGCCTGATAGTTGGGCTTTATCTATACCAAAGATTATAGAGGAAATTGGAATGGGGAACGTATGGAGGGACAGAGAAATTTTAGAAGGAAAGTTTTGGAAAGTGGTCAGACAAATAATTGAGAATATCAACATACAAGAGATATTTAGCAATATTAGGGATAAGAGAACCTTGGTATTGTACAGGCAAATCAAAATAGATGGGACAGGAAAAAATATATTGAAGTGTGTAATAAATTGGAAAGGAAAGGGTGAGCATGGTTTAGATCTGGGGCAATGAAATGGGGAATGGACCCACACAAGTGCCCATTATGTGAGGAAAAGGAAAAATTACCTACATTTTATTTTGAATTGTAAAGAGACAAAATTATGAAGAGATCAATGGGTACCAGTTAGGCAGTTGACATAACTGAGAGAAATAATTAAAATGAGAATTAGAAAGTTTAACAATATAGAGATGAATGCTAATGGCTTCATTGCCAGATGAAAGGCACTAGAGAACAACAACAACAACAACAACAACAATATAGAGATTAGGAAGTTGGGTGAGTTATTAGGAAAGACTTAAGAAAAATACAAGAGAAGCATTTTAAAATTATAAAATTGTATATTTGTAAGGATGCCTATCAGGAAAATTGGTATATTTAATTAAAAGAGAGTGTTACAAATAGGGAGATTGTGAATCTGGAGTATAATGTGTTAATAACCACAGTGTTTATCTGTTTTCATCAGTTACAACCCAAGTGTATTTATATTGTATATTAGAAAGGAAGAATAGGTATATGTAATAGGGGTAAGATGTAAAGAGTTAATAGGTTGTATATAATGGAAGTGATATAAATTCATTCAAAAAGTTCATTGTTCTACTGTAGCAACAACAGAAGCCACAGCAATAACATTAGCAGTGCATGTAAAGAGTTAATAGGTTGTATATAATGGAAGTGATATAAATTCATTCAAAAAGTTCATTGTTCTACTGTAGCAACAACAGAAGCCACAGCAATAACATTAGCAGTGTTCAAATCAGATTTTCTCATGGGGAGGGGACTTAAATTTATGTGATATTTATGGCAATAATAGTAGTAATACCAGTGGTAGTAGCATTGGTGTGTTATACAGAGTGTTAATGAATTACACCAAAACTCGAGAGATTATAGATGTAACTGATATAAGTAATGTGAGATAGGCAATCTATGGTCCACAACAAAACATAACGCATTTATGTGGTAATTATTATTTATTTATGCCAACAAACTTACTGTTGGTGTTTTTAAACACACAAGCCGTGTGTGGGCAAAGTTTGAGAAGTAGAACTGGAACTTAAAAATTCAATGCCACAACTGGGATTTGAACCACAGACCTTCCGCTTACCAGGCGGCTGCTCTACCACTGAGCTATTGTGACAAACTGCCAGAATGGCATTAAATTCTCAAACCAGTTCGTATTTTTCCTGGTAAACCACAAAGGCAGTCTCACAGGAAAAATATGAACTGGTTTGAGAATTTAATGCCATTCTGGCAGTTTGTCACAATAGCTCAGTGGTAGAGCAGCCGTCTGGCAAGCGGAAGGTCTGTGGTTCAAATCCCAGTTGTGGCATTGAATTTTTAAGTTCCAGTTCTACCTCTCAAACTTTGCCCATACAAGGCTTGTGTGTTTAAACATACCAACAGTAAGTTTGTTGGCATAAATAAATAATAGTTACCATCTGAAGGTTATTTAATCCTGGGACATAAAGTACTTACAATAGTAAGTCACCATTGGGGTAATTTGTCTCTGATGTGAGACTGCCTTTGTGGTTTACCAGGAAAAATACGAACTGGTTTGAGAATTTAATGCCATTCTGGCAGTTTGTCACAATAGCTCAGTGGTAGAGCAGCCGCCTGGTAAGTGGAAGGTCTGTGGTTCAAATCCCAGTTGTAGCATTGAATTTTTAAGTTCCAGTTCTGCCTCTCAGTTATATGGTGTTAAACATATTAATATCAGATGCTGTTAAGTTGGCACTAAGCAAAGCCTAATGAAAAACTAATTTAGAATGTCTTTAAAACTCCTGCCTGAGTATAGAAATATCAACTTTCAGCAGCTCATTATCAGAGTTCTCAAGACTTAACGCCATAAAAATCTCTCAAATCTCGGACTAATCACCTGAGAGTGCGACATTGAACAACGATTAGCTGTCTTCTTGCAATATGAAGGCTACTCTAGAGACGTTTCGTTGATTGCTATTGTAGCTTATTTTTTAACGTCAAAGGCTTTAGTCACAAAGGTCCTGGATTTGTTTCCTATCATGCAGTTACTAATTTCGCTTTCTTTTCATATTCCATATGAAGAAGAGCATTAACACTACTATCATTTCCTTATTCGGCTTACACCAGAAATCTTGAATAGGGTACGACAATTGCTCCTTCACTGCTGTCAATTATGCCAAGAAAATTTAGGTCACAATTTCGAGCAGTTCTTATAGACATAAAGTCTTAGATGTTTTTATGCTTGTACTCTTTCTTTGACCTTTTAAACTACTTTCCATTCTGAAGTACAGCATATGAACGTGTTAAGGCAGGTTTAAAATTTGTTTAGCAAGAATTGTAATTAATAGTACTGATATGATGAAATGAAACTACATACATTGAAACATAATTTAAAATCTAGATTAAAACAGCATTAATATTCTCTACTGAAAATAAAGAAAAAAGACAAAAACATAAAAAGAAGCTAATGAGACTCAAACTCAAAAACGATAACCATATGCTTGAATGCTAATGACATAATCATTGTAACAGAAAGGCACACTCTAAGACCTCCCTTCCTTTTCGTGTGTTGTGCTCTCTAATGGTTGATATTAGTCAGTGGCATACTGGCACTTTAGAAACTTACAGTCATAACTTCGAAATTTGAACAAACAGATCATAAGTCTCCTATCTCAAATTACTTGTTTAAGATATCTTTATACCCTCTGAGAATATTTTGGTGTAGTTCATTAACATCCTGTATACTTAAAACATGGTGACGGTGGCAGCAGCAGCAGTGGCAGTTTTACTTGAGAAGCTGTAACATGAATATTATTTGAAGTTGAAGCCTAGAATACATTATTTTCTGTACCATTATGCTTTCTTATCACATATTTATCCATGCTGACACAACAACAGAACAGTGAGTTGCAAGAAACTGAATTGAATAATATAAACTGTAATCGTCATTGCTGCCACAGGATTGCTGGAATTGAGACCCTGAAGTCCAACCCAAACAATGAACATGAGAATTGTTTATTGTCTACTTTACTTGAGATATGATACTATTGCTTACTCACAGCTCACACTCATACCATGTACAGTCTGCATCAAAAGTATTCTGTGTCTTCTTGTATTTTCAAAGAGCAGTAATAGTAGTTACAGTAAAAATAAAAAATATTTCCATGGTAGGGAAGGAACTTTTCTTTGATGAACCAGGGAAATTATTTAGTAGGAGGGGAACCAGGTAAAAACAATTACTTTTTTATGAAAAGCATAATACAGCAACTTTTTAAAAATTACTTTCTTATTATACCTAATAATAAGTATACTTTCATTTTTAATTATGCAATTAATGTTTGCAGTAATTTACATATATTATAATTTTAAAAAAGTACATCTCTGTTGCATACAATTACAACATACTCAATTTTGAGCTTAACCAGGCACAAAATTCACAACGTCCAGTAATGCCGGGAGTTACGATAAGCCTTATTTGGCGTGACGGGACGTGATGTTAAATTAGTATATGCTGATAAACTGGTCTATTTAGGCTGCAGCGGAAATGACGCTGGTTGGTAGCTTTATTTATTGCTTCGTTGTAGTGCTTCCGCCGATTGGTTCTAACAAACAACCACGTGACGCCAAACTTTACGTAACGGGAAAATTTGGCATTTCAAGCTCAATATACATCGCTTCACGCCACATTAAGTCAATCCTACTAGCTCCATTTAACTCACGACGTTACATTTAGTTCATTGTAACCCTAAAAACATGAATTTGCCCTTCACATCAACTTGTGCGAATGGTTTCTGTTTCTGCTTACGCTTACGCGAGTCTAATAATTAGCATACATAAGAATTTGAAAGGAAATAAAGCTGAATTGTTCCTGGACTTTAGACAGGAACGTCGCAGGTAACAAACCAACCCTCGTATAATCTGTTAGCGTTTGCACACAGCCTGCGAACTGATGTTCTGTGCTGTGCACACAACACGCACCAGATCGTGTTATTACCTGGCAAAGCGTTGAGACGTATTGACCTCGGTGGTCGAGCGCTACGATCGCTTCTTATCTTGTTTATTAGAAGAGCGAAATATTAGTAATTTGGAGTATAGTCGTGATGACTGCATCTGAACAGAGTGTACGCACACCGTCGTACCGGATAACCTCGCATAAACAACTGGGCAGTTTCACATTCTTTCCGATATGCTTCATGGCTTTGCCAGGTAATACCTGTAATCCGTGCCCTTGGCTGCGGTTGTTTACGTTTTTTTATACTGCGCTTAGATAACTTGAAACAAACTCAATGGCGTATGCTAGGATTGTGACTTGGCTGTCGTTAGGCCTACCAGATCCAAAAATAAGGACTTTGTAGATTAACCTACGGTTAGGCGCGCGCTCTGGTGGAACACGGTTGGTCGCGAGGCTTAGTAGGCCCGCGCTATATTTTTGCGTTTACATGCTTGTATTCATTTAAACTTCGTGTTTCCTTCATTCCCATGTTTAGCTTCATTTAGCTTAAATATACCTTCATCTTCTTCTTTTCCCTTCTGCCTTTCAGCGTCGAGCCTTCTATCCATTTACTGTACTGTTCTCTATCCTGTGCCTTCCTCTTCAGCTGTCATTTCCATCCTTCTTTTCCCTGCTATTTCTCCAATATATTGCTCCCATTCTTTTCTTGATCTTCCCCGTCTTCTTCTTCCTTCTGGTCTTGTCTCATTTACTTGTTTTGTCTTTCGCTGACCATCCATTTTGAGTAAGTGTCCGTACCATTTTAAATTTCTTTTCTCTACCTCTTTCACTAATCGATCTATTTTTAAATTTTCCCTAATAATTTTATTTCTAACTCTTATCATTTCTTGTTTTCTCTTCCACTTTCCTCAAATATTTCATTTCTGCAAATGTTACTCTGCTTTTATGTTTGTGTAGCATTATCCAGGTTTCTGATCCATACAATAAAGTGGGTAAATATATTGTTTGCTTAAATATACACAGGTTTTATTAACCCTGTCTTACTATAAAGATCTTATAGATAAATCAAAGATAAATAAAATGTATGAATACAGTATACATTATAATTTGTACTACACTACATGGAAAGCTAATAAATTGCGATCTTCAGGTATACAACTTGTGATTTAAAATGTACGTGAAGTGGAGTGTAAGAAAAAGCGGGTAAACCAAAGAGAAACAAAAAATTGTCTGGTATCTTTAATAAAACTCGCAGATTGAGAAGGTATAAGAACTGCATCAGTCAACCAATTTAATGCATTTCTATTTTCTTTAACCTTTTTACTATGCAAACGGTCAGCATTTTTTCTGATAGTTAAATGAATGGTCTGTTCGTTGAATGTCTAAAGCTTTTAAAACTGTAAGAGATATATACGTTGTTGATTTCCTATGTTTATTCAAAGCTGGGATTAAATACGCTAAATTTGCGAAATTCGTTGTATTCCAGGGCGTTTTCTCTGTTGCAAACAACAACCATAGCCAGCAATAAAGTTTATTTAATTCGTATGAACCAGTCAGTCACAGACACCTGTCATCGTTTATATTAAAATACCTTTGGTAATACCTTATTTATTTTGCTTCTACTCACACTGCAAGTTGGAGTAAGCATTTCCTAACTTACAATCACTAATTTATTATCGAATTTCAATTGCGAATACGGTCGTTTCACTAATTGTTTTAATACACATTGTTCATCCATTTCAAAGCAATAGTACTAACTGTCTCGGTACACCATGCACTATGAAATAAATAATACTAATATAGGTGTTGACCATAACAATTGCGCAATGCTTTTATAACTCTACGTGCTATTGCTATGCAGCCAGGCGTGTTCACACGGCACATTTTGGAGGCGCTCGTGTGAGTACAGCGACACGGGATTCCGAAGCCTTGGCATACTTATCCATATTGCCAGATTGGGAGAAAAGTCGCGAATTGGGCTACTAAGGACCGCTTTCTGTGACAATTTTTTTATGAAGGTGATTTGCGAATTTTTGGGCTACTAAAATTTACTGCAAATTGTGACTTTTATGACAATGTTTTGTAACTTTATATGGCATAGAAAATATTCACATGAGGTGAGACATTCTTGGAAGTTCATCCATTCTATGAAAGATGCAGTTTCTTGCTGCCAGAATTTGTTTACGCCATACACGTGCTAAATTCTCCGAACTTAGATGAGGGACACATCTGCTATTGGAGAACTTGAGCATCAGTGGCGGTCGTTGGTAACTTGCTATGGAAAGCTATTTTCAATGAGAAGCTAAATACTCAATTTTATTTCTTTCCAAACGAAAGAAATCAGCAGTTATTCCTTTCTGCACGTATTTAAACAATATTGCTTTTTGTAGTAGCGTTAATGGCGTTTAAGAAACACGATAACTTTGATAGCCCACAATATGCGCCACTGAATATACTGTTTAAAACTTCCCATGCGCACTAATTAGGTTAATCACAAGAAAATCTCAACTCCGAGCTTTGCATCAACTACATAATTGTAATACTTATGCATTGATTTTTTTTTGTCATTAATCCATTTTTAATTCAATGCTTGCGGCATAAAGGAAAATAAGCGAATTCTGTATTTTGACTCCGAGTTAACGCAAAATCATCTTCACTTAAATGTATTTAGAGAATAAATAAAGGGATTTGCTAATTGACTTTCATAGAACTTGGGGGTCCCATGGATATTGACTTACCTACATGATTTACATTTGTGTTATCAAATATAAAGGAGAAAATGTTATGGTGCACGAAACTGTTTCTATTTGTTTTTGATAATGATAATAAATAGTTAAAATAGTTAATAATCATAGTCATAATAGTAGTAGTAGCAGCAGTAGTAGTAATAAGTGTATTGTTGGCGTATTAATAATGTATTTGTACTATTACTGAGGCTCACCTATGAAGAAATTGTAATCGCGCTACTGTTCGAGGAGGAATAAATCGCGAGCTTGGCAGTGGAAACTAATAATTGTGCTGAATACCAATTTATTTTTGAGGATCCTTTTATTCACATCTGTTCACATCTTTCTCGGGTGCTCATTTGGCAACCACATGGCAGCGCTCAGTGCTCGATGCACTTTGGTTCAAGAGGGAACAGCTGATTGGACGGTATTCTTTTCCTGCTACCACCACGCCCACTAACGGAGAATGTTGTTATATGCGATGTTTATATACTTGTAGTTTACGTAGCTGTGTGAGTGTGATGGTATGCGAAAATGAATGCGTGGAGAATGTTAATCAAATCAAGTTATGTCAGCATTTTTTAGTTATTCTACATCGTTAGTGGTTATTCCACAACAGTGAACCCTCATCCTCGCTCTGCTTTAAGGAAATGTGTGTAAGGACTTCCGATATTTATGCTGTAACAAGGGCTAGTCATGTTACAAGATAAAAGACTTGCGTTGTAAGTTATGTTTCTAAAATGGCAATGGCTATCCTGTAAATAAACAGATGGCAATACTCTAGTTAAACTAATTGATATGGAACGTAACTATGGAAATGTCAAGGGCTACTTTACTCTTAGTCCAACGAATTAAGCATTAAATCATTTGTATTCCTGTTAACCTGATTTGAAATGCCGTTGCAACAAATCAGCGTATCACCATTAGATTGGGTCAAAGAAAATGTAAACACACGCTCACATAATCAAGACTGGAAAGTTCAGGTAAATATTTGACGTTAATCTTGAATTAAAGTACCGAGAAAGAAACAAAGAAAGTGAAACATGTCATGAATAAGCGGGTTTTAGCAGCAGTCAGTTTTCACTAGTTTCAACAGGAAAACCAATGGCACTGTAAGGGTGTTAGTATGAAATTAACCTTTTAAAGTACCTATATTTTTGAATTACCTACGTAGGTAAAGGGTAAAGAGGATAAGTTTGTGCTAGTACTGAGAGTAGTTCAGTGGAGATGTTGATCACAGATTTGTGTGAAGCAGGGCTGACGAAAAAGCCACGGTGTGAAGTCTGAATAAGTTTCTTGTGTTTACAATTTTAGGAACCAGTGTTCACAACATCAGGACAACATGCACCAGAACGTTGTGCTTCACAGGCCTCAACCCTTTCTAATAACCATGACATTTGCAGGTGAGATAGATTTCTCATTATTCACTAGAATTTAACAAGCTTTTAAACACAAACTGTTAACTGAAGAACTCTTGTTTATATATGTCAGGATTTGTTTATGATAATAATGCCTTATGGTAAAGGTATGATTAGAAGTTTTTAGGTATTGGAGAAGAGGAATAGTGGAAAGGAAAACATGATCCATTAATAAAATGTGGTTCCTTAGTTCAAAATTTTTCTGTAATCTACGACCCTGCTCTTTGATTTTCATTGTGAATAGGTCAATAATGTCATCCTGCAAGCTTGTTGTGGACTATAATTTTGTAGCTGGACTTTTCATTATCCCCAGATCAAGACATTATAATAATCTGGTCTGGTTTTGAGAGCTTTCTCAAATACTCTTTTATTCTTCTTAGAGTGGAAAATGACTTTACTAGCATAGTTAATATTAGCACACAAAGCTTTGATGTTTGTGGCAAAATGGATCATTTCTATAGTCTGATTTTTAAAAGAAAATACATGATGGATGTCAGCTTCTTCACATGGAGAGCTGCAGTGTTGTCAATAAGTATATAGCAGATAACTCTCAATACTCGATATACATAAACACATATTTGGTTTATCTCACAGCAGCAAAAACATACAGATGTAATCTGTATTAACCTATTTTCAGAACAAGACAGTATGTTCTCAATAAGAGAATGGACAAATTCTCTAGCCTGCCTGTGCAATGCAACACTCCAATTGGAAGCTGATCTTTCTCTTTGGCCATGAATCCTTGGTGTACCTCCATCAGACATAACTAGGTTTTTTAATATAAAAGTCCAAACAATCTTGGTTCCCCGCACACAACTAGCAATAACTGACCTAGGAAGTAAATTATTTATCAATGGGACTAATGTGGCAACCTTTGTTTACATATCCATAGCAATGGCTTTCCCCTCTGAACCTTTATCTCCCTTGCTTAACACCTGTTATGTAACTTCTTTTAAAAATTAGACTGTAGTTTATGCATCCACTGGTTTAAGTCATTTGTCTCTGATGTGAGACTGCCTTTGTGGTTTACCAGGAGAAATACGAACTGGTTTGAGAATTTAATGCCATTCTGGCAGTTTGTCACAATAGCTCAGTGGTAGAGCAGCCACCTGGTAAGCGGAAGGTCTGTGGTTCAAATCCCAGTTGTGGCATTGAATTTTTAAGTTCCAGTTCTACCTCTTAAACTTTGCCCACACACGGCTTGTGTGTTTAAAAACACCAACAGTAAGTTTGTTGGCATAAATAAAGAATAATTAGGTATTATATTTTGTTATGTTTATGAAACTAACATTTAACACTGTTTAACTATTATGTTTTTACTTTTTTACATGACTCACATTAGATATTATGACAATCCTTGTACTTGTAATACCAAGGGAGGTGACCACCGCTGGTAACAAAATGTCTCTGCAATTTTTAAAACGGTTTATTTTAAAATTGGGGTTATATCTTGTCGTGTTTATAAAGGTAATATTTAACATTGTTTAATTATTCCTTTTTACATTTTTACATGAATCACATTATACCGATGGGGTAGTACTTTATGACCACCTTGACATGTCATTGTTTCTTAAAAAGACCAACAATGAAAACTTTCAAACAGTTATGCAATTCAGTTGTAGAAACAGTGATTGACAATAACTATTAACTGCATCCCTTTAGTCAAGAAATTAAATGACAGAATTTAAAAATTTACAGAAGTTGGGCATAAAGTACTCCTCCCTCCCCCCTTGGTAATGCGAGGGTTGAAGTCAGAAATACAAAAATGGTTGTGGAACAACAATATACTAGGATTTGAAGCTTTCACAGAGATGATTATTAACAAGAGCTTCTCGGGTTATCAGCCGTGCGATGTTGATAAAGTTGCTCAAGGTTATGGCCTTCTTCAGGCAGTGATGCATTTCTCCTGATCAGGCAGTGTATATACTCTCTGGACAGAAGATGCCATCCAATGGGGAACTGGCATAGTGACCAATATTATGACACGCTTATTAAAGAAACAATTGAAATTAAGTTAGAACCAAACAATTTTAATAGAGACAATGGTCTAGGGCTGAGCACAGCATGGACAAAGATTCTCCTACATCGGAGAACTGGGGAAAATAATTTATATACTTCCAGTGTTTCTATGCTGGCCCAATCAGAGAGCAAGTTCTCCATTGGATGGCGTCAAGTAGCCCCACCTATCTGCCTGTAGAGTACATACACTGCCGCATTGTCGACGTGATTAAAACCCGCGCTCGAACAATGTACAACAAACTCCAGAACCACCCTAATCCACTGGTGAACACTCTGGGACAATATGACCAGAGAGAGCCACGCCGACTACCATCTAAAAAATTGCCGAAGGACATCTTAAGTCCAACGGCCTAATTTTCGAAGATGGGAAAGGCAAAATTAATATCTGTACTTAAAACAGAGTAGAACGCCTAACTCAGATCACCTCTCAGTGAGTGACTGGCGGCCAGAACCTGGAGGAGATTAGCGCGTCACCTGATTGACTAACCAGCCAATCAGCATGTACGGGCACTGCCCGCTCATGGACCAATCCCTACCAACCATCCATCTTGCCCCTATAATATACACCTGATCCCAAACATTCCCAGAGATTAAATCCCTGTAGACCAAAACACCATACTATCGCGCAGGTAAAGCCGTATAACGGCTAGGTACTGCGGTAAAGACACTTCGGGTGGGGGAATAAGCTTCCCCACTCGACTCGAACTGCCTCTGGAAATGCATCAGTTCCTGAATAAGGCCACAGAGTGAAGATGGCCGAAAGTTTGAGCAACTTAATCAACATTGCACGGCTGGTAACCTGAGAAGCTCTTATTAACAGTATACTATTTTACCCGAAATGACTAAAGTGGAACTTCTCATTCACACAAAACAGCATGATTACCACCGTATCACCCGGACCAAACTTGAAGCCTATTGAACTAGTCTGGAATTTAATAAAAGCAAAAGTTGCAGTTGCAGATGGTAATGTGGACCATGTTTCTCTGTCAACACTAAAGGCTTTAACACATGATGCTATTGGACCAGTAACAGCAAATGACTGGAAAAACTGTTCAGAAGGTGAAAGATATTCACGAAATGTATTGGAAAAGAGATATGCCTATGGAAGAAGAAATGGAAATGATAATAATCAATCCAGGACTGGACAGCAGTGTTGAGTCCAAAGAAGAAATGTCCAGCGGATTGGAGACTGACACAGCAAGTGATGAGGACCATGAAATAATGCAAGTTTCAGAGAGAGAGAGAGAAATGTTCAAATATATTGTATTTTAAAGTATTTGTGAACATATTTCTTTTTTTATGGTAATAATGTACATATACTTGTTAGCTAATGCTGGATTTCTGACAATGAAGTCATTAATCCTCTTGCTCTCCAATATTTTTCACTGATGATAATGTACATATACATATAATATAATTATACGTGGAGAGAATATGTCAACATGAGATCTGTGTCATTCAGCTTTTGCTAACTGGAATGTAAAGGAGTGCAAGCCATAACGTGTACAAGTGGCGCACTCCAAAACAGGACTATACTGACCTTGGTCATTATAACAGTAATGTAAAGTGAGCATTATGAACACCTACAGAAAATAAAAAAATTGAATGAAATAATTAAAATGAACAGTCTCTGTGGTATCAAATCATTAAAAAAATGAAGTTACAAATCTCATATCTTACAGTCATTATAAAATATGTAGAAATAACATACTGCATTGACATACACACACTCCTAATGAAATAAGAACCATCTTGCAGTGTTTTACTAATAAGCATTTGTATACGATTCGCACAACTCCCTGAATAAGGCGAAGCTAGTTTGTGGCTGTCATTTGTGACTTAGTTCATTTAAATTATTAGGAGTGGTGTGTTTTGTTCCATATGGCTGAGTGTGTTTCTTATGTATAGTGTGTGTTTACTTACGATGCATTTGCATTATTTATAAAAACTTGTGAGATTGAAAGATAATTTTAAGGAAAATTCTGGCATATAATGTTCCGGACCCTATGCAATCTAAAATTACACATATAATATCTATACATTCATGTATGTAAAAGTTGGTGTATTTGTGTATGCGTACATGCATGTGTTTGCATTTGAGAGTGAGAGAGAAATTTTTAAAGGCTTCTATATTTTTGCACCAATTTTGACCAAACTTGACACGGATAACCTTTGACACAATGTGAAAATAACTTTTTTCTTAGCATTTGAAATTGCATTCCATTTCACGTGATTAGTTATTTTATGTAATGTAACGGCTACAGAAGCTTGCAAGACAAACCATATCTTTCAACCATAATCATTTAAGATTATGCCCACATATGAGTAAATACTCAGTTTTCACAGCCTCACAAAATAACAAAGGAATAGTGATTTCATCTAATATCTTTGTTCTCTTCTCTGATGTTGCTCATGGAGTAATAACACAGCTTAAATGTCTTGTGTAATATTACTTTCTCTACTGGTAAGTAGGGGAAGTATTGTATTCCACCCAAAAATTCGATGTCGAGATTTCACCGGAAATATATGTTTTGAGGCCCCCTGAATCCAAAAAAAAGCATTTTTAGAAAAAGGTCCGTGTGTGTATCTGTGTGTCAGTCTATGGACATCATAACTCAAAAACGAAAAGTAGGTTGAAAACCAAAGTTGGTATTTAAGTTTAATGTTGTTCAAGGATGTGACACGATTTTGAAGAAAATAGCCCCACGCTAAACTACTCTTTTCATGGAAAATTTTTCGAAAATTTTGATTTTCTTGAAAATTGCTCTAATGATTTTGATTAAAATGCCATATGTTTGAGGTATTTTTATGACAAATGAAATGTATATCTCAAATTTTCTGGCTATAGCTCCTGTAGTCGTATTTACTCTGGACAACTTTTGCATAACTGGTAAGCCGTTAGAGATAGACCAAATCATACTATACAAAAAATGTAGATCTTGGTAAAATACACAATTTATGTCTCAATAAATTTTCTTGTAGGGTGAACCATTTCGGAGATATTCCTTGTTATGTGTGTGAGTTTCGGAAAACTTAGGACTTCAGCGAAATGCAATAACGTTGTTCATTTTCTTATATGTTAATCGTGCAAAGAGAATGGAATCTCAAAGGTAAAAAGATTTGACTGTCACACAAAGCTGCCTGTATTATAATATCTCCCTTGCATCTACAAGGACATAAGCAATAGGATAATTTGTACAAATGTTTATCTTAACTGACATGGAGATATAGGAATAAGAGTTTGCTAGAATGGTTAGTACAAGAGCAGAGAAAGTCATGTGAGTGCAACACATCATATTTTTTTTAAATGTATTCAAAGAAATGCAAGGCTATTGTGCAAGTGCAACCTAAAGCTAAATGTTATGGGAATAAATTGTCAAACCATGGGCAGTGCCAGATATTGACATTAATCTTAGCCATAAATTTCTATAAGGTACCAGATAAAGCATGTTTTGGAAAAGCTATTGTACCATCATCAAATTTTGTTCTATGTCTGTTCACAGATCTGCATCATGTAGGCTATTACGCCTGGGTTAGTAGATGCATGTAAACGGAGGACAGGGTCCTGTATTAACAAATTGTAGACAGTTTTAGATTATGATGCCTAGGTTAGTAGGTGTATATGAATGGAGGACAGGATCTTGTGTTGTCAAAATGTAGACTGTATTAGATTACAATGCCTAGGTTAGTTTGTGTATATGAACAGGATGATAGGGTCCTATCTTATTGAAATTTAGCCTATGTTAAGGTTATGATGCCTAGATTATAAGAATGACCTATAACATACTCTGCTGCAATGAAACTTGATCTTGATGGTAAATGATTTTTGAAGACTATAACTGTGATCTGAAGTTTTTAAAATTAGGTGTGGCCATTCTGGCTTTGGGCTATAATTTCAATTGTCTGAAAATTATCTTAAAATTCTCAGACTCTGGAATAATATTGCAATGATGTTAATCCTATTACAGAATATGTCATTGTGAAGGAGACAGCGAAGTGCCTCTTATTGCTCCTTGTTACTGTGCTGGTTCACTGCGTTATGTACATCAGGCCTGTCTCCAGCAGTGGATCAAGTCCTCCGACATCCGAAGCTGTGAGCTTTGCAAATTTCAGTTCATCATGCAGAGCAAAATCAAACCGTTCAGCGAGGTGAGAAATAACAAAGAAATAATATTGTATAACTGAAGGCTAGGAATACTGAAGCATGATGACTCAGTATTAGTAACATTAACAGCTTACTTGCACATGTTTAACAGATGGTTCATCTCCATCTCCAGTAGAGCCCAGATGTTATGCAAAATGCCTTTTTTACTGGAATATAATAAATTTAAAGTTGTGTAGATAATACTGTGCTTTGAGGAATTTTGAAGTGATAGAACCAGTTTTTCTTTTGTCTTTGTAAGGTGTAGCTGCTTATTTGAATTATAAATCACCTTAAGCTTTTTCATTTTATTTAATTACACTCTGTGAATTCTAGATGATGGATGCCACTTGAACATCCTTTACATTGCTATGTAACAATTGTTTGAATTGTAAAAGGGTTCATCAATGCTGTTTGAAAATTCATTCCCCAATATGAGGAAGTATTATAGGGAAACATTTTTGAGAAATCGTGATTAGGTGTACCTGGTGCTGGGCTGACCAACTGCTTCCAGGTCTTCACTCTGTCTGGTCCATAGATTCCTCTGTTCCCTGACAGGGATCTGACCTTAGGCACTGGCTTGTAAGCCTGCATAAGGGGAGGGTAATTAGGTAAAGAAGAAGATTAGTGGTGGCCAGGTACTGGCTCATGAAAACACATAAGATCATGCAATTGCAGTGCTTGAAAAGTAAACAGTAAACTTTACAATTATGTTAGTGCATCCATGAGTTTTCAACTGGTGAAAGAGTTTTATTGTGTAAGGTTTGTGAAGAGAAAGTTAATCACAAAAGCGCTTGAACGGCAAAAGCAAAAAAAGTTTGAACACGCTGACTGTTGCCTGTCTGCATCAACAGCACTCGTTGCTATCTGCCACTATCATAGAAAGGTGCGGATCAAGTCATACATTTTAAAAACTGCTCATTGTGAATAACTGGCAATGAACGAGCAGACATATTAGCAAAGAAAGTATCCAAAATTATTTATGAAGTAAAACAAAAAAATCCCATTCATGTCAATTAAGCGAATAATAAAAAATACATTCACACTGAAATTTGAAAGATATCTCTCCTCTTTTGAAAATTTCAGCTGGCAAGAAATGAAAAAAAAAAATTCAGTTCAATCCCAAAGTCTCCAAGAAAATCAACTGTCACTATTTTTTGTCTTCTCATAAGCCATGAAGTAAAACAAAAAAATCCCATACATGTCAATTAAGCAAATAATAAAAAATACATTCACACTGAAATTTGAAAGATATCTCTACTCTTTTGAAAATTTCAGCTGGCAAGAAATGAAAAAAAAAAATTCAGTTCAATCCCAAACTCTCCAAGAAAATCAACTGTCGCTATTTTTGTCTTCTCATAAGCCATGATTGTCTTGGTACATCTGTACAAGATAGAATTAGTAACTTCATCCCTATGCATGTTGTGCACCAAAGAAGAGGATATGGATAAAAACTATCTAGCAGTATGTGAAGGTCTAAAGATCCAAATATTGGAAAGCCAGACGGAGAATGATTTTAGTATTAACTCCGGAGCATTAGACACACACACACACACACACACATTTTAAAAACTGCTCTTCACTTACCAACTTTGTGAAAGGAGATGCTGAAGCCTGCCACCATCGTCCATACTTTTTTGGCACCTCTTTAGGTAACTATCCATCACTTGCCGTAGTTCACATTGAGAAATGCTGGCAATTTCCAGGCAGATATTTTGTTTTAATTCTTCCAGGGTGTGTAGGTTTGTCTTGTACACTTCATGCTTGAAGTTACCCCAGAGATAGAAATTGCTTATTGGAGCTCTGAGAAACCTTTCTCTGCTAATGGCGCACCATACACCAATTTTCTTGTCAAGAAGGGGTACTTCATGAACAATATTAGGTTCTAAGTTGTACAGCCAATTTTTTTTGAGCCAACATTTGATACCCATACATACATGAATACAATTTTGCACCTTTTTTAGAGAATTAGCAGCTAGGAGCATGATTTTACCTTTTGTCAACACAACTCTAGAGTAGTTCATACAGCCAGTCTTTCGATGAGAACAATTGAAAGGTTTAAATTATCTTATTAATATTGCAAGGTGGTATACTGCTGACTACTTCCAAGTTGCATCCAGCGTATTCTCAAAGCTATTGCAGTATACAACCTTGCAATATTAAGATAAGTGAAGCTTTTAGTTTCTAATTTGTCTTAATTTAGATTCTGTTGCTCCACTGTTAATAGCTTCAATTTTTCCTTAATTGAAAGTGTGTTTCAGGACAGAATTATTAGAAGAGATATGTGGTCTGCCAACCTAACCTCCTGCGATTTCTATCTCTGGGGTAACTTAAAACACAAAGTATACAAGACAAGCTCACATACCCTGGAAGAATTATAACAAAATATCAGTGGAAATTGCCAGTATTTCTCAACGTGAACTACGGCGAGTGATGGATAGTTTCCTAAAGAGGTGCCAAAAATATATGGACAACAACAGTGGCCAGTTTCAGCATCTCCTTTCATAAAGTTAGGGAGTAAAGTATGTAAATGTAGTGTGGTTTCATCTGTGTCTTTCTATGATAGCTGCAGATGGCAACGATTGCAGAGGATGCAGATGGGCAAAACACTGCACAGACCATTCAAACTTTTTTTGCTCTCTTGGTATTTTATCAGTCAACACCTTTTAACAACAAAGTGCAAATCTCTTCTCACTTCAAAAAATTGCTGTTGTTAGTCCTCTTGCTCTCCAATATTTTTCACTGATCGATGGGGTGCTAGAAAGGACCGGGCATATTTGAAGGTGGTCTTGGTTCATTTCCTCTTGCACATTACATAGAGGCAGTGCTATTTTCCTGGGGGAACATTGGGGAACGTATTACCCTAAACAGAATTTAAAAACCACGAAATTTCCACTTAAAAGATAAGAATTTGATTTTATAACTACTGATTGATTTTATTCATATTTGTTTGGTTGGCTTTCATTTAAAACCGACTGCAACTTCTTTGCAAGTGTCAAAAATAAACCCATAACAACAACTGCTTAGCTATCTTTCTGCTCAGTGAGTTTCCTGTTTTCTGTTGGTGTTTTTGAATACTGTAGCATGTGAATATGATCTGAGCAAAGAATTGAAATGAGTAATTTTTGGTTCTGAGTGGATCTGTTCTGTGTGTGTAGGTGTCGTTCAGTTGCTCGCAGTGGTAGACGTGGTGACAAGTTGTGTCTTGTTTACACTTAGTTGCTTACTGACGCTTGTGGTGTATTTTACAGTTTGCATGTTTTTCGAGTTAGAAAATGTGAAAAGTAAAAAATTAACTGTTTCATGGGATCTCCAACATTCAAGAAAATATAACTGAGCAATGATGAATGCATGCCAAATTATAATGCTGGAAGCTCGATGTTGGTGGATAATAGTGCAGCCGAAAACGAAAGTACTGGAGGGGTGTGTGATGAGATCTCAAGTGAACATAGTGATGAAACATTCGATTATATCGCTTGATTGTTACTCTTTAAATAAAAAATGCATTTTGTGCTGTTGGTTACAAACAAAACACTTTGTTGGGTTGCAGAATATCTGGAGAAGTTGGAAAGCAGGACCAGACAGAAACAAACAAGGGATGAATATTTCACAGGTGATGGGGGCTACAATTTCTGTGTCATCTTATGGGGATGCAAAAAAAAAAGGTTCTCTCTGCGAAAGAAAATATTCTAACAAAATATTCTGCCTTAGGTTCTGCTCATCAAGCCATAACTCCAAAGAAAACACTTTCGGAAACCTTTGCACGAGAGCTTCCAAAAACAAAAAAGAAGTGACTGCAAATGTGTTTGAACTTGTTAAGATCAACATGATGTACAAAAAAAATTTTTAAGCTTCTAGTAATTTGTCATATTTGTTACTTTAATTTTCAAGACTCTTTAAATGGTAACTCACAATTCCAGATTTTTTAAATGTTATTAATGTATATCTACATCGTTTTTCTTTTCTGCATCATACAAGCAGGTTCAAAGAAACCATAGAAATATTTTAAAATACAATAGAAGCCTGGAATAGTATGGATTCGGATTTAACATAGGGAAAGTATGTCCCCCAAAAATATATTGTACTTGAGTGGTAGAATTGGAACTGAAAAATTCAATACCACTGCTGGGATTTGAACCACAGACCCGCCACTTACCAGATGGGTGCTCTAACATTAAGTTACTGTGACAACCTGCCATAATGACGGTGAATTCTCCAACCAATTTGTACTTCTCCCAGTAAACCACAAAGGTAGTCTCACATCAGAGACAATTACCTCAATGGTGACTTACTATCTTAAGTACTTTATGTCCTAGGATTAAGTAGCCTTTAGATGGTAATTATTATTTATTTTTGTCAACAAACTTACAGTTAGTGTTTTTAAACACACAAGCTGTGTATGGACAATGTTTGAGAGGTAGAATCGGAACTGAAAAATTCAATGCCACAGCTGGGATTTGAACCACAGACCCTCTGCTTACCAGGCAGGTTCTTGTATAGTAAACTTCCTTGCAAACAAAACTTGACTGCACAACTGATGATGGGGAAGAAGTTCTGAAAAAGTTGACTTAAAGATATGCAAATGGAGAAAAAAGTGTTCAAAGAAGTCAACTCATCTCAACATATTATTTCTCTTTGCTATATACAGTAGGTACTTCTTATTCTTTATATTCTTTATAAATATCTGAGACTGCACCAGCATTACGTTTGTCTCTATGTAGCTAAAACAACATAATCTGTCTTTAAATGGTTTTGAGAGAAATTTGTCATGATAAACGAGAAATATTAAACAAGACTTAATTAATAATTTGCAAAATAGATATAAAAATAATCATATTGGATAGAGAAAGTTATGGATCCTAACAAGTCTGATTTTTGTGGTTATAATTATAACATGATGTGAAGCATTTTTATAAAACATGTCCTATACAAAAATATGCCTAAAAAATAGGTGGAACTTTGTTGGCATTTCATCATTAGTACTAAGATAATATTTGTGTAAATGGTGGTTTCTTTAAATGAAAAATGTATTTGTATCAAAGCATTCTTCTGAAAAAGCTCAGTGTAAAGAAACTGTTGAACTATAAAAGATGTTAAAACGAGTAATTACTTAATGCTTTATATATCTACTTGTAATTATTTTTCTTATAGTGGGAGACTTTGGAGATGACTGGTGTGGAACGACGCAAACTGCTGTGCTCTGTGACGTTCCATGCCGTGGCACTAACATGTGTGATTTGGTCACTATATGTTCTCATTGACCGTACTGCTGAAGAAATGAGCAGAGGAATTTTAGAATGGCCGTTCTGGACCAAACTGATTGTTGTGGCAATTGGTTTTACTGGTGGTATGGTGTTCATGTACATCCAGTGTAAAGCATATCTTCATCTTTGTAGGCGTTGGAAGGCTTTCAATCGTGTTATATTTGTACAGAATGCACCCGAGAAGGCTCCTGTACCTCCGTCAATAAACACACAGCCTCCATTGGCTCGAGAAGAATCTTTGTTGGCCTCAGAAACCTGCTGTGGTGTAGTAACATCAGATGATGGGATGCGAGGAATGAAGCTCAGAGCTAATGAAATTGCTGTAAGTGCTGCTGTTGATTCAGCTAATAATGAACTCAGAAGGAAAAGTTCTAGCAAAATAAAGGATGAAGAAAAACATACAGTTTCTCTTGCAGGAGGGGATATGGCAGAGGGTAGTGATGAAATGATGAAAGGTATAATTATAGTGGATAGTGGGAAAGTGTACCAGCCTTTGTCCGTGGATACTGCTGAGGCTTGTGGTGCATTGGAGGTAGAGAGTGGTAGTAATGGGGGAACCAAAGTGCTTGGTTCTAGAAAATTTCCTTATGAAGAAACTACTTTAATCAGAGATAGGGGCCTTTCTAGGAATGAATGTGAGGAAATGAGTCATCTTTTGCAAGGAGAGGACCTCAAATGTGACCATTTGCAGGAAAACCAACAGATGTCAAATACAGTGCTGTATTTTCCAGCACCAGGCTCCAGGTCAGAAGATAAAAATTCTTCAGTTGTGAGTTCTAGCAGTAGTGAGGAATCTTTGCAGTCACCTTCAATACAGTTGTTGCAGCAAAGTCGCAAATCTGCTGCCTTGGCAAACGTAGCAGGGAGGCAGATACAACAAGCACCTACGTTGCCAGCAAGGCCTTGGACTGTTGGCTCTTCTAGTACAACAGCTACCTGGCTAGATGACACAAGCTCAGATACTACCAATGCATCATCAAGACCAAAATCCTCCCTGGGTTCTCAGTCTCCACTTTTATCTGTTGTCACAGGGAGTGATGAAAATGTGATTCCAAAAGAGCAAAAGCACAAGCATCTCTAAATTCACAGCAATACAAGTGTTGTTGGAACTGTGAAATATATACTTGCAGAGTAAATCATTAGCACTGTGATTCTACAGTGAAATGCCGCTGAAATAGTGTTCGGTATGTAGAAATCTATGCCTTTGAAGCAATTACAGGTTTATAACTGCATGAATCAACTGCTTTATTTTGGTTATTTACTTTAACTTAAAGAAAATTAACAAACATAATGAATATTTAGAGAGTAAGTTTCACTTATCTTTGGTTTAAGTAGTGACCAAGGTTTCGTGTAACTCAGAGTTGTATTGATAATGTGAATGAATGATTTATGAAACTTTGGTCTATCTTCACAATTTACACCTAAGATAAGTGAAGCTTAGTCTCTAAATATTTGCTATATTTGTTGCTTTATGTTGTCTCACTGTCAATAGCCTTAAGTTTTTTCATGGATTTGTAAACAAAATTTATGATCCTGTTTAAATGTGCATTCTCTTTGATAGCTTTTAGTTCACCATCAGAAACAACCTGCTCGTGTGTAGTAGTATTCTGCAACAGCTTTGTTTTCTCTGTGTGTGTATGTGTTTCTTTTCTTTTTTTTCCCCCGTCTGAAATTCATAGCCTTCACATTTGGCGTAACAGCCCGCTTATTTTTTAAACTCTGCTTTCCTGGTTTAAAATGTGTCTGCACATAAAGAATACACTTTGTACCACTCTATGCTGTACAATTGCTGAAAACTGCATTCTCCCCGACTTATTGTAGTGACATGTGCCTTTTACTGCCACTTTTGGTTGTTTTGTTTTCCAAACTTGCATTCAAAGGCAGTTCTAGCAGCAGTCTTGAACCATTTCTGCCATGAAAACTGCTATCAATAATAAGAATTCAATGAGAACAGAAAGGTTAAAGACTTAAGTAAGTCTCCCATTTCCATTCCCAGGCTATGGTAAGTTATAGGTCATGCCTAAGTTTTTGACAAATGAAATTTTTAAATGAGAACTTAGATGCAAGTCAGTTGTCTTTACAGGAACACTGGCACACAGAAGCAGAAATGACAATCAGGTGCTGTGTATAAACTTATGACACTTCCAGTGGTCAGTCATATGATTACTGTATCAATCTCTTTAATTGTTTACACTTAATTTGTTTGTATTTCTTCTATTCCAAACATTTCTCCCTTGTCTTCTTGTCTGAATTGCTGTCATTTTCATTATCTCTTGTTAAAACGCTGGCAATGATACGGACCCATACCACTGATACAGCCGGTGCTGTATTGAACCTTGCAGTGAACTGTACTCTGTATGTTTTCTGTATAACATAACATACGGAAGCAGGGCTATTTGTTACATAATATAAACTATTTGCTGACCTGTTTTTTAAGAGTAAAGGACATTTGTTAAGAGCTAATGTGCAATGTATACCTGTAATGCTCACATTGCAATACACATATTTTATCTTCATTGTTCCTATTGTCGGTTATTGTGAACTAGCCTTTAATGGAAACTATTTAAGCTTTTCAACTTCATTGTTAATTAAATTAGGTAGTTATTCAGCAGATTTTGTAGTGTGCACAAAATTATGATGTAGGATACTCAGTGGTTTCATTTACAGCTCTTATGCTGCAGACACAGAGTTTGATTCCCAGGTATGAGGTGGCAGTCTTCTACTCTTACGGGCTCATGTGGGTCAGAGTTGATGGTAAAAATATTCATTTGCAATGCTTATTGTTATCCTACCATTAGTGGTAATGAGCATTGCCGTCAGGATGTCACCACTTGGCAGAATGATCATAGATTGTAACTAAATGATAAGATATGCAGTGTAGTAAAGGACTTTGTGCAGCAAAACCGCAAGCTTTTCTGACATGTGGACTCTTTCTTCACCTATATTTACTAACCTATTGCAAATGTTTAACATCTTTTGTTTACTGCTGCCAGGTGCGTGCTTTCTGCTGTATCAGCTTTCTGCACTGCTAATTGTAAGACAGTGCCATAACATTTAAGCATGTAACTTACCATACTTTCTGAGGTGTTTTGCTGTATATTACAGATCTTAAAATTACCTATGCAGTATAGTGAAGGACTTCGTGTGACAAAACCGCAAGCCTTTCTGACTTCTGAACTCTTTTCTTCACTTATATTTACTAACCTTATGCAAATGTTTAGCATCTTTTGTTTACTGCTGCCAGGTGCATGCTTTGTGCTTCGCCAACTTTCTGCACTGCTAATTCTAAGATAGTGTCATAACATTTAAGCTTATATCTTACCTAACACACTTTCTGGGGTGTTTTACTGTATGTGGCAGATCTTAAAATTACCTTTGTGTGGAGAAATAGCTCTCAGTTGCCTGTGGAGACTGAGAACCATAGATCTGTTGCTGAAAATGAAATAAAGCACAGTTGCTAGAGTATAAGGTATTGTAATGAAATGTTAACGGGCTAGTCACTGTGTTTTCTGAGAACTGTTTTATTGCTTCAACGTTTTTAAATACTTAACTGTTGAGATTGGTACTTAAGTTTCCATTTTAAAACAAAAAGAAGGGAAGCTTTATTTCCCACTGACTGAATATTGAATATTAATTTATTGTACTTAATACAAACTGTCTGTGATTTCTATGAACAATATTCACTGTTTAACAAGAAGATACACTATTTGTTTGGTAAACACTAAACATAGTGCAGTTGTAAAATTTTTATTTGCTATATAGAAGTGAACAGTGTTATTGTGTTTTTTGTTTAATTTTTATATTGGTGCCAGTGTTGTATTTGCAGTATATTACATACACTAACTGAATGTGTAAAACTACACTGCTCACCTGCGTATCTCGCTATACTATTACTACTGTTTATACAATAATGATAATGGGTTTAAAGATTTTTAAATAACTGTTGTATGTACTTTATAGAGGCATGAGTCTCAAAGGAAAAAAAGAAATCTCTATAAAAGTGATCTTTTACATGGCTTAACTCAATGTAGATTTTGTTGCTGCTTTAAAGATTAATAGTTAATTAAACAAAGCTGCATGCCTTTCTCTGCAGCAAAACATACATGAAAAGTCTTGAATCCTTATACTCGGCACCAAATAAGAAGGGGATTGACAGATGTGAAGCACGTGGCGGAAACGCATAAATGAACAGGAGGGGATGGATGCGTCTTAGCAGTTGCCATAGCAATGAAAAGAATAACCAATTAGAGCTAAGGCGTTATAATGGCGTTTTCATAGAAATGGTACACACAAGGACCTTGTTGCCGATATGTAACACGTACGTAACACGTGATTAGCAGGTGGCTGATGAACCCAGCAGTAACATGAAGTGCTTTTGTTATGTTCTGTTATCGCTGCATATAAACAAATAGTGCTGCAGGCTGCAGCCCGAGCTTGCATCAGTTAAGAGATTGCCTGTATGTTGAGAAGTTCGTTTGTGTTATTCTAATATACGGTTATTTGCCTTGTGTTTACGTGTCTCTGAGTCTGTGCATCTGTGCGTGTGTTGCGAGCTTTTGCATTTGTGCTAACGCTTTTAATTTTTGTTTAACAATGTCAAAAAATAGTGATAAATATAGTGCTGCCAAACAAACATTGAACGTACTTGCGAACCGAATAAAACTGTGTTTGGTAAA
Organism: Tenodera sinensis; assembly: GCA_030765045.1. Taxonomy (NCBI): domain Eukaryota; kingdom Metazoa; phylum Arthropoda; class Insecta; order Mantodea; family Mantidae; genus Tenodera; species Tenodera sinensis. Next base: position 151,005,854 of record CM060966.1, read on the forward strand.
GGTATCCCAATTAAAGGACAAGCGCGGGAAATAATATGCTCTGTTAGAGAATATTTCGAAGAGGAGAAATTGAACAGGGGACCTCTTATTCCAGTCTCTAAGGTAATTGATAGAACCTCGCGTGCTGTAGGAATACTATAGTTAAAATTGGGAAAGAAAAGTACTACAAAGAGGGAAATCAGGCGTCAGGGTCTAAATTGCAGTAGCAGCAAATACAACAGTGATGCAAGTAATTTGGATATTAGCGGCATTGTCCCATTAGAATAAGCATCAATATTTCACAGGTATGTTTCTTTTGTTAACGCAAATATTTAGACATATAAAATTGCAATTCTGTCATTTGAATGCAGAGTCAATATTTTATTGTTGTCTTTGCATACGAATATAAATAATATGCGCTCAACATTCCAGCCACAGTGCAATCTTCTTCATACACATAATCATATCGCGGTCTCCGCGTGGTCGTGGTCGCGATAAGCGGCAACATTGCTTCTCCCTCACTGCAAACTGTCAATCCCTTTCTTGGTTGTCGCCGACATTAGTAATAAATATCTTATGATTTTGAAGTGATCAGTAATAATAAATAAGAAAGAAAAAATAAATAAAACAAACAAATTGAAATAAGCGGTCTAAGCAAATAACATTTTTTGAAGGGGCTGCAATAAATTATAAGCTCTTAAATCTAAGTATAATGTATGTTTTTGATAGTGTGTAACTGTGATTGTAGGGAACTGTATGATTAAAATTTATTAACAATTTTATTCTTTGCAGAGTGTTGTTAAGTTCAATTTGCAGGTATTTTGTCTCTGATATTAAACAAGCCTTTCTTTATACAGATAATGTTGAGCAGAAAATGTTTATGTAAGTACATGGTTATCACAAATGATTGATCCAATTTCACAAATTGATTATAACTATTACTACGTTTCCATGGGGAATTGAAATAAATTTGTGTTTAATTTCATTTTCAATGTGATCCATGTTTACACATTGAATTCAATTTTGAATGAGACTGATTTGGATATGCAAGGCTCAAGCACAAATAGTTCAAGCTTTTATATTGGTCACTTGGTTTATGTTGGTGAACCTGTAAAAAAATTTATTTTCTGCATATTTTGACAAGGTTTTGAGATTAGTGAACGTTTTTGAGAAGAATATATTGCGAGATTATAGAACAATAGAAGTGGTTTTGTTATTTTGGTTTATTACACCACTTTCACTAAGAAAACAAAATGATGAGTGTTACAAGTGCAGTAGAAGTTTGCCTCTTTGGCAGATTCAAAGCAATTTAAATCCTGTAGGTGTTTCCGTGCAACATAATTTCAGTCTGATCCCACTTTTAAGCTGATAGGATCCAGTGATTCAGTTCAATTTAAATATATATTTCCATGTGATATTCAGTCCAGAATGAAAACTCAAATCAATTTGAATTCACCATGCAAACGTAGTATATCTCTAAAATAAGAACAAATTAGAAACTGAAAGCTTCACTTATTAATATTGCAAATTCTTCCAACGCTGACTAGTTTCAAGTTGTATCCAACTTGAAACTCAGTGTTGGAAGAACTTGCAATATTAATAAGATAAGTGAAGCTTATAGTTTCTAATTTTTTCTTATTTTAGATTCCGTTGCTTCACTGTTAATAGCTTCAATTTTCTTTGATTTAAAGTAGTATATATTATTTCACATTTTGTTGTAGAACCTTGCAGACATTTAGAGAAACTCGTTTTAGAGTTTTTGACGTATTAGAAGTGTTTCACATTTGCCCCTACTGACTGCAAATTGATAGTCAAATTATTTTTCCCACACTCATGCATCATGTCCCTATGAATTTGTTTGACAGCACAGTTGGTGCAAGCTCACAGCTTATGTAGGTTTGTTGGTAGAGGAGGCTCAAACACTGAATCTTTCACATAACACTCACAAAAAATATTGCATGAGGGGTTAGGTAGGGAGAGTGTGGAGTACATGATAGCAATTGATGATAATCATCCCTACCACAACCAATCCATCAGTTTCTTTCCTGTGTAAGAATTCATGAACATTGTAAATTACATACCATAGCCAAATTAGTTTGGTTGTTGTTGGGGTTTTATGTTCTGAAGTGTCATTGCACTACAAAATAGACTGATGTGAATGAAATTCAAGCACACCATAAGCTCTCTTGGCACGTGTTGCCATTTTGACTAACTGCTCTCTGCTATGCTCTTGTGGCAGAAATCTGAAGCATGGCTGCAGCAAAACAGAACTTTGCGAGTTTTTCTGTGTGACTGCTGAGTTTGTGACAGTATGTCAAATAATGTAATTACATGAATTTATGAAATGGGTTAATCATTTGTTATAATCCTACATTGTGCTGCAAGCAACAACAAAGAGAAGTGGCAGTGAGATTAAACTTTTGCTTCCAATAGTATGAGCCACGTTGAAGGAATGCCATACAATTATTTCAATGCATTTCAGCAGTTTTTAGGTCAATATTATACTAGGTCAATCACCAATCCCTTATTTGATTTAGTGCAACTCTGATTGTATAGGCAGCCCACAAATATTTTGGTCCATTTGCCTTCCAGCTTTAACAGAATTTGGGTTAAGTATAAGAAGACAGATGCATGCTCTGAGTGTGAGATAACTAAGATAAAGCACCTGTACAGAGGGTGGTTTGCGATGTATGGTAACAATCTAACACACCCCATACATTATGAAAAACCATGTCTCCATCAGCAGCCCTGAGCTCAGGCTATTGTTCTGCAGTGCAGCTTCCACTGGAGCAAACTACTATGAGGTACAGGCAAGTCAATTTATTCCATTCCTCTTGGCAGGCTTTTCAGAGGTCATCCACAGTTCGAGTCATCTGCTTCCAAGAGCCCTTTTCAGTAACCCAAATGCACAATAATCCATCAGCAGTGCATCAGGTGACTTAATAGGGCTGTTGCTGAAAGGTATGGAGTATATTCCTGTTTCTCTCTCATATGTTCTCCAAGAATTTGTTAATTGAAGCAGATTTATGGGCTTGATGCCTTATCCTGATTAAGCTAGAATTTATTGCATCTGCATCATAGTGAGCAGGGATTTCTGTGCAGAAAATTGGTGTCAGGACATTAGTTTGATAATATGCAAAGTTGATTTTCACACTTTTATGTTCATGGGGAATGGCTAGTTTGTCATTGTAGCTGTATCCTGGTATTACCATGATACCCTTGGAAAAACTTTCCTTTGTTTCTGTTTACCAACCTTCAAAATGTTTTCTTCCCTAAGTCAGTAATATGTAGCCTGGGGGTTGCTGCAATCACTTAAACAGGCCTCATCTAGAGAGGCAGCAAACTTCCACTTTTTGCCAGCTAGGCATCATTCATACAGCTTTCTGCTGTTACTGGCATGTTCTGCAGTGTGTTTAGGCAACAGATTATGTCCTGATCTGGCCTTACCATTTTTGTTAAGCAGACATGAGATCTCTTTCTTGGATACAGTAAATCCACGCCCCTTGTACTGCTTAATAATCTCAGAACATGAATATTTTGCATCGAAAAGGGCAGTAATGTATCCTTCCCAGAATGGTCTATTTGTGGCACCATTTGACACAGTAGGAACGAGAGCACACAACTGAACCAACACAGTAATACACATATACTGCTGCACTTCCATTTGGTTCCACATGTTTCAGTACAAAGCTGGTGTACTTATCTAAACTTGTTACCATAGATCACAAAAAACACTCTGTATTGCTGATTTATAGATCAGAGTGTGTCATGCAAATTGGGATACCTGGTAGATAGCATTTATTCTCTACTTTTATTTCTTTTCTTTTTACTTTCAGTTAAGGAGAGGAAATATTGTATTCCACTCAGAAATGTTATATGGAGATTTCTCAAACACACATTTTTAGGTTGCCTTTGTCAAGAAAAGAAATCTCTTTTAGATAAAAAGATCAGTTTGTGTGCATGCGTGTGTCTTAAAACTTTTAATGAAAAGTTGGTTAAATATTATTATTTGTTTATGCCAACAAACTTACTGTTGGTGTTTTTAAACACACAAGCCATGTGTGGGCAATGTTTGAGAGGTAGAACTGGAACTTAAAAATTCAATGCCACAGCTGGGATTTGAACCACAGACCTTCTGCTTACCAGACAGGTGCCCTAACCATTGAGCTGCTGTGACACTGCCAGAATGGCATTGAATTCTCAAACCAGTTTGTATTTTTCCTGGTAAACCACAAAGGCAGTCTCACATCAGAGACAATTACCAGAATGGTGACTTACTATTGCAAGTACTTTATGTCCCAGGATTAAATAACCTTCAGATGGTAATTATTATTTATTTATTTTACGATGGTAGCAGAGAGAGGTAACAAGAGGATAGCGTCAGTCACCCTACGGCTGATGATTAGACCGAATGGTCTTGAAAACTATTAAAGCTAGAGATTTCTTCCAAGCTTAAAAGCCGTGGTCTGTTGGAGTTTAGAGGTCCAGACGTTTCGTCCACACCTGGCCTTCTTAGATGTTCTGGTCAGCAAGAGAGCAGATGGGACTCTTGGACATACAGTGTACCACAAACAACCCACACCGAGCGATATCTGAACAATTCCAACCATCATCCTAAGCAGAAATGTGCTATCAAAGAGCCTCACTGACCAGGCTGGCTGCATCTGTGAGCCTAACTCATTACAACAGGAACTCCGACATCTTGAACAGGCTTTATATTCAAATGGTTACATGGCACAAGAAGTTTGCAGAGCAATGCACTCACCTAGGCCTCAACCTGCCAACCTCGAACAAGATCCACTCAACAGCAAAGGCACTACTTTTCTGCCGCATTTTAAAACTGTCACAGACAGAGTAGGAGGCCTACTCAAGCGCTACAACATCAAAACTATTTTCAAACCTACCAGACAAATTATTACCTTGCTTCGGCCGACCAAAGATCCCAGGGATTTGCTCACTTCAGCTGGCATTTACCAGATTTCATGTTCCTGCGGTGCAGTGTACATAGGTACCACCCAATGCAGCGCCAACACCCGACTCACAGGTGATGCTGCCGACTGGGACAGACAAATCAGCAGTCACAGAACATGCAGTAAGGACCAATGGAGTACATGTAATTCAGGATATGGAGACTACTGTTCTTTCATATATGCCTTACCACCATGCTAGGCTACAACGTGAAGCCATAGAAATTTACAAACACCCCAATAATTGCAACAGAAAGGAAGAAGCTATAAAATTGAACGAAACCTGGCATCCGATACTTGAGCATAAAAAGGCACAAATGCAGAGAAATCATATAAACCACTAAGCAATTAGAGCTGAGAAGCCCCGCCCATCTAATGCTCACCTCCTGCTCCCTGTGAGCAGCCCAGATATAAATACGGCACCTCCAACCATCGATTCTGTTGTAACTGAACCTTTGCCGAGAGGACTCAGACCACGCCAATGATAACGTTCACTGCAGGTGTGGACCTCTAAACTCCAACAGACCACAGCTTTTAAGCCCGGAAGAAATCTCTAGCTTTAATTCTAACTCCGGCTGTGAAAGCTTCTGACTACTCATGGTCTTGAAAAGTTTCCAGTTTTTTAAAACAAGTTAAGTGAAGACGAGTTTAAAAAAGTGACTCAAAATGACCTCAAAAAGTTGCACAGTCTTTAGCAGGTGAAGGACCGAAGCCTCCCAGACCTATGAAGGTCTCTAATTATATAACTCCCGGTCAAAGCAGGTAGCAGTTCCAGTTTGGTGTTTATAATATTTGATGAAGCATTACATATTTCTAGTGGAAGAAGTTAAACACCTTTCCTTCAATGGAAGTGATTTTAACAAAACTTCTGCGACTTTTAACATTACACATCCATCATACTATGCCACTTTTTAAACATTTTTGTAATCCAAAAGTGTAACCTTTCCAAATTATCATTTTTCTTCCTGTCATACTCACCGTAATTTCAGTCTCGTCGGAAAACATGTTAACTGAACTAATCTGCCGTAGACTGAAATCAAGGAAAAAAATTATGCATGCCCATCCCACCCCACCTGCTGGCTAATTAAACTAGTCCCACAGGAGGCTTGGGGGTTGTTATCTGCTAAGCTACCTGAGTACGGGAGGCTTCAGCCTTCAGTGCTGTGCCCTCCTTAGCATGAGTGGACCAACAGGCCAACAAATATACCTTTGGTCATTGTTTTGCAGTAAACATTTAATGTTCGGTGTTATATGGCACTCAAGTAGTTGAGTAACCGTTATTCAAGTTTTGGATTGCTACAAAGTGTACACAGGTATTTGTAGAAGATAGCATGCCCTTAGTATTTAAATAGAGACAATAGAAAGATTGTTGAAGATGTTAAAAGAAGCAAATGCAACACTAGAAGTAAATGAGTAAAACTTTGCCTTTGTGATAACAACCTTTTTGTTATTTTTCTCCTCTTATGTATTGTATCATCTGGATTATACACGGCGGCGCCGTGGCCGAGCGGTTAGCGCGCTCGCCTACCACCTAGGCGGCCCGGGTTCGATCCCAGGGACCCGCATGTGGTATTCGTGGTGGACGAGCGGCGTCAGGACGGGTTTTCTCCGGTTTCCCCCGCCATCTCATTCCACCGGTGCTCCATCTTCATTCCATGTATCATCAGTGTCACCACCTGCGGTGCTGTAGTAGTAAAAGCGGGCTCTTGTAAATCTCTACATGTCGCAGAATTTACAAAAAAAAAAAAAAAAATTTCATTGATTTTTTCTTAGCAAACTCAGTTAAATGTCTGTAGATTTAGTTAATGTGCTTGTGCTTTAAATTGTAGCATTTGATATATTTTTGAAAATCAAATTATTATCTTTAGGTTAAGAAACTTATTTTTCCTGTGTCTCAAATTTTCCTTTCCTTACACATTTTTTTGTCTCAAACTCTCCCGCTTCTGAAAAACTGGCATCCTGGATGAAAGCCCAGTTGGCCCATTTGTAAATCAGGGCATGCACTTGCTATAGCTTTTGTTTAAAAAAAAATTGCTGTACTCTTGTGAATGTCAAACTTTTTCATTTATTCCAAATTATGTTCATAAGCATTTTCAGAAGAAGAAGAAAAAAATGTGAGGGACTGCATGGGATTGTCAGGTAAAGTTCGGAAACTACTGATGTAGGTAACTGCAAAGTGGGATCAATGTGGAAAAATGTTTACTTACCTTGTGACTTTCATGGAGTAAGAAATACACAATTTGAGGTTCTATAAATACAGAAGAACAGCATTTTTAGAAAAAAGGGCAGTTTTTGTGTCTGTGAACAGCATAACACCAAAAACACATGGTTAAATCAAACTTGGTATTTAAGTTCAGCATGTTACAAGGATATGACATGAAGATTTTCAAGAAAATATCCCTCCTGAAACTACCCCTTATATCAAAATCTTTTATTTTTGACTGTCTCAAAATTGTCTCTTAATAGTTCTCATTCAAATACCCTATGTTTAAGATACTTTAACAAGAAATAAAATGAATATCTTAAGTTTCTGGGAGTGTCCTATGAAGCCCTTTTCATTCTCAATGATTTTGTGTAATTGATAAAAGATAGACAAATCTTACTGTACAAAAATGCATCATAAATCTTCTTAACGTACCCAATTTGTCATTAAATTTTCACATGGCATAACTGTTTCCAAGATATTCTTTGTTATTGGCCTGAATTTTGAAACACACTTTTGACAAGTGGTACATTTGATTCATTTTTTCTTGTGGTCATGCAAATATGGAATTTCAAAGTCGTCACATAGCGATGCACAAATAAATAAATCTGATGTGTTGCACTCACATGACTTTCTCTACTGTTTTACTAACCGTTCTTACAATCTCTTATTCCTATATCTTCTTCGTGTTGAGATAAAAATTTGTACAAATTATCTTAATTGCTCATTTCCTTGTAGGTGCAAGGGGAATATTAGAATACAGTAGGCTTTGTGTGATAGTCAAATATTTTAAAGCTTTGAGATTCCATTCTCTTTGCAAGCTTAACATATAAAAAAATGAACAACAATGATCCATTTCACGAAAGTTCTAAGTTTTCCAAAACTGACACACAAAACAAGGAATATCTCCAAAATGGTTCAACCTACAAGAAAATGTATTCAGACAAATTGTGTATTTTAGCAAGATCTACATTAAATAAGGAAAATTGAAGCTATTAACAGTGAAGCAACAAATTTGTTTGTATAGCTTTGAGAATGAGTTGGACACAACTTGAAACCCTGGGTTAGCTTGTTCAAAAAGAACATGCAACATTACTAAGATAAGTGAAGTTTTTAATTTCTAATTTCTTACTTTAAGATCCACTTTTTTTGTATAGTATGCTTTGGTCTATCTGTAGCGGTTTACCAGTTATGCAAAAGTTGTCCAGAGTAAATACGACTACAGCGGCTATAGCCAGAAAATTCAAGATATACATTTTATTTGTCATAAAAATATCTCAAACATATGACATTTTAATCAAAATCGTTAGCCATTTTCAAGAAAATCAAAATTTTCGAAAAATTTTCCATGTAAA